>LR738714.1:182277095-182486187 GCA_902687465.1 Secale cereale
GTGATTAGACTACTTGACCAAATAAAAATCTAGCCTTTTCCCAATTTTAGTTCTTGGCAGTTTTTAGCAACTTACCACAAGTCAAGCAATTAGCCTACACATGCAATTCTAAGAGTATAGCAGCGGAATGTAAAACAATTGTATATCAAGGTAAAGGGAGGAGTTAGGAGGGAGAAAACGCAAGTGTAGACACGGATGTTTTTGTCTTGGTTCGGATAGGCGGTGCTATCGTACATCCAAGTTGATGGAGACTTCAACTCACGAAGGGTAACGACTGCGTGAGTCCACGGAGGGCTCCACCTATGAAGGGTCCACGAGGAAGCAACCTTGTCTATCCCACCATGGTCATCGCTCACGAAGGACTTGCCTCACTAGGGTATATCTTCACGAAGTAGGCGATCTCCTTGCCCAGAAAAACTCCTTGGTTCAACTCCACAATCTCGTCGGAGGCTCCCAAGTGACACCTAACCAATCTAGGAGACACCACTCTCCAAAAGGTAATAGACTGTGTGTTGATGATGAACTCCTTTCTCAAATGCTTTAAATGATAGTCTCCCCAACACTCAAATAGCTCCTCATAAATTTGGATATGGTGGAAGAAAGATTTGAGTGGAAAGCAACTTGGGAAGGCTAGAGAACAAGATTCATATGGTAGGAATGGAATATCTTGATCTCAACACTTGAGTAGGTGGTTCTTTCTCAGAACATGTATGATGGAAGTGTAGGTATGTTCTGATGGCTCTCTCCACAAGTGAAGAGTGGGTGGAGGGGTATATATAGCCTCCACACAAAATCTAACCGTTACACACAATTTACCAAACTCGGTGGGACCGATTCAGAGAACTCGGTCAGACCGATTTAGTTCATAATGTGACCGTTAGGAATTTCGGTGGGACCGATATGATCAACTAGGTAGGACCGATTTCATTAGGGTTGGGGCATGACGTAATCTCGATGAGGCCGATTACACCAACTCGGTGTGACCGATTTTGGTAAGAAGCACAGAGAGGGTTGTTCAGGCGAACTCGGTGGGACCAACCCGCTTATTTCGGTTGGACCGAAATGTTACGAAGGGGAAACAGAGAGTTTGCATTGCCAACTTGAGGGGATCGATCGCTCATCTCGGTGAGACCGAAATGTTACGAAGGGAAACAGAGAGTTTGCAATCCCATCTCGGTGAGACCGAGATCCCTTTGTGTGAGACCGAAATGATTAGGGTTTCTGGCAGTGGCTATGTCAAATGAACTCGGTGGCGCCGGATTGAACTTTTCGGTGGGGCCGAGTTTGACTTTTGGTTTGGGACATATGTGGATGTGGGAAAATGGTTGAGGGAGCATATCATTAAGCATTTTGAGCAAGCAAGCCATTAAGCAACACCTCATCCCTTTTTAATAGTATTAGCTTTCTTATGGACTCAATGTGATCTTGGATCACTAAAATGGAAAATGTAGAGTCTTGAACTTGAGCCAATATGTTTCCTTAGCATTTTGAGGGTCCACATTCCTAGTCCATGCCATGCCAAACATTGAACTTTCCTGAAATATCATCTTGAGATAGCATTAGTTCAATGAGCTATATGTTGTTAGTAATTACCAAAACCACCCAGGGAATGTTGCACTATCAATCTCCCCCTTTTTGGTAATTGATGACAACATATAGATCAAAGCTTCACCAAATGAATAAGATTTAGATACATCGTCGCTTTGAGAAGTATGTGATAAGCAAGAGCTCCCCCTAAATTTGTGCATTATTTAAAATTTGCATTTGAATGCAAATGCACATCGGTTAGGATAATGTGTTACTCTTCCATGTCACATACATCTTGGTGGAGCGCTCAAAATGATATACACTAAAACATGCACTGATCACCAAGAAAAGTGAATGATCATATAAGGATATAAAAGATAGTATCATCCAAGCAAGCATTATGGTAGCATATGATCAATCACATGATCAAACAAGTATCTCACACACGGACATAGAGTATAAAGAAAACACACCAAAAAGTTCAACCAAAAGCAAGAGAGACCAAACAGGCAAAACACTCTCTCTCGAAGCCTATGATCTATACATATTTCTCCCCCTTTGGCAACATGTTACCAAAAAGTTTGAAAATGCATAGTGCTATGCGTCTCTTAGGCTCGATCTTCGGGAGGTGGTGTAGAGAGAACTCCAAGGACGAAGGCTTCAGATGATGTAGTTGGAGTTGGTGGAGTGGCTGCTGGAGGTGGCACTGAAGTTGTGGCTGCTGGTGCTAATGTAGTAGCTCTAGTGTCAGGCACTGGCACTGCAGCAGATCTGTGACCTCGAGGCACTCGCTGAAATGCATCAATGGTAGCCTTTCCTCCCCTATCCTCTGCTTCCTCCTGAAGCTTCTCAACTGCAGACTGGATCTCTATAACTTTCAGATCAAGATCATAGAACTTAGACTCAATGATCCTCTCCAAGCTCTCCTAATTCTAAGTCAGGGTGGCCAAGCCCTTCTCAATCCTCATAGTTGCTTTAATAAGATATGCCATTTGATCTTGTTTGGACATGAGGGTCATTTGAGATGCTTCTGCATCACTTGGCATCTTGGCAGCTTTCTCTCTCCTTTCATGCGCATGCACTGATGATGGTTCATTTTCATCCATGACAATTGTGTTGTCCTCAAAGTCAGGCACCAAGGGAAGATATTCTCTGTCCAATAAGTATGTGCTTGTGCCCATCTTGGATTTGATGAGCATCTGGATGTGTGGAGCATACCCACATGATCTCTTCTGATCTGCAGCAGTCCTCATGATTGTTTCTACTATGAGACTCATGACTTTGAATTTTTGAGGCACATCAAAAATATGCAGCATGTTGATTGAGTGTCCTCTGATCATCTTTGCATCTCCAAATTTGGGCAACAATGTATGCCTCAAGATTGCGTTGATAGTGGCTAGACCAGACTGCAAGTTATGTATAGATCCAAACTTATGTGTCTCCAAGTCATCATCAGGGATCTCCTTGTACTTGTTAGCCATAGAGTTGTGGTCTTTCTTCTTCTTGGAATACATATCCAAATCATCCTCATGCTCTTCAGGGGCATTAATCAGCTTGGCCCACTCAGCAACAGTTGACTAGTACCTTGTACCTTCAGACATCCATACAATTCTACCATCAGGATAAAAGTGAGCTATGGAGTAAAATTGCATGATGAGTTCATCAACCCACTTTGTCAACTTCTGAGCCACAAAATTGTCAACTCCACATGCTTTGAAGCTTTCATGCACATTGGGGAAATAATCTGCATTGTCATCAATGAAGTCCCAGTCCACCCTCCTCATATCACACACTATGGGCTTCTTGTCGAGCAAAACTGTCTCATAGAAGTATTGATGTTCTTTGGTATGAAACTTGTAGTCCACAACAGTCCTTCTCCTCACAGCATATGGATCAGTCTTTCTCCATCTTCTGAGACCTGCATCCTTCCTCAATTTCATGTCTTCTTGTAACGCCCCGGACACACCCACCGGGGGTCGTTACTCCTGGCGGGATCTAGACTAGCCCCACATATCAATACTAGTCTTTTCTGTGCACTTTGTCCTCACTCGTGCGCACCCAGGAGCAACTTCCCGGTCGGTCACCCATCCTAAAACTACTCCAAGCTGAGCACGCTTAACTTTGAAGTTCTATCCGAATGGGCTCCCGGAAAAGAAGGAATTCCTTATTTATATGATTAGTCTATCATCCCTAATAAGCCAGTCTATCACATACACCCCCACTCAGAGGAACCGACGTCCTCGTCGGGCCACAGGAACGTCCCCTCTTGGCACAAACGTCTGTGCATCCAGTCCGATACATGTGCCATGCCGTGTGCCACGACGGGTCACAAACGTCATGAACAACATGACCGAGCACCTGTTCGCAAACATCTGTGTAACCGCGAGGGTCTGCTCTGATACCAACTTGTAACACTCCGGACACACCCGCCGGGGGTCGTTACTCCTAGCGGGATCTAGACTAGCCCCACATATCAATACTAGTCTTTTCTGCGCACTTTGTCCTCACTCGTGCGCACCCGGGAGAAACTTCCCGGTCGGTCACCCATCTTGAAACTACTCCAAGATGAGCACACTTAACTTTGGAGTTCTATCCGAATGGGCTCCTAGAAAAGAAGGAATTCCTTATTTATATGAGTAGTCTATCATCCCTAATAAGCCAGGCTATCACACTTCTGCTACTAGATGAGCATCATTGTGATCAGGGATCTTGGGCTTCAACTTTCTGAACACTTGGGCCTCATCTTCTTCAGCTACCTCAGGCACTAGGGTCTTGTTCTTCTCTGAAGCTGGAATATTTCTTGTGCTCCTCTTGGGTGCAGACTTGGTGGCTTGAGCAGCTTTGGGAGCAGTCTTAGCCTTACAAGGAGCAGCCCCAGACTTGATATCTTCTCCCATTAGCTTCTGAGCTTTAGGAGCTGGTGCAGCAACCTCTTCTTTTTCTTTTTCTGCAGCTTCATCATCCCTCATGGATGGCTGCCAATCACTCTGGCTGTGGTTTTTCTTGATCTCTTCTTAGTTCCTCCTGGCTCATCATCTCTGGTTTCATGTGTGAAAATCATAGTCTCTTGAGTTAATGCTCTGGCCTTTGACATAGGAACTCTTCTTGCTGGAGCTTTCTTGTTCAATCCTGGCTTAGTTGCCTCAGCTGTGCCATACTCCTTCCTGAGCACCTTCTTCTTTAAAGTGGCCTCATCAGCCACAAAGTCCTCATACTCAGAATCTGAAGTTTTCTTCTTTCTGGTCTTGGTAGCTGCTTTAGGAAGATCACTAGTGTGCTTCTACTTCTCATAATAGCTGGAGTTATTGGGACTAGAGCCCTCACTCAATTGTGCCTGCTCCTCTGACCTGTTCTGACTGTCACTGCCCTCAGACATTTATGACACTGCAAACTGAAAGCTGACCCTATGAATAGATGTAGATGAGGTAGAGTGGATGAGCATCACAAAGAACATAATTTTTGCAAAACAGATGACAAGAAAAACTTAGTTTTAGTTCTCTATAGAAAGCATTTCGGAGCTACCGATTTGTTAAACTCGGTGATACCGAAGCAATTCTGGAGCCTGAACAAGTGAACTTGGTCAGATCGAGTCACAGTTCGGTGGCACCGATATTGCTAGGGTTTCATAGAGAGTTGAACTCGGTCACAGCGATTTGCAATTTTCGGTCAGACCGAAAAGAGCAAGTGCAATGGCTTAAGCCCAATTGGTGAGACCAATTTCTACAACTCGGTCGGTCCAAGATGAGTTCGGCGGAGACCTAACCCTAAATTTTTCGAATCAAAACTACTTCCTACGGAGTTTCTGCTGGATAGGAAGATTTCATACGTGGTAACGAACATGGCAAAGCAATGTGCTATGAATCGGAGTTCAAGAGCAGCACGAAGGATCAAGTTCATACCCTAACTCGGCGGTGAACTTGCTACAGCGGCGGAGATTGCCGTTGACGGCGGCAGAGACTAGCGGCGGGAGGTCGCTGGCGGCGAGGAGATGATCCGGAGACCCGAGGAGGCAGAGCAGGTCACGCGCGGGCGAAAGACTTCGGAATGTTTTCCAAAATTCAACCCGTCGGTATATATAACCTGACCTTGTCGGTGTGACCAAGTGGAACAACTCGGTGGCACCGAGATGCAAAACTGCTAGCAGTTACTGCAACTCGGTGGGACCGAAAAGTTCAAATCGGTTGCACGGAGATTGAAAACCTAGATCAACTTAGTGAACTCGGTGTGACCGAAGTGAATGACTCGATCATACCGAAATGCACAAAGAGGTTTTGGAAGTTTAAGCCTATGACAAACCGGGGACCCCGAGTGCTCCTCACACAGAGTGGTTCGAATCTGACTTGATCAAGCTTTGTGATGTAACATGAATAGAGTTTGAGATGAGAAAATCATAAATAGCTAGAGAGTGTTATTAGGCATTCTTGTCCATCCATTTGGCAAAAGAAAAAGAGCCAAACAATCAAAGCAACTAATGTATTTCCTCGAATGAGAAAAATATGCATTCAACATGCTCACACAATAAGATAGCAAATGAAACATGTGGCAAAGCATGCACAACCATTCTAGCATCTATGAAGCAATTGGCGATGACTACGTCATCTATATATGAGTATATTGACTTAGGAGTCAAATGAGAACATTTGATCATAGGTCATACTCATCGTTTAAGCACAAGTGGGGTTACCACTTTTACATAAAGCATTGTTGTGTTCACATCATTAGAGTTGCTTTAGCTCAATGTTATAGTAAAGCTCCCCCTAGATGTGATATCCCCCCTAAGAGGGATGAACTAACCTTGGGTTTTGTCGATGATGACTTCATGTAGGTGTTGAAGATGTAGATTCTCAATATTGATGTTGATCATTTGGAGCAATCCATTGGAGAGAGTTGCACTTTCAATACCTACACGGGTTAGTCCCACAAGGAATAAACAAGGATATCCATAGACATAGAGTGAATTGTACACATGATGATGTCCATGAAAGTATTAGGTTACCTTGTCCCTTGTCTTACCAACAAGAGGGTTTGTGACTCCTTGAACTAGTGCAAGATATGGAAGTTGTTTGCACTCGTCCTCGCCAAAATGAGATGAGTGAAGTATGTTGGCGAAGTCACCCTCAAGAACTTTCTAGTTCTTCTTCTTCGGGATCCACACCATCTTGATGGGAATCCTTGGAGTTGTAGTCGTACTTGATGAAGTAGAACTTGATGTAGTCTTGGGAACCCACTTGACCAAGGCCTTTGGAGATTCTTCAAATCCATCAATCTCTTCTTGAAGCTTGTCCTTGCCCTTTAGCTTGTGGTCTTGTGGTGGAAGATCATCTTGTGCTTGTGTCCCTTGAAAAGAAGTAGGATCATACTGATGTCTACAAACGCTTCTACTCTAGTAGACTATGTTGGGCCTCCAAGCGCAGAGGTTTGTAGGACAGCAGCAATTTCCCTCAAGTGGATGACCTAAGGTTTATCGAACTCAGGGAAGTAGAGGTTGAAGATGGTCTCTCTCAAGCAACCCTGCAACTAAGATACAAGAAGTCTCTTGTGTCCCCAACACACCTAATACACTTGTTAGATGTATATGTGCACTAGTTCGGCGAAGAGATGTTAAATGGCAAGTGATATGGATGGCAAAACAAAGTAATATAAATCTGTAATAAAAAGTGCAGCAAGCAAACAAGTGGTAAACGTGAGAACAAATGGTATTGCAATGGTGGAAACAAGGCCTAGGGATCATACTTTCATTAGTGGCAACTCCCAACAACAATAACATAATCGAATCGCATGATATTTCCCATAAAACATGCAATGGAGACGCACCCGGAGGTCATTCCTTCGTGGTCAAGAGAGGACGAGAATTATTTAGGGCTAAAAAAGCACACCTCAAAGTTCGTAGTTCTCAATCTAAGGATTTCCCAATGTCACCGCGGCCATCCAAAGAGAGTTCCACAATCACCACAACATATCTAAAGGATAGTCAAACACAAGCACCAAGAGACTCTCAATCTTCAATCAACACACAAGAGAGGAAATCACTCATGAAAATATTTTTCTAATCCATCTCCAATAGACCGCTGTCACCTTGGTCTCGGGGATTATACTAGATAAAGACAAGTGAGTACATCAATCCAATGCATAGAGGAAGGGGAAACATCATGGGATCACCCTAGATTAACATAGCCTATGATCACAACTAAGATCACATCATGGGAGAGAGAGATAACCACATAGCTACACGTACGAGCCCTCGGCCCCGGAGAAGACTACTCACGCATGGACATGGTGAGGAGGAGGTTGATGATGGTGTTGATGGAAAGGTGCAGCCCCGCGAGGAGGAGACGGCCGGCGGCGGCCCTTGGGGGCGCGGCGGCGGCGGCGGCCCTAGGGGGCAGCGGCTCCTTGGTCCCTCTTCTTCCTTGTGGATGGTGCTGCAATGGTGCTGGTCCTCCCCTCCAAGACGGCGACTTGGGAGGAGGAAAATTCGTGGCCCTTGGTGACCTAGGTTTCCTCTCTTTATATAGACTCTCGGATTCCCGTCATCAGATTTTGGGCCTCAGTAAAACGGCCTTTACTCGGCCGTCCGGACTCCGATTTGGACGAATTTTATATCCAGAAGCATCGCCTTGAAATTCCCAACAACTTTCGCAACTAGACTTTTTCCGTTTGACGTCGCCTTCGGGCAGGAACGTGACCAAATTTAAAAAACGTTCTCAGACAGATTTCAGGAAAGTCAGAGTCCTACTCCAATACGACTCCTTTTGCGTTTTTGTCAATTTCCAAGTAATTCCTACACAATAAAGTGTAAAACAAGAACATTGTGCACTTTTACAACCATTAGTAGGTTAGTCCAAATATGATCAAAAGTGTATGGAAGTGCATAAATATCATAGCAATATCACACAAAAAAGGCATGGAGCAAGCAGAAATTATAGATACGTTTTGGACGTATCAACATCCCCAAGCTTAATTCCTGCTCGTCCTCGAGTAGGTAAATGATAACAAGTATAATTTCTGTGGTGACATGCTATTAACCATATAAGGATTTTTTTTATAGTCACATGACAAAAGCTTACTGAGACAATGAATCTGTAGTAATTAAGTTGCCTCATGAGAAAATCACAAAGAACTGAAAGTTTTACAATATGATACTGAAACATCAAATAGATTTGTAATGAGCATGGTGTGCAAATATGACAAAGTGATATCTCGCTTGCCCCCTTTAGTGAAGCAAAACATAAATGCAGGGGCACCTCCAAGGTTTAAGTGACGACTAGATACAATGATATCGGAATAAAGGATATCACAATCATGCAAAAGACAATGCTACTTTGGGACAATGCACATTACACTCAGAATGACAATCATGCTCTCAATAGTTGGTGCTTTAAAGAAGGTGGAGACTCTCGAACCGTGGCTTTTGTTGGCAAGGTTGAAAACCCGTGGTCGGTAACAAAAACTAATCATGTACCAGAGCTCTTGGTTTTAGAAACAGAGGTAATAATTATTTTTTAGAATATGCATATTTCGTCAACGAATGCTAGCAGATAACTCAATTACTTATTGAGCTGTATGAGTTTCGAGGAACGGCTCCCGAATGAGGACGATCACATCCTCTTAATCTCCTTTGTTTATCACTGCCAAAGTTTTCTGATTTCTCATGAACAAAGCGTGAAGGATGGTTTGTTTGTTGTATTATTTTTTAATGAGCCGGGCGCACTCTATGCCAGTTCCTTCTCGTATTATGGGTTTGCACATTAGACATGCAATCCCGGGGTGAAGCTTGTCCAACTTAAAAAGATCATGAATTAACTACTACTTCCTCATGAGCTAAAACAGAGGCACAAAAGAGAAATGCTTTTTTGAATAATTTCGAGATGGTACATGAAAGTCTTCGTTAGGAATGGCAGGTAAATACCATGTATAGGAAGGTATGGTGGAATCATATGGCATAACTGGTTTAAAGGATTTTGGATGCACAAGCAGTCAGTCCGCTTATTACAGGCGAAGGTTAGCAAAAGACTGGGAGCGACCAACTAAGAGAGCAATGACGGTCATAATCATGCAGAGCGACAAAGCAACATTGAATCGGGCATGTAAGTTATATCGCTACTCAGAAATTAAAGATCATCAAGACTTGATGGACTTTCTTTACAGTCTTAAATATGCGTGAGCATATGCCAAGTCAATCAAAATAAATTCCTGGAGGAAGATATCACTAAACCATACCACATCATAGGCAAACAAATCATGTTGGTACCTCAATAACACATTGAGAACCCCCCAGCTATTTGAGACTAACCATAAGAAAACATGAACTACTAAGCATCATTATGCACATAGCATTTTATCATAGACATATCGACCAGTGCAACAGAAGCCAACTCTCTTAACAAGATAAGCATGATAACTAAATAGAGTTCCAGCAACCAACTAAACAAAAGCTCTTTAAAAAGAAAAGCATGAAAACTAAGAGCTAAACATGACAGTAGCTATTGAAAGACAAAGAACACACACATCAAAGATAGACATGAAAATTCTATGTTGTGTTCCAGGTTGAAGTGGAGCGTGTTTCTCTCCCACACAAAGAAAGATGGGTTCCAACTCGTTATGACAGCAAGTAAAGCTAAAGAAAACTAAAAAGGAAACTAAAAGCAAGACGCTCCAAGCATAGCACATAACACATGAAGTGATAAAAATATAGTGGAACGAAAGACGAACTGATAATGTTGATGGAGAAGGGGATGCATGGGGGCATCCCCAAGCTTGAGCGTTTGACACTCCTGAATCTTTTTATCATCTTCCCTCGCACACTTGAAAACTCCCTTCATACATAACTCATCATAATCTGATTAGCGAGGTTAGTACCCATAATAAAATAATTTTTCCTTGCTGGAAATAAGGATATTCTTGAAGGTCTACTGTTTCTCAAGATTGCCAAAAGGTTTTTGCAAAGAAAAAGCAAGTTCAAGATTTGCAAAATGAAGGAAAGGCAAAACATGACAGAATCTGTGAAAAACAGACCAGCAGGTAGTAAATGATTTTTTCGGGGCACTTCTGCAACTCTAATCAAAAAACTCAGAATAGACGCCCGAAAGACAATTGTATAGAGCACGCTTTCGAAAAAATTCAGACCAAAAAGATGATCTGGTGATTTTATACGAATTTTTTCTATCCAAGGACAGAATCTGTTTCCTGGACAGCACGTCACAACTTTTGAACTTTCTTGCAATCAGAGGCTACACTTGGCACAAAGCTGAAAAGTAAAGATACAATGATGATGCTACTATAGTAACAACATCAAGACACAATAAAAGCAAAATAAAATTTTATTCGTTGTGGGCTGCCTCCCAAAAGCGCTTTCTTTTATGCCTTTAAGCTAGGCATAAGACTTTAATGATGCTCTCGTAGGAATAAGAGTTGAAGAACAAAAGAGAGCATCAAGAAGCAAATACCAAACACATTTAAGCCTAACATGCTTCCTATGCATAGGAATATTGCAATAGAATAATTCATTGAAGCACAAAGCAATAAGCATAGGAAGGCAAAACAAGCATAACTTCAAAATATTCATCATAAAAAGAGGAAACTTCTTATTATTAAGATATTTAGAACCATGTCTCCCTCTCTCATTATAAATTTCAGTGGCATCATGGATGAACTCAACAATATAACTATCACATAAGGCATTATTTCCATGATCCAAAAGCATAAAAGTGTCATTACTCTTCATATAAGCAAAATCTTTCTTATTAGAAATAGTGAGAGTAAGACTATCATAACCATCATGGTAATCATCGTATTTAGGAGGCATATCATAATCATAATAAATTTTATCCTCAATAGTAGGTGGACTGAAAATATCATATTCATCATTGTAATCATCATATATAGGAGGCATAGTATCATCAAAGTAAATTTTCTCCTCAAAAGTTGGGGGACTAAAAATATCATGTTCATCAAACGTGTCATCCCCAAGCTTAGAGCTTTCCATGTCATTAGCAATATTGATATTAAATAAAAACATACTAATAACATCACCACCATCATGATTGTTATGCAAATAATAAAGTTCCAAAGGTTTTTTAATTTTCTCTTCGAACACATCATGTCCAAGTTCAAGGTAGATCTTATAAAGCTCTCTCATATTTTTGTTGTTTTCCATTAAGCAAAACTAGTGAAAATAAAAACAAGAAACAAAAAGATTTAATTGCAAGATCTAAAGATATACCTTCAAGCACTCACCTCCCCGGCAACGGCGCCAGAAATAGCTTGATGTCTACACACGCTTCTACTCTTGTAGACTATGTTGGGCCTCCAAGCACAGAGGTTTGTAGGACAGCAGCAATTTCCCTCAAGTGGATGACCTAAGGTTTATCGAACTCAGGGAAGTAGAGGTTGAAGATGGTCTCTCTCAAGCAACCCTGCAACTAAGATACAAGAAGTCTCTTGTGTCCCCAACACACCTAATACACTTGTTAGATGTATAGGTGCACTAGTTCGGCGAAGAGATGTTAAATGGCAAGTGATATGGATGGCAAAACAAAGTAATATAAATCTGTAATAAAAAGTGCAGCAAGCAAACAGGTGGTAAATGTGAGCACAAATGGTATTGCAATGGTGGAAACAAGGCCTAGGGATCATACTTTCACTAGTGGCAACTCCCAACAACATTAACATAATCGAATCACATGATATTTCCCATAAAACATGCAATGGAGACCCACCCGGAGGTCATTCCTTCGTGGTCAAGAGAGGACGAGAATTATGTAGGGCTACAAAAGCACACCTCAAAGTTCGTAGTTCTCAATCTAAGGATTTCCCAATGTCACCGCGGCCATCCAAAGAGAGTTCCACAATCACCACAACATATCTAAAGGATAGTCAAAGACAAGCACCAAGAGACTCTCAATCTTCAATCAACACACAAGAGAGGAAATCACTCATGAAAATATTTTTCTAATCCATCTCCAATAGACCGCTGTCACCTTGGTCTTGGGGATTATACTAGATAAAGACAAGTGAGTACATCAATCCAATACATAGAGGAAGGGGAAACATCATGGGATCACCCTAGATTAACATAGCCTATGATCACAACGAAGATCACATCATGGGAGAGAGAGATAACCACATAGCTACACGTACGAGCCCGTGGCCCCGGAGAAGACTACTCACGCATGGACATGGTGAGGAGGAGGTTGATGATGGTGTTGATGGAGAGGTGCAGCCCCGCGAGGAGGAGACGGCCGGCGGCAGCCACGGAGGCGACGGCGGCGGCCCTCGGGGCGGCGGCGGCCCTAGGGGGCAGCGGCTCCTTGGTCCCTCTTCTTGCTTGTGGATGGTGCTGCAATGGTGCTGGTCCTCCCCTCCAAGACGGCGGCTTGGGAGGAGGAAAATTCGTGGCCCTTGGTGACCTAGGTTTCCTCTCTTTATATAGACTCTCGGATTCCCGTCATCAGATTTTGGGCCTCAGTAAAACGGGCTTTACTCGGCCGTCCGGACTTCGATTTGGACGAATTTTATATCTAGAAGCATTGCCTCGAAATTCCCAACAACTTTGGCAACTAGACTTTTTCCGTTTGACGTCGTCTTCGGGCCGGAACGTGACCATATTTAAAAAACGTTCTCAGACAGATTTCAGGAAAGTCAGAGTCCTACTCCAATACGACTCCTTTTGCGTTTTTGTCAATTTCCAAGTAATTCCTACACAATAAAGTGTAAAACAAGAACATTGTGCACTTTTGCAACCATTAGTAGGTTAGTCCAAATATGATCAAAAGTGTATGGAAGTGCATAAATATCATAGCAATATCACACAAAAAAGGCATGGAGCAAGCAGAAATTATAGATACGTTTTGGACGTATCACATACTTCTCTTGTTGAGGAACAAACTTCGTCTTGGGGTATTGATCTTCCTCCCACTCAACTCCATTGGCATTGAACTTTCGTTCGAAACCAACACCTTGATTCTTCCGGTGTATTCCTTGCTTGCGTACAATCTCCTTAAATTGCTTACTCCCGGCAAGGCTCTTGTAAACACCTTTCTCTATAATTCCCTTCAATAAGCTATTTTCTTGCTCAAGTGTAACTTGGCTAAGAGAATCATTAGTAGAATGAAGAGAACTACTAGAAGCAACATCATTGTATTTAGCATGATTATTGTTACTACTAGAGGAAGAATCTTTCTTGTTCTTGTTGCTAGATTTTACTTGTGGCATGTAGGTAGACAAGAGTAAACGCTTGGCAATGTAAGAAGAACTTTTCTTGCGAAGATCGTCATTGATTAATTTTAAGAACTCATGCTCTTGCTCAAGGTTGAGCTTTTCAAAGCGTAACTTCTCATGAGTCTTTAAAAGTTCCCGATGATCTTCCAAGGTAGTTTCATGAGCTAACTTAAGAGTGTTTAGTTCTTTAGTTAGACGCTCAATCTTCTCCTTATCATTGTCATTTATTTTATCTTGATTAGCATGATTAATAGCAAATTCATCATAGTTTTCATCAAAGGTTTCATCACTATTGCTACCAACAAGTAAATCATCATCTCCTAGCAAGTCATCTTCATCACTATTGAAATCAAGATACTCGGGATGTGATACCTTAGGGCCTTTAGCCATGAAGAATATTCCAATTCCTTCATTTGGTGAGTCAAATATGTCGTAGGAGTTGGTTGACACAAGAGCAATTCCTGCAACACCTTCATCTTGAGTATCTTCGGAGTCGGAGTAGTAGCTTCTCTCGGAGTTGTTATCAGAGTCGGAACCGAATGCACATTCACCAACATGAGCTTGATGTCTTCGTCTTGTATAGCTCCTTGATGATTTGTCCTTCCTTTCCGAATCTTTGCTTCTCCGAGAAGGTCTTCGTTCATAACGATCATCTCTACTCCCTCTCTCTCTTGGTGGTGAATCTTCTCTTCTACTTCTCCTTTTGGGTGAGTCTTCTCTTCTCTTGTGGGGAGCCATACACTCATTTGAGTAGTGTCCGGGTCTTCCACAATTGTAGCAGTTCCGATCACGACTTGAAGATCTCTTGTCATTGTAGGACCTTGACTTGGAACTTCTCTCTTTGCTTCTACTCTTGTAGAACTTGTTGAAGTTCTTCACCATTAATCTCAATTCGTCATTGAAGACTTGTTTCTCACTTGATGATGTAGGAGCATCACATGAGGCTTTGTAAGCACCACTAGACTTGTTATGAAGCTCTTCTTTATCTTTGAGTGACATCTCATGAGCAACAATTCTTCCAATGACTTCCGTTGGCTTGAGATCTTTGTAATTGGGCATCATTTGGATCAACGTGCACACGGTATCATATTTTACATGCAAGGCTCTTAGGATCTTCTTGATGATGAATCTGTCGGTCATCCCTTCACTTCCTAAGCCGGCAATCTCATTTGTAATGAGAGCAAGCCTAGAGTACATTTTAGCGACACCTTCACCATCCTTCATCTTGAACTTGTCAAGTTGACTTTGAAGCACATCCAACTTGGGTTCCATGACGGAGTCGGTACCTTCATGCATATCAATCAAAGTATCCCAAATTTCCTTTGCATTCTCAAGACGGTTGATTTTTTTGAATTCTTTGGGGCACAATCCATTGAAGAGGATATCGCAAGCTTGAGCATTGTATTGCAGCATCTTCAACTCTTTCGCGGTAGCTTCACGATTCGGTTCCTTCCCATCGAAGAATTCACCTTGCAAACCAATACACACAATAGCCCAAAAGGCGGGGTTATGTCCAAGAATATGCATTTTCATCTTATGCTTCCAACTAGCAAAATTAGTACCATCAAATTAAAGACCTCTACGGTGGTAACTTCCCTCGCTAGACGCCATACTCTCCTAGGTTGTGAAACCAAGGCTATCATCACCAAAGCTATGGAAATCATGGCAAATGGACACCAAAGCTCTAATACCACTTGTAGGATCGAAAGTATGTCTAGAGGGGTGGTGATTAGACTACTTGACCAAATAAAAATCTAGCCTTTTCCCAATTTTAGTTCTTGGCAGATTTTAGAAACTTAGCACAAGTCAAGCAATCAGCCTACACATGCAATTCTAAGAGTATAGCAGCGGAATGTAAAACAATTGCATATGAAGGTAAAGGGAGGAGTTAGGAGGGAGCAAATGCAAGTGTAGACACGGATGTTTTTGTCTTAGTTCGGATAGGTGGTGCTATCATACATCCAAGTTTATGGAGACTTCAACCCACGAAGGGTAACAGCTGCGCGAGTCCACGGAGGGCTCCACCCATGAAGGGTCCACGAAGAAGCAACCTTGTCTATCCCACAATGGCCATTGCCCATGTAGGACTTGCCTCACTAGGGTAGATCTTCACGAAGTAGGCGATATCCTTGCACTTACAAACTCCTTGGTTCAACTCCACAATCTCGTCAGAGGTTCCCAAGTGACACCTAACCAATCTAGGAGACACCACTCTCCAAAAGGTAATAGACGATGTGTTGATGATGAACTCCTTGCTCAAATGCTTCAAATGATAGTCTCCCCAACACTCAAATAGCTCCTCACAGATTTGAATATGGTGGAAGAAAGATTTGAGTGGAAAGCAACTTGGGAATGCTAGAGAACAAGATCCATATGGTAGGAATGGAATATCATGATCTCAACACTTGAGTAGGTGGTTCTTTCTCAGAACATGTATGATGGAAGTGTAGGTATGTTCTGATGGGTCTCTCCACAAGTGAAGAGTGGGTGGAGGGGTATATATAGCCTCCACACAAAATCTAACCGTTACACACAATTTACCAAACTCGGTGGGACCGATTTAGAGAAGCCGGACATACCGATTTAGTTCATAATGTGATCGTTAGGCATTTCGGTGGGACCGATATGATCAACTCGGTAGGACCGATTTGGTTAGGGTTAGGGCATAACTTAATCTCGGTGTGACCAATTACACAAACTCGGTGGGACCGATTTTGGTAATAAGCACACAGAGGGTTGGTCGGGCGAACTCGGTGGGACCGATTTGCTCGTTTCAGTTGGATCGAAACATTACGAAGGGGAAACAGAGAGTTTGCATTGCCAACTCGGTGGGACCGATAGCTCATCTCGGTGAGACCGAAATGTTACGAAGGGAAACAAAGAGTTTGCAATCCCATCTCGGTGAGACCGAGATGATTAGGGTTTCTGGCAGTGGCTATGTCAATGAACTTGGTGGCGCCAGATTGAACTTTTCGATGGGGCCGAGTTTGACTTTTGGTTTGGGACATATGTGGATGTGGGAAAATGGTTGAGGGTTTTGGAGCATATCACTAAGCATTTTGAGCAAGCAAGCCATTAAGCAACACCTCATCCCCTTTTAATAGTATTGGTTTTCCTATGGACTCAATGTGATCTTGGATCACTAAAATGGAAAATGTAGAGTCTTGAGCTTGAGCCAATATGTGTCCTTAGCATTTTGAGGGTCCACATTCCTAGTCCATGCCATGCCAAACATTGAACTTTCCTGAAATATCATCTTGAGATAGCATTAGTTCAATAAGCTATATGTTGTTAGTAATTACCAAAACCACCCAGGGATAGTTGCATTTTCATGATTTAATATCAATAGTTCACATCTTTATGTGATTAACACCCATAGTTCACATCGCCATGTGACCAACACCCAAAGGGTTTACTAGAGTCATGTAATCTAGTTCACATTGCTCTGTGATTAACACCCAAAGAGTAATAAGGTGTGATCATGTCTTGCTTGTGAGAGAAGTTTAGTCAACGGGTCTGCCACATTCAGATCCGTGTGTATTTTGCAAATTTCTATTGCTACAATGCTCTGCATGGAGCTACTCTAGTTAATTGCTCCCACGTTCAATATGTATCTAGATTATTATCAAATCTTGCATCGACGTAACTCTTTATGACAAACTCTTTATCACCTCCATAACCGAGAAACATGTCCTTCGTCCCTTTTAAGGTAACTAAGGAAAATTGGCACCGCTGTCCAGTGATCTACACCTGGATCACTATTGTACCTCTTTGCCCAACTCATGGAAAGGTACACAACAGGTTTCGTACACAACATGTCATACTTTATAGAACCTATGGCTGAGGCATAGGGAAAGACTTTCATTCTCTCTATATTTTTTTTTGCCATAGTCAGGCTTTGAGTCTTACTCAACTTCATACCTTACAACTCAGGCAAGAACTCATTCTTTGATGTATCCATTTTGAACTTCTTCAAAACTTTATCAAGGTAAGTGTTTTGTGAAAGTCCTATTAAGCGTCTTTGATCTATCCCTATAGATCTTAATGCCCAATATATAAGCAGCTTCACCGAGGTCTTTTATTGAAAAAATCATTTTGAACAATCCTTTATGCTTTCTAGAATATTCTACATCATTTCCGATCAACAATATGCCATTCACATATACTTATCAGAAATGTTGTAGTGCTCCCACTCACTTTCTTGTAAATTCAGGCTTCACCATAAGTGTGTATAAAACCATATGCTTTGATCACCTTATCGAAGCATATATTCCAACTCCGAGATGCTTACACCAGTCCATACATGGACCGTTGGAGCTTGCACACTTTGTTAGCACCTTTAGGATCGACAAAACCTTCTGGTTGCATCATATACAACTCTTCTTTCAGAAATCCATTAAGGAATGTAGTTTTGACATCCATTTTCCAGATTTCATGAAATGCGACAACTGCTAACATGTTTCGAACAGATTTAAGCATTGCTACGGGTGAGAAAGTCTTATCGTAGTTAACTCCTTGAACGTGTCGAAAACCTTTTGCGACAAGTCAATCTTTGTAGATAGTAACATTAATATCATCATCCGTGTTCCTCTTGAAGATCCATTTATTGTCAATGGCTTGCTGATCACCGGGCATGTCCACCAAAGTCCACACTTTGTTCTCATACATGGATCCTATCTCAGATTTCATGGCCTCAAGCCATTTATTGGAATGTGGGCTCATCATAACTTCTTCATAGTTCGTAGGTTCGCCTTGGTCTAGTAACATGACTTCCAGAACAATATTACTGTACCACTCTAGTGTGGATCGTGCTCTTGTGACCTACGAGGTTTAGTAGCAACTTGATCTGAAGTTTCATAATAATGATCATTATCTTCCTCTCTAGTTTGTGTAGGCATCGCGGAAACAGTTTTTTGTGATGTACTACTTTCCAATTCGAGAGAAGATACAATTACCTAATCAAGTTCTACTTTCCTCCCACTCACTTCTTTCGAGAGAAAACTCCCTCTCTAGAAAGGATTCCTTCTTATCAACAAAGATCTTGCCTTCGGATTTGTGGTAGAAGGTGTACCCAATAGTTTCTTTTTGGGTATCCTATGAAGACATACTTCTCCAATTTGGGTTCTAGCTTATCAGGCTGAAACTTTTTCACATAAGCATCGCAACCCCAAACTTTAAGAAGCGGCAGCTTTGGTTTCTTGCCAAATCATAGTTCATACGGTGTCATCTCAACAGATTTATACGGTGCCCTATTTAACGTGAATGCAGCTGTCCTAATGCATAACCCGAAAATGATAAAGGAAAATCAGTAAGAGACATCATAGAACGCACCATATCCAATAGAGTACGGTTACGATGTTCTGGCACACCATTACGCTGTGGTGTTCTAGCTGGCGTGTACTGTGAAACTATTCCACATTGTTTCAAATCAAGACCAAACTCGTAACTCAAATATTTGCCTCCGCGATCGGATCGTAGAAACTTTATTTTCTTGTTACGATGATTCTCTACTTCACTCTGAAATTTGTAGAACCTTTTCAAATGTTTCAGACTTGTGTTTCATTAAGTAGATATACCCATATCTACTCAAATCATCTGTGAAGGTGAGAAAATAAGGATACCCACCGCGTGCTTCAATACTCATTGGACCGCATACATCGGTATGTATTATTTCCAATAAGTCATTAGATCGGTCCATTGCTCTGGAGAACGGAGTTTTAGTCATCTTGCCCATGAGGCATGGTTCACAAGTATCTAATGATTCATAATCAAGTGATTCCAAAAGTCCATCAGTATGGAGTTTCTTCATGCGCTTTGCACCAATATGATCTAAACGCCAGTGACACAAGTATGATGCACTATCATTATCAACTCTGCATATTTTGGCTTCAATATTATGAATATGTGTATTACTACGATCGAGATTCAATAAACCATTCACCTTGGGTGTATGAACATAGAAGGTTTTATTCATGTAAATAGAATAACAATTATTCTCTGACTTAATTGAATAATCGTATTGCAATATACCAAATAACATTTATTTAGGTTTAACACTAATCCCAAAAGTACAGGGAGTGTGCGATGATGATCATACCAATATTGGAACTACTTCCAAAACACATCGTCACATCACCCTCAACTAGTCTCTGTTTATTCTACAACTCCTATTTCGAGTTACTATTGTGAGCATCCGAACATATATCAAATACCCAGGGGCTACTACGAGCACTAGTGAGGCACACATGAATAACATGTGTATCAAATATACCTTTGTTCACTTCGCCATCCTTCTTATCCGCCAAATATTTGGGGTAGTTCCGCTTCCAGTGACTATTTCCTTTGTAGTAGAAGTACTTTGTTTCAGGCTTGGGTCTAGCTTTGGGCTTCTTCTCGGGAGTGGCAAATTGCTTGCCGTTCTTTTGAAGTTCCCTTTCTTTCCCTTTCCCTTTTCTTGAAACTTGTGGTCTTGTTAACCATCAACACTTTGATGCTCTTTCTTGATTTCTAACTTCGCCGATTTTATCATCGCGAAGAGCTTTGGAATTGTTTTCATTATCCCTTGCATATTATAGTTCATCACGAAGTTCTAGTAGCTTGGTGATAGTGACTAGAGAACTCTATCAATCACTATTTTATCTGGAAGATTAACTCCCACTTGATTCAAGTGATTGTAGTACTCAGACATTCTGAGAACATGTTAACTAGCTGAGCTATTCTCCTCCATCTTGTTGGAAAAGTACTTGTCAGAGGTCTCATACCTCTCGACATGGGCATGAGTCTGAAATACCAATTTCAACTCTTGAAACATCTCATATGCTCTATGGCTTGCAAAACCTTTTTGAAATCCCAATTCTAAGCCGTAAAGCATGGTGCTCTAAACTATTAAGTAGTCATCATATCGAGCTTTGCTAAACGTTCATAACGTCTGCATCTGCTCTTGCAATAGGTCTGTCACCTAGCGGTGCATCAAGGACATAATTCTTTTGTGCGGCAATGAGGATAATCCTCAGGTCACGGACCCAGTCCGCATCATTGCTACTAACATCTTTCAACTCAATTTTCTCTAGGGACATATCAAAAACATAGGGGAGCTGCAGCACGAGCTATTGATCTACAACATAATTTGCAAATACTATCAGGACTAAGTTCATGATAAATTAAAGTTCAATTAATCAAATTACTTAAGAACTCCCACTTAGATAAACATCCCTCAAGTCATCTAAATGATACGTGATCCAAATCAACTAAACCATGTACAATCATCACGTGTGATGGAGTAGTCTTCAATGGTGAACATCTCTATGTTGATCATATCTACTATATGATTCACGTTCGACCTTTGGGTCTCCAGTGTTCCGAGGCCATGTTTGTACATGCTAGGCTCGTCAAGTTTAACCCGAGTATTCCGCATGTGCAAAACTGTCTTGCACCCGTTGTATGTGAACGTAGAGCCTATCACACCAGATCATCATGTGGTATCTCAACATGAAGAACTGTCGCAAGGGTGCATACTCAGGGAGAACACTTATGCCTTGAAATTTAGTTAAGGGATCATCTTATAATGCTACCGCCGTACTAAGCAAAATAAGATGCATAAAGATAAACATCACATGCAATCAAAATATGTGACATGATATGGCCATCATCATCTTGTGCCTTTGATATACATCTCCAAAGCACCGTCACAATATCCATTGTCACTGGCTTGACACCTTGATCTCCATCGTAGCGTCATGGTCGTCTCGCCAACTATTGCTTCTACGACTATCGCTAACTCATAGTCATAAAGTAAAGAAATTACATGGCGTATGCATTTCATACAATAAAGAGACAACCATAAGGCTCCTGCCAGTTGTCAGATATCTTACAAAACATAATCATCTCATGCAGTAACGTATAACTCATCACATCTTGACCATATCACATCACAACATGCCCTGCAAAAACAAGTTAGACGTCCTCTACTTTGTTGTTGCAAGTTTTACGTGGCTGCTACGGGCTTCTAGCAAGTAATGTTCTTACCTACGACACAAAAACCACAACGGTGATTTATCAAGTCTGCTATTTTAACCTTCAACAAGGACCGGCCGCAGTAAAATCTGGTTCAACTAAAGCAGGAGAAACAGACACCCGCCAGCCACCTTTATGCAGAACTAGTTGCATGTTTGTCGGTGGAACTGGTCTCATGAACGTGGTCATGTAAGGTTGGTATGGGATGATTCATCCAACAATACCTCCGAATCAAAATAAGACATTGGTGGTAAGCAGTATGACGATGACCGCCCACTAGTCTTGGTGTTCTACTCGTGCATATCATCTACGCATAAACCTGGCTCATGATGGCACTATTGGGAAACATAGCATGCAATTTCAAAAAAATTCTACGCTGACGCAAGATCTAACTAGGAGATGCATAGCAACGAGAGGGAGAGAGTGTGTCCACCTACCCTCGTAGACCGAAAAAGTAAGCGTTTGACAAAGCGGTTGATCTAGTCAAACTTCTTCTCGTTTGGACCGATCAAGTACCGAACGTACGACACCTCCGAGTTCTGCACACGTTCAACTCGACGACGTCCCTCGAACTATTGATCCAGAAAAAGTGTTGAGGAAGTATATGAGTTCCGTCAGCACGACGGCATGGTGACGGTGATGATGAAGTGATCCATGCAGGGCTTCTCCTAAGCACTACGAGATTATGACCGTGGGAGTAAACGGTGGAGGGGGGCCCGCACACGGCTAACAATGATGTTGGTGTGTGTTAGGCGCCCCCTCCCCACATATATATAGGTTGGAGAGGGGAGGAGGCAGCCAAGGGGATTCCCAAGTAGGCCGAATCCTACTTGGGTTGCCACCCCAATTTGGCCCCCCTTCCTTATTTTGTGTAGAGGGAAGAAAAGAGAGGGAGGATAGAAGGAAAGGGGGGAGGCCGAATCCTCCCCCTTCCTTCTTCCTTCCCCTACTTCCTTCTTCTCCTATTTGGTCTATATGGGGGCGCACCAGCCCACTAGGGGCTGGTCCGTTCCTCGCTTGGCGCATATCTTTGCCGGGGGTGCCCGAAACTCCTTTCCAGTGACTCGATATGTACCCGGTACCCTCAAAACACTTCCGGTGTCCGAATATCATCGTCCTATATATGAATCTATACCTCTCGACCATTTTGCGACTCCTCGTCATGTCCGTGATCTCATCTGGGACCCCGAACATTATTCGGTCATCAAATCACATAACTCATATAATACAAAATCGTCATCGAACGTTAAGCGTGCGGACCCTAGGGCTTCGAGAACTATGTAGACATGATCGAGATACCTCTCCGGTAAATAAACAATAGCGGAACATGGATGCTCATATTGGATCCTACATTCTATGAAGATCTTTATCGGTCGAACCGTTATGACAACATACGTTCTTGCCTTTGTCATTGGTATGTTACTTGCCCGAGATTGGATCGTCGGTATCTTCATACCTAGTTCAATCTCATTACCGACAAGTCTCTTTACTCATTCCATAATACATCATCCCCTGACTAACTCATTAGTCATGTGCTTGCAAGGCTTACTATGATGTGTATTACCGAGGGGGCCTAGAGACACCTCTCCAATACTTGGAGTGACAAATCTTAATCTCGATTCACGCCAACCCAACAAGACACCTTCGGAGATACCTGTAGAGTATCTTCATAATCACCCAGTTACGTTGTGCCTTTTTATAGCACACAAGGCATTCCTCCGGTATCCGGGAGTGCATGATCTCATAGTCGGAGGAATATGTATTTGACATGAAGAAAGCAATAGTGGTAAAACTGAATGATCGGTATGCTAAGTTAATGGGTGGGTCATGTCCACCACATCATTCTCCTAATGATGTGATCTCGTTCATCAAATGACAACACATGTATATGGTTAGGAAACTTAACCATCTTTGATTAACGAGCTAGTCTAGTAGAGGCTTACTAGGAACACAGTGTTTTGACTATGTATCCACACATGTATCAAGTTTCCAGTTAATACAATTCTAGCATGAATAATAAACACTTATCATGATATAAAGAAATATAAAATAACAACTTTATTGTTGCCTCTAGGGCATATGTCCTTCAGATCGCATGTTAGAGGATCACGAAAATGAGCTGTACCCAAATTGCGAAGATGACAACACAAATCTCGGTACCACACTAGAATTGATGCAATGGAAGGCAGACAATGGTGTATCTGACAACGAATTTGAGAAGCTACTGAAAATATTGAAGAAGAAGCTTCCAAAGAATAACGAATTGCCTGAAAGTACGTACGAAGCAAAGAAGGTTCTATGCCCTCTAGGATTGGAGGTGCAGAAGATACATGCATGCCCTAATGAATGCATCCTCTACCGTGGTGCGTACGAGGATTTGAACGCATGCCCGGTATGCGGTGCATTGCGGTATACGATCAGACAAGATGACCCTGGTGATGTTGAGGGTGAGCGCCCCAGGAAGAGGGTTCCTGCCAAGGTGATGTGGTATGTTACTATAATATCACGATTGAAACGTCTGTTCAGAAACAAAGAGCATGCCAAGTTAATGCAATGGTACAAAAAGGATCGTAAGAAAGACGGGAAGTTGAGAGCTCCTGCTGATGGGTCACAATGGAGAAAATCGAGAGAGCATGGAGGGACTTTGCAGATGACGTAAGGAACGTATGGTTTGGTTTAAGCGCGGATGGCATTAATCCTTTTGGGGAGCCGAGCAGTAATCATAGCACCTTGTCCGTGACTATGTATCTATAGCCTTCCTTCCTGGTTGTGCATAAAGCGGAAGTTCATTATGATGCCAGTGCTCATCCAAGGCCCAAAGCAACTTGGCAACGACATTGATGTGCATCTAAGGCCATTTGTTGAAGAACTTTTACAACTGTGGAATGGAAAAGGTGTACGTGTGTGGGATGAGGACAACCAGGAGGAATTTGACCTACATGCGTTGCTGTTTGTAACCATCAATGATTGGCCTGCTCCCAGTAACCTTTCAGGACATACAAACAAGGGATATCACACATGCATGCACTGTTTAGATGACACCAAAAGTATATATTTGGACAAATGAAGGATGAATGTGTACCTGGGGCATCGTTGATTTCTTCCGACCAACAATCTATGTCAAAATAAAGGCAATCATTTCAAAGGTGAGGTAGATCACCGGAAGGAGCTCGCCCTTCGTACTAGTGATCACATACTTGATATGCTCAATGATTTACAAGTAATCTTTGGAAAGGGTCCCGACGGACTATTTCTTCCGACTGACGCTGAGGAACGTGCACCCATGTGGAAGAAGAAATATGTATTTTGGGACCTACCCTATTGGAAAGACCTAGAGGTCCGCTCTGCAATCGGCATGACGCACGTGACGAATAATCTTTGCGTGAACCTACTAGGATTCTTGGGCGTGTATGGGAAGACAAAAGATACACCGGAGGCACGGGAGGGCCAGCAACGTGTGCACGAAAAAGACGGTATGCATCCAAAGCGGTATGAAGGTCCTACCAAATACAGTCTTACCAAAGAAGAGAAGGAAATCTTCTTTGAATGCCTGCTCAGTATGAAGGTCCCGTCTGGCTTCTCGTCCAATATAAAGGGAATAATAAATATCCCAGAGAAAAAGTTCTAGAACCCAGAGTCTCATAAATGCCATGTGATTATGATGCAATTGCTTCCGGTTGCATTGAGGGGGCTTCTACCAGAGAGTGTTCAATTAGCCATTGTTAAGCTATGTGCATTCCTAATGCAAACTCAGAAGGTAATCGATCCAGAAATCCTACCAAGGTTAAGGAGTGATTTAGTGCAATGTCTTGTCAGTTTCGAGCTGGTGTTCCCACCATCCTTCTTCAATATCATGATGCACGTCCTAGTTCATCTAGTCGACGAGATTGTCATTTTGGGCCCTGTATTTCTGCATAATATGTTCCCCTTTGAGAGGTTCATGGGAGCCATAAAGAAATATGTCTGTAACCGTGCTAGGCCAGATGGAAGCATCTCCACGGACCATCAAACAGAGGAGGTCATTGGGTGTTGTGTTGACTTCACCTGACCTTAAGAAGATTGGTCTGCCTCAATCGTGGTATGAGGGAAGACTGACTGGAAAATGCACGCTAGGAGCGAACTCAATAATATGCAGGGACGGGCATTCTTGGTCTCAAGCACACGACACAGTTCTACAATATTCTACCTGGTGACCCCGTATGTCAATGAACACAAGAATATTCTGCACTCCAAACACCCGGAGTAGTGTGACAACTGGATTACATGTGAACACATCAGGACTTTCGACAGTTGGTTGCAAACAGATCTCAGGGGTAACACCACTGTTGCAGATGAGATGTACTCATTGGCTAGGGGACCATCTTTGACTGTATTGGCTTACAAAGTGTACGAGATATATGGGAATACATTTTACACTATCGCCCAAGATCAAAAGAGCACCAACTAAAACAGTGGTGTCCGCTTTGATGCAACAACCAAGGGGGAAAATGACACAAATTATGGTTACATAGTGGACATATGGCAACTTGACTATGGACATGATTTTAAGGTCCCTTTGTTTCGATGCAAATGGTTCAATCTGCCAGGAGGCGGGGTATAGGTAGACCCACATTATGGAATGACAATAGTGGATCTCAACAATCTTGTGTACACAGACGAACCATTGGTCCTAGCCAATGATGTGGCACATGTTTTCTATGTTAAAGACATGTCTACCAAACCAAGAAAAAGAAAACATAAGGAAGCGAATACATCATATGATGAGCCAAAGCGCCACATAGTTCTTTCAGGAAAAAGAGACATCGTGGGAGTGGAGGGCAGGATAGACATGTATGAAGATTACGAAAAGTTTCATGAAATTCCTACCTTCAAAGTGCAGGCTGACCCAAGCACCCTATTAAACAATGAAGATTATCCATGGTTACAGCGCAATAAGCAAGGGACACACGCGAAGTAAAAGTGAAGAAATGAAATGCCTTTGTAACACATGAGTTTTGGTCCGAACCCCTGATACTTCGAAAGAGATTGTCCAATTTGTACACGAAGTGCATCCAATTTTTGCCGTAACCCTCTCAAGTTTCTAGCACATGCTATGTGGGTGAAATGATGAAACCATGCCAAGTTTCAACCTGTTCAGAGTTCATATGTAGTGCTTTTCAATTTCTGGGTCATTTAGTTCACAGAATAAACTAATAGCAAAAAGAATGAACTGAAAAGCTTTTACAAAACTCTAATAGCAAAAAGAATGAACTAAAAAGAATCAATTTTTTTGTTATGATCAACAAAAACAAAACTATAATATTCTTCACAGCAAAAAGAATAAACTAAAAAGCTTTTATAAACCTCGAGTATTTTTGAAACTAAAATTATATAAAATTTATGCAAATCAAATTATCAAAGTATTTTTTGTTCAAAACATTAATAGCAGAAATAATTTTCATAAAGTATTTTTTTGTTAGAAACTTTAACAGCAAACTAAAATAACAAAATTTGTTTTTGATTAAAACACCCATTTAAAATTACCTAAAAATTACCAAATTGAATATAATGATAAGACACACTAATATTAAGTAGCAAGAAAAATAATCACTCAAAAATCTATTTTTAAACTAAAGTTATTCACAAACTAGTGATCCACACAAATTTCAAAGAATTCAAATTTAAACTATTGTAATTTAAAAAATAATGGCACTAACAGATTGGTTATAAGCAAAAAAGAATCACTCAAAAACTCTAAGTATTTAGCTGTAAGTAAAAACAAAAGGAAACAAAATAAAGCAAAAAAACAAAACAAAAATACTGTTTTTTTTTAAAATGCCGCCTACTGGGCCACCACGGCCTGCATACGACTAGAAACCTAACCCGATAGTTGGGATATGATGTAGGCCCGCATCAGGCCGAGTAGGCCCACAGGCAGAGAGAGTGCGTTTAGGCCCGTAGGCCTGCATAAGAGAGGAGCTCGAAAGGGTGGGCGCAACCTCACTTATAAACTACTCTCGACGCCTCTCAAGTAGCGAGGTGGGACTAAACATCCACCCGCTCGACGCCGTGCGAGCCGCAGACCTTTCGTCCCGGTTGGTGGCACGAACCAGGACCAATGCCACTCTTTCGTCCCGGTTGGTGGCACAAACCGGGAACAAAGCCTGCCTTTCATCCCGGTTCAAGCCACCAACCGGGACCAAAGGGTTAAGCTTCCTTTCGGCTGGTGAAAAACACCTTTGGTCCCGGTTGGTGGCTTGAACCAGGACGAAAGGGGGGCCTTTAGTCCCAGTTTGAGCCACGAACCAGGACAAATGCTCTGGGTATATAAAAAACACTTAACAGTTTTCCATTCACTTCCTTCAATCTCTCCTCTCTCCCGACGACGCCGTGACTACCTCGACGCCACCAGGCTGCCGGACTGCGCTGTTGCCTCCCCGAGCACTACCCAGAAGCCCACTGCCCCGACGCCCTCGCCCCGCCCTATCTCGAGCTCGCCGTCGACGCACCTCCCCGCGCCTGGCCCTGCCCTGCCCCGAGCTCGTCGTCGACGCACCGCCCCGCGCCGGTGCCCTGCCCCGACGGTCCGCGCTGCCCCGCGCTCCTCCCCGTTCGGTCCGGCCGGCCCCCTTTCCTCCCTTTGTCCTCCCCCCCTATTTTTTTTCATGTTTTTGTGATAGATGATGATGTGGTTGATAGATGATTGTTAGAAGATGATGTTGATGATAGATGATGTATGCTTTTTTTGTTCATATGATGATTTATTGTTCATAGAATATTTTTTTGCTCATAGCATTTTTTGGTCCATGTATATATCTATGTGTACGTATGGAGGGATGGATGTACATATATAGAAAATGATCATTTGATGCTTTTTTGTTCAAAGAATATTTTTTTTTGTTCATAGAAATTAGTTAAAACTTACCCCTCCCCGATAACTTCGATATGAGGGGCATGTCGGAGTTGCATGAGAGAGAGGCGATCCCCTCGCCCGACCAACAATCGAGGCCACCCAAACCCTTAAAGAAAGAGCGACGTCGTTGTCGATCTACCCGCTCCTCAATAACTTCAACATGAGGGGTGACATCAGACATGCATGAGAGAGATGCGGTCCGCTCACCCGACCAACTATCGAGGCTACCCAAACCCTAGAAGAAAGGGTGTCGTTGTTGATCTACACCCTCCCCGATAACTTCGACATGAGGGGGGATGTCGGACATGCATGAGAGAGAGGCGGTCCGCTCACCCGACCAACTATCAAGGCCACCCACTAGAAGAAAGAGCGTCGTTTTTGATCTACCCCCTCCCCGATAACTTCGACACGAGGGAGGACATCGGACATGCATGAGAGAGAGGTGGTCCGTGCTACTTCTCGAGCTTGCGTTGTTTTCCCTCGAAGAGGAAAGGGAGATGCAACACAGTAGCGTAAGTATTTCCCCTAGTTTTTGAGAACCAAGTTATCAATCCAGTAGGAGATCAAGCACGAGTCCCTCGTACCTGCACAGAAAATAAGAACCTTGCAGCCAACGCGATAAAAGGGGTTGTTAATACCTTCTCAGTCACTTACAAAAGTAAGATCTGATAGAGATGATAAGATAATATTTTTGGTATTTTTGATATGTAGATTGAAACTAAAGATTGCAAAACAAAAGTAAAGTAAAGATAAATAGTTGATGGAAGATTAATTTGATGAAGATATACCCGGGGGCCATAGGTTTCACTAGTGGCTTCTCTCATGATAGCAGGTTTCTATGGTGGGTGAACAAATTACTGTCGAGCAATTGATAGAAAAGCGCATAGTTATGAGAATATCTAGGCATGCTCGTTGTATATGGGCATCACGTCCGTGACAAGTAGACCGAAATGATTCTGCATCTACTACTATTACTCCACACATCGACCGCTATCCAACATGCATCTAGAGTATTAAGTTCATAAGAACAGAGTAACGCCTTAAGCAAGATGACATGATGTAGAGGGATAAACTCAAGCAATATGATATAAATCCCATCTTTTTATCCTTGATGGCAACAATACAATACGTGCCTTGCTGCCCCTGCTGTCACTAGGAAAGGACACCGCAAGATTGAACCCAAAGCCAAGCACTTCTCCCATTGTAAGAACTATAGATATAGTAGGCCAAACCAAACCGATAATTCGAAGACTTGCAAGGATATTTAAATCATGCGTAAAAGATTTCAGAAAAGAATCCAATATTGTTCATAGATAATATTTATCATAAACCCACAATTCATCGGATCTCAACAAAGACACCACAAAAAGAATTACATCGAATAGATCTCCAAGAAGATTGAGGAGAACTTTGTATTGAGATCCAAAGAGAGAGAAGAAGCCATCCAGCTAATAACTATGGACCCGAAGGTCTGTGGTAAACTACTCACAACTCATCGGAGAGGCTATGGTGTTGATGTAGAAGCCCTCCGTGATCGATGCCCCTGCCGTTGGAGCTCCGAAACAGGCCGCAATATGGGATCTCACGGGTACAGAAGGTTGTGGCGGTGGAAATAGGGTCTCGCAGTGCTCCTTGACGGTTTCAGGGTACGTAGGTATATATAGGAGGAAGAGGGATGTCAGGGAAGCAACAGGGGGCCCACGAGGGTGGGGGTCGCGCCTACCCCCTGGGCTCGCCCCTGCCCTCGTGGCCGCCTCTCTCGCTTCCTGGCGTGTACTCCAAGTCTTCTGTGTTGATATTGTTCCAAAAATGACTATCTCGAAGGTTTCATTCCGTTTGGACTCCGTTTGATATTCCTTTTCTGCGAAACACTGAAATAGGAAAAAACAACAATTTGCACTGGGCCTTGGGTTAGTAGGTTAGTCCCAAAAATAATATAAAAGTGTATAATAAAGCCCATTAAAAATCCAAAACAGAATATATAGTAGCATGGAACAATAAAAAACTATAGATACGTTGGAGACGTATCAAGCATCCCCAAGCTTAATTTCTGCTCGTCCTCGAGTAGGTAAATGATAAAAACATAATTTTTGATGTGGAATGCTTCCCAACATAATTCTCAATGTAATTTCCTTTATTGTGGCATGAATGTTCAGATCCGGAAGATTCAAGACAAAAGTCTATATCGACATAAGAATAATAATACTTCAAGCATACTAACAAAGCAATCATGTCTTCTCAAAATAACATGGCCAAAGAAAGTTCATCCCTACAAAAATCATATAGTTTGGCTATGCTCCATCTTCGTCACACAAAATACTCAAATCATGCACAACCCCGGTTTCAGCCAAGCATTTGTTTCATACTTAAATTTTTTCAAACTTTTCCAACTTTCATGCAATACATGAGCGTGAGCCATGGATATAGCACTATAGGTGGAAGCGAGCGGTGGTTGTGGAGAAGACAAAAGAGGAAGATGGTCTCACATCGACTAGGCATATCAATGGGCTATGGAGATGCACATCAATAGATATCAATGTGAGTGAGTGTCAGGCCCAAGATGCGATTCTATCCCGATCACGTGACACTTACGTGATTGGGGCACAACCGCATTTCGGGCGCTTAGCAAGATGGATATCATTACATCGTACCATTATATACATACATGGGGGATACAACAATACATACAAGTCACATGAATACAACAACATCAATACAAAGTATCTGACTACGGATACAAACAAGAAAAGCACAATGACATCCATCTACTATCCCAGGCTGCCGACCCGGAACCTAACCCAAGACTGAAGAAGAAGAACTCCAACAACGCAACAACGCTCTCACGTCAAAACATCTGAAACCTGCACCTGCAACTGTTGTGGTAGTATATGTGAGCCACGAGGACTCAGTAATCCCATAACCATGGGTAACAGGACTATCAAAGCTTAAAGGTAGGAAGAGGTAAAGTGGTGAGGTTGCAGCAGCGGCTAAGCAAAAGTATGGTGGCTAACTTACGAGTACAAGAATAAGATGAGCATCTACGCAAAACAGTCGCAACTAGTAGTGATGGCTAAAGATCCTGAACTACTTACGAGTCAAACATAACCCCACCGTGTTCTCTTCTCAAAGTGAAAAGAGACAGTCACGGTTACTCACACAGTTGTGTGTTTTTCTTCGGATCCTCTATCATGTTTTCTACAACCGGACATTAACAAATTCCAATCTGCCACATAACCGCGGGCACGGCTTTTGAAAGATCATAACCCTGCAGGGGTGTCCCAACTTAGCCCATCACAAGCTCTCACGATTAGCTGAAGTGATAAATATAATATCATCACCCCTTATCTTAGGGAAATCCGATCAGGCTCGGCATCCCGGTGCACAAGACATTTTGACAATGGTAAAACAAGTCCAGCAAGACCTCCCGGCGTGCCGACACCCTGATAGTAGCCGCGCGTATCTCATCTCAGGCCACGACCGGATGGGTGATCCTACGAGTAAAACCAATCCTCGAGTTTCCCCGTGGTGGCCCCGCATAACCCCCGTTTGGGACCAACACCATCAGCACTGGCCCCCCTGCTATGTAGAAAGAATACCAGGGGACACGACCCCCTATGCAAATTTAATTAAATAATTAAGTTGTTATTATGAGGCAAATTAAAACCAATGTTGGGCCTTGCTGGAGGAGTTTTATTCAAAGTCGAAGTGTCAAGGGGTCCCCATATACCCATCGTGTAAGGAACGCAAAATCAAGGAACATAATGCCGGTTTAACGGCGCCTAAGGTGGCACGAGTGGAACAAAACACCGAGCAAAAGGCCAAGCCTTCCACCCATGCCCAGTATATAGGTGTGTTAATAATAATAATAGATATTGTGATATTCCAACAACAAGTTCCCACTTGGAACAATCTTCATCTTCACCTGCAACTAACAACGCTATAAGAGGGGCTGAGCAAGAGGGTAACATAGCCAAACAATGGTTTTGCTAGGAAGGTTTCAAAGGTTAGAGGTTTCATGGCAACAAGGAGAGGCTGACATAAAAGATGGGTAGCGCGACATGTAACGATAGCATCGATACACTAAGCATGGCAATGATAGTAAAGGTATCCAAGGGTATGGTCATCTTGCCTGAGATCCCGCAAGGAAGAAGAACAAATCCATGAAGAAGACGAAGAAGAAGCCTTGAAGAAGAACCACGGGAAGACGAACGAATCCTCACGAACGCAACGGAACAAGCACTAACGAGAAGAAACAAGCAATACGGTAAAAAACCACTCAAGAACATAACAATATGCTCAACAAAGTATGATGCAAAACAAGTCTACTTATGATGCACATAAAGTCTACACAGGAAGCAAAACATGGCAAGGTAGGAAGCACAGCAAACAACACAAGTCTATATATGATGCATTACATGGCAAGGTATGATGCATGACAATTATATACAGGAAGCAATACATGGCAAGGTATGATGCATGACAAGTCTATAGAGGAAGCACATAAAGTCTATGAAGCATAACATGGCAAGGTATGATGCATGACAAGTCTATACAGGAAGCACAACAAGTCTATACAGGAAGCATTACATGGCAAGGTAGGAAGCAAAGAAAAAAACACAAGTTTATATGATGCAATACATGGCAAGGTATGATGCATGGCAAGTATATCTATGATGCAAAACAAATGTATACAGGAAGCATAGCAAGTCTATACAGGAAGCATAACATGGCAAGGTAGGAAGCACAACATGGCAAGGTAGGATGCAATACATGGCAACGGTGCAAGATGCACCCAAACATCAACCAAACTCACTCCAAACATGTTAACAAGATGATATTATGATTCCACATGCAAAATCACACAAGTTTCATATAAGGAACACTCCAAACGGAGCAACGGGCTAAAAGATACACATGAAACAAGATATAACAACAAGCTGAAATTAACAGCCACATAGCAACTTTGGAGCAAGATATATATATATATATATATGCTACAGTACTCAAACATGGTGACAAGAAGCATGAACATGAAGTAGACATATCCTACAGCAAACAAGTCCATTGGAGCATCTCCATAGGAGGCATGGATCAATAGCTACAGCAACTCAAATGAGCAAGTGAAGGCATGAATGGATAGACAACAACATATACAACAAGGAAAGATCAATGGTCACCCCAAAACTAACATGGATTTTCCAAGGACAACAAGCAAACATAGCATCAAGATATTACAGATTCCAGACATAGTGAAATTTCACTAAGTGTTAAAACAGTAACAACAACATGGCAAGTTTGCAAGCATGTTTAAGTCAACACAAGGCATATCATGGAAAGTTAAATGCACCATCTCAAAGACCACATCATGGAGAATCTAAAACATCTAGGCATGTGACAAGGGGAAAAACACATCAATAGCAACAAGCTCCTCAACTAGGCATCTCGTAACAAGTTTCAGAACATAATAGCGAAATGCACTTTTGCAACATAGATAAACATGGCAATATGAACTCAAACAAGCATGCTATAGCAACCAACATGTAGAGCATCTCATGATGAACACTTTGACATATCATTTGCATCATTTGGATAAACATGCACCAAGTTATCATATCACGAACATGGCAACAAAATAACAAGTAGCAGGAGTTTATAACAAGTAGCACCCTTGCAACAGATATTTAAGCATCTAGATGAACTCAAATGAGCATGGCACAATGGAACAAAGTGTAGAGCATATCACCACGATCATTTCGACATATCATACACTCAATTTGGATCATCACACCAAAAGTTACAGCATCACAAAGTAGCATATATACAACAATTTATTAAGGCAGAAAAGACTTAGCCATAACACACAGTTTCAAAACGAGCGCAGGATAGTTAATTAGAACACGGGCGAAGGATAGGACGGCTCACCAATGGGCCAAGGCACAGGAAGACGAGGCCGGCTGGCACGGGCCGATCTGAACTGGGCCAGGGCGATGCTGACTGGGCCAGCGCGGGGGAGCCCATGAGGCCGGCTGGCAGGCTGGGCCTTGCGAGGAGGCCTAGGGAGGCGCGGATGGACGTTCGCTCGAGCGGAGCGCTCGAGCTCTGGCGGCGCTCATGGCGAGGGGGAGCACGGGACGCTGGAGGGCGCGACCCGGCCGGCCGGCGGGCGGATCCGGCCGCGGGCGAACGACGGAGGTGCCGGGGGACCCGGATCTGGCGCGTAGGCGGCGGCTGACTGCCTCCGGCTGAGGAGCAACGACGGCGGGGGTGGCGTTGGCCGGCGGCGAGCAGCTCCGGTGGCGGGGCGGCGTGCCAGACGGAGGAGGCGAGGCGGAGCAGCACGCTCGGCCAGGGAGCGAGGCGCTCGGGTAGCGGCAGCGACGATCCGGACCCGACAGGCCCCGGATGGGCTTCCCGGGTGTGACGCCCGGGTAATTACGCTACAGTAATTCCGCGCTAATGATGCCACGTCACCACGATCATTGTTGCTAATCTCGTGTTAGTTCGAAATCGATCCTGATTAGAAATTGAGTTAAAAGAAAACAACAAAAGTTTTCAAACATTAAAACTAATATGTTCGGGGTGTGTCAAATAAATCATAAGGAATTATGGTGGAGAATCCTTATTTTTATAAAATATTAAAAGCACCAAATTGTTTAAGAACAACAGACAAAACAATTAAGTAAATGCCTTTGGTGTTTTATAAAATATTAAACTATTTTATTTAGTTGCCCAAATTTTGGTGGCAGTCGTATATTTATTGAGATTAATTTAGGAACTAGTATGTATTATATTTTAAACTAAAATAAAAAGGAAACTATAAATGAAAACAGAATAAAATAAAATAAAATAAAATAAAACAAAGCTAAGTAGAAAGACCCCCCGTATGGCCCACTGGGCATTGACCCAACTGGCCTCTGGGCCACGAGGCTGGCCCAGCCGCGCCTCTACATTCCCCCACCCCGCAAACCCTAGCCCACAGACCCCACTATCCCCCCACCTCTCAATCCACTCCGCTCCCTCCCCCTCGCCCGATTCTGGATCGAGCGCCCGTCGCCACTCGCCGCCGGACCACCTCGACGGTTGTCCCCGCACCCCTCCTCAACGGATCACCCCGACCCCCATCATCGTCCGCCCGACGGCTCGCCGGCATCGCCCCACCTGCGCCACCCCATCGCCACCCCGACGCGCCACCTCGAGCCCACTGCCCTCCCCGACCGGACCCCTGTGAGCTGCCGCCTCCCCTCCCCTCTGACGCCCCGCGCCATGTCCACTTGCCGCGCTCCGCCTTCCAGCGCTGGCCGCTCGCCGCGGCCCGCATCGCCGCGCCGGCGCCCGCTCGCCTGGCACCCCCCGCTCGGCCGCTCCTAGCCGCGCTTGGGCCTCCAGCGCCCTGCGCACGCACCACCGCGCCTCCCACGCCCCGCGTCGCGCCGCTCACACTCGCCAGCCCCTCCGCGCCACAGAAGTGCCCCCGCCTCGCCCTACGACCTCCTCCCCACGCGGCCGTGCTCGCTCTGCCACCCGCGTCGCACCGGCCATCGTCGCCATGCCCCCGTCGCACTGGCCGGCCGGCGCACTACCGTGGCCGCGCCGTGGCCATGGCCACGCCCCGCCAGCGCCCTCAATCACCGCCGCGCGGGCATCCGGGCGTCCCACTCGCTAGCGCCCTGCGCCCTGGCACCCGCCCCGTCGTGCCCGACCCAATAGGCCGCTGGGCCTATGACAAGAGGGCCCTGGCCCCAGAACGTTTTAAAAGAAAAAAAAGAGAATAAAAAAATAAATAATTTAAAATAATAATAATTAGAAATAATAATAATTAAAATATTTAAAATATAATTAATTAATTAAGTAATTAATCAATTCGTGAATAAATTAAGTTAATTAATCCTGTTTCAATAATCTAATTAACTGGTTAGTTTAATTAAACAGTAATTGGATTAGCTAGATCCTAATTAAACTGAATAGTGTATGATAGGTGGGACCCACTGGTCAGGCTGACCAGTCAACAATGCTGACGTTAGCATGATGTCGTGCTGATGTCATAAATCCTTTTCGGATTAATATAATAAATATTAAATTCCAGAAATTAATAAAAACTTTAGAAAATCATATCTTTTAAACCGTAACTTGGATGTAAATAATTTATATATGAAAGTTGCTCAGAACGACAAGACGAATCCGAATACGCAGTCCATTTGTCCGCCACACATCTATATCATACCGAACATGTAACATTCCCCTCCATTTCATCAGCCTGAAAATGCCTAACACCGGGAATACTTTCCCGGAAGTTATTCCTCTTCGCCTGTATCACCGAGCACCGCGTTAGGTCACACGTAGCACCGCGTTTTGCCATGTTATACTTTGTGATGCTATTGTTTGCTCTGTTATTTATTTGTTTCCCCTTCGTTGCTTATTTTCGATAGACTCCAATACTGTGATAGACCCCGAGACAATTGATGCTTCGGTGTTCGACTACGGCTACGATTCCGAAGAATCCTTTCGTCTGCAGAGCTTCCAGGCAAGCCCCCCCTTTGATCACCAGATATCGCCTATTCTTCTCTCTACTGCTTGCATTAGAGTAGTGTAGCATGTTACTGTTCGGTTACTCCTATTCTGCTGCATAGCCTGTCATTGTTGCTACAACTGTTGATACTTTACCTGCCATCCTAATGCTCAGTATAGGACGCTAGTACTCCATCAGTGGCCCTACACCCTTGTCCGTCTGCCCTGCTATGCTATCGGGCCGTGATCACTTGGGTGTGATCACGGGTATATACTACATACACTTTACATGATACATGATGTGATTAAAGTCGGGTCGGCTCTTTGAGTACCCGCGGTTGATTCACGGATTGGGGGCTGAAAGGACATACTTTCCCGACGGCCCTCTGTGTGGATCTTTGTGGCGGAGAGACAGGGCAGGTTGAGACACCCAGTGGAGAGGTGGCCTGGCCCTGGTCGTTATCCACGGTTATTTCATAATAACACGCTTAACGAGTTTGGATATTTGATCTGAGTCTGGCCGTTGGCCTATACGCACTAACCACCTACGTGGGAATAGTTATGGGTACTCGACGTCGTGGTATCAGCCGAAGCCTTCTTGACGTCAGCGACTTAGCGGCGCGCGCCGGATTGGACTTGAAAGCCTACTCTGGTATTAGGAGAGGCTAGGTCTGCTTACCGGCCGCCCTCGCAACGCGCAGGTGTGCATTGGGCGATGGGCCCAGACCCCCGTGCGCTTAGGGTTTAGACCGGCGTGCCGACCTCTCTGCTGTGCTTAGGTAGGGCTGCGACGTGTTGATCTTCTGAGGCTGGGCATGACCCTGGAAAGTGTGCCCGGCCAAATGGGATCAAGTGTGCTGGGTTATGTGGTGCACCCCTGCAGGGAAGTTAATCTATTCGAATAGCCGTTTCCCTCGGTAAAAGGATGACCCAGAGTTGTAATCTGACCTCATGACAACTAGAACCGGATACTTAATAAAACACACCCTTACCAGTTCCAGATATAACTCGGTGGTTGCTCTCTCACAGGGTGATGTGCGGGAGGATCGCCGAGTAGGATATTGCTATTCGATGTTACTTGGTGGACTTACCATCTATTTCCCTTCTACTGCTTCAAGACGGAGGCTGCGAGATGCGAGGATACTTGTTACTTCCATATATTCTCTTCTACTGCTGCAAGATGGAGGTGGCCAGAAGCGTAGTCTTCGATTGGATTAGCTATCCCCCTCTTATTCTGGCATTCTGCAGTTTAACCCACATATATTACCCCTTTACACAATTACCATTGCATATGTAGTGTAGATCCTTACTTGCGAGTACTTTGGATGAGTACTCACGGTTGCTTTGTTCCCCCTTTTCCCCCTTCTTTTTTCTTTCTGGTTGCTGCAACCAGATCGGTGGAGTCCAGGAGCCAGAAGATTCCGATGATGTTTCTACGTGAAGTTCGGCTTCGAGGAGTAGTTAGGAGGTCCCAGGCAGGAGGCCTTGCCTTTTCGATCGTTGCTACTTTTGTGCTAGCCTTCTTAAGGCAAACTTGTTTAACTTATGTCTGTACTCAGATATTATTGCTTCTGCTGACTCTTGTGTTTCGAGCTTATGTATTCGAGCCCTCAAGGCCCCTGGCTTGTAATATAAAGCTTGTATTATTTTAGTTTGTGTCTAGAGTTGTGTTGTGATATCTTCCAGTGAGTCCCTGATCTTGTTCGTACACATTTGCGTGCATGATTAGTGTACGGTCAAATCGGGGGCGTCACACCGGGCCTGGCGTGGGGCGCGGAGGTGGGAGATGGCGCCGGGACAGGTGGCGGCCTGCCATTGGTCCGGGGCGGCGGTGGCGCTGATGTGGCGGGCGCTGATTGGCCCGAGTGAGGTGGCTGGGTGCTGGACATGTCCGGCGGCGGTGCGGACATGTCCGGCTGCGCGGTGGGAGGAGTTTTAGGGTTGGATCTGCGCGAAAATGGAGGGGATGCACATATATATAGGTAGAGGGAGCTAGGAGTGTCAAAAGAGGAGCCGTTTGCGGCCACGCGATCGTAATCGAACGGCCAAGAGCATGGAGTTGTTAGAATGGGCTAGATGGGCTGTACAAAAGGGGTGCTGGGCCAAAAGAGAAAAGGCTTCGGGCGGTTAACACGGTTAACCGTTGGGCTATCAAACGAACTCCGAACGCAACGAAACTTGGCAGGTGGCCTGTCTACACTATAATAAGACCACACGCCAAGTTTCAACCCATTCCGAGAACGTTTTTCGGCCACTCACAAAATAAATATTCGGAGGCACCGCGGGCGCTTGTGAGTGTGTCTGGGCTCAGAACGGACAACGGAGAGGACGAGGGAACTCGGACGGATGCAAGTTTTGAAAACATGCTGATGCAAGCACACGATAACATGGCAAGATGCAACACGCAAGCAGATGACATGGCACTGACAACGAATAACTGGCTGACGCCTGGCGCACCGGTCTCGGGGTGTCACAACACTCCCCTACTAACAAGAGATCTCGTCCCGAGATCTTAGGAACGAGACAGGAGAGGACAAGGAAGAACAAAGTTCTTCGAGGCCAAAAGAGTGAAAGAAAAGAACCTTGAGAGGATGAACAACTTCGAAAGGAAAAATATAATGAAGATGAACGAGAAAGAGAAGCTCCATTACAAAAGAGGAACAAGGAACACACGAGAACCAATTAGGTTGGAAGGCATGAACCATGAGCTGAATGAACAATAATACATTGAAAGCCACTCCGGTTAAAAGGGATAGAAAAGGAATCTCCACGAAGGAATTCGGGCAGCACTCCTGCTGAAACTGAAAGAAATAGCACACCAATTGAATATGAATGGAATGGAACAAGCACTCAAAAAGATGAGATGATAATCAACGAGAGCAACAACACAATGCCTCCGGAAGAATTGAAATGATGGAATAAAAGAACGGAGAAGAAGATGACGACTTCGAGCACGAATGAATTTGAAAGAGCATCTTTGAAGGAAAGACTCGAACGGAGTTGTTGAGAAAATCAATCAACAAAAGAATAAGCTTGTCGTGGACTTATTTAAACATCTCAAGACTAGAGGTGAATTATGCCGCAACCAAAAGATGGAACAATTAAGATGAAGGAAGAAATGCAAAACTCCACTTCAAAAGAATAGGAGAATTATTTGCGCTCGAGAGGCAAGAATAAGAATGCTTGAGCTTTGAGCCAAAAGAATTCGATGAACACTAGAAGAATGAATTAAATAATGAAGAACCGCCATGAAGAACTCCGGTAACGAAGGGATGATGAAGTATGAAAAAGAATAAGAATAAAGCCTTGCGATGATTTAGACGAGAGTCCGACGAGAAGGCCGAGAAAATTTTGAACTCCGGAAAAATAAAAGCTGAAAGGACTTAGAACTAGAATTTATTCATCACGAATAAACTCCGAAGGAAAGGAATAATCAACTCCACAAAGAAGAATAAGAATTATGTTATGCTTATCCTCCACCAATTACATTGATGAGAAGCAATGGATTTGCACACAACTTATTCACGATGAAATTGAATAAAAAGGGATATATCGCGAACTTGCGAGAATCTTTATTAACCACCGATAAGATTGGAATAAAATGAACGGATTGGTATGATAGCACCGGAAAAGAACTCTTGAGCGAACCACCGTAAGAATTGAAAACCACCTGAAGAAAATGAACGAACCACCCGGAAGAATTAATCGAATGATGAAAAGAACAAACACCGAGAAGAATTACAATCGAGTGAAGAACGAGAATGACCATCGTAAGGAATGAAATTGAACGATGCAAGAGGACAAGCCACCGTAAGAAAATGAATCGAGTGAATACGATGAATCGCCGGAAAGAATAAAGCACTTGGGGAATTTAGAATGACGAGAACGAAGAGATTGTGAACGATTAAAGAATGCTTGAACAAGCACCGGAAGAATATGAGACGAATGAAGAGGCATCGATGAAGAATATTTTGAGGACGAAGTTGAAAACTGAGAACGAAGAAATCTTCTGAAATGATGCCTTCGGAGGAACCCAAAGAAAAGAATTCAAGAAATACTCCGGAAAATGATAAGAAGAACGGTTGAACCAACGATGAAAAGAATTAAAAGCGATCTTGGAGAAGGCATATGACTGATGGAATCCGTACTTACGTCATACATGAAAAGAATTTCAGAACACTCCGGGAAATAAAAGAGTCAGGTAAGATCCTGGGAAAAAAACCTGTGGGTTATGAGCCCACCGAAGAGAAAACACCATTGGAAAGGATTGATAAGGAGAAGATGCACCGGAACGATTAAAAGACTCAAATGAGGTGACAACCTCGAATTAATCGAAACACAGACGAATCTCCTGGGATGTCTTCGGAACTCCGGAATAATTAAATGGCAAGAGACGAACGAGCAAGGGGAAAACACTTGAGCAGAAGGAAAAGAATACGAAGAACGCCAGATACTTGAGTTGAATCCGCCGAAAAAGAAAACGATGAAGAATGCCGAACGAGAGGAGAATTCATCGGAGAATAAAGGAGATGCATGATGACGAACTAGACGAGAATTCACCGGTTGAAATAATTGATGAAAGAAAGCAAAGACTTCACACGAGTAGGATGGATACTCGATTGAGGACTCCGGTCCGAGAAGCAAAAAGGGTGGGTGGGTGGGCAAAAGAAAGACAACATCGGAAGAGGAAACAACACCGGCTGAAAGAACTGATGTTGCACTTGCAAAGAAGAAGAGGGTTGAATCCACTTGACGAGAGATTCACCAGATGAAAGAACTAACAACGCGACGAACGAAAACTAACCACGTGATCCTAAAAAAAATTGAAGGGAAGAGGGGTAATTCAAAACACCTACGTCAAGATTCCTCACCAGAGCGACGAAGGGGCAGGGGAATAAAAAGAATTCCTACTCTCCGATATAACTAGACTCCGAAAAAGTTTTCTGCTAGACTCAACAACGGCCAAGCTATGATCAATCAAGGGGGCTCCTATGGTCGGTCGAGGCTCTGATACCAACTTGTCAGGCCCAAGATGCGATTCTATCCCGATCACGTGACACTTACGTGATTGGGGCACAACCGCATTTCGGGCGCTTAGCAAGATGGATATCATTACATCATACCATTACATACATACATGGGGGATACAACAATACATACAAGTCACATGAATACAACAACATCAATACAAAGTATCCGACTACGGATACAAACAAGAAAAGCACAATGACATCCATCTGCTATCCCAGGCTGCCGACCCGGAACCAAACCCAAGACTGAAGAAGAAGAACTCCAACAACGCAACAACGCTCTCACGTCAAGACATCTGAAACCTGCACCTGCAACTGTTGTGCTAGTATCTGTGAGCCACGAGGACTCAGCAATCCCATAACCATGTGTAACAGGACTATCAAAGCTTAAAGGTAGGAAGAGGTAAAGTGGTGAGGTTGCAGCAGCGGCTAAGCAAAAGTATGGTGGCTAACTTACGAGTACAATAATAAGATGAGCATCTACGCAAAACGGTCGCAACTAGTAGTGATCGCTAAAGATCCTGAACTACTTACGAGTCAAACAGAACCCCACCGTGTTCTCTTCTCAAGGTGAAAAGAGAGAGTCACGGTTACTCACACAGTTGTGTGTTTTACTTCGGATCCTCTGTCATGTTTTCTACAACCGGACATTAACAAATTCCAATCTGCCACATAACCGCGGGCACGGCTTTCGAAAGATCATAACCCTGCAGGGGTGTCCCAACTTAGCCCATCACAAGCTCTCACGATTAGCTGAAGTGATAAATATAATATCATCACCCCTTATCTTAGGGAAATCCGATCAGGCTCGGCATCCCGGTGCACAAGACATTTCGACAATGGTAAAACAAGTCCAGCAAGACCTCCCGGCGTGCCGACACCCTGATAGTAGCCGCGCGTATCTCGTCTCAGGCCACGACCGGATGGGTGATCCTACGAGTAAAACCAATCCTCGAGTTTCCCCGTGGTGGCCCCGCATAACCCCCGTTTGGGACCAAAACCATCAGCACTGGCCCCCCTGCTATGTAGAAAGAATACCCGGGTACGCGACCCCCTATGCAAATTTAATTAATTGATTAAGTTGTTATTATGAGGCAAATTAAAACCAATGTTGGGCCTTGCTGGAGAAGTTTTATTCAAAGTCGAACTGTCAAGGGGTCCCCATATACCCATCGTGTAAGGGACGCAAAATCAAGGAACATAATGCCGGTTTATCGGCGCCTAAGGTGGCATGAGTGGAACAAAACACCGAGCAAAAGGCCAAGCCTTCCACCCATGCCCAGTATATAGGTGTGTTAATAATAATAATAGATATTGTGATATTCCAACAACAAGTTCCCACCTGGAACGATCTTCATCTTCACCTGCAACTAATAAAGCTATAAGAGGGGCTGAGCAAGCGGGTAACATAGCCAAACAATGGTTTTTCTAGGAAGGTTTCAAAGGTTATAGGTTTCATGGCAACAAGGAGAGGCTGACATAAAAGATGGGTAGCGCGACATGTAACGATAGCATCAATACACTAAGCATGGCAATGATAGTAAAGGTATCCAAGGGTATGGTCATCTTGCCTGAGATCCCGCAAGGAAGAAGAACAAATCCATGAAGAAGACAAAGAAGAAGCCTTGAAGAAGAACCACGGGAAGACAAACGAATCCTCACGAACGCAACGGAACAAGCACTAACGAGAAGAAGCAAGCAATACGGTAAACAAACCACTCAAGAACATAACAATATGCTCAACCAAGTATGATGCAAAACAAGTCTACTTATGATGCACAGAAAGTCTACACAGGAAGCAAAACATGGCAAGGTAGGAAGCACAGCAAACAACACAAGTCTATATATGATGCATTACATGGCAAGGTATGATGCATGACAATTATATACAGGAAGCAATACATGGCAAGGTATGATGCATGACAAGTCTATACAGGAAGCACAACAAGTCTATGAAGCATAACATGGCAAGGTATGATGCATGACAAGTCTATACAGGAAGCACAACAAGTCTATACAGGAAGCATTACATGGCAAGGTAGGAAGCACAGAAAGAAACACAAGTTTATATGATGCAATACATGGCAAGTATGATGCATGGCAAGTATATCTGTGATGCAAAACAAATGTATATAGGAAGCACAGCAAGTCTATACAGAAAGCATAACATGCCAAGGTAGGAAGCACAACATGGCAAGGTAGGATGCAATACAAGGCAACGATGCAAGATGCACCCAAACATCAACCAAACTCACTCCAAACATGTTAACAAGATGATATTATGATTCCACATGCAAAATCACACAAGTTTCATATAAGGAACACTCCAAACGGAGCAACGGGCTAAAAGATACACATGAAACAAGATATAACAACAAGCTGAAATTAACAGCCACATAGCAACTTTGGAGCAAGATATATATATGCTACAACACTCAAACATGGTGACAAGAAGCATGTACATGAAGTAGACATATCCTAAAACAAACAAGTCCATTGGAGCATCTCCATAGGAGGCATGGATCAATAGCAACAAGCTACAACATTTTGATCATGACAATAAAAACCTGACAGCAATATTTTGTAGCAACTTGGGAGCAAGAAATAAGTAAGCTACAGCAACTCAAATGAGCAAGTGAAGGCATGAATGGATAGACAACAACATATACAACAAGGAATGATTAATGGTCACCCCAAAACTAACATGGATTTTCCTAGGACAACAAGCAAACATAGCATCAGGATATTACAGATTCCAGACTTAGTGAAATTTCACTAAGTGTTAAAACAGTAACAGCAACATGGCAAGTTTGCAAGCATGTTTAAGTCAACACAAGGCATATCATGGAAAGTTAAATGCACCATCTCAAAGACCACATCATGGAGAATCTAAAACATCTAGGCATGTGACAAGGGGACAAACACATCAATAGCAACAAGCTCCTCAACTAGGCATCTCGTAACAAGTTTCAGAACATAACAGCCAAATGCACTTTTGCAACATAGATAAACATGGCAATATGAACTCAAACAAGCATGCTATAGCAACTAACATGTAGATCATCTCATGATGAACACTTTGACGTATCATTTGCATCATTTGGATAAACATGCACCAAGTTATCATATCACGAACATGGCAACAAAATAACAAGTAGCAGCAGTTTATAACAAGTAGCACCCTTGCAACAGATATTTAAGCATCTAGATGAACTCAAATGAGCATGGCACAATGGAACAAAGTGTAGAGCATATCACCACGATCATTTCGACATATCATACACTCAATTTGGATCATCACACCAAAAGTTACAGCATCACAAAGTAGCATACATACAACAATTTATTAAGGCAGGAAAGACTTAGCCATAACACACAGTTTTAAAACGAGCGCAGGATAGTTAATTAGCGCACGGGCGAAGGATAGGACGGCTCACCAATGGGCCAAGGCACAGGAAGACGAGGCCGGCTGGCACGGGCCGATCTGAACTGGGCCAGGGCGATGCTGACTGGGCCGGCGCGGGGGAGCCCATGAGGCCGGCTGGCAGGCTGGGCCTTGCGAGGAGGCCTAGGGAGGCGCGGCTAGACGTCCGCTCGAGCAGAGCGCTCGAGCTCTGGCGGCGCTCATGGCGAGGGGGAGCAGGGGACGCTGGAGGGCGCGACCCGGCCGGCCGGCGGGCGGATCCGGCCACGGGCGAACGACGGAGGTGCCGGGGGACCCGGATCTGGCGCGTAGGCGGCGGCTGAGTGCCTCCGGCGGAGGAGCAACGACGGCGGGGGTGGCGTTGGCCGGCGGCGAGCAGCTCCAGTGGCGGGCGGCGTGCCGGACGGAGGAGGCGAGGCGGAGGAGCATGCTCGGCCAGGGAGCGAGGCACTCGGGGAGCGGCGGCGGCGATCCGGACCCGACGGGCCCCGGATGGGCTTCCCGGGCCTGACATGGGGCGCGGAGGTGCAAGATGGCACCGGGACAGGTGGCGGCCTGCCATTGGTCCGGGGCGGCGGTGGCGCTGATGTGGCGGGCGCTGATTGGCCCGAGTGAGGTGGCTGGGTGCTGGACATGTCCGGCGGCGGTGCAGACATGTCCGGCTGCGTGGTGGGAGGAGTTTTAGGGTTGGATCTGCGCGGAAATGGAGGGGATGCACATATATATAGGTAGAGGGAGCTAGGAGTGTCCAAAAGAGGAGCCGTTCGCGGCCACGCGATCGTGATCGAACGGCCAAGAGCATGGAGGGGTTAGAATGGGCTAGATGGGCTGTGCAAAAGGGGTGCTGGGCCAAAAGAGAAAAGGCTTCGGGCAGTTAACATGGTTAACCGTTGGGCTATCAAACGAACTCCGAACGCAACGAAACTTGGCAGGCGGCCTGTCTACACTATAATAAGACCACACGCCAAGTTTCAACCCATTCCGAGAACGTTTTTCGGCCACTCACAAAATAAATATTCGGAGGCACCGCGGGCACGTGTGAGTGTGTCTGAGCTCAGAACGGACAACGGAGAGGACGAGGGAACTCGGACGGATGCAAGTTTTGAAAACATGCTGATGCAAGCACACGATGACCTGGCAATATGAAACACGCAAGCAGATGACATGGCACTGACAACGAATAACTGGCTGACACCCGGCGCACCGGTCTCGGGGTGTCACAGTGAGTAGGGATTGCCATGCAACGGATGCACTAGAGTTATAAACGTATGAAAGCTCAGCAAAAGAAACGAAATGGGTGTGCATCCAATTTGCTTGCTCACGAAGACCTAGGGCATTTGAGGAAGCCCATCGTTGGAATATACAAGCCAAGTTCTATAATGAAAATTCCCACTAGCATATGAAAGTGACAAAACAAGAGACTCTCTATCATCAAGATGATGGTGCTACTTTGAAGCACAAGTGTGGAAAAAGATAGTACCATTGTCCCTTTTTCTCTTCTCTTTTCCCTTTTTTTTCTCTTTTTCTGTATTTCCTTTTTTGGGCCTTTCTTTTTGTCTTTGGCCCTTTTTTAATTTGGGACAATGCTCTAATAATGATGATCATCACACTTCTAATTATTTACAACTTGATATTACAACTCGATACTAGAACAAAGTATGACTCTATATGAATGCCTCCGGCGGTGTACCGGGATGTGCAATGAATCAAGAGTGACATGTATAAACAATTATGCATGGTGGCCTAGCCACAAATACGATGTCAACTACATGATCATGCATGGCAATATTACAATGATGAAGCGTGTCATATGAACGGAACGGTGGAAAGTTGCATGACAATATATCTCGAAATGGCTATGGAAATGCCATGATAGGTAGGTATGGTGGCTGTTTTGAGGAAGGTATATGGTGGGTGTATGGTACCGGCAAAAGTTGAGCGGTACAAGAGAGGCTAGCAATGGTGGAAGGGTGAGAGTGCGTATAATCAATGGACTCAACATTATTAATAAAGAACTCACATACTTATTGCAAAAATCTACAAGTCATCAAAAGAAATTACTACACGCATGCTCCTAGGGGAAGGGTTGGTAGGAGTTAACCATCGCGCGATCCCGACCTCCACACAAAGGATGACACTCAATGAAATACCTCATGCTTCAAATTTGTTACACACGGTTACCATACATGCATGCTACGGGACTTGCAAACCTCAACACAAGTATTTCTCAAATTCACAACTACTCTACTAGCATGACTCTAATATCATCATCCTCATATCTCAAAACAATCATAAGGTATCAAACTTCTCATAATATTCAATGCACTTTATATGAAAGTTTTTACTATAACCATCTTGGAAGCCTATAATATTAGGACTAAATTTATAACCAAAGCACATTACCATGTTGTTCTAAGAGACTCTCAAAATAATATAAGTGAAGTATGCGAGATAAGTAATTTCTATAAAATAAAATCACCACCGTGCTCTAAAAAGATAAAAGTGAAGCACTACAGCAAAACTATCTAGCTCAAAATATATAAGTGAAGCACATATAGTATTCTAATAAATTCCGATTCATGTGTATATCTCTCAAAAGGTGTGTCCAGCAAGGATGATTGTGGTAAACTACAAAGCAAAGACTCAAATCATACATGACGCTCCAAGCAAAACACATATCATGTGGTGAATTAAAATATAGTCTCAAGTAAAGTTACCGATAGACGAAGACGAAAGAGGGGATGCCTTCCCGGGGCATCCCCAAGCTTAGGCTTTTGGTTATCCTTGAATTTTACCTTGGGTGCCTTTTGCATCCCCAAGCTTAGGCTCTTGCCACTCTTTGTTCCATAGTCCATTAAATCCTTACCCAAAAACTTGAAAACTTCGCAACACAAAACTTAGCCAAAAATCTCGTGAGCTCCGTTAGTATAAGAAAACAAACCACCACTCAAAGGTACTGTAATGAACTCATTCTTTGTTTATATTGGTGTTAAATACTGTATTCCAACTTCTCTATAATTCATACCCCCCGATACTACTCATAGATTCATCAAAATAAGCAAACAACACACGAAAAACAGAATCTGTCAAAAACAGAACAGTTTGTAGCAATCTGTCACTTTCGAATACTTTTGTAACTCTAAAAAAATAGAAATAAATTGGTGGACGTGATTTTTTTCTATTAACCATCTTCAAAAAGAATCAACTAAAAAGCACTCTCTAGTAAAAAATGGTAGCTAATCTCGTGAGTGCTAAAGTTTCTGTTTTTTACAACATGATCGCATAAACTTCACCCAAGTCTTCCCTAAGGTTCTACTTAGCACAAACACTAATTAAAACACAAAACCACATCTAAACAGAAGCTAGATGCAATATTTATTACTAAACAGAAGCAAAGACAAAGAAAATAAAATTGGGTTGCCTCCCAACAAGCACTATCGTTTAACGCCCCTAGCTAGGCACGATACAAGAATGAATCTAGGTAATTCCATAATGATAAGGTAGATCATGAAAACTCATATCATATTCCCTACGTTCAGCAACAATTTTTCTTTGTGGCAAGCAAAAGTATTCAAAAGGGCTAAATTTAATAGGACAACAGTCCCCAAGATCAAGCTCAGGAGGTATGGGTTCCTCCTTTGGCCCTTCATATTGCACAACCAAATCATCATTATAAGTATTCTTTTGGCAGAAGGTCATGAGCCTTCGCTCGAGATAAAAACCTAACCCATTGTTTTGAATAGCAAAATCATCATTCAGCTCAGAGATTCTATCGACTAGAACATCGATAGGAATATTTTTTCCAAGGTTTTCATTAAAAGCAACATGATCCAAAGATTGTAAACGCATTATATCTTCTTGATTAAAGAGGATAGCTTCTATGGGAGGACGACCAGCGTCTACCCTATAATGCGCAAATATTTATTTGGCCTCTTTCATTATGAATCTGAACTCATGAGCCGAAAATATAGTAGTTGCTCGCTTAACAGAAGAATGCTCAATATTGGAAAATTCTAGAAAAATTCTCTTAATGCAAGAATGCATATGGATAAATTGACTTTCAAGTCCAACTACAAGCATAGATATGGCATCCACAAGAATATTGGTTCTATGAAGAATAGATCCACCCATAGTGGGTAAAGCACTGGCACAAGTTAAGAAGTCTTGAAGAACTTTTCCAATAATATTACCACTACCAACCCGAAACTTCTGACTATGTAAAGTGGTGGTTTCATCAGGAGGACCAACAAAAGAAAAGTTGCCCTCAGCGTTACTACCCTTTTCAACGACATCCTTCCCCTCTCAGACATGATAACAACAAACCACAATAAAAATGAACACACAAGAGGCAAGCGAAAAGAGGCGAACAGAAAAAGAAGGGAGAATAAAATTGCAAAGGTGAAGTGGGGGAGAGGAAAACGAGAGAGAAATAATGTAATGCGAGGGATAAGGGTTTGTGATAGGTACTTGGTACATGCCTTTTGCTTAAATCTCCCCGGCAACGGCACCAGAAATTCTTCTTGCTACTTCTCGAGCTTGCGTTGTTTTCCCTCGAAGAGGAAAGGGAGATGCAGCATAGTAGCGTAAGTATTTCCCTTCGTTTTTGAGAACCAAGGTATCAATCCAATAGCAGACCACGCGTGAGTCCCTCGTACCTGCACAAACAAATAAGAACCTTACAGCCAACGCGATAAAACGGGTTGTCAATCCCTTCTCGGTCACTTACAAAAGTGAGATCTGATAGAGATGATAAGATAATATATTTGGTATTTTTGATATGTAGATTGAAAGTAAAGATTGCAAAACAAAAGTAAAGTAAAGATAAATAGTCGATGGAATATTAATATGATGAAGATAGACCCGGGGGCCATAGGTTTCACTAGTGGCTTCTCTCATGATAGCAGATTTCTACGGTGGGTGAACAAATTACTACCGAGCAATTGATAGAAAAGCGCATAGTTATGAGAATATATAGGCATGATCATTGTATATAGGCATCACATCCGTGACAAGTAGACCGAAACGATTCTACATCTACTACTATGACTCCACACATCGACCGCTAACCAGCATGCATCTATAGTATTAAGTTCATAAGAACAGAGTAACGCCTTAAGCAAGATGACATGATGTAGAGGATAAACTCAAGCAATACGCTATAAACCCCATATTTTTATCCTCGATGGAAACAATACAATACGTGCCTCGCTGCCCGTGCTGTCACTGGGAAAGGACACCGCAAGATTGAACCCAAAGCGAAGCACTTCTCCCATTGCGAGAACTATAGATCTAGTAAGCCAAACCAAACCGATAAATCGAAGGGACTTGCAAGGATATTTAAATCACGCATAAAAGATTTCAGAAAAGAATCCAATATTGTTCATAGATAATCTTGATCATAAACCCACAATTCATCGGATCTCGACAAACGCACCACAAAAAGAATTACATCGAATAGATCTCTAAGAAGATCGAGGAGAACTTTGTATTGAGATCCAAAGAGAGAGAAGAAGCCATCTAGCTAAAAACTATGGACCCGAAGGTTTGTGGTAAACTACTCACAACTCCTCGGAGAGGTTATGGTGTTGATGTAGAAGCCCTCCGAGATTGATGCCCCCTCCGGTGGAGCTCCGAAACAGGCCCCAAGATGGGATCTCACGGGTACAGAAGGTTGCAGCAGTGGAATTAGGGTTTCGTGGTGCTCGTCTACCCCCTGGCAGCGCCCCCTGCCCTCGTGGCTACCTCTCTCGCTTCCTGGGCGTGTACTCCAAGTCTTTTTTGTTGATATTGTTCCAAAAATGACTCTCCGAAGGTTTCATTCCGTTTGGACTCTGTTTGATATTCCTTTTCTGCGAAACACTGAAATAGGCAAAAAACAACAATTTGCACTAGGCCTTGGGTTAGTAGGTTAGTCCCAAAAATAAAAAATGTATAATAAAGCCCATTAAACATCCAAAACAGAATATATAATAGCATGGAACAATAAAAAATTATAGATACGTTGGAGACGTATCAGTCCGCTCACCCTACCAACTATCGAGGCCACCCAAACCCTAGAAAAATGAGCGTCGTTGTCGATCTACCCCCTTCCCGATAACTTTGACATGAGGGGGTGATACGTCTCCAACGTATCTATAATTTTTGATTGTTCCATGCTATTATATATATTATCTGTTTTGGATGTTTAATAGACTTTAATATAAACTTTAATATTATTTTTGGGACTAACATATTAACCGAAGGCCCAGCTTTAGTTGCTTTATTTTTTCCTATTTCAGTGTTTCACGAGGATCTTTCTTGGAACAAACACAATCTAGGAGACTTGGAGTGGAAGTCAAGGAAGCAACAAGGCGGCCACGAGGCAGGAGGGTGCGCCCAGGGAGGGTAGGCGCGCCCCCACCCTCGTGGGCCCCTTGTAGCTCCACCGACGTACTTCTTTCTCATATATATATTCTTATACCCTAAAAACATCCAAGAGAGCCACAAAACCACGTTTCTATGGCCGCAACCTTCTGTACACGTGAGATCTCATCTTGGGGCCTTTTTCGGCGCTCCGCCAGAGGGGGATTCGATCACAGAGGGCTTCTACATCAACACCATAGCCTCTCCGATGATGTGTGAGTAGTTTACCATAGACCTTCGGGTCCATAGTTATTAGCGAGATGGCTTCTTCTCTCTCTTTGGTTCTCAATACAAAGTTCTCCTCGATGTTCTTAGAGATCTATTCAATGTAATTCTCTTTACGGTGTTATTGTCGAGATCCGATGAATTGTGGGTTTATGATCAAGATTATCTATGAACAATATTTGGTTCTTCTCTGAATTCTTATATGCATGATTTAATATCTTTGCAACTCTCTTCGAATTATCAGTTTGGTTTGGCCTACTAGATTGATCTTTCTTGCAATGGGAGAAGTGCTTAGCTTTGGGTTCAATCTTGCGGTGCTCGATTCTAGTGACAGATAGGGAACCGACACATACTGTATTGTTGCCATCGAGGATAAAAAGATGGGCTTTATATCTTATTGCTTGAGTTTATCCCTCTATATCATGTCATCTTGCTTAAGGCGTTACTCCATTCTTATGAACTTAATACTCTAGATGCATGCTGGATAGCGGTTGATGTGTGGAGTAATAGTAGTAGATGCAGAATCGTTTCAGTCTACTTGACACGGACGTGATGCCTATGTTCATGATCATGCGATATTCTCATAACTATGCGCTTTTCTATGAAATGCTCGGTAGTAATTTGTTCACCCACCATAATTTACGCTATCTTGAAAGAAGCCACTAGCGAAATCTGTGCCCCCCAGGTCTACTTTACATCATATAAGTTTCCGATCTACAATCCTAGTTTAAAATTTATTTTGAATCTTTATTTTCCAATCTATACAACAAAAATACCAAAAATACTTATCTTATTATCTTTATCATATTTCATTTTGCAAGTGGCCGTGAAGGGATTGACAACCCCTTTATCGCGTTGGTTGCAAGGTTCTTGATTGTTTGTGTAGGTACTAGGCGACTTGCGTGTAGTCTCCTACTGGATTGATACCTTGATTCTCAAAAACTGATGGAAATACTTACGCTTCTTTGCTGCATCACCATTTCCTCTTCAAGGGAAAACTAACGCATGCTCAAGAGGTAGCAAGAAGGATTTCTGGCGCCGTTGCCGAGGAGATCTATGCTCAAGTCAAGACATACCAAGTACCCATCACAAACTCTTCTCCCTCGCATTACATTATTTGCCATTTGCCTCTCGTTTTCCTCTTCCCCACTTCACCTTTGCCGTTTTATTCGCCCTCTTTCATTCGTCCCTTTTTGCTTGCTTCGTGTGTTCTTGGGTGTTAGTGTTCCCGTTTTGCTTTGACGGCTCTACCAAATAGCGTTGATCCTCACCTTAAAAGGTTGGAAGAGATTGAAAACAATGTTAGAAGCTCTATGTCTCTGCAATTTGATCATAATAATTTCTCCAGAAACGAGCTTAAAGAACAAAAAAGTTTTATGGAGTACATGAATAAAGAGCTCGATGACACGTCTAAAGAATTTTATGGTTTGAAATCTCAGTTTGCTCATCTTGAGAACTTAATAGCCAAAATTTCGGATAAGCAAGCCACCTTAGTAAATAAGATGGCCGCTAAACCAGAAGATGCAGATAATAATAATGATGAAGATCTAAAAGTGATTGATGTGTCTGCTATTAAATCATTGTTTTCTAATGTGAATCTTGATAAATATGGGACTGGAGATGAGTCAACTTTAGTTAAAAGGCGTCCCAATGATTCGGTGTTTTTAGTCTTGATGCAAAAATTGGTAAAAGTGGGATTGAAGAGGTCAAAACTTTACATAGTAATGAACCCACTATTTTGGATTTCAAGGAATTTAATGTGACGCCCGAAGACCGACGTCCCAGAAGATTCCAGAAGATTCCAGATGTTCCGGGTTCTCCCGTGTGTTTTCTTTTGGTGCTTGCTTTATTTATTTTGTTTTGCATCATGTCATCATGCCATCATGTCATATTTCTTTGCATCTCAACTAAATAAATCGTGTGGATCTTCGATCCATTTAAATCAAGGGAAGGATGACTTCTCTTTATAACATATCCTCTCAATATTATTAGGGAGCTATATTAAATTAATATTCCATTTGTTTGGAATTAACCCAACACACTTGCATATCTTCCCTATTTTGTTGGAGCCATTTTTGTTGGGTTGGTAATATTCTATAAAGCCTTACAAAAATGTTCCATCATTTTTTTCCTATTCTGGCCTCTTTTCTTAATATTTTGGATCCCTCTCTATTTTATTTCTGCTAAAGAAATAAAATTAGTAGAGGAGACAGGCCCAACCGCCTCCCTCCTTTGGGCCTCAGCCTTCCCTCCCCGCGGCCCATCCGGCCCAATTTCTCCTAACCCTAGCCCACCTAATCCCATCGCTCCCTTTCTCTCGTTTCCTCCCTCGCACCGCCGCCACCCTCCCAGCGCCCGACCGCCCGACCCCGCACCCGTTCCCTCGATCTCCCCGCAGCGCAGCGCCCTCCGTCCTCGAAGCCCGAGCGCCTCATCGCTCCCGCGCCCGACCCTCTCCCTCCGCCGCCATGGCCCATGGCCCCGACGCCCGCACCCTCGAGCCGCCCCTGCCTCCGATTCCAGCGTGCCCGCGCCACTTCCTTTCGCGGTCGGAGGCCAGCGCCTCGCCTCTTCCTCGTCCCACAGCGCCGCAGCGCCAAGGTGCCGCCCTGTTCCTCTGCTGTCCCGCGTCCCGTGGCCTCCTCCGTCGCCAAGGCAGCAGCGCCTTCCGCGCCCCGTCCGTCCAGCCTCCTCCACCTCGTCCAGAGCCGGGCCGAAGGCCGCCACCTCCGGTCGCCTCATCCTCCGTGCCGGCTAGCCAAGCCACCGCAGGCCAGGAGCTGCAGCCACCTCGCCAAGCGCCGGCGACCGAGCCCCGAGCAGCTCCCTCCGGCCTTGCCGCGTGCCGCTGCCATGGCCTCGTCGCCCCCGTGCTGCCACCTTTGTTGCTCTTTTGTGTTGCTGCTTGGAAGATCAAGACCTCAAGTTCCACGACACGTGACATGAACATCTACGAACGGGAATGACTACACAAGACGACGCGACAAGTACCTCTACACAAGACCCTCAAGTACCATCTACGGAATGTGTACCTCTACGAACGTGAACAACTACCGTCGCCGAGACCGCAAGTACCACTACATAAACGAGTACCACGACGACCTGTCAAGTACCTCTTCGGAAACGAGAACAACTACTTCCCACTACGTGCGAGTACAACTACCGTCGCCCCGAAGACGTCCGATGCCGCGACGAGTACCCCTACCAATGACAGTGAACGACTACTTCCTCTACTTCCACTACGTCCCTTGATCTCGAACCGCCCCAAGACGAATGTTCCGAAGGTATACCGAAACGACCCCGTGACAGTGACCCGTGTGATGCTTGTGGTTGTATGAAATGTTTTCCTTGTGTGCACCGTGCCCGTTATGTCTGTTTGTCATGTTCCTCGGTTGCCTCGCCGCCGACTCGTGGGAACCCGGTGACGGGATCACCCCACTTTTCTTCTTGCATGACTCGCTCACGCCGATCATTCTTTTGCACCGGACTCTCAACGAGTTACCGGAACCGATATGATGCCGTTGCATCATTTTCGGATCGTTGCCGTGGCACCTTTTCCTTCCACCACGGTGACAATTACCTCCATATCTCTTCATGTTAACCTTTTAATAAAAAATGCATAAAACTTGTTCATGTCATCCGCATCATGTTAACAACATTTAAAATGTTTAATTGTTGTTGCTTTAATAATTGCTAAACATGCTCATGGGGATTTTTTCCGGATTTGTTGTTGTTATTTCCGGCCTCATTTAAAATGTCTAAATAGGTAGTTTGTTATGCTTCACCTTTTTCCATGTTAACAAACATTTAACCTTGTCTTGTAAATAAACGAGAGTCAATTAAATAATTAAATGTGGTGTTTCGTCAATATGCAACTCGTTGCATATTGAGCTCCACTTAACTTGTAGTACTTGTTTGTGCACTTTGCCATGCCATGCATAATTAAACCGGACATGCATCATACTTGGATGTGCATCGTATGCCATGTTTATGCTTGTGTGTTTACCGTGTTGTTTGCTTCTTTCCGGTTTGCTTCCCTTGTTAGCTTCGGTTTCGTTCCGGAGTTGTGAGGATTCGCTCGACTGTTGCTCCGTCTACTTCATGGATCCGTTCTTCTCCCTTGTGGATTCCCAGGCAAGATGATCATACCCTTGGATACCTTTACTACCATTGCCATGCTTAGTTGTCTCGATGCTATCGTTACATGTCGCGCTACCCATCTTTTATGTCAGCCTCTCCTTGTTGCCATGAAACCTCTAACCTTTGAAACCTTCCTAGCAAAACCACTGTTTGGCTATGTTACCCGCTTGCTCAGCCCCTCTTATAGCGTTGTTAGTTGCAGGTGAAGATGAAGATCATTCCAGGAGGGAACTTGTTGTTGGAATATCACAATATCTATTATTGTTATTACTATTATTAACACACCTATATACTGGGCATGGGTGAAAGGCTTAGCCTTTTGCTCGGTGTTTTGTTCCACTCATGCCACCTTAGGCGCCGATAAACTGGCATTATGTTCCTTGATTTTTGCGTTCCTTACACGATGGGTGGATGGGGACCCCTTGACAGTTCGACTTTGAATAAAACTCCTCCAGCAAGGCCCAACATTGGTTTTAATTTGCTCATAATAACAACTTAATTAATTAATTAAATTGCATAGGGAGTTAGCGCTAACCGAGGATTCTTTCTACATCGCAGGGGGGGCCAGTGCTGATGGTGTTGGTCCCAAACGGGGAGCCTGCGGGGCCACCACGGGGAAACTCGAGGTTTGGCTCCCGTAGCTTCACCCATCCGGTCGTGGCCTGAGACGAGATACGCGCGGCTACTATCAGGGTGTCGACACACCCGGAGGTCTTGCTGGACTTGTTTTACCATTGTCAAAATGTCTTGTGCTACCGGGATGCCGAGCCTGATCGGATTTCCCTAAGATAAGGAGTGATGATATTATTTTTATCACTTCAGCTAATCGTGAGAGCTTGTGATGGGCTAAGTTGGAACACCCCTGCAGGGTTATGATCTTTCGAAAGCCGTGCCCGCGGTTATGTGGCAGATTGGAATTTGTTAATGTCCGGTTGTACAAAACTTGACAGAGGATCCGAAGTAAAACACACAACCGTGTGAGTAACCGTGACTGTCTCTTTTCACTTTGAGAAGAGAACACGATGGGGTTATGTTTGACTCGTATGTAGTTTAGGATCTTTAGCGATCACTACTTTTGCGACCGTTTGCGTAGATGCTCATCTTATTCTGGTACTCGTAAGTTAGCCACCATATTATGCTTAGCCGCTGCTGCAACCTCACCACTTTACCTCTTCCTACCCATAAAGCTTTGCTAGTTTTGATACCCATGGTTATGGGATTGCTGAGTCCTCGTGGCTCACAGATACTACAACACCAGATGCAGGTTCAGCCGAGAATGATGCAGGAGAAGGTTCAGTACTTCTCTGGGAGTTCGATGAAAACTTTGACTGTATGCTTGTGACGTTTCGACGATCAGTAGTGGTTTCTACTAGGATTCGATCTGGACCTGCGGCTTTATGTTGATTTGGTATCTTTCTTTTGGATCTTCACCTGTAGTCGGGTTGTGATGTTTTGAATGATGTTATGCTTATGTAATGTATTGTGTGAAGTGGCGAGTGTAAGCCAACTATCTCCTTTTGCAATTTAATCCCTCTTTTACATGAGTCGTGCAAAGATACCAAACTTGAGATCATTCCAGAATGGGCTTATACCTTTAAGTCGTGCCTTGACACGTAGGAGGTATAGTCCCATCCTGGGCATTACATTTAATTATGATAATTGCTCTTTGATAGATTGTATTTCCTTGTTGCAATCCGTGTTTAATTCTCCTCATGCTTATGATCAAAACAAAGCTTTTACTAAACATATCGTTGATGCTTTAATGCAATCTTATGAAGAAAAGCTTGAATTAGAAGTTTCTATCCCTAGAAAACTTTATGATGAGTGGGAACCTACTATTAAAATTAAGATTAAAGATCATGAATGCCATGCTTTATGTGAATTGGGTGCTAATGTTTCCACGATTCCAAAAACTTTGTGTGATGTGTTAGGTTTCCGTGAATTTGATGATTGCTCTTTAAATTTGCACCTTGTGGATTTCACCATTAAGAAACCTATGGGAAGAATTAACGATTTTCTTATTGTTGCAAATAGTAATTATGTGCTCGTAGATTTCATTGTTCTTGATATAGAATGCAATCCAACATGTCCTATTATTCTTGGTAGACCTCTCCTTAGAACGATTGATGCAATTATTGATATGAAAGAAGGAAATATTAGATTCCAATTTCCATTAAGGAAAGGCATGGAACAATTTCCTAGGAAGAAAAGTAAATTACCTTATGAATCTATTATGAGAGCCACTTATGGATTGCCTACCAAAGATGGCAATACCTAGATGTATTCTTCTTTTTATGCCTAGCTAGGGGCGTTAAACGATAGCGCTTGTTGGGACGCAACCCAATTTTATTTTATTTGCTTTTTGTTTCTGTTTAGTAATAAATAATTCATCTAGCTTCTATTTAGATGTGGTTTTATGTTTTAATTAGTGTTTGTGCCAAGTAGAACCTTTGGGAAGACTTGGGTGAAGTCTTTGCGATCTTGCTGTAAAAAACAGAAACTTTTGCGCTCACCAGAATAGCTGCCATTTTTTACTTGAGAGTGCTTTTAAGTTTATTATTTTTGCAGATGATTGATGTCTACACACGCTTCTACTCTTGTAGACTATGTTGGGCCTCCAAGCGCAGAGGTTTGTAGGACAGCAGCAATTTCCCTCAAGTGGATGACCTAAGGTTTATCGAACTCAGGGAAGTAGAGGTTGAAGATGGTCTCTCTCAAGCAACCCTGCAACTAAGATACAAGAAGTCTCTTGTGTCCCCAACACACCTAATACAACTAGGAGTTGTATAGGTGCACTAGTTCGGCGAAGAGATGTTAAATGGCAAGTGATATGGATGATAGGAGTGGCAAAACAAAGTAATATAAATCTGTAGTAAAAAGTGCAGCAAGCAAACAAGTGGTAAACATGAGCACAAATGGTATTGCAATGGTGGAAACAAGGCCTAGGGATCATACTTTCACTAGTGGCAACTCCCAACAACATTAACATAATCGAATCACATGATATTTCCCATAAAACATGCAATGGAGACGCACCCGGAGGTCATTCCTTCGTGGTCAAGAGAGGACGAGAATTATGTAGGGCTACAAAAGCACACCTCAAAGTTCGTAGTTCTCAATCTAAGGATTTCCCAATGTCACCGCGGCCATCCAAAGAGAGTCCCACAATCACCACAACATATCTAAAGGATAGTCAAAGACAAGCACCAAGAGACTCTCAATCTTCAATCAACACACAAGAGAGGATATCACTCATGAAAATATTTTTCTAATCCATGTCCAATAGACCGCTGTCACCTTGGTCTCGGGGATTATACTAGATAAAGACAAGTGAGTACATCAATCCAATACATAGAGGAAGGGGAAATATCATGGGATCACCCTAGATTAACATAGCCTATGATCACAACGAAGATCACATCATGGGAGAGAGAATTGACCACATAGCTACTGGTAGAAACCTCAGCCCCGAGGAGGAACTACTCCCGCATCATGGACGGAGGAAGCAACGTCGATGGAGATGAATCCGGGGGCACTTCCCTGCCCCGGCAGGGTGCCCGCACAGGAATTCTGGTCCCCCGAATCCGGGGGGGGGGGGGGTATGAACCATAGAGAAGCTGGAATACAGTAGGTTTAACACTAGAATAAATAAAGAATGAGTTCATTACAGTACCTTAAAGTGGTAGTTTGTTTTCTTATACTAATGCAGCTCACGAGATTTTCTGTTAAGTTTTGTGTTGTGAAGTTTTCAAGTTTTTTTGGTAAGGATTTGATGGACTATGGAATAAAGAGCGGCAAGAGCCTAAGCTTGGGGATGCCCAAGGCACCCCAAGGTAAAATTCAAGGACAACCAAAAGCCTAAGCTTGGGGATGCCCACGAATGGCATCCCCTCTTTCGTCTTCGTCTATCGGTAACTTTACATGAGGCTATATTTTTATTCACCACATGATATGTGTTTTTCCTGGAGCGTCTTGTATGATTTGAGTCTTTAATTTTTAGTTTACCCCAATCATCCATGCTGTACACACCTTTTGGGAGAGACACACATGAATTGGAATTTATTAGAATACTATATGTGCTTCACTTATATCTTTTGAGCTAGATAAATTTTGCTCTAGTGCTTCACTTATATCTTTTAGAGCACGGTGGTGGTTTTATTTTATAGAAATTATTGATCTCTCATGCTTCACTTATATTATTTTGAGAGTCCTTTAGAACATCATGGTAATTTTCTTTGGCTATAAAATTAGTCCTAATATGATAGGCATCCAAGATGGGTATAATAAAAACTTCCATATAGAGTGTATTGAATACTATGAGAAGTTTGATACTTGATGATTGTTTTGAGATATGAATATGGTGATATTAGAGTCATGCTAGTAGAGTAACTGTGAATTTCAGAAATACTTGTGTTGAGGTTTGCAAGTCTCGTAGCATGCACGTATGGTAACCGTTGTGTAACAAATTTGAAGCATGCGGTATTTCTTTGATTGTCTAAGGATTTCCCAATGTCACCGCGGCCATCCAAAGAGTGTCCCACAATCACCACAACATATTTAAAGGATAGTCAAAGACAAGCACCAAGAGACTCTCAATCTTCAATCAACACACAAAAGAGGATATCACTCATGAAAATATTTTTCTAATCCATGTCCAATAGACCGCTGTCACCTTGGTCTCGGGGATTATACTAGATAAAGACAAGTGAGTACATCTATCCAATACATAGAGGAAGGGGAAATATCATGGGATCACCCTAGATTAACATAGCCTATGATCACAACGAAGATCACATCATGGGAGAGAGAATTGACTATTGGGGAACGTAGTATTTTAAAATTTTCCTACGATCACGCAAGATCTATCTACCAGATGCATAGCAACGAGAGGGGAGAGTATGTCTACGTACCCTCGTAGACCTGGAGCGGAAGCGTCAAGTGACGCGGTTGATGTTGTCGAACTTCTTCGCGATCCAACCGATCAAGCACCGAACGTACGGCACCTCCGTGTTCAGCACACGTTCAGCTTGATGACGTCCCACGAGCTCTTGATCCAGTTGAGCTTCACGGGAGAGTTTCGTCAGCACGACGGCGTGGTGACGGATATGATGTGTTCACCGGCGCAGGGCTTCGCCTAAGCTCCGCGACGGTACGACCGAGGTGTGATTCTGTGGAGGGGGGCACCGCACACGGCTAAACAATTCAACTTATCTTTGGGTGCCCCCCTGCCCCTGTATATAAAGGAGCAAGGGAGGAGGGGCCGGCCAACTCCTTTGGTGCGGCTAGGGAGGGGACTCCTACTAGGAATAGGATTGCAATCCTATTCCTAGTAGGATTCACCGAAAGGAAGAAGGGGGAAAGGATTAGGAGAGGTGGCGCCCCCCCAATCCTAGTCCAACTAGGATTCCTAGGTGGGGGCACCGGCCAGCCCTATGGGCTGCCTCTCTCTCACTCTTTAGGCCCACTATGGACCATCCCCTCTCGTAGGGGGTTCCGGTAACCCCCTCCGGCATTCCCGATAAATCCGAAACTTTTCCGGTATACTTCCGGTGTCCGAATATAGCCGTCCAATATATCAATCTTCATGTCTCGGACATTCCGAGACTCCTCGTCATGTCCGTGATCTCATCCGGGACTCCGAACTACCTTCGGTACATCAATACTCAAAAACTCATAATACCGATCGTCATCAAACGTTAAGCGTGCGGACCCTACGGGTTCGAGAACTATGTAGACATGACCGAGACTCATCTCTGGTCAATAACCAATAGCGGAACCTGGATGTTCATATTGGCTCCTACATATTCTACGAAGATCTTTTATCGGTCAGAACCGCATAACAACATACGTTGTTCCTTTTGTCAAACGGTATGTTACTTGCCCGAGATTCGATCGTCGGTATCTTTATACCTAGTTCAATCTCGTTGCCGTCAAGTCTCTTTACTCGTTCCGTAACACATCATCTCGTGACTAACTCATTAGTCTTTTGCTTGCAAGGCTTATTGTGATGTGTGTTACCGAGAGGGCCCAGAGATACCTCTCCGACACTCGGAGTGACAAATCCTAATCTTGATCTATGCCAACACCACGAATACTTTCGGAGACACCTGTAGAGCATCTTTATGATCACCCAGTTACGTTGTGACGTTTGATAGCACACAAGGTGTTCCTACGGTATTCGGGAGTTGCATAATCTCATAGTCATAGGAACATGTATAAGTCATGAAGAAAGCAATAGCAGTTAAACTAAACGATCATAGTGCTATGCTAACGGATGGGTCTTGTCCATCACATCATTCTCCTAATGATGTGATCCCGTTGATCAAATGACAAGTCATGTCTATGGCTAGGAAACATAACCATCTTTGATCAATGAGCTAGTCTAGTAGAGGCATACTAGGGACATACTGTTTTGTCTATGTATCCACACATGTACTAAGTTTCCGGTTAATACAATTCTAGCATGAATAAAAGACATTTATCATGATATAAGGAAATACAAATAACATCTTTATTATTGCCTCTAGGGCATATTTCCTTCATTGACCACATAGCTACTGGTAGAAACCTCAGCCTCGAGGAGGAACTACTCCCGCATCATGGAGGGAGGAAGCAACGTCGATGGAGATGAATCCGGGGGCACTTCCCCGTCCCGGCAGGGTGCCGGCACAGGAATTCTGGTCCCCCGAAGCTTGATGGCGATGGCAGCGGAGATCGGAATTGCGTCTGGAGAAAAGGGGTCTGGAATCAGGGTTTCCTCGACGGGTGTTAAATATATGCCAAAGGGGGTCGCCAGGGGAGCTAAGGGGGGCCCAGGCGCCCCCCCCCCGGCGCGGCCTGGAGGGGGGCCGCGTGGCCAGGGCGCCTGGAGCCCTGGTGGCCCCCTCCGGCCCTACTTTGGCCGCATGGAAGCTTCCGGAATGCTGATTTTTTATATATTTTTCCCGTAATTTTTCTGGCAGTTTACGTAATGGGAAAACCTGAAATACAAAAACAGCAGAAAACAGAAACTGGCACTGGGGTGCACTGAGTTAATAGGTTAGTCCAAATATGATCAAAAGTGTATGGAAGTGCATAAATATCATAGCAATATCACACAAAAGAGGCATGGAGCAAGCAGAAATTATAGATACGTTTTGGACGTATCAACATCCCCAAGCTTAATTCCTGCTCGTCCTCGAGTAGGTAAATGATAACAAGCATAATTTCTGTGGTGACATGCTATTAACCATATAAGGACTTTTTACAGTCACATGACAAGTGCTTACTGAGATAATGAATCTGTAGTAATTAAGTTGCCTCATGAGAAAATCACAAAGAACTGAAAGTTTTACAATATGATACTGAAACATCAAATAGATTTGTAGTGAGCATGGTGTGCAAATATGGTAAATTGGTATCTCGCTTGCCCCCTTTAGTGAAGCAAAACATAAATGCAGGGGCACCTCCAAGGTTTAAGTGACGACTAGATACAATGATTTTAGAATAAATGATATCATAATCATGCAAAAGACAATGGTACTTTGGGACAATGCACATTACACTCAGAATGACAATCATGCTCTCAATCGTTGGTGCTTTAAAGAAGGTGGAGACTCTCGAACCGTGGCTTTTGTTGGCAAGGTTGAAAACCCGTGGTCGGAAACAAAAACTAAACATGTACCAGAGCTCTTGGTTTTTAAAACAGAAGTAAAAATTATTTTTTTAGAGATGCATATTTCGTCAACGAATGCTAGTAGATAACTCAATTACTTCTCGAGCTGGACAAGTTTCGAGGAACGGCTCCCGCACGAGGACGATCACATCCCCTTAATCTCCTTTGTTTATCACTGCCAAAGTTTTCTGATTTCTCATGAACAAAGCGTGAAGGAGGGTTTGTTTGTTGTATATTTTTTAATGAGCCGGGCGCACTCTTTGCCAGTTCCTTCTCGTATTATGGGTTTGCACATTAGACATGCAATCCCGGGGTGAAGCTTGTCCAACTTAAAAAGATCATGAATTAACTACTACTTCCTCATGAGCTAAAACAGAGGCACAAAAGAGAAATGCCTTTGATTAATTTCGAGATGGTACACGAAAGTCTTCGTTAGGAATGGCAGGTAAATACCATGTATAGGAAGGTATGGTGGACTCATATGGCATAACTGGTTTAAAGGATTTTGGATGCACAAGCAGTCAGTCCGCTTAGTACAGGAGAAGGTTAGCAAAAGACTGGGAGCGACCAACTAAAAGATTAATGACAGTCATAATCATGCAGAGCGACAAAGCAACATTGAATCGGGCATGGAAGTTATATCGCTATTCAGAAATTAAAGATCATCAAGGCTTGATAGACTTTCTTTACAGTCTTAAATATGCGTGAGCATATGCCAAGTCAATCAAAATAAATTCTTGAAGGAAGATATCACTAAACCATACCACATCATAGGCAAACAAATCATGTTGGTACTCCAATAACACATTGAGAACCCCCCAGCTATTTGAGACTAACCATAAGAAAACATGAACTACTAAGCATCATTATGCACATAGCATTTTTATCATAGACATATCGACCAGTGCAACAGAAGCCAACTCTCTTAACAAGATAAACATGATAACTAAAGAGAGTTCCAGCGACCAACTAAACAAAAGCTCTTTTAAAAAGATAAGCATGAAAACTAAGAGCTGAACATGATAGTAGCTATTGAAAGACAAAGAACACACACATCAAGGATAGACATGAAAACTTATGTTCTAGGTTGAAGTGGAGCGTGTTTCTCTCCCACACAAAGAAAGTTGAGTTCCAACTCGTTATGAACAGCAAGCAAAGCTAAAGAAAACTAAAAAGGAAACTAAAAGCAAGACGCTCCAAGCATAGCACATAACACATGAAGTGATAAAAATATAGTGGAACGAAAGACGAACTGATAATTGTTGATGGAGAAGGGGATGCACGGGGGCATCCCCAAGCTTAGACGCTTGAGTCTTCTTGAATATTTCTTGGGGGTGCATGGGGGCATCCCCAAGCTTGAGCGTTTGACACTCCTGAATCTTTTTATCATCTCCCCTCGCACACTTGAAAACTCCCTTCATACATAACTCATCATAATCTGATTAGCGAGGTTAGTACTCTTAATAAAATAATTGTTCCTTGCTGGAAATAAGGATATTCCTGAATGTCTACTGTTTCTCAAGATTGCCAAAAGGTTTTTGCAAAGAAAAAGCAAGCTCAAGGTTTGCAAAATGAAGAAAAGGCAAAACAGGACAGAATCTGTGAAAAAACAGACCAGCAGGTAGTAAATAATTTTTTCGGGGCACTTCTGCAACTCAAATAAAAAAACTCAGAACAGACGCCCGAAAGCCAATTGTATAGAGCACGCTGTCGAAAAAATTCAGACCAAAAAGATGATCTGGTGATTTTATACGAATTTTTCTGTCCAAGGACAGAATCTGTTTCCTGGACAGCACGTCACAACTTTTGAACTTTCTTGCAATCAGAGGCTAAACTTGGCACAAAGCTAAAAAATAAAGATACAATGATGTTGCTACAGTAGTAACAAACATCAAGACCACTAAAACTGAAAGCAAAGATAACAAGGGTTGTCTCCCTAGAGCTCTTTCTTTATAGCCATAAAGATAGGCTTAAGACTTTAATGATGCTCTCGTAGGAATAAGAGTTGAAGAACAAAAGAGAACATCAAGAAGAAAATACCAAATACATTTAAGCCTAACATGCTTCATATGCATAGGAATATTGCAATGGAATAATTCACTGAAGCACAAAGCAATAAGCATAGGAAGACAAAACAAGTGCAGCTTCAAAACCTTCAACATAAAGAGAGGGAACTTAATATTATTGAAATATCTATAAGCATATGTTCCCTTCTCATAATAATTTTCAGTGGGATCACGAATAAACTCAATAATATAAGCATCACATAAAGCATTGTTACCATGATCCACATGCAAAAAGGTACTCTTACTCTCCACATAAGCATCTTTGGGGAGCCCATGGTTAGGACTTTTTAGCATTAACGTTTTCAGTCTCCCCCAAGCTTGAGCTACGCTCTCTCCGTCATGAGGATAGAAATTATAAACATAATTCCTATTCTCATGGGCTTCATGAAGAGGATAAAACTTGGAGTAAAAGAGAGACATAAGCTCTTGCCAATCAAGCAAGTGCGAGTTATCGAGAAGCTTATACCAATCTGAAGCTTTATCTATAAGTGATACGGCGAACAATTTCCTCATGACAAACTCCATTGATACACCTGCAAGCTTAAATAATGAACATACTTGTGATAGATATAGCAAGTGTTCACCGGGATGTCTGTCTCCCGCATAACGATTAGCCAAAACATAATCGATAATACCAGCCGGTATTTTATAGGTCACAATTTCAGTAGGAGGAGGAGCAACCACCACAGGTGTGGGGCGTCTTCCCACAAGCAACGAACTAAGTTTGCGGTTTTCCATAAACATAACTAGTGAAATAAAAACAAGAAACAAAAATATTTAATTGCAAGATCTAAAGATATACCTTCAAGCACTCACTTCCCCGGCAACGGCGCCAGAAATAGCTTGATGTCTACACACGCTTCTACTCTTATAGACTATGTTGGGCCTCCAAGCGAAGAGGTTTGTAGGACAGCAGCAATTTCCCTCAAGTGGATGACCTAAGGTTTATCGAACTCAAGGAAGTAGAGGTTGAAGATGGTCTCTCTCAAGCAACCCTGCAACTAAGATACAAGAAGTCTCTTGTGTCCCCAACACACCTAATACAACTAGGAGTTGTATAGGTGCACTAGTTCGGCGAAGAGATGTTAAATGGCAAGTGATATGGATGATAGGAGTGGCAAAGCAAAGTAATATAAATCTGTCATAAAAAGTGCAGCAAGCAAACAAGTGGTAAACGTGAGCACACATGGTATTGCAATGGTGGAAACAAGGCCTAGGGATCATACTTTCACTAGTGGCAACTCCCAACACCATTAACATAATCGAATCACATGATATTTCCCATAAAACATGCAATGGAGACACACCCAGAGGTCATTCCTTCGTGGTCAAGAGAGGACGAGAATTATGTAGGGCTACAAAAGCACACCTCAAAGTTCGTAGTTCTCAATCTAAGGATTTCCCAATGTCACCGCGGCCATCCAAAGAGAGTCCCACAATCACCACATCATATCTAAAGGATAGTCAAAGACAAGCACCAAGATACTCTCAATCTTCAATCAACACACAAGAGAGGATATCACTCATGAAAATATTTTTCTAATCCATGTCCAATAGACCGCTGTCACCTTGGTCTCGGGGATTATACTAGATAAAGACAAGTGAGTACATCAATCCAATACATAGAGGAAGGGGAAATATCATGAGATCACCCTAGATTAACATAACCTATGATCACAACGAAGATCACATCATGGGAGAGAGAATTGACCACATAGCTACTGGTAGAAACCTCAGCCCCGAGGAGGAACTACTCCCGCATCATGGAGGGAGGAAGCAACGTCGATGGAGATGAATCCGGGGGCACTTCCCCGCCCCGGCAGGGTGCCGGCACAGGAATTCTGGTCCCCCGAATCTGGGGGGGGGGGTATGAACCATAGAGAAGTTGGAATACAGTAGGTTTAACACTAGAATAAATAAAGAATGAGTTCATTACAGTACCTTAAAGTGGTAGTTTGTTTTCTTATACTAATGCAGCTCATGAGATTTTCTGTTAAGTTTTGTGTTGTGAAGTCTTCAAGTTTTTTTGGTAAGGATTTGATGGACTATGGAATAAAGAGTGGCAAGAGCCTAAGCTTGGGGATGCCCAAGGCACCCCAAGGTAAAATTCAAGGACAACCAAAAGCCTAAGCTTGGGGATGCCCACGAATGGCATCCCCTCTTTCGTCTTCGTCTATCGGTAACTTTACATGAGGCTATATTTTTATTCACCACATGATATGTGTTTTTCCTGGAGCGTCTTGTATGATTTGAGTCTTTAATTTTTAGTTTACCCCAATCATCCATGCTGTACACACCTTTTGGGAGAGACACACATGAATTGGAATTTATTAGAATACTCTATGTGCTTCACTTATATCTTTTGAGCTAGATAAATTTTGCTCTAGTGCTTCACTTATATCTTTTAGAGCACGGTGGTGGTTTTATTTTATAGAAATTATTGATCTCTCATGCTTCACTTATATTATTTTGAGAGTCCTTTAGAACATCATGGTAATTTTCTTTGGCTATAAAATTAGTCCTAATATGATAGGCATCCAAGATGGGTATAATAAAAACTTCCATATAGAGTGCATTGAATACTATGAGAAGTTTGATACTTGATGATTGTTTTGAGATATGAATATGGTGATATTAGAGTCATGCTAGTAGAGTAACTGTGAATTTCAGAAATACTTGTGTTGAGGTTTGCAAGTCTCGTAGCATGCACGTATGGTAACCGTTGTGTAACAAATTTGAAGCATGTGGTATTTCTTTGATTGTCTTCCTTTGTGTGGAGGTCGGTATTGCCTACCAACCCTTCCCCTAGGAGAATGCATGTAGTGCTTGGTTTCGATGACTTGTAGATTTTTGCAATAAGTATGTGAGTTCTTTATGACTAATGTTGATTCCATGGATTATACGCACTCTCACCCTTCCATCATTGCTAGCCTCTCTAGTACCGTGCAACTTTCGCCGGTACCGTACACCCGCCATATACCTTCCTCAAAACAGCCACCATACCTACCTATTATGGCATTTCCATAGCCATTCCGAGATTTATTTCCATGCAACTTTCCACCGTTCCGTTTATTATGACACGCTACATCATTGTCATATTGCCTTGCATGCTCATGTAGTTGACATCGTATTTGTGGCAAGGCCACCATGCATAATGTTTCATACATGTCACTCTTGATTCATTGCCATCCCGGTACACCGCCGGAGGCACTCATATAGAGTCATATTTTGTTCTAGTATCGAGTTGTAATCCTTGAGTTGTAAATAAATAGAAGTGTGATGATCATCATTATTAGAGCATTGTCTCGTGTGAGAAAAAAAGGCCAAAAAAAGAGAAAGGAGAAATAAAAAAATACAAAAGAGAAAGAGTTTCCGAAAAAGAGGAGTCTCAAAAAAATGCGAGAAAAAGAGAGAAGGGACAATGCTACTATCCTTTTTCCACACGTGAACTTCAAAGTAGCTCCATGATCTTCATGATAGAGAGTCTCTTGTTTTGTCACTTTCATATACTTGTGGGAATTTTCATTATAGAACTTGGCTTGTATATTCCAATGATGGGCTTCCTAAATTGCCCTAGGTCTTTGTGAGCAAGCAAGTTGGATGCACATCCACTTAGTTTCTTTTGTTGAGCTTTAATACATTTATAGCTCTAGTGCATCCGTTGCATGGGAATCCCTACTCAATCACATTGATATCTATTGATGGGCATCTCCATAGCCCATTAATAAGCCTAGTTGATGTGAGACCATCTTCCTCCTTTTTGTCTTCTCCACAACCACCACTCTATTCCACCTATAGTGCTATATCCATGGCTCACTCTCATGTATTGCGTGAAAGTTGAAAAAGTTTGAGAATACTAAAGTATGAAACAATTGCTTGGCTGAAACCGGGGTTGTGCATGATTTGAATATTTTGTGTGACGAAGATGGAGCATAGCCAAACTATATGATTTTGTAGAACTTTCTTTGGCCATATTATTTTGAGAAGACATAATTGCTTTGTTAGTATGCTTGAAGTATTATTATTTGTATATCAGTATTAAACTTTTGTCTTGAATCTTTCGGATCTGAATATTCATGCCACAATAAAGAAAATTACATTGAAAATTATGTTAGGTAGCATTCCGCATAAAAAATTCTGTTTTTATCATTTACCTACTCGAGGACGAGCAGGAATTAAGCTGGGGATGCTGATACGTCTCCAACGTATCTATAATTTTTGATTGTTCCATGCTATTATATTATCTGTTTTGGATGTTTAATGGGATTTAATATACACATTTATATTAGTTTTGGGACTAACCTATTAAATCGAGGCCCAGTGCCAATTGTCATTTTTTTTTGCCTATATTAGTGTTTTGCAGAAAAGTAATATCAAATGGAGTCCAAACAGAACGAAACCTTCGCGAGGATGTTTCTTGGAACAAACGCAATCCAGGATACTTGGAGTGGAAGTCAAGGAAGCAACAAGGCGGCAACGAGGCAGGAGGGAGCGCCCAGGGGGTAGGCGTGCCCCCGCCTTCATGGGCCCCTCGTAGCTCCACCGATGTACTTCTTTCGCCTATATATACTCTTATACCCTAAAAACATTCAAGAGAGCCACGAAACCACTTTTCCACTGCCGCAACCTTCTATACCCGTGAGATGCCATCTTGGGGCCTTTTCCGGCGCTCCACCGAAGGGGGGTTCGATCACGGAGGGCTTCTACATCAACAACATAGTCTCTCCGATGATGTGTGAGTAGTTTACCACAGACCTTCAGGTCCATAGTTATTAGCTAGATGGCTGCTTGTCTCTCTTTGGTTCTCAATACAAAGTTCTCCTCGATGTTCTTGGAGATCTATTCGATGTAATTCTTTTTGCGATGTGTTTGTCGATATCTGATGAATTCTGGGTTTATGATCAAGATTATCTATGACCAATAGTTGGTTCTTCTCTGAATTCTTATATGGATGATTTAATATGTTTGCAAGTCTCTTCGAATTATCAGTTTGGTTTGGCCTACTAGATTGATCTTTCTTGCAATGAGAGAAGTGCTTAGCTTTGGGTTCAATCTAGCAGTGCTCAATCCCAGTGACAGAAAGGGAACCGACACGTATTTTATTGTTGCCATCGAGGATAAAAAGATGGGGTTTATATCATATTGCTTGAGTTTATCCCTCTACATCATGTCATCTTGCTTAAGGCGTTACTCCGTTCTTATGAACTTAATACTTTAGATGCATGCTGGATAGCGGTCGATGTGTGGAGTAATAGTAGTAGATGTAGAATTGTTTCAGACTACTTGACACGGATGTGATGCCTATGTTCATGATCATACCTAGATATTCTCATAACTATGCACTTTTCCATCAATTGATCGGCAGTAATTTGTTCACCCACCGTATTATATGATATCTTGAGAGAAGCCACTAGTAAAACCTATAGCCCCCGGGTCTACATTACATCATATAAGGTTCCGATCTACAATTCTTGTTTACTATTTATTTTGCAATCTTTATTTTCCAATCTATACAACAAAAATACCAACAACACTTATCTTATTATCTTTATCAGATCACATTTTTTGCAAGTGACCGTGAAGGGATTTACAACCCCTTTATCGCGTTGGTTGCAAGGTTCTTGATTGTTTGTGCAGGTACTAGGCGAGTTGCACGTAGTCTCCTACTGGATTGATACCTTGGTTCTCAAAAAAAGAGGGAAATACTTACGCTACTTTGCTGAATCACCCTTTTCTCTTCAAGGGAAAACTAACACATGCTCAAGAGGTAGCAGGGGTGACGTCAGACATGCATGAGAGAGAGGTGCTCCGCTCGCCCGACCAACTATCGAGGCCACCCAAACCCTAGAAGATAGAGCGTCATTCTCGATCTACCCCTCCCCGATAATTTCGACAAGAGGGTCGGACATGCATGAGACAGAGGCGGTCCGCTCACCCGACCAACTATCGAGGCCACCCAAACTGTAACATCCCAAAATTCTAAATTTTGGAATGTTATTAAATAGATAGTTTTGATTGCTTGTGTGATGTGATGTGTGAAATTGAGTGAAATTTGAAACTTCTGAAAGTTAGATGATAGGGAATGAAGTGACTTTCCCAAACTTTCACTTTGCATTTATGATTTCCATGAATTGAAATTCATTTCAACACAAAACCCTAGAGTGAAGATGACATGACTTCTTCCATTTAATAAATGACAACGGTTTTTGAAAAGATTTGAATTCCATTAGAAAACTTCTCCAATTCAGATTATTTAAGCAACTCAATGATTTTCATGAGAGGAGATAAAATGACTTCTTCAAATTATATAAATATGAGTTGGAACTTCTTTTGAAATATTCTGAAACTCATTTTCAAATTTGTAATTAATTGGTTTTATTCAAATTATTTTTCTCCAAAAATAAAATATATTGAAAATAGGGTAAAATGATTCCCTACAGTAGAAAATTGGAGACAAATAAATTTGAAATCATCTCGGCATTTTTAAAACGATTTTATTGGGTTTTATTGAACAGTAGCACTGTTTGTTTTATTTAAATTTCTGTGGATTTTATTTGACCCTAGAAAAATGTTCAGGTTGTAGGAAATCTTTTTCTGAACATTTTGATATATAATATGCATATATTATATTATTAATTTTATTTGTTTACTGTATTTATTTAAAAAAATCTCTTTCGGACCGACCGAACTGGGTCGGCCCAGCCGGCCCAGCGCGACGTCCGCCTCGTCCCCGAGCGCGGGACGAATCCCACCGCCGCACACCGCCGAGTCCGGCTCGTCTACGCCTCGCCGCCGCCATATCCTGCCCCTTCCTCCAAGCCATGCCCCTCCCCTCCGCCTATATATGCACCGCCGCTGCCACGCGCAGTTACCACCGCTACTGCCTCCAGCTACGCCGCCGTCACCGCCGCGCCGCACAACGTCGCTCCGCCCCGCCTGCGTCGCGTAGTCGCCACCACCTCCGCCCTAGCCTCGCCAGAGCCGCGCTCGCCGCCGCCACCAGAGTCGCCGGAGCTGTCAACCCGCATGCGACGCCTAGACCACCGGACCCGATCCGCCACCCGCCGGACCCGGTCTGTCCGAGTCGCCAGTTTTTATTTAAAAACCGACTCAAACCGGTAACCACCGTGCCGCCCGGTTTTTATTTAAAAACCTAGATCTATTTTTTTTATATAGATCTATTTAGGGTTCGTTCGTTGGTTAGTTAGTTTAAGCAAACATGTTCGCTATTCAGTCTTATATGGTGAACATTCACTAGTTAGTTTTTCTTTTTCTGTTTATTTTCTGCCAGGGACCTAGGTGTAACTTTTTTATTTTCCAATTTAGCCCCTGAACTTCAAACCCTCACAACTTTTTACTCGTTAGTCGAAATCCAACGAAACCAATGCCCACTTCTTCATTATGATCCCCTCTGTCCAGATAACCAACTTAAACTTATTTTTGAAAGTTATAAAATTTGAATTCAAACAGATTTGTTTCAAATTTTTTTTTGTCATAACTTTAGTTTCGTAACTCCGTTTGAGTGAATTCTTTTTGCAAATCGAAGCTCTTGACCTAAACTTTCTGATAAGGCCAAATTCACTTAATTTTAGTAGTGTTAGAATTTTTTTATGTTTCAAGAGTTATTCATTTCTTTTCGAAGTTTTACGAAGTGTTTTCTTTGTTCTGTCCGTTCTTCTGAATGATTGCTTATGTGTGGTTACTATTGATTGCTTATGATAGATTGATCGGAGTGTGACGAGTAGATCTATCACGAGTTATGAGTGCAGAGAATCCACGTCAATAGTACAAGGCAAGTTCACACTTTGATTATACTTTTTAGATACCCAGTTTTATTGCATTAGTTGTATCCTCAAAGATTGCATGAGTAGGACTTGGACACATGTGGGATTGCTTTGTAGTTCATGAGGTAGGAACCCAATGACTTGAGATCAACCCAGGAAATATACGCTTTGTTACTTATTGCTTAGTCATGCGTAGACGTGGATTGGTATGTGAGATTCATAAAAGATGCGAGAGTGATATTTATTTATGGGAAACTTAAGGTGGCAACTTTAATACACATCTGGGTGGATTGGTTGGGGCACCCTGGGGATATACCAGTGGCTTGCCCGGACACCTGGGATATACCAGTGTTGTCTTAGGAAATCCCGAGGGTACCGTGTGATTATCCTATGGAATGCCACCCAGGCTCAAAGGATCATTGCTATTTTCATGCCTAGAAACTTCCATGTGCAGCCACAAGCCATTATGGGCTCTGGCATAGTTGAATATGTTGTGTGAGCTCTTTCAGTTGTGGACTAGCAGATGTAGGGGGAATGTAGGTGTATCGGTCCATCCATTGTAAAGGGTAAATGCTTCTGAAAGACTGTGTCTCGGTCATCCGTTTCTCAAACACCATGCAGTGCGACAAATTAAACAGGGAGATCGAGTCTTGTGGGGAATAGTGCACAAACATGTGCAGAGTGTACAAACTATTCTTGAGTAGCCGTGTCTCCGGTTATGGACATCTTTCAGTATCTAGAAATGGATTATTTTATGGATCTCACCACTCTATTTAATTAATTTTGTTGGGTTATTAATGACTATGGTAAACTTTGGGATTTGAGATTGAGGAATTCTCAACATTGCTTAACTAAACTGAGTAGTAAATAAAATTATTCCTTTGTTGTAGGGAAAAACTAGCTTTATGCAAAATAAACCTTACAGCCTCTACCAGCCAAATATGCATGTAGTGATAGATATTGTTCATCATTATTCTATGGTGTGAATTTACGAGTACATTCAACATACTGACCTACATGGCTGCAACGTCTCATGTTGTAGGAATTATTTCGACGAGTAAGTGATACGTTAGGGTTGCGATGTCTACACTCAACCGTGCCATTGGTGTTGTTGGGACTCCCCAACCTTGTTGTTACTTTCGCTATGCTGATTGAGGTAATAGTATTTACACTACTTTATACATGTGATTTACCTATGTTATAAATCCTCGAGTACTATGTGTGTCAGCATACCGATCCAGAGATGACACTTAGGCACAGAGACTTGATCCATTCGGGTCGGGTCGCTACAAGATATTATCAGAGCGCATGTTGACTGTAGGACGTGACCCCTAGAAACTGGCAAGCTCTTAGAAGATGATTTCTCTAAAACATGGTTTTCAAAAGGATTCTCTAACTCTCATCTTTTCTAAGCTTTACCAAATTTTCCTCTCCACTCAAATAGTTAGACAATACCCTTTTCCCATTTTGGCCACTTCGGAGTAAAGAGGATTTCATCATGCATTAGAAGTGTTGAAGCTACAAAGTGGATACTCCAAAGGTTTGAAGAGTTGGCGACTTTGAAGGTATATTGACATTTAGAAGACCAACCCCCTGTTATGTACTTACGTTAGATGCGACGATTGTGAGCCTTCAATTGTTTGATGTTTTTCCGACGGCCACAAAATAAAACCGTCTTTTCAAAACTACTGTTTGTATTGAGTGTATCTCTCTCCATCTCCCGAATCTCATCCCAAAACCATTGGACCCAATAGAGGATGAATGAAGATAGACTTGTATTCTCTGGACCGATGACCCAGCCGGAGGTAGAGCTATGGATACAAAACATTGAGGATCACTTCAGGAAAAAAATTATTGCAAGGAAGTATGAGGTTCAATACGCTCTTCAGTACTTTACAAAAAGTGCTACAAGATGGTGGAAAATGCATCAAGCCATACAAGGATGTAATGGAGCAAAAAGTCAGGAGGAATTCAAGAAGACTCTGTTAAAATGCCGTCTCATCCGAAAGCATGGTGGCAACCCGAAGAAGAAAGCTTGTGCCTGCAGGATTTGTGGAAAAATAGGACACACCCAGCAGGAGCACAAGGACGAATGCCCTCATTGTGAAGAAAGTCACCCAGCTGAAGAATGCCCAATTCGGCAGATCACTTCTTTCTTGTGTGAAGGGACTACCGACTAGCCTGCTCAGTGTCACATTTACCCCATAGTACAACGAGCTATCTAGCAGAAGAAAGAAGCAATGAAAGAAGCCCTCATTGAAATTTTAGAAGAACCTGTGGTGAAGGAAGGTGTGGAGGGCACACACGAAGAAGACCCAATTGAACTTTGCACCAAGGCATGCTATTCATGTGGAGAAGAAGGACACATTTCCCAGCATTGTTTGAGGGAGTATACAGTAGAATTTCCGACAGTGGAATTTGAGAATGACCCAGGGGAAACAGAAGCCCTGATCGGAACGAAGAAGTCAAGGACGATAAAGATCATGTGTCCCCAGAATAACCCAGTTTCTGTGGAAAAGGACCTAAGTCACATCACATGCTACAGGTGCAAGGACTTAGGTAATTATGCTGGCAACTGCCCAACAAGGACGCCAAGAACCCAGGGAACCAAGATAGTCACCATGAAGTCCTTAGAATTGTCTGATGTCAATTGTTTACGCTGCAAGGAAGTGAGGCATTTTGCCAGAGAATGATCAGACTCGAGGAGAGATTGAGTAGAATAGTTGAGATCTTGATATTGGAATAAAGCATGACAATGAATGTGGAATACACTTTTCATTGGGATGTTGAGTTGATTTATGCAAAGTACATTGTAATAGTTTGTGAAGCAATAGAAGGTGATATGTTTGGAATCTCATATGAAATGTTATGAGTTGTTGGATGATTGTGAGTGCCTCTCTTGCTATCTCACCCAGACTAAAACCTAGAACCCATGGAAAAGCTGATCCCAAACCTTACTCGGACAAACAACCACATTTCACCCAAGGAAATACATACATTATCCTGAATACCCCTTCTATCTTATACATACAGAGGACAAGCCTTTACGAATCTTTTATCAAGGGTCTGGAAACGATCATGACCCTGACAAGTGATCAGGAGTACCCGAAGATCCTGAAGGATATGATGGAGCATATTCGCCGTGAAGGAGATGCAGTCTACAAGGGTTTCCTTCATGGAGAATGGAGTTAAACTTTGGTACGTGGAGGTACACCTCCACCATGTGAAATGAGTTTGCCCAAAAAAACTATGGGTCAATACTTTTTCATCTCTCGAGTACCACGAACAACCTTCTTTAACTCTGTTCGTGAAGCTGCTATGGAGGCCATATGTCAGATTGGAGAAATACTTGAAGCAAGACTTCGTCACACTCAGGAATGCCTGAGTGGGGTGCATGCCGAGATGATGAAGATGAAACACACGACCACCATGTTGAAGTAAAAAGATCGATGAATTCAAGAGTTACACGACACAATTCCAGTAGGACAGAAGCATCCTCGGCAAGGACAAATGAATAAAGATGGAAGGAATGCTTGACCCAACCAAACTATGTGTATGGCAGCATTTGTAGTGAAGCACCATTTAAATTTGAAGTGTCAAATAGTGGTTAAGAATGTAATAAAAGATTCGATATAAGGAGAAACTGAATTATGGATGAACCAGTGCATTTTTTTAGGGCGATACTTTTCTGTGTGAACACTGGACCAATGGAAAAGAAAAATGTTGCTCCAAAGAGTGGAGTTTGCACACAATAAGTTGGAATTTATTCGTGATATGATGCTTACCCCAAGGGTATGAAGGAAATAAGTACAATTGGATTTAAAGAGGGTGTATTGATGGAGTGTGGAGCAAAAGTGACTCTAAGGATGAGTTAAGGATATACAAGTTCGGAAGTGGACCCATAAGCCGAGGACCTAAGGAGGCTATGTAATCACAAGGGAACCACGAGACTTGTTAGAAGTAATATGTTTCTGCTGTAAGAAAGCAAGGCACAATGATAGAGATTGTCCCAATGAGAAGGATACTTGTGCCAAATAGTTCAGTTGAAGCATGAATGGAAATGCAGTAGATTGTAATCATTTGAAAAATCAATGAAATTAATATCATGTTGCTAACTTTGTATTTTATGAGTTGTTTCTACATAAGTGATGAATGAAATCATGGCATGGAATAAGATTTTGAAGAAACTAGTGTTTTTCATTTTAATGGTGGTAGAACCTAGCACCATTTACCGAATATAAGAACTAGTGGTTAGTTACACCAGACTTTGGAATATACCACTCAATGATGAGTGTGAGTAATTACATCTTAGTTTGTACCAATAGAAGGAAGGGGATACATTACAATTGGACGGATTTAAGAATGCTAGGAAGTTGGATGTTGGAAGAATGATCAGTTGCAACCCGATGAAGAGACCTAGTGTTACTAGTGATGAGATGTGCCATTACCCACAGGCCCCAGGACCTGTCAAGAAGCAAGCACACTCTTGCTGAAGGAAAACCCCTGGAAGGAGTTACGACTTTGTCAATAGACGATCTTATAGGAGTTATGCAAAACCCGAGAGCTGTGCAGAACGATAGCTGTTTTGTTCGGCTTGCAGAATCCATGGAGCTATCCGAACCCAGTTCGTCGAGAAGAGAAATTTTGCAATGCTTGTGAGAATGACCGAGTGTTAGAACGCGAGATTCACTAAACCATATACATGGTAATGATTTGGGTGCGGAATGGATTGATCACCATGCCGACTTACTCTTATTATTCGCCTCTGCTATATGGCTGGTAAATCTGAGTGACTTACCCATAGTAGAGATACAACAATGTCAAAACCTTGTTTAAACCTTAGAATGGTATGAAAATTTTCCCTTGTACAAGGCAGTTGTTGCCAACCGTAGGATATACGGTGAGAATGCAGCCTAGACCCGTTTTCTGCAGGGACCCAGTTAAACTGTTTGATGATCACCATGAGAGCGCGACATTTGTTTAGTATTGGCGCCAGACCTGTCAGCTAAGAAGAGCTAGTATCGGAAGAACCTTACCAAGATGAAAGGACACAAGAATTGAGAAAAAGGTTATGCCACTATCGGAAGAGCCCAGAGAAGGTAGTATCCTGAAGATCTGAGAAGATCGATACTATCAACAATAAGGATGAAGTATATGAGCTTTTGATGGAACCATATCCATGCTTCTAAGTGTGGTAGCACACTAGAACATACCGATAAATGGATTTGTTAGGAGACCTCGAACCCCATCCTATTTCTTGCTAGGCTCTTCGAATCTCGAGGACAACATTCATTTTAAGCGTGGTAGGTTTGTAACATCCGAAAATTCTAAAATTTGGAATGTTATATTAAATAGATAGTTTTGATTGCTTGTGTGATGTGATGTGTGAAATTGAATGAAATTTGAAACTTTTGAAAGTTAAATGAGAGGGAATGAAATGACTTTCCCAAACTTTCACTTTGCATTTATGATCTTCTTGAATTCAAAGTCATTTCAACACAAAACCCTAGAGTGAAGATGACTTGACTTCTTCCATTTAATAAATGAAAAGGGTTTTTGAAAAGATTTGAATTCCATTTAAAAACATTTCCAATTCAGAAACTTTAAGCAACTCAATGATTTTCATGAGAGGAGATAAAATGACTTCTTCAAATTATAGAAATATGAGTTGGAAGTTCTTTTGAAATATTCTGAAACTCATTTTCAAGTTTGGAATTATTTGGTTTTATTCAAATTATTTTTCTCCAAAAATAAAATATATTGAAAATAGGGTAAAATGATTCCCTACAGTAGAATATTGGAGAGAAATAAATTTGAAATTATTTTGGCATTTTAAAAATGATTTTATTGGGGTTTATTGCAATAGTAGCACTGTTTGTTTTATTTCAATTTATGTGGATTTTATTTGACCCAAGAAAAATGTTCAGGTTGTAGGAAATCTTTTTCTGAAAATTTTGATATATAATATGCCTATATTATGTTATTATTGTTTATTCGTGTTTTTTTATTTTACTGTGTGTATTTAAAAAAAAATCTCTTTCGGACCGACCGGACCGGGCCGGCCGAGCTAGCCAGGCCACGGCCTAGCCGGCCCAGCGCGCCGTCCGCCTCGTCCCCGAGCACGGGACGAATCCAGCCGCCACACGCCGCAGAGTCCGGCTTGGCTACGCCTCGCCGCCGCCTTACCCTGCCCCCACCTCTAAGCCACGCTCCTCCCCTTCGCCTATATATGCGTCGCCATCCCTCTCCTCTCCTCCCCAGATCGCGCCGCCGCCGCTGCCTCCCGCTACGCCCCCGTCGCCGTCGCGCTGCACACCGCTGCTCCGCCCCGCCCTGCGCCACGTAGTCGCCACCGCCTCCACCCTCGCCTCGCCAGAGCCGCGCTCGCCGCCACCGTCGGAGTCGCCGGAGCTACCAACCCGCCGGTGATGCCCAGACCACCGGACCCAATCCGCCACCCGCCGAATCCGATCTGCCCCGGGCCGCCGCCGCCGGTTTTCATTTAAAAACTGGCTCGAACCGGTAACCACCGTGCTGCCCGGTTTTTATTTAAAAACCTAGATCTTTTTTTTATTTAGATCTATTTAGGGTTCGTTCGTTGGTTAGTTAGTTTAAGCTAACATGTTCGCTGTCCAGTCTTATATGGCGAACGTTCACTAGTTAGTTTTTCTTTTTCTATTTATTTTCTGTCTAGGGACCCAGGTCTATTTTTTTTATAGTTTAGCCAGTGAACTTTAAACCCTCATAACTTTTTACTCGTTAGTCCAAATCCAATGAAACTAGCGCCCACTTCTTCGTTATGACCCCCTTTGCCCAGATAACCAACTTGAACTTATTTTTGAAAGTTTTAGAATTTGGAATCAAACAGATTTGTTTCAAACTTTTTTTTGTCATAACTTGAGTTTCGTAACTCCGTTTGAGTTGATTCTTTTTGCAAATAGAAGCTCTTGACCTAAACTTTCTAATAAGGCCAAGTTCACTTAATTTTGGTACTGTTAGAAATTGTTTTCTGTTTAAAGAGTTATTCATTTGTTTTCGAAGTTTTCCGAACTGTTTTGTTTGTTTTGTCCGATCTTCTGAATGATTTTTTTTGAAACCTGTGACAGTGGGAGAGGCTCCCACTGTGATAGATCTTCTGAATGATTGCTTATGTGTGCTTACTATTGATTGCTTACGATAGATTGATCAGAGTGTGATGAGTAGATCTATCACCAGTTAGGAGTGCGGAGAATCTTCGTCAACAGTACAAGGCAAGTTCACACTTTGATCATACTTTTCAAATACCCAGTTTTACTGCATTAGTTCTATCCTCAAAGATTGCATGAGTAGGACTTGGACACATGTGGGATTGCTTTGTAGTTCATGAGGTAGGAACCCAATGACTTGAGGTCAACCCCGGGAATATACGTTTTGTTACTTATTGCTTAGCCATGCGTAGACATGGATTGGTATGTGAGATTCATAAAAGATGCGAGAGTGATAGTTATTTAAGGGAAACTTAAGGTGGCAACTTTAATACACATCTGGTTGGATTAGTTGGGGCACCCTGGGGATATACCAGTGGCTTGTCCGAACAACTTGGGATATACCAGTGTTGTCCTAGGAAATCCCGGGGGTACCGTGTGTTTATCCTATGGAATGCCACCCAGGCTCAAAGGGATGATATGATATTTCCATGCCTAGAAACTTCCATGTCCAGCCACAAGTCATTATGGGCTCTGGCATAGTTGAGTATGTTGTGTGAGCTCTTTCAGTGGTGGACTAGCAGATGTAGGGAGAATGTAGGTGTACCGGTCCATCCGGGGTAAAGGGTAAATGGTTCAGAAAGACTGTGTCTCGGTCATTCGTTTCTCAAACACCATGCAGTTCGAGAAATCAAATGGGGGAGATTGAGTCTTGTGGGGAAAAGTGCACAAACCTTTGCAGAGTGTACAAACTATTCATGAGTAGCCGTGTCTCCGGTTATGTACATCTTTCAATATCTAGAAGTGGATTATTTTATGGATCTCATCACTCTATTTAATTAATTTTGTTGGGTTATTAATGACTATGGTAAACTTTGGGATTTGAGATGGAGGAACCATTTTCAACATTGCTTAACTAAACTGAGTAGTAAATAAAATTATTCCTTTCTTGTAGGAAAAAACTAGCTTTATGCAAAATAAACCTTACAACCTCCACCAGCCAAATATGCATGTAGTGATAGATATTGTTCATCATTATTCTAAGGTGTGAATTTGCCAGTACATTCAACATACCGACCTACATGGCTGCAACGTCTCATGTTGGAGGAATTATTTCGACAATTAAGTGATACGTTAGGGTTGCGATGTCTACACTCAACTTTACCGTTGGTGTTGTTGGGGCTCCACAACCTTGTTGTTACTTCCGCGTTGTTGATCGAGGTAATAGTATTTACGCTAATTTATACATGTGATTTACCTCTGTTATAAATCCTCGAGTACTGTGTGTGTCAGCATACCAATCCAGGGATGACACTTAAGCATAGAGACTTGATACATTTGGGTCGGGTCTTTACACAAACCCTAGAAGAAAGAGCATCATTGTCGATCTGCCCCCGCCCCGATAACTTAGACATGAGGGGGTACGTCGGACATGCATGAGAGACGCAGTCTGCAACTAATCCATTGCTCATATATGCATATGATTCCTTGTTGTGATCAGCTAGTTATATGTTTGCCACTAATCCATCTCTCACGCTTCTATTTTCATGTTGTAATATTTGCAGAAACTATGGGAAGAGACTTAGAATAAGAATAGTTGTTGGGGGATATAATCCTCGCCGGAGGTGATCCCTTGTCGTTTCTGAACGACACCGATGGTTAGGAAGGAGAGGAGGAAGGAGATCATTATGACGTCTCTAGTGATCCAACAATGGAGGAGGAAGAAGATCATCATGACGGATCCGGTGACCAAATGCCGAAGGAAGGAGATCATGATGACAGATTCGGTGACCGAACGGAGGGGGAGCCATTGCAAAGTCTGGTCATTAATTGTTTTGCTATGTACATATATTCACGCTTCTTTTTCTTTTAGCCGTCCGGATCGAACAAAATTTCCGTAACAAAACGAGGCCCGAAGAAAAGGTTGCGCCAGGATGAAAGGTTCACGATCACAGAAGTCACGAAAGATGGCCAACCGGTTGCTCCCAAGCGGACCAAGGACACATTTGTACATCAGTGCAGAGTTGTTGTTAGGGACAACGTCCCGATCAACATCCAGCAATGGAATAAGAATAATAAGGACCCTGAAGTTTCTTATATCCAGGATATACAGAAGAACGATCTTTGGACCTCGCTGATGACAAATTTCAGCCTACCACCAGAGGAGGATCATAATAACCTAGTTATATAGCCAAAGATCCAAGCGTTTTCTCTCTAGAAGATGGCAGAACTATTCAGGAACTGGAAGAAAGAGTTGAACACAAAGTTTGTCGACAAAGATGAGACTCCGGAATTCATTGGTCGAGACGATAAGATAAGGGATCGCTGGCCCGCATTTCTGGCCTACAAGAAATCGGAGAAGGATAAGAAAAGGTCAATGACAAACAAGTAGAATGCTGCAAAGAAGACGTATCACCATCACACGGGGTCAGGTGGCTACTACAAATCCCAGCCGTTGTGGGACAAAGCTGAGCAAGACCTTCTTGCTAAAGGGGTCCAACCAACAACATTGCACTAGCCAGATCGTTCAAAGGCTTGGTTCTTCGGGGCTGGGGGAACTTTGGACCCAGAAATAGGGGAGTGTGTTTGGAAGGATGAGAAACTTGCAATACCCATCAAGAAGCTTCAGGCAACAATCAAGGTAGCGTAGGAAGGGACGTTCATTCCAGACAGAGAGAAGGATGAGCTGACAGAGGCCCTCGGGAATACTGAACACCCTGGACGAACACGAGGCACATGAGGCTCCGTTCCGTGGGTGCATGGGTTTCCCGACTACAATGGTTATAGAAGCCAAGAGAGAAATAGGAAAGCGGAAGCAACCAAAATGTAGATTAGCAAAACTGGAGGAACTTGAGAGCCAGCAAGCTACCGGCCAACCATCTTAGCGGCACGAAGATCCTTTCTTCGACACTACCCTAGATGCTACTCCACCATCTCAGTGGAGAAGTAGCATGGCTTCCACGAAGCTCATTCGGCCTGATTTCACGGCTCCTCGCTACCCCATGGATAGTATCGCGGAAGCTGAACATTGTGAGCTAATGACGAAATGGTAGAACCTAACCTTGGAGGCGGCAATCGGCTTTGTTGTACCTCCTCAAGCTTTGGGAACTTTTCATTACCGTCGAATTCCACATGGCTATTCTATTGTGATGCTGGATGACATAATGGATGGATTTGGGGAGCTGGAGCTTGACTACCCAATAGGTGAAGGGCGGAATCATCTGGAAAATACTGTAAAGAGTACCTGTCTATGGAGAAAGGAGTACATCAAGCTTCCAAACTAGACACCTCCTCCTCCTCCTCCGCTGTGTCAGGGCACTCTGCCTCCTCCTCCTCCATCGCGTCAGGGCACTCTGCCTCCTCCGTTGCATCAAGGCACTCCATTGTAACGCCCCAGATGTAAAACTTCCCTTTATGGCAATATATGCATTGTTGACTTCATCAATTCCATTATGGGCTCTTCCTTCATTTCGGATTTCTTCGTTTTTGCCTTGTGCGTGTGTTGCATGTCACCATGTCATTTTTCATTATGTGCATTGCATTAGCATAGTCTCACTTGCATCCGTGTTTAGTTGCATCGTCTCCGTTCTCTCCATTGTCCGTTTAGAGTTCCGACACTCACATACGTGCCCGTCGCACCTCTTAAGTCTTTGTTTCGTGAGTGGGTTAAAAACATCCCCGGAGTGGGCAGAGAGTTGTCATGTGGTATATCACTGGTAGACCACCTGTCAAGTTTCGTCTCATTTGGAGGTTGTTTGATACTCCAACGGGTAACCAACCACATGGGCTAAAAACCCTATCTCTTTTGGCCCAGCACTCCTTCACAACAGCCCACTAGCCCAGCACAACCACCTCCATCCTCTCGGTCGTTGGATCGTGATCATGTGGGCGAAACCGCACCTCGTTTGGACACTCCTAGCTCCCTCTACCTATAAATATGCCCATCTCCCCTGAAATCCGGATCAAACTCTAGCAGATTCGTCACACCTCGCCTCCGGACACGTCCGGAGCGTGCCGGACACGTCTGCCGGACGCGCCCGGACCAACCAGCGCGTGACACGTGGCGCTTCGCCGCCGCCTCTCTCTCCTCCCGCCACCGCGGCCCGCGGGGCCCTATTCCAGCCCGCCCGGCCCGCGACCGCCGCCTCCCGCGCGGCTCCGCGCCTGACCGCCGCCCCACGCCTCGGCCGACACAGCCCGACGCCGTACCGCGCCGCCGTCGCCGTCGCCGGCCCCGCTCCTTCACGCCGCCTCGCCTCCGGCCGGCACCGACCGCCGCCGCCGGTGCACATGGCCCCCGTCACCGTGCCTCCATCCGTGCCACTAGCTGTCGCCCGCTATCGGGTCCACCCTCGACCTCCGCCGCCGTCGGCGCCACCTCTGGCCATCTCCTTCCTCAACTCCGGCGAGGTCCAGATCGGGATCGGGAATTGGACCAGATCCACCACCTCGCCGAACCAAACGCGCCTCCGTTTGCTCGGATCTCGTCATCCCGCTCCGTCCTGCCCCACGTTGACTTTTCGCGAGGTGAAAATTCCACTAAGTCCCGGATCTATGTAAATTTCATGCCCTCTTCATCATGTGGTAACTTTGTGCTCGGTGCTCCGTTTTGCATGTATGATATATCAAAATGTTCGTCTCGAAGTTCTCTACATGTTATCATAAGTTTCATGCATGTTAGGGTTCATCTAGATGTCTTAATCTTTGTTGCAAGACTACTTTGTGATGTTACTGTTTCAGCACTAGTTGTTTGTTAACATTTTGTTGGCATGTTCGTGAGGTCACAACTTGGTGCATGTTGGTCCAGATAGAGTATATGATATGTCAAAATGTTCGTCTTGTGATGCTCTTCATGATGGATGCATTTGCATACATGTTAGGTTGAATTATGCCATGTTTAACCCTGTTGCAAAAGTGCCTGTGGCTGATAAGTTTCTGAAATTGTTATGAGATGATGTTTTGTCTTCTTCGTGTGAATTAATCCATGTGTCATATGAGTTAGGTGTCAACATGGGTTTTGCTCATTGAAATGTGCTCTACATGATAGATTTATTTTCATGTCATGATATGTCTTGAGATGAGTGCATCAAGCTTGTTAACATGCCATCGTGATGTTAAATTTCTGCTAAGGCTGAATCTGTTAATTTTTATGCCATGTTTCCATGAGGCTACCGTCTTTGTTGTGCATGGTTAGAGTTGTCCAGTGGGTGTTCCTTGATGTATATGTTATGCTCTAGCTATCCATGCTCTTGTTTGCCATGATGGCTTGCTGTAGCTTATTGTTTTCGTGCTCTCAAGTTGCTATAAAATGTTTCTGTCATCCTGTTATCAGTAAGTTTAGTTTTGCTATGTGAATAGCTAGTGTTCTATGGATCCTAAGACCATGTTCTTGCCATGAGAAGCTTCACAAACATGTCTTCTTGCTGTTGGTTACATTCACATGCTATGATATGCTTCTAGATGAGTCGCACAAGCTTGCAAACATGCCTACTTGTTGTTGTTGCTGCCATGCCCAGATTTCTCTAAGTCTGGATAAACTTTTGCACTTTTGCCATGCTGTTTGTGACATGTTCTAGTATGTTGTAGAAGTAGACATGTGGTTATTCTTGAAGAGCATGTTATGTATGTTATTGCCATGCCTTTTACTTGCTTGTTGGAGTGCTGTAGCATACTTAAACTTGGTCACTTAGAGGGTAACTTGCTATTTTTGGCAGGTTGCATCGTGTAGTGTTTTGCTTGTAATTTGCAAACCGTGCTTCCGTTTCCCATGATCTTTATATCGTTTTCGACTGAAATCTTCCCCTCTATCGAGTGGCTTGATTGGTTGCCCAAGATGAAGCCATTTCCATCATCTTCTCCTTTAGGCTCGAGAGCATCCTCATGCATACGCACATCATAGTTGCATCCCATGACATGTCTTGCATCATGTTGATTGTGCATTGCACCGTGATTGATCTTGTACCGTTGTTGTGCTCTTGTTTTCGGTAGGGCCGGGAGCCGATACCGAGTTCGAGGATCTTGTCGAGACTGAGTTTGAGGAGCCATCTTACCATCCCATCGATGACTTACTAGGGAAGATGACCGTTCCCCTATATCACCTCTATCTTTGCCTTGCTAGTTGTCTCGCTCTATAGTTATGCCTCGATTCCTATTCCTGTTTGTCAGCCTTCCTATCTTGCCATGAAACACTCTAACCGCCTTCCTAGCAAACCGTTAATTGGCTAAGTACGCTTTTGCTCAACCCCTCTTATAGCATTGTTAGTTGCAGGTGAAGTTTGAAGATTGCTCCATGTTCGGACTTGTTTATTGGGATAACACAATATTTATCTTAATTAAATTAATGCACATATATATTGGTAATGGGTGGAAGGCTTAGCCTTCTGCTTGGTGTTTTTTTCCACTCATGCCACCTTAGGACTCGATAAACCGGTGTTATGTTCCTTGATTTTGCGTTCCTAACACGGTTGGGGTTTATGGGCCCCCTTGATAATTCGCTCCACTTAAAGCTTTTCCAGCAAGGCCCACCATTGGTACTACATTTTCCTAACAACTAAAACTTGAATAGGGAGTTATAAACCCGAGTTCTTAATCAACAACCCGGGCCAGTGCTCCTCATGAGTGTTGGTCCAACTGGGAAGACTGCGGGGCCACCACTAGGTAACTCGGAGATTGGTATTTTCCTGTAGGCTGTTCCATCCGGTTGTGGCCTGCGACAAGATATGCACGGCTAATATTAGGGTGTTGGCACGCCAGGAGGTCTTGCTGGATTAGTTTTACCTTTGTCAAAATTTCTTGAGCACGGGATTCCGAGGATACTCGGGTCTTCCCAATTTGGAGTTGCGACTTCGCGGATCGTGAGCTTGTGATGGGCTAAGTTGGGACACCCCTACAGGGTTTGAACTTTCGAAAGCCGTGCCCGCGGTTATGTGGCAGATGGGAATTTGTTAATATCCGGTTGTAGATAACTTGACACCATATCCTTAAGAATACACTACCTATGTGAGTACCGTGATGGTCGCTTTTCGAAGGGGTTTCAGAAAGTGAACTCGGTGGGGTTTTGCATGAACGTGAGTAGCTAGGATCACTTCTTGATCAACTTTGGCGACCGTTGGCACATATTCTCATCTCGCTCTAAACTCGTAAGCTAGTTGCTTAGTGCTTGCTGCAACCACTTTATTACCTCTCCACACCTAAAGGCTTTGTTGGTTTTGATACCCGGGAATGGGATTGCTGAGTCCTTGTGACTCACAGATTACAACACACACCAGATGCAGGTACAACCGAGTACGATGCAGGAGATTGATCAGAACTTCACTAGGAGTTCGATGAAGAGCGTGGTCGTTTCTATGTTACGTATCCCGACAATCAGTAGTGGTTCCTACTAGGGGCGATCAGGACTTGTGTTTGTGGTATATTTTCTCGTTTGGATTTCGTCCATAGTCGGACCCTGTGTTAATTGGATGAATGTATATTATTGTATTCACTGTATGACGTGGCGAGTATAAGCCAACTATTTTACTCTTTCATCCCTGAACTTTTACATGAGTGGTGCAAAGATACCACGCTTGCGATCATTCCAGAATGCGCTTATGTCTCTAAGTCGTGCCACGACACGTAGGAGATATAGTCGCATCCTGGGCATTACATCCATCTCCTCCCGCGCCTCCTCCGTCGCGTCAGGGCACTCCACCTCCTCCTTCGCCTCCTCCGGCGTGTCAGCGGACTCCGCCGCCTCAGCAACGGCAGAAGAGAGACGCCGCCGCTCCGGCGGCTAGCAGTAAAAGAGGCGGGAAGAAATTCAAATATGGTCCAAGCCTCAAGCCTCTTCCAAAGTTACCATATGACATGACTGATAAGGAAAATGATGAAATCATGGAAGCCAAAGTTTAGGCCCATTTTGAACAGAAACCTCCACCTCCGAAGGAAACGTTAGATCCGGTGAAAGTGAAGCGCACTCTGGATGCCCTTAAGCAACCACCACCGTCTCCCCCACGATCCAACTATGACCGATGTATTGCAAAGACATATGGTGAAGCGCAGTGGTCGGAAAGTACTTCCAGTGCTGCAAGAGAAGAAAAACGAAGAAGTGGGAAAACAATTCCCAGCTCGGCGAATAGGAGAAGCAATCGTGCCCCCCGCTCAAGGTGTCTAGCGATATCGTCACTAATCATCTGGGGCTACTTCCCGGTACCAATCTTGGTGATTACGTGGGCGATGATGTACAGTTTGAAACTATGGAGGTTGTAGAGATCTTCTGATACGAGCATGAGAAGCCACTTGTCAAACCTGATCCTCCTCCTCTAACAATGATGATGCAAAGATTGCATCAATGGTACATGGATACATGCAGGAAGTCTGGGACCGATAGTATATTGCTGAAAATTAAAGATGAGCACGACCTCATTGTAACCAACGTGACGCCTGCTGAATTTGTGGAACTATTTCAGTTATAATGAAGAGGCCCTCGACAAACAACTCATGACTTGCTACTGTCTGTAAGTATTACTTCTGTAATTAAGTCTCTAGCTAAGCTTGTTCATTGCATGTATATATAATTATCCTCACTATATTATGCAGATTGAAGATCATCTAATGCAAAAGAGGACGAATCTATGACATTGGGTTCATTAGGCCAAATATCGTAAATGAATGGTTGGTAAAAAATAAAACTCAAGATACTGAAAAAAAAACATGCTAAAATCATTCCTTAAACATCAAAACAAAGGGAAAAATACTCTTTCCTTACAAAATCAAGTGAGTGTTACTGTCTTGTGCATATTCGATTTCTCTTACTCAAGGTTAAGTAATGTAATTGATGAGTTATGCGTGCGCAAGTTCCACTTTATTCTACTATCCATTAAGCTTGACAAGGGAGTGGTAATTATCTTAGACTCGAGACATAAAGATCCCTAGGAGTATGCGGACATGAATGCAATGCTCCAGAGGTAAGTTCAATCATTTTCGCACCATATCGACAACTTTTGTTCATTTCCTGATATCAAGTATTTATTTTCCATGTCGGTCGGGAAGGGTTTAGAAAACGTTCACCGGAATGGTCCCGGGTCTGAGTAAGGAGCTGCGATTTACACACCCCAAAGTAAGTAGTACTAGCTAGTTTCGTGCATCTCTCATTGATTCTAGTTTCATCAATACCATTATCATGCTTGACTATGAGTTGGATTGAACTCTATTCTCGTAAAGTTCTTGTCCCAGGAAGGCGGTAACAATTTATGTGGATACTACGTTTGTGAGTTCATGCGCCACTCAACCTCTTGGTGGGGCTTGTCTGACAAATAATTTAAAGTACGTAAACAATAATATTCACAATTTTATTTTATTACCATCAATTGTGTTGAGTTTCGTTCATATATCTGTATTGACCCCCTTCTTTAAATTAGATGTGCCTGTGCGGGATGAACTCCTATCACATGATTGATACGGGCAATTCAAGAGGAATTGGTGGGATTCTTTCTTGACCAAGTCATAAATGAGAAGGGAGAATACCATATGGAAGTTCAATGGGAGTTTGGCACTTGATGATGTCAAGGATGTTATATTGTATATATATGTAGTAGCGTCGGATAGATATACGAAAACTTGTTGTTCGACAAAGCACAGAGAAAGAGAGGTCACTTCTCTCTATATATGTTCATGATCACGATGTTGTGTAATTAATGGTTCCTTCATTTTTCTACTAGCTAGCATCGAGTTCTCTCTATATGTATAGTAGCTAGTGTCGACCAAGAACGGAGAAAGAGAGGTCACTTCTCTTTATTAGCTAGCTAACACAATATCAAACCCCTAAATTAACCCTCCAAAACCCCTAACCCCCCCCCCCCTTCAAAATAAAATACACAACGCCTGCGAGCTGCTGACGCGTGGCTGCCTTCATTCCCTGTTGGTGCTACCAACGGGGACTAAAGGTCCTCCTTCCTGGGCGCTCCACAGCGGTCACGTGGACCTCCTTTGGTCCCAGTTTGTAAGCCAATCTGGACTAAATGTTTTGGGCATTAGTTCCGCCTATTTTTGCCCCGGTTCCAGAATCGGGACTAAAGACCCTCTAGAACCGGAACCAAAGCCATGTTTCCTACTAGTGTGGAGGCCGCCGTCGATAACCATGGTGGCTATCTCCCCCACAGATGCCACTGCTGCTTGTTCTCCGGCCAATGCGCGGCCCGTGCCACTGCTGCGCGCACCCTGGACATGCATAACCGCTGCTGCTCGCGCTCGTGGCCAGCTACAACTTCTGCTACCTGATACGTCTCCAATGTATCTATACTTTTTGATTGTTCCATGTTGTTATATTATCATTCTTGGATGTTTTACAATAATTTTATAGTCATTTTATATCATTTTTTGGGACTAACCTATTGACATAGTGCCAAGTGCAAGTTGTTCTTTTTTGCTTGTTTTTTACTTCACAGGAAATCAATACCAAACGAAGTCCAAATACAAAGAAACTTTACGGGGATTTTTTATGGACCAGAAGACAACATATGAGCCAGAGAAGCACCTGGGGGTGCCCCGAGGGGGGCACAATCCACCTGGGCGCGCCTGGGCCCCCAGGCGCGCCCATGTGGGTTGTGCCCACCTTGGTGGCCTCCCGCACCGCCTTTGTCGGGACCCCGATCCTAAGTCACACAGGTCTAGCCTGTAACACATCATATCACTTTGCGGCCTCACGCACGGTATCCCCACGGGTGCCACCTTACCTGGCCCGGGACCGTTTGCGCATTTTGGCACACGTATATCATAGTGTTGCTAGCATCCATATGACATAGAACCCGGGCCAACATGACCAGTTTTAAACCAAAAGTGGCACTAAATTACAGAGACAAGCATACATGACCCAGCAACGAACGTGTCGGTCATCAACGTATGAACCCAAGTCGTAGCAAGCTACAAGGACTTAAAGGAACAACCCGTGACATTTCCCCTAAGGGACAGACACAGGAACGAAGAAGGACACATGCCGGCCAGCCTAAGTGTTCCGGAGCAGTAGCACACTACCAAGGCTCAGTGGAAGCACTAGGAGACATTTCTGTGTAAGATAGGCTACCAAGGGTAAACAACTAGGTGTCGGATCCCACACATAGCAGAGTCACAATGTGGAATGGAGAACTCATCAAGAGCACTCTGGTTGTGATCTTTCGGTTCAAAAGAACTTCTGCCATAACGGTTCATGGTATTGGAAGAATGATTCACCACGGACCTCGAGGACTATCACAAGGTTATTAATATCCTAAGGAACAAGCAAATACTATCAACATGAAGTAAGTAGGGTGAAGCTCGGGTTCAAGAACCCAGAAATGGAATGCCTACCAACTAAATGGCATCATGGGATGCTTTCGAGAATAATGGCCAGAATCATCACACTGGGAATATAAAGCATTGCTAGATTACTTGGTGATCTTCTAAGACACCTCGGGTCATAGTAATAGCTCCAACATATATGTCGAGGCAACAGAGTACCTCAACTCACCGACTAGTGTGGTTAATCTAGCCTAAAAGGACACGAAGAACATGAAGGAAAGATTTGCAAATGCATCAGATTGTTTAGGGACCTGGGATGAATCGGACGGCATAACGGCTGTAAATGCTCAAAAGATTTGAGAGATCCTGCAAAAGGGTGGCATAACCACTCAGCATCACAACAACAAGATTCCGAGACCAACTATCAACACACGGAGGTAGAAGAAACTGAATTGAGGGTTGAATCCACAATTAATGTGATCCTGATAGACAGAAGAGAAAGCCTAGTTCCTTAATCCCCGTAGAAAAGAAGGAGGTGACTCAGATCAGAAGGTCATAAGGTAAAGGAGTAAGAAGAGCCTTACGTTACATTCCACAATCAATCCCCTTATATAACTAAAGAATTTCTAGACACGACTTCGACCAGTTTGGCTTGGTAATCTTACAGGCAGTCAGGCTCTGATACCAAAGTTGTCGGGACCCCGATCCTAAGTCACAAAGGTCTAGCTTGTAACACATCATATCACTTTGCGGCCTCACGCACGGTATCCCCACGGGTGCCACCTTACCTGGCCCGAGACCGTTTGCGCATTTTGGCACACGTATATGATAGTGTCGCTAGCATCCATATGACAGAGAACCCGAGCCGACATGACCAGTTATAAACCAAAAGTAGCACTAAATTATAGAGACAGGCATACATGACCCAGCAACGAACGTGTCAGTCATCAACATATGAACCCAAGTCGTAGCAAGCTACAAGGACTTAACGGAACAACGCGTGACATTTCCCCTAAGGGACAGACACAGGAAAGAAGAAGGACACATGCCGGCCAGCCTAAGTGTTCCAGAGCAGAAGCAAGCTATCAAGACTCAGTGGAAGCACAAGGAGACATTTCCCTGTAAGATAGGCTACCAAGGGTAAACAACTAGGTGTCGGATCCCACACATAGTAATACACATTACACGTACACATAACATGCAAGTATGTGTTGTACAACATGGCATCATAACATAACTCAACAACTCATATAGATAAAGGCCCAGAAGAGCCATCATAGCATTTATTACAAACAGGGGTCACATGACCCAACATACAGAGCATACAGGCAACGGAATCATAACATGTCTGAGTACAGACAACTAGAAAAGAAAAAGGCTGAGAAGCTTGACTATCTACAAGACCCTCCCGAGGGCACAAGATCGTAGCTAAGGTAACAAGCTAAACGTTGAAGTCCTCGCGGAACTACTAGCGAGACTGAAGTCTCTCTGCAAAAAACACAAATTAAGCAAACGTGAGTACAAAGGTACTCAGCAAGACTTACATCAGAACTAACTACATATGCATCAGTATTAACAAAGGGGTGGTGGAGTTTGACTGCAGCAAGCCAGCTTTGACTCGGTGGCTATCCTGAACTACGACTGCAAGTAACTCTTTTGATGTGGCGCACACGAGTCCACAAATTCACCAAGTCAATACACCACTATGGATCCGCTCCCGTCTCCCTACGAGAAGGCCGTCCATAGCACTCACACTTGTCTTGAGCATTTAAGGGTATCCACTTTCACTTGTCTATGTACCAAGTAAGCATCCAAGAAGTCCATAACCGCGGACCTGGCTATTCGAATAGATCATGTTAACCCTGCAGGGGTGTACTTCTTCACACACCCTCTCGCCACTTACCGCCATGTACACGTCGTGTATCTCGGCAACCTTCAAGCGGAACCCTGGCGAGGGTGTCCGCCACGACCTGACTAACCACACAAGACTCTAGTCCAGGTTTATCGCCTATTGGGGTTGCATCCGTAAGGAGATCCGGCCGGGGTGTTGCTCACGGCCCCAAACGATGTGTGCAGGGTTCCCAAGCCCACCTCGACGGATGGATATACGCTTGGTACATCGTGCCATGGTTCCTAGTCTGTCCCAAGCCCACCTGTACCGGGTGCCACTTGGTAGACTACTAACACTACCTACAACACCAGAAACTAGTTGCAACTCCTGGACAGAGATCGAGTTGATTAATAACCCGGGAGGGGCACTTAAGCATTCCAATGCGTGGTAGTAGCTAGTCATTGGACAACTTACACATAACTCAGTTCTTAAGGACGGTTCCAGTGAGACAACCCACCATGTACTCCTACATGGCCTCTCACCGCTACCTTTACCAAATCGTGTTGACACACTAAGCTCACACACAGTAGGACATGTTCACCACAATCCAATTCATTCCCGATGAATCAGACCTGACACAACTCTAAGCAATAGTAGGCATAACCAGAAAGCATGAATGAGTAGGCACAACAGGGCTCAAACAACTCCTACTCATTCTAGTGGGTTTAAACTATTTACTGTGGCAATGATAGGTCATGCAGAGGAAAGGGGTTCAGCTACCGCAGCAAAAAGCAGTTCAATCGTTGTTGTCCTAATGCAGTAGAAGAGAGCAGGAGCGAGAGAGTGGGATTGTATCGGAATGCTCAAAGGGGGTTTGCTTTCCTGGCACTTCCGAAGATAGTAATACTCTTCATCGGTGTCATCGAACTCATCATCGGAGCTACGTCCACTGAGAGGGGACAAAACCGACAAACAGAGAAAGAACACAATCAATGCAATGCGACAATATGATGCATGATCATGACATGGCAATATGTTGTTGATTGAGCTAATGCAACTAGCAACCATATTAAATGAAGTTGGTTTGAACCAAAGGTTCATTTTCAAATTTCATATGTGATTATTCAAATGCCTTTTATTCAAATTGTCCTAAACAGTGGTTGTAAGTTTTTCAAACATGCATGAAAATGCCATAAACAGTTTTTTCATGTATAAATTATTTTCATTGGAGTTATAGATTGTTTTGTGTGATTTTTAGAAGTTTTGGCTATTTTCAATAAATCATTTTTGATTTATTTTAAATCCTAGAAAACATTTACTGCATCAGCATGACCTCATGCTGACGTTAGCAGGTCAACAGGGGCTGGTCCAGGTCAAACCTGACATGTGGGCCCGGCATGTCAGTGTCACAACTAATTAACAAAGTTAATTAGTGCTAAGCTAGGAGCTAACTAAACTGTCAGTGGGGCCAGGGCCCACTAGTCAGTCGCACATTATCTAACCGGGTTTAATTAGACCTAACTAAACTAATTAACAGGCACTGGGGTCCACTGTCAGTGACTCTAGGTGGGGTTGGTTAGGTGATAATGACGGTGCCACGTCAGTTCGCCGGAGTTACTCGCCGGCGACCACATTCCGCGGTGGTGTCTCGCCGGAGAGGCTCGGGTTTCGCGTACAACAGGCGGTTTCGGTCGCGGTTTGTCCCGTTGGAAAGCTGGCGCTCGGCCGCATCCAACGGTGCAAGAGGTACGACCTGAGGTGGCCGGAAACAGCACCAGTAGCGAGGTTTGCGGCGGTCGGAGCTCGGGTGGGTGCGGGGTTAGTGTTGCGGCTTGCAAAAGAGCTGGCTGTCGTGCTAGCGTTGCTCTATGGGTTGCTGTGAGTGCAACGGACACACGCGAGGACCAGAAGGTCACCGGGGCTTCGCCGGCGACGAGCCCGTGCGGCGGCGGCTGTGGTAAGCAAGGGGGCGACAGCTACGGCGACCAAACAGAGGCGGGGTTAGGGTGAAATAGACCGGGGGCTCACAGCGGTGTCGTAGGGATGGCCAGCATGCCCGAGGAAGCGACGACGGTGGCGAATCAACGGTGGAGGTCCTCGGTGGCCGGCGGTGAAGAAGGCGATGGTGGTGACGATGGAGGACGTCCGGGCTCAGTTCCTTCGGCTTGGAGATTTTGAGCATCACGGCGAACCTCGGGGACAGCTCGGGGAGGCGGGGTGCTGGCCCTGTCAATGACTACGGCGAACGGTGGTGACTACGAGTGCTCGGCCGTGGGAGAGGAGGATCCAGGGGAGGGGATGAGCACGGAAGGGAGAGTGAGAGGGTCAGGGGGCTGCTTGGCAACGCCTAGGGAGGCCCAGCGCGTCGAGGAGGCAACCAGGCAGGTAGGACATGGCCAGCACGCGTGCTGGCATGCGGTGGCCACGCGCCTCTCATCCTCCTGGCGGGAGGTTGAGGGTGACTGGCAGCGGTGGTGGGCTGGGCCGGCCTGCAAGAGTGTTGGGCCACCTGGTAAGCCCAGGTGAGGTTCCACTCTCTCTCTCTTTTTCTAATTTAGTTTTTGTTTTCTATTTTTCTATTCTTTTGCCTTTGTTTTGATTTAGTTTAACCACTACATAATTTTGGTAAATTCTGATAAAAATAGTGGGTGCACAAAGAACTATTCCAGAGACCCTCCACAATATTCAGAATTATTTGGAGCTATTTAAAAATATATAGCATTTAAATGGCCCCAATTCAAAAACTTATTGATTTAATTCAAAGCCCAAATAATTCCCTAAAAATGTTCAATATTTTTGGTTTGGACCAAAACCCTTGCCAAAATTATCAAACATTGATGAAGTCATTTTTGGGTTTATTGAAAAGGATTTTTTTTATTGAACCTAGTTGAGTTCATTTGGTGCTAGGGTTTTAACAATCCCCATTTCAACATTCAAAAGAAATTAGACATGATGCATGAGGCACTCAAGTGCAACTAATTACAAGCAAGAAATCTAGGGCTGTGACAACTCACCCCCACTAAAATAAGAATCTCGTCCCGAGATTCAAGATGTGAGGTAAGAAGACAGAGGGGACACAAAGCCATCACAATCTGTACGATCCAACTATCCTCCTCGAAGTTGTTGATTCATTACATCATGTTGATCCTGTCATCCTTGATTTCGAGATCTTTGTCCAACACAGTGACGACGAAAGAAACTCTACAGTACTTGATCTTCTGAAAGATCGAGCAACTCAAGATCAACTCATGGGGTGAGACGTTGAAACATCTCTTGAACTGAGACACGGAACACACATCCCAAGGGATGGAGTGAAACAAACGATGAAGGTTCACTTAGTGGCAGTAACTCCACACCTATGAACATGGTGATCGATGTCACCATACGGGGCACCTTGGAGAAGGTGACTCGTTGAGTTATTCCCTTAAGTGGCAAAAAGAATTACTTTTGATATAGAGATCATTTAAATTCCCTATACCAGCCTAAGGCAATCACAAACGATCGTTTGACGGAGTTCGAGAGAACGATATACTCCGACTAGCACGGATGATGTGGACTATCTTATTGAAGGCAACGCAATGAGTTATTTTTGCCTATCACCGAAAATGGATGCGACCCATGGCAAGTCCACTTTTGAAGATGATCTGGGACAACAATTACTGAGGTGCAAGCGGGGAACAAAATGCAATGTCGGGAATGATTCTAGTAACTAGGAAGAAACCCAACAGTAGAGAGTGAAACTACTCTTTGAGAGGTTATAGCATAACCAAGAACACTGGGAGCAATCCCGGTTAGTGCCAGTGATAACACCTAGTGCTTGTGCGTGCTCTCAAGAACTTGAGCATTTCCATAATCATCAAGGTTTTTACCATTATCCGTGCCAATGGTGCTGACAACACAACATACGACCATGATGAATAGCGATGGACGATGCAGATGCAAAGGAAGATAACACTTTCTCATATTTCACCTTAGCGGAGGCAAGGGGCAAAATCTAGATGATCGACCGAGAGACATTTAGCACTCCGCTTCTAATGTTCTCCTTGATGTGCTAGCGCAACCCATTTATTAAAATGGTTTGGTACCTAGAACATCAAGTAAAAGATCGGACTTCAGGAGCACAAAAATCCATAAGGGACAACTAGGGAGTAAATCCTACGAAATCCTTATGGGGAGGTGGCCAACTTCTTCAATCAAGATACTACAACAATAGGTCTTCCGTCTGGGTGTGTTGGCCACGACATCCACTTTATCGGTTATCGAGAGACCAATATTATACTTCTTGGAAAATGCTCCAACCATCATATCTGCCTGAGATTCAGTTCTGGTTGGTGTCAGGATATTCCAGACTCATCAAGTCTAGAAAGAAAAATGAAAGTTTGCAACCCAAATCGACGAGACAACGTTACGAGATTCTCGGGAGATGAACTATGATAGCAAGCTCCATAACATGAGCTAATTCTGCTACATACATGTGAACACGTTATCCAAGACAAGCATGACCACATGGAAGTCTTACAATAAAATACTACCAGAATCTGGTTGGAACCAACATCGAGGATATCAAAGTCCTTGTGCACTTATCGATGAACCTTTTATCCTTGAACAAATCAATCAGTGGCTTGGTGTGCTAGGGAATACATATGGAGTGGAGGTAATTAATCTCTAGGCCATAGTATACATTCGCGCATGCATAACTGACTTGGGATGATTCCAGAAGTAGCAAAACAATCTTTCTCGAACTCACGGCGGCAACTTGCACCAAATGCACATGTATTGGAGGAAGTCACTTCTTCCATCCAAGCATAAGCTTCAAGACGGAACACGAAGGCATTGCTTACAAAGTTTCCAACACTAGCTTAATGTCCAACAAAATCATGGAGAGGATAAGGATGTTGTCGATGGGCTCAACAATAATTCATCCAGGTTTCATATAGATGGAATTCCATGACAATGTGAACAAAGTGGTAGCATTGGTCAGACCAAAGGATGTAAGGGTGTATGCTCGAGGGATCAACCAAGAGTAAGACAACATTACGAACATCGTTGGTTCAGATTTGACTTAACGATAGCCCACACTCATATCAAGGTTAGGATAAGACGATAGGTCCAACAACTGAACACGAAGATCAATTGATGAAAAATACCATCTTTCTTCAACACATACACACAAATATATCCCTTTGGAATGAACTGAGTTGGACAAGCTTTTATCTTCCAACTCCCCAAGTTATTGTTTTAGCACTATCCAACTAGTTCAGGGTATCCAATACAGATTCTTGGAGAAGGGATGGTTCATAAGAAAACCAACATGATCACGAACTCAATCATAGTGGTCAGGGAACAACCTGGTAATATTTCCGAGAAGATATTCGGAAAATCACGAACCACCGATATGTTATGAAGCTCAAGAACAATCTTGCTTTTCAAGGCAAGACGATATGATCAAAAGAGTGAGGGATTAATACAAACCTAACTCATTGATCGGAGAGAGCACCCGAAATAAGGACTAGGTAGCACAATCAATCTTAGAATGATAATTTGGTAACCAACACACTAAGAATGAGATTATCGTCCATTTACTACCAAGCAATGAGGTTGCTAGGAGTATTGATTTCACACATCATGATTCACTTGTCAGTATTCCGGTTACAACAACACGGAGACTGGGGAATAAACGATGATGGCGAGAAGTATCACTGTATCAAGAGTTCATAGGATGGTGTGCAATTCCCCTGATATTCTTGATATAAAGATGGTGATACTCCAAGGTAGAACAGACCAAGAGCTGGGTTGCATTTGGTCTGCGGAAGACACTGCTTTGACCCAATCCTAGATGGATGAGGTACTGGAGTTTGTTTCTCCTAGTCATTCCAGAATAGAATGGCTTGGCGGACCACAAGAGTAAAAGGCATCGATGAACACGAATACACATCTACTCCTGACTATCAACTGATAGACGGGGGTCATAAGACAACTAAAGAGGAACAACTCAAGGAGCATATAACTTTTTTAGTTGTGGATGCATAGATTAGCATATCGAACCAAGTTCAACATTTCTTCCGGATAACCCATGCAGAAAGGTAGAATTGGCAGAGTCACAACATGGAATGGAGAACTCAACAAGAGCACTCTGGTTGTCATCTTTCGGTTCAAAAGAACTTCTGCCATAACGGTTCATGGTATTGGAAGAACGATTCACCACGGACCTGGAGGACTATCACAAGGTTACTAATATCCTAAGGAACAAGCAAATACTATCAACATGAAGTAAGTAGGGTGAAGCTCGGGTTCAAGAACCCAGAAATGGAATGCCTACCAACTAAATGGCATCATGGGATGCTTTTGAGAATAATGGCCACTCACACTGGGAATATAAAGCATTGCTAGATTACATGGTGATCTTCTAAGACACCTCGGGTCATAGTAATAGCTCCAACATATATGTCGAGGCAACAGAGTACCTCAACTCACCGACTAGTGTGGTTAATCTGGCCTAAAAGGACACAAAGAACATGAAGGAAAGATTTGCAAATGCATCAGATTGTTTAGGGACCTGGGATGACTCGGACGGCATAACGACTGTAAATGCTCAAAAGATTTGAGAGATCCTGCAAAAGGGTGGCATAACCACTCAGCATCACAATAATAAGATTCCGAGACCAACTATCAACACACGGAGGTAGAAGAAACTGAACTGAGGGTTGAATCCATAATTAATGTGATCCTGATAGACAGAAGAGAAAGCCTAGTTCCTTAATCCCCGTAGAAAAGAAGGAGGTGACTCAGATCAGAAGGTCATAAGGTAAAGGAGTAAGAAGAGCCTTACGTTCCCTTCCACAATCAATTCCCTTATATAACTACAGAATTTCTAGACACGACTTCGACCGGTTTGGCTTGGTTATCCTACAGCCACTCAGGCTCTGATACCAAAGCTGTCGGGACCCCGATCCTAAGTCACACAGGTCTAGCTTGTAACACATCATATCACTTTGCGGCCTCACGCACGGTATCCCCACGGGTGCCACCTTACCTGGCCCGGGACCGTTTGCGCATTTTGGCACACGTATATGATAGTGTCGCTAGCATCCATATGATAGAGAACCCGGGCCGACATGACCAGTTATAAACCAAAAGTGGCACTAAATTACAGAGACAGGCATACATGACCCAGCAACGAACGTGTCGGTCATCAACGTATGAACCCAAGTCGTAGCAAGCTACAAGGACTTAAAGGAACAACGCGTGACATTTCCCCTAAGGGACAGACACAGGAACGAAGAAGGACACATGCTGGTCAGCCTAAGTGTTCCGGAGCAGTAGCAAGCTACCAAGGCTCAGTGGAAGCACTAGGAGACATTTCCCTGTAAGATAGGCGACCAAGTGTAAACAACTAGGTGTCGGATCCCACACAGAGCAATACACATTACACGTACGCATAACATGCAAGTATGTGATGTACAACATGGAATCACAACATAACTCAACAACTCACATAGATAAAGGCCCAGAAGAGCCATCATAGCATTTATTACAAACAGGGGTCACATGACCCAACATACAGAGCATACAGGCAACGGAAGCTTAACATGTCTAAGTACAGACAACTACAAAAGAAAAAGGCTGAGAAGCTTGACTATCTACAAGAACCTCTCGAGGGCACAAGATCGTAGCTGAGGTAACAAGCTAAACGTCGAAGTCCTCTCGGAACTACTAGCGAGACTGAAGTCTCTCTACAAAACATAAATTAAGCAAATGTGAGTACAAAGGTACTCAGCAAGACTTACATCAGAACTAACTACATATGCATCAGTATCAACAAAGGGGTGGTGGAGTTTGACTGCAGCACGCCATCTTTGACTCGGTGGCTATCCTGAACTACGACTGCAAGTAACTCTTTCGAGGTGGCGCACACGAGTCCACAAATTCACCAAGTCAATACACCACTATGGATCCGCTCCCGTCTCCCTACGAGAAGGCCGTCCATATCACTCACACTTGTCTTGAGCATTTTAGGGTATCCACTTTCACTTGTCTATGTACCAAGTAAGCATCCAAGAAGTCCATAACCGCGGACCCGGCTATTCGAATAGATCATGCTAACCCTGCAGGGGTGTACTTCTTCACACATGCTCTCGCCACTTACCACCATGTACACGTCGTGTATCTCGGCAACCTTCAAGCGGAAGCCTAGCGAGGGTGTCGACCACGACCTGACTAACCACACAAGACTCTAGTCCAGGTTTATCGCCTATTCAGGTTCCATCCGTAAGGAGATCCGGCCGGGGTGTCGCTCACGGCCCCAAACGATGTGCATAGGGTTCCCAAGCCCACCTCGACGGATGGATCTACACTTGGTACACCGTGCAACGGTTCCTAGTCTATCCCAAGCCCACCTGTACCGGGTGCCACTTGGTAGACTACTAACACTACCTACAACACCAGAAACTAGTTGCAACTCCTAGACAGAGATCGAGTTGATTATTAAGTCGAGAGGGGCACATAAGCATTCCAATGCGTGGTAGTAGTTAGTCATTGGACAACTTACACAGAACTCAGTTCTTAAGGACGGTTCCAGTGAGACAACCCACCATGTACTCCTACATGGCCTCTCACCGGTACCTTTACCAAATCGTGTTCACACACTTAGCTCACACATAGTAGGACATGTTCACCAGAATCCAATTCATTCCCAATGAATCAGACCTGACACAACTCTAAGAAATAACAGGCATAACCAGAAAGCTTGAATGAGCACGCACAACAGGGCTCAAACAACTCCTACTCATGCTAGTGGGTTTCAACTATTTACTGTGGCAATGACAGGTCATGCAGAGGAAAGGGGTTCAACTACCGCAGCAAAAAGCAGTTCAATCGTTGTTGTCCTAATGAAGTAAAAGAGAGCAGGAGCGAGAGAGTGGGATTGTATCGGAATGCCCAAAGGGGGTTTGCTTGCCTGGCACTTCCGAAGATAGTAATACTCTTCATCGGTGTCAACGAAATCACCGTCGGAGCTACGTCCACTAAGAGGGGACAAAACCGGCAAACAGAGAAATAACACAATCAATGCAATGCGACAATATGATGCATGATCATGACATGGCAATATGCTGTTGATTCAGCTAATGCAACTAGCAACCATATTACATGAAGTTGGTTTGAACCAAAGGTTCAATTTCAAATTTCATATGTGATTATTCAAATGCCTTTTATTCAAATTGTCCTAAAGAGTGGTTGTAAGTTTTTCAAACATGCATGAAAATGCCATAAACAGATTTTCCATGTATAATTTTTCATGTATAAATTATTTTCATTTGGAGTTATAGATTATTTTCTGTGATTTTAAGAAGTTTTAGCTATTTTCTGAAATAAATAAATCATTTCTGATTTATTTAAAATCCCAGAAAACATTTACTGCGTCAGCATGACCTCATGCTGACGTTAGCAGGTCAACAGGGGCTGGTCCAGGTCAAACCTGACATGTGGGCCCGGCATGTCAGTGTCACAACTAATTAACATAGTTAATTAGTGCTAAGCTAGGAGCTAACTAAACTGTCAGTGGGGCCAGGGCCCACTAGTTAGTCGCACATTATCTAACCGGGTTTAATTAGACCTAACTAAACTAATTAACACGCACTGGGGCCCACTGTCAGTGACTCTAGGGGGTTGGTTAGGTGCTAATGACGGTGCCACGTTAGTTCGCGGGAGTTACTTGCCGGCGACCACATTGCGGAGCGGTGTCTCGTCGGAGAGGCTCGGGTTTCGCGTACAACATGCGGTTTCGGCGCGGTTAGTCCCGTTGGAAAGCTGGCGCTCGGCCGCATCCAACGATGCAAGAGGTACGACCTGAGGTGGCCGGAAACAGCACCAACGGCGAGGTTTGCGGCGGCCGGAGCTCGGGTGGGTGCGGGGTTAGTGTTGCGGCTTGCAAAAGAGCTGGCTATCGCGCTAGCGTTTCTCTACAGGATGCTGCGAGTGCAACGGACGCATGCGTGGGACCAGAAGATCACCGGGGCTTCGCCGGCGACGAGCCCGTGCGGCGGCGGCTATGGTAAGCAAGGGGGCGATGGCTACGGCGACCAAACGGAGGCGGGGTTAGGGCGAAATAGACCGGAGGCTCACAGCGGTGCCGTAGGGATGGCCAGCGTTCCCGGGGAAGCGACGACGGTTGCGAATCAACGGTGGAGGTCCTCGGTGGCCGGCGGTGAAGAAGGCGATGGTGGCGACGATGGAGGACGTCCGGGCTCGGTTCCTTCGGCTTGGAGATGGGGAGCGTCGCGGCAAACCTCGGGGACAGCTCGGGGAGGCGGGGTGGTAGCCCTGTCAACGACTACGGCGAACGGTGGCGACTGCGAGTGCTCGGCCGTGGGAGAGGAGGATCCAGGGGAGGGGATGAGCACGTGAGTGAGAGTGAGAGGGTCAGCGTGGCAACAACTAGGGAGGCCCAGCGCCTCGAGGAGGCAACCAGGCAGGTAGGACGTGGCCGGCGCGCGTGCTGGCATGCGGTGGCCACGCGCCTCTCATTCTCCTGGCGGGAGGTTGAGGGTGACTGGCAGCGGTGGTGGGCTGGGCCGGCCTGCAATAGTGTTGGGCCACCTGGTAAGCCCACGTGAGGTTTCTGTTTTCTATTTTTCTATTCTTTTGCCTTTGTTTTGATTTAGTTTAGCCACTAAATCATTTTGGTAAATTCTGATAAAAATAGTGGGTGCACAAAGAACTATTCCAGAGACCCTCCACAATTTTCAGAATTATTTGGAGCTATTTAAAAATATATAGCATTTAAATGGCCCCTATTCTAATTTAGTTTCTGTTTTTTATTTTTCTATTCTTTTGCCTTTGTTTTGATTTAGTTTAGCCACTAAATCATTTTGGTAAATTCTGATAAAAATAGTGGGTGCACAAAGAACTATTCCAGAGACCCTCCACAATTTTCAGAATTATTTGGAGCTATTTAAAAATATATAGCATTTAAATGGCCCCAATTCAAATACTTATTGATTTAATTCAAAGCCCAAATAATTCCCTAAAAATGTTCAATATTTTTGGTTTGGACCAAAACCCTTGCCAAAATTATCAAACATTGATGAAGGCATTTTTGGGTTTATTGAAAAGGATTTTTTCTATTGAACCTAGTTGAGTTCATTTGGTGCTAGGGTTTTAACAATCCCCATTTCAACCTTCAAATAAAATTAGACATGATGCATGATGCACTCAAGTGCAACTAATTACAAGCAAGAAATCTAGGGCTGTGACAGCCTTTGAACTCTAAAAATGCCCAAATATTTGAAAAACCCTAGGGGAGTCAACGAAATTTTATTCCAACCGCCGCAGGCTTCTGTATCCACGAGATCTAATCTAGAGCCCTTTCCGGCACTCCACCGGAGGGGGAAATTATCACCGGTGGCCATCTTCATCATCCCGGCGGCCACCATGGTGAGGAGGGAGTAGTCCACCCTCGAGGGTGAGGGTTTGAATCCAGCAGCTATGTGTTTAATCTCTCTCTCTCTCTCTCTCTGTGACGCCCGAAGACCGACGTCCCAGAAGATTCCAGATGTTCCGGGGTCTCCCGTGTGTTTCTTTTATGCTTGCTTTATTTATTTTTGCATTGCATCATGTCATCATGCCATCATGTCATATTTCTTTTGCATCTCAACTTAAATAAATTGTGTGGACCTTCGGTCCATTTAAATCGAGGGAAGGATGACTTCTCTTTAAAACATATCCTCCCAATATTTAGGGAGCTATATTAAATATTCCATTTGTTTGGAATTAACCAACACACTTGCATATATTCCCCATGCCTCTTTAATTTAAGTTTCACCGTCTAACCTCCCAATATTTCTTTTTCCGTTGTATCGAGGCTCCTCCTAAAGTCTGGACTCCTTTCAAACTCCTTAAGGCAAGCTAATTATTTTAGTTTGCACTTCCCTATTTTTGTTGGAACTATTTTTGTTGGGTTGGTAATATCCCATAAAGCCTTACAAAAATGTTCCATCATTTATTTTCTTCTTCTTGACCTCTTTTCTTTTTGGTGTTGTTCTCTCTCTATTTTTATTTCTGCTAAAGAAATAAAATAAGAAGACAGCCAGGCTCCCAGCCTCTTGGGCCTCCTCCTCCCTCCTAGGCCCACAAGCCTCCAGCCCACCTCTATCCTAACCCTAGCCCGACCGCAACCCTCACCCCTCGCTCCTCATCCCCTCGCACCCCGCCGCCAGCTCGCCCTCTCGTCCCCCATCTCCCCATCGAGCTCCAGCCCCAACCCCCTCGCTCACCTCTCTCCCTCTGCACGATCTCTCCAGTGCCCTCCTCTCCAGCGCGCTCGTCTGCCGCCAGGGCCCCACATCCTCGCCAGCAGCCGACGCCCCAGCACGGCTCCCTCCGCGCCCCGTCCAGGAGCCCCAGGCCGCAGCCCTGGCGCCCCGCCCAGGCCGCCGCGTCGGCCCTCCTCCTCCCTCCGCGTCCGGCGGGCCACCAGCGCGCCCTTCTCCTCGAAGCCGCGCCTCCGTCCTCCTCCGCGCCGGCGTCGGTCCGAGCAGCCCCCGCACCTTCGTCGCCATGGCCTCGTCGCCTCCAGCAGCCTCATCGCCATGCCGCTGCCATGGCCTCGTCACCTCATGCTGCCGCCTTTTGTTTGCCCTTGTTGCGGCGTTTGGTGCCTCAAGTTCGGCAAGATCGACGAGACCGAGACCGTGCCGTGTTGTTTTGTTGCTGCGGTTGTATTTTTTTCTGCAAGTCCAAGTACCCCTTCGAGTCGTCGACGACCGTCAAGTTCGACTACAAGAACCAAGTACCACTACGTCACAAGAACCAAGACCGACCCCGACAAGTACCACGACGACCCGAACATCTACAAAAACGAGCTCGTGAACAACTACCGTCGCCAAGACCCAAGTACCTCTACCGACGACTTGAACGACTACGAACGGAACGACTACCTTCGGTGAAGAAACGAGTACCACGATGTCGATGCCCATCAAGTACCACTACGTACCGCCAAGTACCTCGACGAACGTGAACGGCTACGATACGTGTACCACTACTTCCTCTATGACCCGTGTTCCACTACGTCCCATCGAACTCGATCCGCTCCGACAACAAATGTTCCGAAGGTATAACCCCGAGACGATGACCCGTGAGATGCATGTGTTGTATGAAATGTTTCTCGTGTGTGCACCGTGCCCGTTTCGTCCTTTTGTCATGCTCCTCGGTTGCCGCGTCGCCGACTCGTGGGAACCCGGTGACGGGATCACCCCACCTTTCATCTTGTTTCGCTCGCTCACGCCATCTTTCTTTTGCCCCGGTCTCTCAACGAGTTACCGGAACCGAGATGTTGCCGTTGCATCATTTTCGGATCGTTGCCGTGGCACCCTTTTCTTTCCACCACGGTGACAAGTGCTTCATATCTCTCTTGTCAACCTTCAACTAATAATTGCATAAACTTGATCATGGCATCCGCATCATGTTAACAACATTAAAATGTGTGAATTGTTGTTTGCTTAATAATTACTAAACATGCTCATGGGGATTTCCGGAATTGTTGTTGTTTTTCCGGCCTCATTTAAATTGCCTAAATAGGTAGTTTGTTTATGCTTCACCTCTTGCCATGTTAACAAACATTTAATCTTGTCTTGTAAATAAACGAGAGTCAATTAAATAATTAAAATGTGGTGTTTCGTCAATATGCAACTCGTTGCATATTGAGCTCCACTTAACTTGTAGTCTTGTTTGTGCACTTTGCCATGCCATGCATAATTAAACCGGACATGCATCATACTTGGATGTGCATCGTATGCCATGTTTATGCTTGTGTGTTTACCGTGTTGTTTGCTTCTTTCCGGTTGCTTCTCTTGTTAGCTTCGTTTTCGTTCCGGAGTTGTGAGGATTCGCCTGTCTATGTTGCTCCGTCTACTTCATGGACTTGTTCTTCTCCCTCGCGGAATCCCAGGCAAGATGATCATACCCTTGGATACCTTTACTACCATTGCCATGCTTAGTTGTCTCGATGCTATCGTTACATGTCGCACTACCCACCTTTTATGTCAGCCTCTCCTTGTCGCCATGAAACCTCTAACATTTAAAACCTTCCTAGCAAAACCACTGTTTGGCTATGTTACCCGCTTGCTCAGCCCCTCTTATAGCGTTGTTAGTTGCAGGTGAAGATGAAGTTCGTTCCAGGAGGGAACTTGTTGTTGGTATATCACAATATCGATAATTATTATTAACACACCTATATTCTGGGCATGGGTGGAAGGCTTGGCCTTTTGCTCGGTGTTTTGTTCCACTCATGCCACCTTAGGTGCCGATAAACCGGCATTATGTTCCTTGATTTTGCGTTCCTTACACGATGGGTGGATGGGGACCCCTTGACAGTTCGACTTTGAATAAAACTCCTCCAGCAAGGCCCAACATTGGTTTTAATTTTCTCATAATAACAACTTAAATAATTAATTAATTGCATAGGGGGTCATGTCCCCGGGTTCTTAATTCTACATAGCAGGGGGGCCAGTGCTGATGGTGTTGGTCCCAAACGGGGGTTATGCGGGGCCACCACGGGGAAACTCGAGGTTTGGCTCATGTAGGATCGCCCATCCGTACGTGGCCTGAGACAAGATACGCGCGGCTACTATCAGGGTGTCGGCACGCCGGGAGGTCTTGTTGGACTTGTTTTACCATTGTCGAAATGTCTTGTGCACCGGGATGCGGAGCCTGATCGGATTTCCCTAAGATAAGGAGTGATGATATTATATTTATCACTTCAGCTAATCGTGAGAGCTTGTGATGGGCTAAGTTGGAACACCCCTGCAGGGTTATAATCTTTCGAAAGCCGTGCCCGCGGTTATGTGGCAGATTGGAATTTGTTAATGTCCGGTTGTAGAAAACTTGACAGATGATCCGAAGTAAAACACACAACTGTGTGAGTAACCATGACTGTCTCTTTTCATTTTGAGAAGAGAATACGGTGGGGTTATGTTTGATTCGTATGTAGTTCAGGATCTTTAGCGATCACTTCTTTTGCGACCGTTTGCGTAGATGCTCGTCTTATTCTGGTACTCGTAAGTTAGCCACCATATTATGCTTAGCCGCTGCTGCAACCTCACCACTATCCTTCTCCATACCCACAAAGCTTTGCTAGTCTTGATACCCATGGTTATGAGATTGTTGAGTCCTCGTGGCTCACAGATACTACAACACCAGATGCAGGTTCAGCCGAGAATGAAGCAGGAGCTTGTTCAGAACTTCACTGGGAGCTCGATGAAGAGTTTGGTCGTATGCTTGTGACGTGTTCGACGATCAATAGTGGTTTCTACTAGGATTCGATCTTGACATGTGGCTTTATGTTGTTTTGGTATCTTGTCTTTTGGATCTTACCCTTAGATGGGCTGTGATGTTTTGAATGATGTTTTGCTTATGTAATGTATTGTGTTAAGTGGCGAGTGTAAGCCAACTATCTCCTTTTGCAATTTAATCCCTCTTTTACATGAGTCGTGCAAAGATACCAAACTTGCGATCATTCCAGAATGGGCTTATATCTTTAAGTCGTGCCTCGACACGTAGGAGATATAGTCCCATCCTGGGCATTACACACACACACTCTCTCTCTCTCGTGTTCTTGAGATGCACAATCTTGATGTATCGAGGGCTTTGTTAATATAGTCGGATCATATGGTGTTTTCCCCTCTCTATCTTGTTGCGATGAATTGAGTTTTCCCTTTGAGATTTCTTTGGATTGAATACTTTTATGCATTTGAGAACACTTGATGCATGTATTTCTATGAATACCCATGGTGACAATGGGGTATCATATTGATTCACTTGATATGTGTTTTGGCACTCAATTTGCGGATTCCCGCGGTGGCATTGGGGTAATCTATGCATAAGGGTTGATGCACGTTCTTGTCTTTGTTTCTCCGGTAGAAATCTTGGGACACTCTTTGTGGTTCTTTGTGTTGGATTGAGTATTATAAATCTGAATTAGGTTTGGTGTTATTTTAGTGCGATCTCTTGATAGATCGATCGGAAAGAATAACTTGTGTTATTCTAGTACGAACTTTTGATAGATCGATCGAAAAGAATAACTTGTGTTATTCTAGTACGAACTCTTGGATAGATCGATCGGAAAGAATAGCTACAAACAATTTCTTCTTATGTTCTTCGCTAAATAGGAACTTTGGAGTGATTCTTCATCGCACGTTGAGGGATGGTTATGTGATCCAATCATATTAGTATTGTTGAGAGATTGCACGAGCGAAAGTACGGACCCTAGGCCTCATTTTCAAGCATTGCAATACCGTTTGTGCTCCATTTTATCACTTGCTAACTTGCTGTTTTTTATTGTTCTTATTACTCAAATCGAACTCAAAAGCAACTAGGCAATCCAACTTCCATTGAAGCAGCTTCCCTGGAACTAGCTGCCATTGTATCGGTTGGTTCCATTTCTTCTCTTGGAGGCAAGGCAATAGATTAATATTAGGCGCCAATATCTACTATCATTACTACACTTGTATCACCATCTCTATGCCGAACTAGTGCACCTATACAATTTGCCATTGTATTTACTGTGTTGGGGACACAAGAGACTTTTTATTATTTGGTTGCAGAGTTGTTTTAGAGAGACTATATTTGTCGTACGCCCCCACGGATATATAAACCTTAGGTCATCCACTTGAGAGAAATTTGCTACTATCCTACAAAACTCTTCGCTTAGAGGCCCAACACGAGTCTACAAGAACAAGTTGTGTAGTAGACATCAAGCTCTTTTCTGGCGCTGTTGCCGGGGAGGTTAGGTAAGCAACACCCACACCCCGTCAACGAAGCTCTTTTCTGGCGTCGTTGCCGGGCGGGTGAGTGCTTGAAGGTATATCTTTAGATGTTGCAATCAAATCTTTTAGTTTCTTTTTTATCACTAGTTTGGTTTCATAAAAGAAAAAAATGGAGGTGAGGTTGCATCATATTATTCATCTCTATAATGTCTTTCATGAAAATGATGGAAAGGAAAATTGTGATCAATTGATAGAATAAGAATTCAATAAAAAAATGGAATAAATGATGAGCATGATTGTAATGTTATTAGTATGAATTCTTTAAGTATCCATGATGCTAACGATTTGCAAAGCCATAAGCTTGGGGATGCTATGTTTGATGAAGATGATATTTTTAGCCCCCAAGATTTTATGTGGAAATTTGTTATAATGGTAGCATTCCTCCTATTTATGATGATTATATTGATAAATGTGGATTTGGAGAGGTCATGACTTTATTTAGTAATGAATCCACTACTTTGGAGGATGTTTCAATTGACTATGGCAACAAAGTTGCTATCTATGATGAGTATGGTGATGGCATGTATGCTATATTGAATAATGATAACCATGAAACTTTTCATCATGAATTTAATTTTCAATCTCATGATAGTTATTTTGTTGAGTTTGCTCCCACCACTATTCATGAGAATAAATTTGCTTATGTGGAGAGTAGAAAAATTTCTATGCTTTTGCATCATGAAAAGAATGATTTATGTGCTGGTTATATTGTTGAATTGATTCATGATTCTACTGAAAATTATTATGATAGAGGAACATACGCTTGTAGGTATTGCAATAATATTAAGTTCCCTCTCTATGTGTTGAAAGTCTTGAAGTTTTACTTGTTTTGCCTTCCTATGCTAGTTGATTCTTATTCCCAAAAGATATTTGATCACAAAATACCTATGCATAGGAAGTGGGATAGACTTAAATGTGCTTTCCATGTGATTCATGATGCTCCCATTATGTTTCAATTCTTAACTTTTAAGTGAGCATCATTGAAATCATCATGCCTAGCTAAAAGGCATTAAAGAAAAGCTCTTGTTGGGAGACAACCCAACACTTACCCCTACTGTTTTTGTGTGTTCACATGATTATGCTACTGCAGTAATCATATTTTACATGTTTTTTAATAAGTGCCAAGTAAAGCCTTTGGGATAGTGTGGATGATAGTTATTTGATTCTGTGCAAAAATAGAAAGTTTTGTGTCCAGTGGAGAAAATTTAATAAATCACTGGAACGTGATAATTAGCTGAAATAATGACACATGATTGATATACAAATTGCCTACGTTTCCCTATTTTTTAGATTTTCTATAGTTGAATGCGTATGGTGGTTGTCTAGATCATTATAGACTGTTCTGTTTTTGATATTTTCTGTTTTCAATGCATAGTTTGCTTGTTTTCTAGTGTCTATGGCTTATATTGATCAATATAAATTGTACAAATGATATGCTACAGTAGGCATTGTGTGAGAACAATTATGAATCTTGTCTTTGACATTACCCAAAGTGAATGATTTGTTTTATCATACTAACCCATCTCACGAAGTTTTGTTAAGTTTGTGTGATTGAAGATTTCAAGGTTTGGGTGAGATATCGATATGAGGAGAATAAGGAGCGGCAAGACCCTAAGCTTGGGGATTCCCAAGGCACCCCAAGGAAATATTCAAGCAATACCCAGTGAACTAAGCTTGGGGATTCCCTAGAAGGCATCCCCTCTTTTGTCTTCAAGATTATCGGTAACCTCACTTGAAGCTATATTTTTATTCATCACATATTATGAGTTTTTCTTGGAGCATCATTTTATTTTGTTTTGATTTGCTTGATGATATTTAGAATAATGTTTTGTATCATTTATTTCAATAAAAGTGTCAAGGATAGCCTTTACCATGCTTATTTTGCAAGTCTACATGTTGCTGTTTGAAAATGAAAAGTTTGTCGCTGTTGTAAAACTTCCCGAGAAAAGTAAGAATGTTATAAAGGGTTGAAGCTATGACAAATTTTCTACAGTGTGTTAAATTTTTAGAAATTTTTGAGTTATGGAAGTATGGATTCTCTTGCATTCTTTACATACTGTCCTATTTAGACAGATTGTTGTTATGTTTGCATTGTCTGCATATGTTTGCGTGTTTTATGATTCTATTTAAGGATAGGACTATTAAATATGCAGAGGAATTTAGTATGCAATGTCAAATTATATTTTTAGTGATTTTCTACAGCAAATATTGATAAGGTTTTGCATTGATTTATACTAACTTATCTCACAAGTTCTTGTTGAGTTTGGTGTGGATGAAGTTTTTAAGATTTAGGGAGACTGTGATATAAAAGGAATTAAGGAGACACAAAATCTCAATGTTGGGGATGCCCAAGGCATCCCAAGATAATATTTCAAGAAGTCTCAACCATCTAAGCTTGGGGATGCCCAAGTAGGCATCCCACCTTTCTTCATCAACAAGTATCGGTTAGTATCGGTTGATCCTAAGTTTCTGCTTCTTCACATGACTTATGCTATGCTTGGAATGCATTTTATTTTGTTTTGTTTGTTCTTTGAATAAAATGCTTATATCTTAAAGTTTTAAATGATAGATAGTCCTCACATAGCTACCTATTTACATAACTACTCGCTTGATCTTCGCTTATATCTTTTTGGAGTAGTTTGTCTTTTGCTCTAGTGCTTCACTTATATCTTTTTGAGCATGGTGTGCTTGGTTATTTTTGAAGAAATTCTCTCTTGCTTCCCTTAGATTAATTTGAGATAAATAATATGGTGCTCATATTCTTCACTTATATTTGTTTGAGCTTATCAAAAGCAACTTATGAGACTAGTCCAAAAGTGATAGATATGCAAGGGAGATATAATAAAAACTTTCATGAAGATCATTGGACAAAATAAATTTGATTATTTGTAATAGTTTTGAGATATGATGATAGTGATATGTGAGCCATGTTAATGAGTAATTGTGTTTTAGTAACAATATTGGTGTTAAGGTTTGTGATTCTCTATGCAAGCACGAAAGTCAATAGTTATACAATGAAATTACATCCTACTTATGGTGCATTATTCGGTGTTAGTTATGCTCAATGGTCGCTTACGTGATTTTTCGTTCCTTGGTAGGTCGCTTCTCAATCTATTTCCTAGCCTCCACTCATACTAAGAAGAAATACTACTTGTGCATCCAAACTCTTTAAACCCGGTTTTGCCACATGAGTCCACCATACCTACCTATATGCGGTATTCCCTTGCCGTTCTAAGCGAGTTTGTATGTGCCATCTCTAATTTTCAAAATAAACTTATGTTTTGTGTGCCCGTACCACTCACGAGGAGGTGAGCGGTGGTCAATATTTTTCCATGCTAGATGTGTTATTCTCAAGATGAGTGTTTATTCACTTGTCTTTGCATGAGAGTACGACAAAGGTATTAGGGATGCCTAGTCCTAGAATGAAAAATAAATTTATTTTATGTTGTCAAATAATAAATTTCTTGGAAAGTGTTGGTATGGAGGGCACCCATGGATACGGATAGGGATGTAAATGGTACAGATAGTTTCCGTTCCGAATCCGCTTCCGCATCCGTTTTTGAGGATATGGTATGTACTTGTACAAATCCGGCGGATATGGATGCGGATACGAATTTTGGGGTCAACCGGGTATCCAACAGATATGGTAGAGGATATGGTATTGATAATACCTGGTGGATGTGGATTATTCGGTATTTTTTGTGGATTATCCGAGGTTATCAAACAGGATTATCCGATAAATTTAGCCCATCAACTAGCCCAAATACCAAGTATACTACTAAATAAAGTCACATTTGTTTAAGGCATCTCCAAGGTATGCCAATGTGAACACACTTACTTGCACATATAAGGCAACGTCAATATGGGCTTGAGCGATCATGTGAACACAAGTGTAGTGGTTGCTTGCACGCACGCACAAGTGTAGACGGAAGACTTGTGAACACATATTGTACTAACTAACTTAGCTAATATTTAAACTCTCCTAGCCCTGTAATAGACTTGACAATACAAAGTTGTAGTAGTAGTTAGAATTAAGTATTTATAATAAAATACTAGCCTTTTATATAATAAAGAAAAACTTTAATAAAAGTTAAAATTAAGTATTTTCGTAAGTACGATCTACGACTTGCACTCTGTGTATAATAAAATCTTAATTTTATCAATCCTTCTTATTGTTGTCATATTTGTGTGAGTTATGACTTCAAAATGCTTGGTCACTCTCTAGTGTTACATGGTTGGATAAAAATGTGTGTTCATATTGTTTGCATAGTAGTCATAAAATCATGTATTTTTGCATGTATCATCCGATATATTTTGTCCGTTACCGGCCGAGTCCGCTCCGCATCCCCTTTGAATCCGCAGTTCGATATAATCCTCATTCGAATCCGCGATCATTATCCGCTCTGCTCCAAATCCGACAAAAAGATATGGTAAAGGATATGGTTAAGGCATTATCCGATCCGATCCGTTTACATCCCTAGATACGGTTAGCCATGGATTGTGAAAAAATGGTTGAAAAGGAATAAACTTTAATTTTTGTTTGGGAACTGCCTATGATATATCTAGCATGGAAAGTATTGGAAACTCTAAGTCGTTTTCGTTGGCGGGAAAAGTATGCCTCCCAAACAAATTATCTCTAAATTTAAGCTTTGAGCTCTCGCACCTCTACAAATCCCTACTTCCCTCTGCGAAGGGCCATTATATTTGCTTTATGCAATTTTATTTTTATTTGAGTCTCCATCTTCTCTTACAAATCACCAAGTAAGGGGCACTATACTCATACTTGAGCATTGGATATAGCTAATATGATAGTGTATTTCATGAATGGATCAATGATTGAGCATGATGGGCTAGGGATAACTTGCTTTAGTGTTGATATTTTGAAAAGACATAGTTGTTTGTTGATATGCTTGTGTATTAAAGTCCTCATGTCAAAACTAGACTATTGCTTTGAACCATATAAAATTCCAATTATCCATGCTGTAAAGAAAAAGAATATGTGATGAACATGATAGGCAGCATTCCACATCAAAAATTTTGTTTTTATCATTTACCTACTCGAGGACGAGCAGGAATTAAGCTTGTGGATAATGATACCTCTCCAATGTATCTATAATTTTTTATTGTTCCATGTTGTTATAATATCATTCTTGGGTATTTTACAATCATTTTATAGTTATTTTATATCATTTTTTTGGGACAAACCTATTGACATAGTGCCAAGTGCCAGTTGCAGTTTTTTGCTTTGTTTTTTACTTCGCAGAAAATCAATACCAAATGAAGTCCAAATGCAGCAAAACTTTACGGGGATTTTTTATGGACAAGAAGACACCATATTGGCCAGAGAAGCACCTGGGGGGTGATACATCTCCAACGTGTCTATAATTTTTTATTGTTCCATGCTATTATATATTCTGTTTTGGATGTTTAATGGGCTTTATTATACACTTTTATATTATTTTTTGGACTAACCTACTAACCCAAGGCCCAGTGCAAATTGCTGTTTTTTTTGCCTATTTCAGTGTTTTGCAGAAAAGGAATATCAAACGGAGTCCAAACGGAATGAAAACTTTGGGAGAGTTATTTTTGGAACGATATCTTCACGAGAGACTTGGAGTACAAGTCAGAGAAGAAACGAGGTGCCCACGAGGGGGGAGGGCGCACCCAGGGGGTAGGCGTGCCCCTGCCCTCGTGGGCCCCACGTTGCTCCACCGACGTACCTTTTCCTCCTATATATGCCCATATACCCTAAAAACATCGAGGAGCATGAAGAAACCGTAATTCCACCACCGTAACCTTATGTTCCCATGAGATCCCATCTTGGGGCCTGTTCCGGAGCTCCGCCAGAGGGGGCATCGATCACGGAGGGCTTCTACATCAACACCATAGCCCCTCCGATGAGTTGTCAGTAGTTTACCACAGACCTTTTGGTCCATAGTTATTAGTTAGATGGCTTCTTCTCTCTCTTTGGATCTCAATACAAAGTTCTCCTCGATCTTCGAGGAGATCTATTCGATGTAATCTTTTTGCGGTGTGTTTGTCGAGATCCGATGAATTTTGGGTTTATGATCAAGATTATCTATGAACAATATTGGCTTCTTTTCTGAAATCCTTTATGTATGATTATAATATCCTTGCAAGTCTCTTCGAATTATTGGTCTGGTTTGGCCTACTAGATCTATAGTTCTTGCAATGGGAGAAGTGCTTGGCTTTGGGTTCTATCTTGTGGTGTCCTTTCCAGTGACAGTAGGGGCAGCAAGGCATGTATAGTATTGTTGCCATCGAGGATAAAAAGATGGGGTTTATATCATATTACTTGAGTTTATTCCTCTACATCATGTCATCTTGCTTAAGGCATTACTCTGTTCTTATGAACTTAATACTCTAGATGCATGCTGCATAGCGATCGATGTGTGGAGTAATAGTAGTAGATGCAGAATCATTTCGATCTACTTGTCACGGACGTGATGCCTATATACAATGATCATGCCTAGATATTCTCATAACTATGTGCTTTTCTATCAATTGCTCGATAGTAATTTGTTCACCCACCGTAGAATTCTGCTATCATGAGAGAAGCCACTAGTGAAACCTATGGACCCCGGGTCTATCTTCATCATATTACTTTCCTTTCAACTAGCCAATTTCTGTTGCCGTTGCTTATTTTTTTATTTACTTTTTGTTCTTATACCAAAAATATTATCCTATCCTATCTATCAGATCTCACTCTCGTAAGTGATTGTGAAGGGATTGACAACCCCTTATCGCGTTGGCTGCGAGGTTCTTATTTGTTCGTGCAGGTGCGAGGGACTTGCGCGTGGTCTCCTATTGGATTGATACCTTGGTTCTAAAAAACTGAGGGAAATACTTACGCTACTGTGCTACATCACCCTTTCCTCTTCGAGGGAATACAATGCAAGCTCCAGAAGTAGCAAGAAGAATTTCTAGCGTCGTTGCTGGGGAGATCTACGCAAAAGTCATATACCAAGTACCTATCACAAACCTTATCCCTCGCACTACATTATTTGCCTCCCATTTTCCTCTCGCCCACTTCACCCTTGCATTTTATTCGCCCTTCTTTTTCCATGTGTTTTATCCTTTGCCTTGCCGTCATGGCTAGCACGCCTGTCATTATCAATACTCCCGAGAGCGAGGTCCTTAATTTTAAACAAAGGGAGGAAGAAAATCTAAAAGATGCTTGCTATAGAACTTGCAATGCTCAAAATAGATCTACTAGGAAGCTTTCCACTTCCGTGCTTCTTCGCAATTTTTATGTTGGCACCACTCCGTGGAATAGAAATATTCTTGATACCATTACCGGAGGGAATTTCTTGGGTAGCCATACTTTTGATCCTTATAATGCTATGACAGAATTGTTTGGCCCACCACCTCTTCTGGTTAATGGAACTGTTTTGACTTTAGAACATGTTATGCAAAGGCTTGAAAATATTGAAAACAAAGTTGCCACTGCAGAGTTGGTTGAAAGTTTGGATAAAAAGATCCATAACCAAATTACCCAATATGGATCTAAAGTACGAGTTATTCTGAAAACTTTAAAGAAAAAGAACCTATAGTAAAAGAAAGAATAGATCCAGATTCCACTAGAATTGATGAACTTGAGGATATTATCACTAATGTAGGGTCTGCTTTTTCTACTGTGAAAAATACTTCAAATCCCGCTATCGCTAAATTGGCCAAGTTTATGTATGTTCCTAAAAATAAGGGTGAATCATCTAGTAAGGAAACTACGGATCTCAAATCCATATGTGTTCATCCCAACTTTCTCACTTTCGTAAGGGAACCTTTTGCTACAAATGAATTTCTTGATTTCTTGCCTAGAAGTTTGATTATTAATAGGAATGAAGAAGTTCCTAAGAAATATAAGTGCTTAATCGAAGAATTGCCTACCAAAGATAGCAATACCTAGATCTATTCTTGTATCGTGCCTAGCTAGGTGCGGTAAACGATAGCGCTTGTTGGGAGGCAACACAATTTTATTTTCCTTCTGTTTGCTTCTTTTTAGGAATAAATATTGCATCTAGCCTCTTTTTAGATGTGGTTTTCTATTTTAATTAGTGTTTGTGCCAAGTAGAACCTCTGGGAAGACTTGTGTGAAGTTTATGTGATCATGCTGTAAAAAACAGAAACTTTAGCGCTCACGAGATTGGCTGTCATTTTTTACTGGAGAGTGCTTTTTAGTTGATTATTTCTGCAGTTGATTAATAGTCAAAATCCTCACGTCAACCAATTTATTACGAATTTTCTTAGAGTTACAGAAGTATTCGAAAGTTACAAATTACTACATACTGTTCTGTTTTTGACAGATTCTGTTTTTCGTGTGTTGTTTGATTATTTTGATGAATCTATGAGTAGTATCGGGGGGGTATGAATCGTAGAGAAGTTGGAATACAGTATGTTTAACACCAATATAAACAAAGAATGAGTTCATTATAGTACCTTTGAGTGGTGGTTTGTTTTCTTATACTAACGGCGCTCACGAGATTTTTGGCTAAGTTTCGTGTTGTGAAGTTTTCATGTTTTGAGTATGGATTTGATGGACAATGGAACAAAGAGTGGCACAATCCTAAGCTTGGAGATGCCCAAGGCACCCCAAGGTAAAATTCAAGGACAACCAAAAGCCTAAGCTTGGGGATGCCCTGAGAAGGCATCCCCTCTTTCGTCTTCGTCTATCGGTAACTTTACTTGAGACTATATTTTTATTCACCACATGATATGTGTTTTGCTTGGAGCGTCATGTATGATTTGAGTATTTGAATTTTAGTTTGACACAATAATCCTTGCTGGGCACACCTTTTGAGAGAGATAAATATGATTTAGAATTTATTAGAATACTCTATGTGCTTCACTTATATCTTTTGAGCTAGATAGTTTTGCTCTAGTGCTTCACTTATATCTTTTAGAGCACGGTGGTGGTTTTATTTTTTAGAAATTATTGATCTCTCATGATTCACTTATATCTATTTGAGAGTCTTTTAGAACATCATGGTAATGATCTTTGGTTAGAAAACTAGTTCTAATATGATAGGCATCCAAGATGAGTATAGTAAAAAAATCATATAAAGTGCTTTGAATACTATGAGAAGTTTGATACTTGATGATTGTTTTGAGATATGAGGATGGTGATATTAGAGTCATGCTAGTAGAGTAGTTGTGAATTTGAGAAATACTTGTTTTGAGGTTTGCAAGTCCCGTAGCATGCACGTATGGTAACGGTTGTGTGACAAATTTGAAGCATGAAGTATTTCATTGAGTGTCATCCTTTGTGTGGAGGTTGGGATCGCGCGATGGTTAACTCCTACCAACCCTTCCCCTAGGAGCATGCGTGTAGTAATTTGTTTTGATGACTTGTAGATTTTTGCAATAAGTATGTGAGTTCTTTATGACTAATGTTGAATCCATGGATTTTATGCACTCTCACCCTTCCACCATTGCTAGCCTCTCTTCTACCGCGCAACTCTAGCCAGTATCATACACCCACCATATATCTTCCCCAAAACAGCCACCATACCTACCTATCATGGAATTTCCATAGCCATTCCGAGATATATTGCCATGCAGCTTTCCACCGTTCCGTTCATATGACACGCTTCATCATTGTCATCTTGCCATGCATGATCATGTAGTTGACATCGTATTCGTGGCTAGGCCACCATGCATAATTTTCCATACATGTCACTCTTGATTCATTGCACATCCTGGTACACCACCGGAGGCATTCATATAGAGTCATACTTTGTTCTAGTTTCGAGTTGTAATATCGAGTTGTAAATCAATATAAGTGTGATGATCATCATTATTAGAGCATCGTCCCGAAGAAAAAGAAAGAAAAAAAGAAGGAAAGGCCTAAGGAAAAAAAGAAAGGCCCAAAAAATGAAAAAGAAAAAAAGAAAAAAGGGACAATGCTACTATCTTTTTCCACACTTGTGCTTCAAAGTAGCACCATGATCTTCATGATAGAGAGTCTCTTGTTTTGTCATATTCATATACTAGTGGGAATTTTTCATTATAGAACTTGGCTTGTATATTCCAACGATGGGCTTCCTCAAATGCCCTAAGTCTTCGTGAGCAAGCAAGTTGGATGCACACCCACATAGTTTCTTTTGTTGAGTTTTCATACATTTGTAGCTCTAGTGCATCCGTTGCATGGCAATCCTACTCACTCACATTGATATCTATTGATGGGCATCTCCATAGCCCATTGATATGCCTAGTTGATGTGAGAACATCGTCCTCTTTGTCTTCTCCACAACCACCACTCTATTCCACATAGTGCTATGTCCATGGCTCAAGCTCATGTATTACGTGAAAGTTGAAATAGTTTGAAAAAATTAAAGTATGAAACAAGTGCTTGGCTGAAACCGGGGTTGTGCATGATTTGAGTATTTTGTATGACGAAGATGGAGCATAGCCTAACTATATGATTTAGTAGCGATGAACTTTCTTTGGCCATGTTATTTTCAGAAGACATTATTGCTTTGTTAGTATGCTTGAAGTATTATTAGTCTTATGTCATATAGACCTTTGTCTTGAATCTTGCGGATCTGAACATTCATGCCACAACAAAGAGAATTACATTGAGAATTATGTTGGTTAGCATTCCACATCAAAAATTCTGTTTTTATCATTTACCTACTCGAGGACGAGCAGGAATTAAGCTTGGGGTTGCTTGATACGTCTCCAATGTATCTATAATTTTTGATTGTTCCATGCTATTGTATATTTTGTTTTGGATGTTTAATGGGCTTTATTATACACTTTTATATTATTTTTGGGACTAACCTACTAACCTGTGATAGCCTGGCTTATAGGGATGATAGACTACTCATATCACTAAGGATTCCTTCTTTTTCGGGAGCCCATTCGGAAAGAACTCCAAATGGAGCCCATTCACGAAGACCTAGGGAAATTTGAGGAAGCCCATCGTTGAAATATACAAGCCAAGTTTTGTAATGCAAAATTCCCACTAGTATATGAAAGTGACAAAATAAGAGACTCTCTATCATAAAGATCATGGTGCTACTTTGAAGCACAAGTATGGAAAAAAAGATAGTAGCATTGTCCCCTTTTTTGGGCCTTCCTTTTTTTATTTGGCCTTTCTATTCTTTTGGCCTTTCTTCACTTTTTTATTTGGCCTTTTTTCGGGACAATGCTCTAATAATGATGATCATCACACTTTTATTTACTTACAACTCGATATTACAACTATATGCTAGAACAAAGTATGACTCTATATGAATGCCTCCGGCGGTGTACGGGGATGTGCAATGATCTAGCATAGCAATGACATCAAAAAACGGTCAAGCCATGAAAACGTCATGCTAGCTGTCTTACGATCATGCAAAACAATATGACAATGATGGTGCATGTCATAACAAACGGAACGTTGGAGTTACATGGAAATATATCTCGGAATGGCTATGGAAATGCCATAATAGGTAGGTATGGTGGATATTTTGAGGAAGGGTATAAGGTGGGTTTGATGCATCGGCAAAAATTGTGCGGTACTAGAGTGGCTAGCAAGGTGGAAGCGTGAGAGTGCGTATAATCCATGGACTCAACATTAGTCATAAAGAACTCACATACTTATTGCAAAAAATCTATTAGCCCTCGAAGCAAAAATACTACGACGCATGCTCCTAGGGGGGGGGAGGTTGGTAGGAGTTAACCATCGCGCGCCCCCGACCTTCACGCAAAGATAAACAATCAAAATACAATGCGCGCCAATTTGGTTACATAGTTAGGAGACCATACGTGCATTCTTAGGGAATCACAAACCTTAACACCTATATTTTCACTAAACCACAATCATTCACTAGTACCTCCCACATATTAGCTTCTCTATATCGCAAAACTATTGCAAGGAATCAAACATATCATACTCAGTGATCTACAAGTTTATGTCGGATTTTATGACTAACCATGTGAATGACCAATTCCTGTCAACTCTTTAAATAGATATAAGTGAAGCAAGAGAGTTTTAATTCTTTCTACAAAAGATATGTCCACGCTCTAACCAATATAAGTGAAGTAAAACAGCATTCTACAAATGGCGGTTTTCTATGTGAGGAGAAACATGCAATCCAAACTTCAAATGATATAAGTGAAGCACATGAAGCATTCTATAAAGCCATACTCAAAATATATAAGTGAAATGCAAAGAGCATTCTATAGATCAACCACGGACTATCTCATAACAGAATGGTGCATTTATTAAAAGGAAAATAAAAAGCACATGATGCTCCAAGAGTTTACGCATATCATGTGAACGAAACGAATCCGAAAACATACTGATACTTGTTGAAGAAAGATGGGATACCTTCCGGGGCATCCCCAAGCTTAGATGCTTGAGTCTCCTTGAATATTTACTTGGGGTGCCTTGGTCATCCCCAAGCTTGATCTCTTGCCTCTCCTCCTTCTCCTCACATCGAGACCTCCTTGATCTTCGAACACTTCATCCACACAAAACTTAACTGAACTTTTAGTGGTGGGATTAGTGCATATGATCAATGAAATCCCATCATGTATTGCTCTAACATTATTGTATAATTATGATAAAAAAACAATACCTACTGTATTCTATCACAATTCTATGTCGCCAAGTCAAGGAGGATTCAACAAGAATTCAAACATATGCAAATAATGAAGCTATAACAGCAATCTATGAAAATAGGACAGTCTTTAAAGATTTGAACATTAACCATACTTCTGTAACTCTAAAAATTCTGGAAAAAATAGGAGAAATAAAAATTGTGTATAGCAAGACTTTGCAAAAAGTTTCAGATCCTTTCGACGTTCCAGTAAAAAATGTAAAATCCCGCACTACAGCCAAAGTTTCTGTTTTTGCACCGCACAAACCAACAAGCAGTTTAATCATCCTAAAGTAAAACTCTTGGCACATTATTTTTATAATACAATGGAATTGTACAAGGGGATAATTACTTTTATGAGAAACTTCCATGAAAAATTCTACATTGTTTCCATAAGCATCAACACAAGTATTCAAGGTCGACCCTTATTTCCGCAATGCTTCACCTTTCAATCGCTTCTCTTTTTGAAAATGTTTTAGGTTCCGCTCTATATTTTTTTGTTTTTAAAATTTATAAAAGCACACAACAGAAATAAATGACTCTCTAAAACTTCCGGGTTGTCTCCCTGGCAGTGCTTTCTTTAAAGCCATTAAGCTACGCATAAAGTGCTCAAGTAATGGATCCACTTGGATCCCAAGGTATATCAAAGCCAATTTTAATTAAGAATGATTTGTGATTTAGTAGTGAGCACAAATTAACATATATCATGCAACAACGAAGTCTAACTCTCTTCCTATGCATCAGCATGTCATAAAAGAACAATTTATGCACACATAGTAAAGGCCAATTCATAGCATAAACAGTTTCTTGCAATTTTATCGTATTGGATACATAGAGAGGCGGAGATGTAGTTCCTCCCACATAATAATTGCAAGTAGGAGCAGCAAGCACATGCATATTATATCTATCAAAATCATCATGTGTAGTAGTGAGACGCAACCCGTCAATATAATCCTTAATAAGAGCAAACATCTCCGAAATAGTGTAGTTGGGAGAATTCAAAAAGATAATAGGACTATCATGTGTGGGTGTAATAGCAAAAATTTCATTCTTAACATAAGGAAATATCACAAGTTAATCTCCTTAAGAATATTTTATATTGGCATCACGGCCACAAGCATAGCAAGCATCAATTTCATCAAAAAGGGATATTTCAAACGAATCCAAGGGGTCATAGCAATCATCATAGCATTCATCCTTCGGTAAGAACAAAGGGAAATTAAACAATGTATGAGTTGAAGAGTTACTCTCATTAGAAGGTGGGCACGGGTAGCTAATCCGCTCTTCCTCCTTTTGTTCTTCACTCTCCTCCTCATCTTTTTCATCTAATGATCTCACAGTGTCATCAATTCCTTCTTCCATAGTTTCCTACAAAATATTAGTCTCTTCTTGGACAGCAGAGACCTTCTCAATAAACGCATCAATATTGGCATTGCATTTATAATTCAAATAGCAATATTTAAGTATAGCAAGATTTTCACATCTGTAAACAACATCATCATAACTTTCATACTCTTCATACAAACATTTAATTTCACAAGAACCCTTAAAAGCAACAAATTCTTCTATTTGTTCCACATCATAGTAATGATATATACCATTAGCATAAGAAGACAGGGTTTATTATCATTAAATTTACATGAAAAGGGTAGGTGTGGAGCATTCATCCTAGAGCAACAATTATAAACATATCTCAAGCAAAGCTCCCGAGCATACCAATGCAAAATATGAATTTGGTACCATAACAGTTTCCCTTTTTGAGTCAAGCGATAATCCCTAAAGTATTCACGTTGATCCAACGTACTCCCATTATATAGTTGAATGGGGTTTTCTCCGGATTCTCAAAGTAGTACATAATATCTTTCACATAATGAGCATCAAAGATTTTAGGAGGTTCCCCATCTCCATGAGTAGCAAGTACACCTATTTTTCTGGTATTTCGTGTTCCATATCCATAACTAAAGATAGAGAACAACTTAGAACAGCAAATAAAATCTAGGGATAAAGCAAACAAGCACACACGAGAATATTCACCCCACGCTATTGCTCCCCGGCAACGCCGCCAAAAAAAGTCTTGATAACCCACAAGTATAGGGGATCAATTGTAGCCTCTTTCGATAAGTAAGAGTGTTGAACCCAACGAGCAGCTAAAGGTAGAACAAATATTCCCTCAAGTTCTATCGACCACCGATACAACTCTACGCACGCTTGACGTTCGCTTTACCTAGAACAAGTATGAAACTAGAAGTACTTTGTAGGTGTAACGGGATAGGTTTGCAAGAATATAAAGAGTACATAAATGAAAACTAGGGGATATTTAGATAAAGAAGCAATGAAGTTAGTATAGAGAGTGTGGAAAAAGTGGTGATAGGAGTTGCAAAATTGTCCCTAAGCAATTGACTACATTACTAGACCGATAGCAAGTTTTATGTGGGAGACGCCACTGCTAGCATGTCACCCCTGACTTGGAATTCTATGCACTTATGATTGGAACTATTAGCAAGCATGTGCAACTACTAACGTTCATTAAGGTAAAACCCAACCATAGCAATAAGATATATTGGTCCGCCTTCAATCTTGTATGCATCAATTTCTATGCTAGGTTGAAGCTTCTGTCACTCTTGCCCTCCAATACATAGTCCACTCAACATACAACTAACCCTATGGTATGATCCACACGCGCGCTCATATGATGGGCACCAAAGGACAGCAACATAACCACAAGAAAATTAAACCAAGCACATCAATTCACCAATTACCGATAGGACAACGAAAATCTACTCAGACATCATAGGATGGCAACACATCATTGGATAATAATATGAAGCATAAAGCACCATGTTCAAGTAGAGGGTACAGCGGGTTGCGGGAGAGTGGACCGCTGTATATAGATGGGGGAAGGTGATGAAGATTTTGGTGAACATGACGGAGGCGTTGGTGTAGATCGTCATCGCACGATGATGGCCTCGGTGGCACTCCGGCGCCACCGGAAGCGAGGGGGAGAGCCGCCCTCCATGTCCTTATTCTTTGGCCTTATCCCTAGGTGGGAGAAGGGTTCTCCCTCTGGTCCTCGATCTCCATGGCATGGGAGGGGCGAGAGCCCCTCCGAGATTGGATCTGTCTCTATGTTTCTCTCTCTGTTTCTGCCTTCCCAGATTCTGGCCTTTCACTGTTTCTTATATTCCCGGAGATCGGTAACTCCGATTGGGCTGAAATTTTTACACGATTTGTATCTGGACATTGGCTTTCTTGCAGCGAAAGAAGGGAACCAACCGCCTTACGGGGTGGCCACGAGGGTCAGGGGCACGCCCCCTGCCTCGTGCCCCCCTCGGGCATCGTCTCGCGTTGATTCTTCTTCCCAAAAATCATATATATTCCAAAAAAAATCTCCATGCGTTTTATCCCGTTTGGACTCCATTTGAAATGTATTTTCTGCAAAACAAAAAACATGCAACAAATAGGAACTGGCACTGGGCACTAGATCAATATGTTAGTCCCAAAAAAAGTATAAAAAGTTGCCAAAAGTATGTAAAAGTTGTAGAATATTGGCATGCAACAATGAAGAATTATAGATATGACGGAGACGTATCAGGGGGTGCCCCGAGGGGGCACAACCCACCAGGGCACGCCCAGGTGGGTTGTGCCCACCTCGGTGGCCTCCCGTACCGCCTCTTCGCTCTATAAATGCCCAAATATTCCAAAAAACCATAGGGGAGTCAACGAAATTTTGTTCCAGCCGCCGCAGGCTTCTGTATCCACGAGATCCAATCTACAGCCCTTTCTGGCACTCCATCGGAGGGGGAAATCATCACTGGTGGCCATCTTCATCATCCCGGTGGCCACCATGATGAGGAGGGTGTAGTCCACCCTTGAGGGCGAGGGTTTGTACCAGTAGCTATGTGTTTAATCTCTCTCTCTCTCTCTCTCTCTCTCTCTCTCTCTCTCTCGTGTTCTTGAGATGCACAATCTTGATGTATCGCGGGATTTGTTAATATAGTTGGAACATATGGAGTTTTCCCCTCTCTATCTTGTTGTGATGAATTGAGTTTTCCCTTTGTGATTTCTTTGGATCGAATACTTTTATGGATTTGAGAACACTTGATGCATGTCTTGCTATGAATACATGTGTTGACAGGAATTGGTCATTCACATGGTTAGTCATAAAATCCTACATGAACTTTTAGATCGCTGAATATGATATGCTTGATTCCTTGCAATAGTTTTGCGATATAGAGATGCTAATATGTGGGTGGAACTAGTGAATGATTATGGTTTAGTAAAAATATTGGTGTTAAGGTTTGTGATTCCCAAAGCATGCACGTATGGTCTCCTAACTATGTAACCAAATTTGCGAGCATTGTATTTTGATTGTTTATCTTTGCGTGAAGGTCGGGGGCGCGCGATGGTTAACTCCTACCAACCTCCCCCCTAGGAGCACGCATCATAGTATTTTTGCTTCGAGGGCTAATAGATTTTTCGCAATAAGTATGTGAGTTCTTTATGACTAATGTTGAGTCCATGGATTATACGCACTCTCACCCCTCCACCATTGCTATCCTCTCTTGTACCGCACAACTTTTGCTGGTACCATACACCCACCATATACCTTCCTCAAAAATGTACCTACCTATCATGGCATTTCCATAGCCATTCCGAGATATATTGCCATGTAACTCCACTGTTCCGCTTATTATGACACGCACCATCATTGTCATATTGCCTTGCATGATCGTAAGATAGCTAGCATGATGTTTCCATGGCTTGTCCGTTTTTTGATGGCATTGCTATGCTAGATCATTGCACATCCCGGTACACTGCCGGAGGCATTCACATATAGTCACATTTTTGTTCTAGTATCGAGTTGTAATATCGAGTTGTAAGTAAAACAAGTGTGATGATCATCATTATTAGAGCATTGTTCCCAAATAAAGAGAAAAGCCAAATAAAAAAGGAAGGCCCAAAAAAAGAAAAAAAAAAGGGGGACAATGCTACTATCTTTTTTCCACACTTGTGCTTCAAAGTAGCACCGTGATCTTCATGATAGAGAGTCTCCTATGTTGTCACTTCCATATACTAGTGGGAATTTTCATTATAGAACTTGGCTTATATATTCCAACGATGGGCTTCCTCAAATGCCCTAGGTATTAAGAGGAAGCAAGTTGATGCACACCCACTAGTTTTCTTTTGAGCTTTCATACACTTATAGCTCTAGTGCATCCGTTACATGGCATTCCCTACTCACTCACATTGATATCTATTGATGGGCATCTCCATAGCCCATTGATACGCCTAGTCGATGTGAGACTTTCTCCCTACTTTTGTCTACTACCACCTTCTATTCCACCCATAGTGCTACGTCCATGGCTCACGCTCATGTATTGCGTGAAGAGTTGAAAAGGTTCGAAAAAGTAAAGTATGAAAACAATTTCTTGGATGACACCGGAATGGGCATGAGGGGTACCTTGTGTTAAGAAAGGGAGCATAAAAGACTATATGATTTTGTAGGGATAACGTTCTTTAGCGTTGATATTTTGCAAGACATGATTGCTTGTTGGGATGCCCGAGTATTAAATTATTTTATGCAAAATGATAGACTATTGCTTTGAATCACTCATGTCTTAATATTCATGCCATGATTACATTACATGATCAAGATTATGCTAGGTAGCATTCCACATCAAAAATTAACTTTTTATCATTTACCAACTCGAGGACGGGCAGGAATTAAGCTTGGGATGCTGATACGTCTCCATCGTATATATAATTTTTGATTGTTCCATGCCAATATTCTACAACTTTCATATACTTTTGGAAATTTTTATACTATTTTTTGGGACTAACATATTGATGCAGTGCCCAGTGCCAGTTCCTATTTGTTGCATGTTTTTTTGTTTCGCAGAATATCCATATCAAATGGAGTCCAAACGGAATAAAAACGGACGGAGATTTTTTTTGAATATATGTGAATTTTGGGAAGTGGAACCAACATGAGACGATGCCCGAGTGGGCTAGGAGGCAGGGGCGCGCCCTGGGCCCTCGTGGCCACACCATAAGGCAGTTGATGCCCTTCTTTCGCCGCAAGAAAGCTAATATCCGGATAACAATCATGTCAAAAAATCAGCCCAATCGGAGTTAGGGATCTCCGAGAATATATGAAATGGTGAAGGGACAGAATCTGGGAACGCAGAAACACAGAGAGATAGATCCAATCTCGGAGGGGCTGTCGCCCCTCCGCTGCCATGGAGGCCATGGAGAAAAGGGGAAACCCTTCTCCCATCTAGGGAGAAGGTCAAGGAAGAAGAAGGAGGATGGGGGCTCTCTCCTCCTCGCTTTTGGTGGCGCCGGAGTGCCACCGGGGCCATCATCGTGTGACGGTGATCTACTTCAACACCTCCATCATCTTCACCAACATCTCCATCACCTTCCCCCATCTATCTACAGCGGTCCACTCTCCCGCAACCCGTTGTACCCTCTACTTGAACATGGTGCTTTATGCTTCATATTATTATCCAATGATGTGTTGCCATCCTATGATGTCTGAGTAGATTATCGTTGTCCTATCAGTGATTGGTGAATTTCTATGATTGATTTAAATTGCTTGTGGTTATGTTGTTGTCCTTTGGTACCCATCATATGAGCGCGCGCGTGGATCACACCATAGGGTTAGTTGTATGTTGATAGGACTACGTATTGGAGGGCAAGAGTGACAGAAGCTTCAACCTAGCGTAGAAATTGATGCATACGGGATTGAAGGGGGACCAATATATCTTAATGCTATGGTTGGGTTTTACCTTAATGAAGGTTAGTAGTTGCGGATGCTTGCTAATAGTTCAAATCATAAGTGCATAGAATTCCAAGTAAGGGATGACATGCTAGCAGTGGCCTCTCCCACATAAAATTTTCTATCGGTCTAGTAACGTAGTCAATTGCTTAGGGCAATTTCGCAACTCCTACCACCACTTTTCCACACTCGCTATATTAACTTTTTTGCTTCTTTATCTTAACAGCGCCTAGTTTATGTTTACGTGCTCTTTATATTCTTGCAAACCTATCCCACAAAAACTACAAAGTACTTCTAGTTTCATACTTGTTCTAGGTAAAGTAAACGTCAAGCGTGCGTAGAGTTGTATCAGTGGTCGATAGAACTTGAGGGAATATTTGTTCTGCCTGTAGCTCCTCGTTGGGTTCGAAACTCTTACTTATCGAAAGAGGCTACAACTAATCCCCTACACTTGTGGGTTATCAAATAGCTACAAACAATTTCTTCTTATGTTCTCCGCTAGATAGGAACTTTGGAGTGATTCTTCATCGCACCTTAAGGGATGGTTATGTGATCCAATTATATTAGTATTTTTCAGAGATTGCACTAGTGAAAGTATGGACCCTAGACCTCATTTTCAAGCATTGTAATACCGTTTGTGCTCGGTTTTATCACCTGCTACCTTGCTGTTTTTTAATGTTCCTATTACAAAAACAATATATACTATCATTACTATAATTGTATCAACATCTCTTCACCGAACTAGTGCACCTATACAATTTCTCATTATAATTGGTGTGTTGGGGACACAAGAGACTTCTTATTATTTGGTTGCATTGGTTGCAGGGTTGCTTGAGTGAGACCATCTTCATCCAAAACCTCCCACTGATTGATAAACCTTAGGTCATCCACTTGAGGCAAATTTGCTACTGTCCTACAAAACCCTGCGCTTGGAGGCCCAACACGAGTCTACAAGAACAAGTTGTGTAGTAGACATCACTACCATGCGCGCCCGTGATGATGTTCCTCACACTCGCTGCCGTGCGTGCCGCTGCTGCTTGATACGTCCATTTTGCATCATGCTTTTATAATTATATTTATTGCATTATGGGCTATTATTACACAATATGTTACAATACTTATGCCTTTTCTCTCTTGTTTTACAAGGTTTACATGAAGAGGGAGAATGCCAGTAGTTGGAATTTTGGACTACAAAGGAGCAAATATGAGATACCTATCCTGCACAACTCCAAAATTCCTGAAACTTCATGGGGAATATTTTTGGAATATATAAAAAATATTGGGCGAAAGAAGCACTAGAGGGGGGCCACCAGCCATCCACAAGTATGGGGGCGCACCCTACCCCCTGGGCTCCCCCTACCTTGTGGGCCCCTTGGCAGTCCCCCGACGTCCATCTTCCGCTATATGATGTGTTTTAACCGAGAAAAATCATAAGGAGGTTTTCGGGACGAAACATCGCCGTTTGGAGGCGGAACCTGGGCGAAACCAATCTAGAGCTTCTGCAGGGCTATTCTGCCGGGGATACTTCCCTCCGGGTGAGGGGAAATCGAAGCCATCGTCATCACCAACGATCCTCTCATCGAGAGGGGGTCAATCTCCATCAACATCTTCACCAGCACCATATCCTCTCAAACCCTAGTTCATCTCTTGTATTCGATCTTTGTCTCAAACCCTCAGATTGGTACATGTGGGTTGCTACCAGTGTTGATTACCCCTTGTAGGTGATGCTAGTTGGTTTATTCGGTGGAAGATCATATGTTCAGATCCTTAATGCTATTCAAAATCCCTCTGATGATGAACATGAATATGCTTTGTGAGTAGTTACTTTTGTTCCTGAGGACATGGGAGAAGTCTTGTTATAAGTAATCATGTGAATTTGGTATTTGTTTGATATTTTGATGAGATGTATATTGTCTTTCCTCTAGTGGTGTTATGTGAACGTCGACTACATGACACTTCAACATTATTTGGGCCTAGGGGAAGGCATTGGGAAGTAATAAGTAGATGATGAGTTGCTACAGTGACAGAAGCTTAAACCCTAGTTTATGTGTTGCTTCGTAAGGGGTTGATTTGGATCCCTATATTTCATGCTATGGTTAGATTTATCTTAATACTTCTTTCGTAGTTGTAGATGCTTGCGAGAGTGGTTAATCATAAGTGGGAGGCTTTTCCATGGAAGGATAACACCCCAAGCACCGGTCCACCTACATATCAAATTATCAAAGTACCAAATTTGAATCATATGAGCATGATGAAAACGAACTTGGCAACAATTCCCATGTGTCCTCGGGAGCACTTTGCTTTATATAAGAGTACGTCCAGGCTTGTCATTTTCTACAAAATGGATTGGGCCACCTTGATGCACATTGTTTACTTTTGTTACTTGTTATCCGTTACGAATTATACTATCACACAACTATCTGTTACCAATAATTTTAGTGATTGCAGAGAAAACCTTGCTGAAAAGCGCTTGTCATTTCCTTCTGCTCCTCGTTGGGTTCGACACTCTTACTTACTGAAAGGACTATGATAGATCCCCTACACTTGTGGGTCATCAAGACTCTTTTTTAGCGCCGTTGCCGGCGAGTGAAGTGCCTTTGATAAGGAAACATTTATATAGTGTGCTGAAATTTACTGTCACTTGTTACTATGGAAAATAATCCTTGGAGGGGTTTGTTCGGGGTATCTTCACCCCGATCGGAAGAACAAAGAGTTTCTCGTCAACCTACTACGCCTACTGAAAATATTTACTTTGAAATTCCTTATGCTAATCTTTGTAGAGAAACTGCTAGCTAATCCTTATGCAGGAGATGGAACATTGCATCCCGATTTACACCTAATCTATGTGGATGAGGTTTGTGGATTATTTAAGCTTGCTGGTATCCCAGAGGTTATTGTCAAGAAGAAGGTATTCCCTTTATCTTTGAAGGGAAAGGCATTGACATGTATAGGCTATGTGATGATATTGGATCATGGAACTACAATCGATTGAAATTGGAATTTCATCAGAAGTTTCATCCTATGCATCTAGTTCATCGTGATCGGAATTATATATATAATTTTTGGCCTCGTGAAGGATAAAGTATCACTCAAGCTTGGTGGAGGCTTAAGTCAATGTTATATTCATTCCCCAATCATTAGCTCTCAAGAGAAATTATTATTCAGAATTTTTATGCTTGACTTTCTCATAATGATCGATCCATGCTCGATAGTTCTTGTACTGGTTCTTATATGAATAAGACAATTAAATTCAAATGGTATTTGTTGGAAAGAATTAAATGCAACTCTGAAGATTGGGATCTCGACAAAGGTAATGAGTCAGGTATAAGCCTTAAGTTTGATTGTGTTAAATCTTTTATGGATACCGATGCTTTTCATGCACTTAGAATTAAATATGGACTTGACTCAGAGATAGTAGCTTCTTTCTGTGAATCATTGGTTACTCATGTTGATCTCCCTAAGGAGAAGTGGTTCAAATATCATCCTTCCATTGAAGTTGTCACACCCTGCAATTTGTAACATGTTATTTGTATCTTTGAAGCATGAAAATTTGGACCAGCAAAATTTTTTAGCATCATTTGGCTTTTATTTGGAATTAAGTTTTCTTCATCTGCTTTTTCATGTGCTCATTAAAGTCAACTATGATCTCTTGTAGATTTCATCTCCATACCCAAAACTTCTGCCCAATGATCATGCCAAGTGTTATATAACAGTATAGTATTTTCTTACAAAATTAATTTGGCCAAAAAGTATTTTATAAATTTAGTTTTCCAAAAACCCCTGAATTGAGATTTGCACTGCAAGTACTTGATTTAGGGTGAGAAAATTATTTCAAAAGGTTTATTTGAGACCTAGTAGTCATAGGACTCCCAGAAACCACAAAGGTATAATTTTAAAAGTTATTTTCCTATTTTATTTAAAAGCTTTTTCTTAAGGCCAGAAATGGTCTTTAATAGGGGAAAATTATTTAACTATTTCAAAAATATTTGCCAAAATTCAGAGAGACTCAGAGGACATATATTGTCCATATATAAGAGTTTCAACACTTGGTCATGTTCAAAATAATGGGCTAAACCCTCTAAAACCCTTTCTGGATATTTCAAGCTTTTGAAATATTTACAAAGGGAATTTTCTCCAAAAATTCCAGGGAAATTCTGTCATGTCATATATGACATATTTGATGATCTTGCCAAGTCCCATGCCTTGGGAAGCAAGAAAACATCCTCAAACCCCTTCATAACCATTCTGTCCATATTTGAAGTTTGAGCAACTTTACATTGCCAAACTTGTCCAAGTGCTCTCAAACTTGGTGCACATGCTAGAATGACCTAATAAGGCATTTAGACCAAATGGCACAAGATTTGGAATAGAGCAGCTTGATCAGATCACCTCAAAACCCTTTCTGTTCAAATGCAAATTTGAACAACTTTACATGACCAACTTTTTATCTGGAGCTTCAAACTTTGTGGGCATGATCAATACCCCAAATGATGATGCTACACCAAGTGGTGCATCAAGGGGAGATGATTAGCTTGACTCAATCAAGATGAAACTGTTTCTGTTGATTTCTAGGGTTCACCAAAGTTACATTGGCTAGTTTCTTCAAATGAGCCCAAATTTGGTGAAGCACCCTATTTTCTCATGTCTTTCAACCCTGTTAAGTGCCATGTCAAGTGGAGGTCATTTACTTGACCAAACACTGATCAAACACCTTCTGCAGATTTACTAAAACCTCCAACTTGATCACTTTCACTCTTCTCCATGGCCTATGCTTTTTACCACCTGATCATTGAGTTACTAGCTACCTCCAGTAACTTCCCCAGCACCCCAGCTCCATGATTGAGGGGTGAAAGCCCTGTTTTACCTTGCTGGACAGCAAGTTTTCATCCATTCACCAGCACCCTCACTCTCTCTCAGCATCTCAAGGGCATCCAAGGCCTCAGGCCAATTCTTTACTCTCCCCCTGACCTTCTAGACACTGCTGGACACGCTGGTTTTGACCAAAACGGCGGGAGCGCGATGATGCCAGCAATACGCACGCTCTGGAGCGCGCAACAGTGCACCTCCGCGTGGTGGCTCCGGCCAATCGCTGACCCCGACAGCCTCGGGCCTCCCCCCTCGCGCCAGTTGGGGCCTCTCGACGTCCGTGACCTCCCCGGTGCTGTCCCCCCTCCTCCTGCGCCCTCCAGTGGTCGTCGTCGCACGCGTGCTGGCCGCCCGCGACGGCCACTCCTCTGCCTCGCACGCACGCACTCTCCAGACGCTCCTCCGCTCCTCCTCTCACTTCTACTGGACGTGGAGATCGTCCAGGAACTCCATGGACTCATTCCCTTGGCCTCCCGTGCGCTGTAGCCTCGAGCCGGAGCTCGCCGGCGCACTGGACCACGGGCCTATGTCGAACTCCTATAAATAGCCCCTCCCGAGCCTCTCCAGCAGCATCAGCGACCTCTCCTCCCTCCACTGAGCCTCCTAGCACCACCCACTCCTCCCCAGGACGTCCCAGTGCTCGGGATCGACCGGAGCTCCGCCGCGTCGGGCCGCCGGCGATCTCATGGTACGGGCCTCCCTTGCCCTTCCTTCCACCCGATTCAGAACCCCCTCGCCTCACTGATCCTTCCCCCCTTGTTTCCCCCTCCGTTTGCAGTCGGAAACAGCCACAGCGACCACCTCCCGACGAGCCTCCGCCGTCCCACCTCGCCGCCGGCGAACCGGACCACCCTGGCGTGCCGCACCACCACCACAGCAACCGCGACACGACGCTGAGTCCATCCCTGGCCTCCGTTGCCGTCGCCGTGGCCGGAAAACTCGCCGGTGAGCTCGCCGTCACCGTGGCCGCAAGGTTGGAGATGACAGGCGGGCCCCGCCTGTCATCCCCACACCTCTCTCCCCCCTCCTCTCTGCCACTGACCCACGGGCCCCGCCCGTCAGGTTTAAAAACCTGACATGCGCGCGCAGGCTCCCGTGCGGCTGGGCTGGACCGCCCTGGGCCGTGCACTGTGGCCTCTCTGGCCCAGTTGCACAGGTCTTTTTATTCTTTTTCTTTTCTGTATTTGTTTTAAACATTTCTACAAAAAAGAATAATGGTCCAAATTAAATATTTCCAACTCCTAAAATCTTGTAATATTCCAACCTATTTAATGGTACCACTTTCACTCAAACCCATGAAACTTTGTTGTACTGTTCAAATTTAAATTCAAATTTGGGCAGTAATACTCCTGTTCAAAAATCAGTAGATTCTATTCTGTAACTCCAAAACTCCAACCAAGATTTTTTCCCATCTTAGAAATTCCTCTAGTATTTTACAAAAATGAGTTGACATTTTTCTGAGCAATTTGATTTTTCTGTTTTGTTTGTATTCTTATTTTTCCCGTGGTTATTATGCGACGTATAGATCCCGTATTTGACGAAGTTGTTGTGGAAGAAGAAGGAGAAGGACTTGAAGACTTTGAAGACCAAGCCAATCCAGGCAAGCAGCCCTTTGACCATGATACACTTGTTCTCGGAACCCGTTTGTTTCCGATGCATGATGATAGGGTTACGATGGTAACCTAGATGAACCACCACATGATGCATGCCTTATTGTTGATTTTGCTATGTGCTAGATGACATGCAAATAGTTGGTCATGATGCTTGAATGATGCATGTGTGATTTTAACCTTCGTAGTTAAAATCTTTGCATGAACCCATCGGGTGCCCCTAATGCCCGAGGGTGATGATGTGTTAGGTCATCACTTGAGAAAGAAGTGATGTACCGGTAATATCATGTGCATGGTGGAATGATGGATTAGATTTATGTGTGACTACCGTCCCAACCAAACTTGTGCAACCACACTACCCCTTATGGGACGGGGCTTTATTGATTACTTAGGTCGATACTAGCATGGTGCCCGCATTACTAGTGACTGGAAGACTTGAGGTCTTTCCCGGGACGGGGTCGTGCTTGGATAGACGACCATGACTGTTTTCACAGGGCACCGGACACACCGTTGGTCCCTTCGGGTATGCGTGACATTGAAATTAGGGCAAGTCCCGTGATCTATTGTTTGTACCCGAGGGCCGTGTACCAACGAGTGGACTCTATGTTAGTGTCGTCTAAGGAAAGATAATGACCGGGTGCTTACCCCGGGTACTTGAGGTACCGCGGGTCGTGGATGACACGGAAGTTCCCCGGATCTTGTGGGTAAAGTGTACAACCTCTGCAGAGTGTAAAACTATTCGAATAGCCGTGTCCGTGGTCATGGACAGTTGGGTGGTGCTACTTAAACTATGTCCAGAATTTTACTTCATTGGTGATAGTATGTGTGTGATAAGTCAAGGATGGTGACTTGACTCGATGAGTTGAATCATATTCATGTTGATATAGGTAACCTGTCTTCGAGGTTACGCGAGGTTATTGATGCATAAACTTGACAGTAGAATATTTGTTCTAGCCTTGCTAGATTGATCATTATTATTCAATTGCATTGTTACTTTGAACCACATCATGGGTTGCTTGCGAGTACATTCAAAGTACTCATTGGCTTGCCACTGGTTATTTAATTGGCCAGGCATGGAAGAGCAGGATTATGAGGAAGAGTTCTTTGGAGACGAACATGCGAACTAGGACGCTATCCCAGTCAGACTGCCTGTAGGGTTAAGGCAGATGGCATGGGTTCTACCCGTTATCGAAGACTTCCGCTATTTGAGTTATTTGCTATTCAGCCCGTGAGGCTCTATCTATGTAAGACTTGGCCATAATGGCCATAATTCGTGTAAGACTATTTGTATGGATGTAAGACTCTTGTTATTTCAGCTTCTGTGTGTTCAGTGAGCATTGATCTCTAGGATCACTGTACACGTGCATTCGGTGATCTCGACTTCTAAGTCGGGGTCCCCACAGAGCTGGTATCAGAGCCATCCTGACTGTAGGAAGCCTTAGTTAGCATGGGCGTTAGTTAGATGAGACCCCTTTTCAAAAAAAACCTTCTGAACCTCTCTTCTTTTCTAAACCTGAGATTTCATCAGCTTATTAACCCCCTCCTATTCCACCTTTGTAGATGGCCGCTGTACCCGAAGAGCACCTGACCACTGGGTTTCCCTTACTTCTCGAGGATAGCCTCCAGGAGTGTCAGTTCCACCGAGCACCCATCCTCACCTACCTTGAGCATTGGGTGAGCGACACTGAGGTGGAGTACCATGTGGAAGTGATCGTGAAGGCAAATGATCCTCCCACAAGTTGGTTCTTCGAGGGACCCCAGATGGCAACACTACCACTCGCTGTCGAGGCTGCTGCACTCAAGGCATTAACCCGTCTCCGCGGGCTTCTTCCGGAGATGGCAGCCAAGATGACAACTCGCTTCTTACCTTACTGGAAGGAAGGTGACAAAGAAAGCAGCGCACTAGCCCCTCCACTGAAGGAAGGACTCTCGCTTCGGTTCCAGACCTACTTCAGTCTGTGTGCCGACAGCTTGGCACAAGACTTGGCCTCGGAATCAATGAAGCTTCGAGAAGAACTTCACAAGACCAAGGCACTTCTTCGTCGAGCTCAAGAGAAGGCAAATAGGATCAAGAAGGAAGGAGCACCTTCTGGACAATCCGCTATCGCATACCGAGGCGGAAGGCCCTCCGAGGATGTATCTTCCAAGGGTGAAGAACCACCTCGGCGACGCCGGATGACAGCAAGAGAATATCGCAAGCTTTTCCCTGCACCGCCGACGAAGCACCATCGTATCCAACTCCTCCACTCCCCCACACCCTCAAGCGACAAGGGAGCCCAGACAGATGAAGACAAGGAGGAAGACCTAGAAGAGCCGGAATACGCGACCGAGCATTCCGCCGCTTAGGCATTATTCGCTACTCGGATATGCCAGTTGTAACCTCTACGGTAGGGTAGGTCGTGTAACCCCTATGCGCAGTCGAGTCCTTGTATGGTTCATATGAAACCATCTAGTGTTTGCTTTTGTTGTGTCTGGATGTATGTCATATTCTTCCTTCGGGAAGGTGTAAACGACTACATCACCCATTTGGATTTTAATGAATGTGTTTTGGCCTTACGGCCCCTGCATGATTTGATTTAGTGTCACACCCACCCCCTTACTAGGCACCCATCTATCCTGCTTTCCCTCTTCCGAGTCATGAGACCTTTTACCGCTCCAACAGGATGCCTGTTGTAACTCGTACTGGTACCTCTACCCAGCAGCCGAAGCCGGAGCATCCTCTCAGCCAGAGGCAGGCCACGACCAAACCAACGACCAAGCTCCACCACCACCTCCTCCAAGCATGGACATGGCTCAGCTTCTCCAAGCTTTCCGAGAGGAACGCCAAGCCAACACTGCAGCTCTCCAGCTGAGTGCTCAAGCTGTCACCAACAACCGCCAGCCGGCGGGGAATGGCAATGGACGTTCCACGTTGGCAGAGTTCAAGAAGCATGCACCGCCAACCTTCATCGAGACTGTTGAACCCCTGGATGCAGATGACTGGGTCCGTTCCATTGAGGAGATACTGGAACTAGTCGGATGCACCGAAGATCGCGAGAAGGTGGCTTATGCAGCCCACTGCCCCGAGGGAACTGCTAGAGCTTGGTGGGATGGATTCAAGGTCATGCATGCTGAACAAGACATCACTTGGGTTAACTTCAAGGCAGAATTCCGCAAGGCCCACATTCCTTCCGGAATCATGGCTATCAAAAAGCGTGAGTTCCGAGCCCTGAAGCAAGGAAGTGGCACTATCAAGGAGTACATGCAGAAGTTCAGTGTTCTGTCAAGGTATGCCCCTGAAGATGTCAGCACTGATGCTGCCAAAAAGGAGCACTTCATGGAAGGCCTCAATCAGACTCTGCAATACTCGCTTGTCGTGTGCGACTGCCCATCTTTCCCTGACCTGGTGAACAAGGCACTTATGCTTGAAGACAAGCGGCGTGCTTTGGAAGACACTCGCAAGCGCAAGTTGGTCAGTAAGGGAAGTTCCAGCAACCAGAAGCCTCGCCCGTGGCAGTCAGCCCCGGCCAAGCCAACCTATCAGCAGCCAAGAGCTCATGCACCTCGTGCCAATCCTCAGCCTCAGCAGTATGCCAACCCCAGGCCAGCTTTCAACCCCAATACCAGTGGTGGCAACAAGATCAATCCAAACCAAGTCACTTGCTTTGGATGTGGCCAGCCCGGACACATCTCAAGGGTGTGCCCCAACAAGAAGCCTGATGCCCCGCGCCCCAATGCGCAGAACCAGGGACAAAGCCGTGGAATGCCTCCAAGGAACCCAGCTCCTCGCAATCCACCGAACTATGGGAAGGGGCGTGTGAATCACGTCACTGCTGAAGAAGCCCAGGAAGACCCGGACGTCGTGCTGGGTACGTTCCTTGTCAACTCAGCACCTGCAACTGTCTTGTTTGATTCTGGAGCAACGCATTCATTTGTCACTCAAAGATTTGCATTAAAAAGTGGCATGACCCCTACACCCCTGAATAACCCTATGGTGGTACAAACCCCCGGAGCCGAGATGAGAGCCAAGATAGGCTGTAAAGGAGTCGGTATTACCATTAACGGTGTAGACTTCCTAGCAGACCTCATCATCCTGAGATCGCAAGGCTTGGATGTGATCTTAGGGATGGATTGGCTCAGTAAGCACCAAGGCTTGTTAGACTGTGCCAATCGGACAGTCACTGTGACCAATGACCAGGGAGTCGAAGTCAAGTTTGCCCCCAACTCCTCTTCCGCTCAAGCCGCTAAAGTCAACTGTCTGTCTGAAGTTGGGCTAGATCAAGTACCGGTGGTGTGTGAGTATCCTGATGTCTTTCCGAATGAACTACCGGGAATGCCCCCTGACCGTGACATTGAGTTCATCATCGAGCTCGTGCCCGGAGCAGGACCCATCTATAAGAAGCCTTATAGAATGGGGACGGAAGAACTAGCCGAGTTGAAAAAGCAGCTGGAAGAGCAGCTAAGGAAGGGATTTATCCGCCCAAGTGCCTCCCCTTGGGGATCTCCTGTTCTGTTTGTGGCAAAGAGGGACGGTACCATCCGCTTATGCATTTACTATCGTTCCCTCAATGAAGTTACAATGAAGAACAAGTATCCACTTCCCAAGATCGAAGATCTGTTTGATCAGCTCAGCGGAGCCAAGGTGTTCTCCAAGATCGACCTCAGATCTGGGTACTACCAGCTGAAGATCAGACCCCAAGATATTCCGAAGATGACATTCGTAACCAGATATGGCATGTACGAGTGCACGGTCATGTCTTTTGGGTTAACCAATGCCCCAGCTTACTTCATGTATCTCATGAATAAAGTCTTCATGGAATATTTGGACAAGTTTGTTGTTGTCTTCATTGATGACATTCTTGTGTTCTCGAAGTCGGAGGAAGAGCACGAGCAGCATCTGAGGATGGTCCTAGACAAGCTTCGTGAGCACCAACTGTATGCCAAATTCAGCAAGTGTGAGCTCTGGCTGCATAAAGTTGGATTCTTAGGTCATGTCTTGACCGAGGAAGGATTATCTGTTGATCCTGCAAAAATCGAAGTTGTGACCCAATGGCAATCTCCAACGACCGTCAAGGAAGTCAGAAGCTTCCTCGGACTAGCGGGCTATTACCGCAAGTTCGTGGAAGGATTCTCTAGCATTACACGACCAATGACTCAGGTCCTCAAGAAGGACAAGAAGTTCGTGTGGACGCCAAAATGCGAAGAAAGCTTCCAAGAGCTCAAGAAGAGATTGACCACCGCCCCAGTTCTGGCAACACCTGATATTCACAAGGAGTTCGTGATATATTGTGATGCCTCTCGAACCGGATTGGGAAGCGTTCTGATGCAAGAAGGCCGCGTCATAGCATACCTCTCCAGGCAGCTATGACCCCATGTGGAGAACTACGCTACTCACGACCTTGAGCTAGCGGCAGTAGTTCATGCCTTGAAGACATGGCGGCATTACCTCCTAGGGAAACGGTGTGAGATTGACACAGACCACAAAAGTCTGAAGTACATTTTCACCCAAAAGGAATTGAACATGAGGCAACGGAGATGGTTGGAACTCATCAAAGACTATGACCTCAGTGTTCAGTATCACCCTGGCAAGGCTAACGTGGTGGCTGATGCCTTAAGCAGGAAGGCTTGCTCTTTGAATGTCGTTATTCAAGAAAGGCAGCCAACCTTGTTTAAGGAGATCGAACAATTCAGTTTGGAATTGGTCACCCCTGGATTTCTGGATCATTTGGAAGTCAGACCGACCCTGATGGACGATGTCAAGAAGGCACAAGATGGAAACGCAAGCATCGAAGGCATCAAGAAGAAGATGAAGCTGGGCAAGGCCCCAGGATTCTCCGAAGACGAGCACAGGATTGTTTGGTACAAAGGTCGCCTCTGCGTACCAAACAACACAGAGCTGAAGACGCTGATTCTGCAAGAAGCCCACGACACTCCTTACTCCATCCACCCCGGAGGAACCAAGATGTACCAAGACTTGAAGGCACGATTCTGGTGGCACGGGATGAAAAGAGAGATTGCAACCTATGTTGCAAAGTGTGATGTGTGCCAAAGGGTCAAGGCTGAATATCAGCGACCTGCTGGATTGCTTCAACCACTCAAGGTTCCTGAGTGGAAGTGGGATAAAATCGGAATGGACTTCATCACTGGATTACCAAGGTCGAATAGAGGACATGACTCTATCTGGGTCATAGTCGATCATTTGACCAAGGTGGCCCATTTCATTCCTGTCAAGACCACTTATGATGGCAACCGGCTGGCAGCTCTCTACATCGACCGAATCGTGCGTCTTCACGGTGTTCCCAAGGAGATTGTGTCAGATCGAGGAACCCAGTTCACCTCAAGGTTCTGGAAGAAGTTCCAAGAAGCCTTGGGAACCAAGTTGTCTTTCAGCACAGCTTTCCACCCACAGACCGGAGGTCAAACAGAGCGAGTCAATCAGATTCTCGAAGACATGCTCCGAGCCTGTGTCCTGGCATATGGAGCCAAGTGGGAAGACTGTCTCCCTTTTGCCGAGTTCTCCTATAACAACAGTTACCAGTCAAGCCTTCAGATGGCACCATTTGAGGTATTGTACGGACGCAGATGTCGCACACCCCTCAATTGGTCAGAGACTGGAGAAGGACTAGTCTTTGGACCGGATAATCTCCGCGCAGCAGAAGAGCAAGTCCAACTAGTCAGAGAGCGATTAAAGGCAGCCAAGTCAAGGCAGAAGAGTTATGCTGACACTCGACGTCGGAACATGAGTTTCCATGTCGGGGACCATGTGTACCTGCGGGTAACCCCTCTGAAGGGAACCAAGCGTTTCCACGTCAAGAGGAAGCTCGCGCCGAGGTTCATTGGACCCTTTGAGATCACTGCACGACGAGGAGAAGTGGCTTACCAGTTGGAACTACCACCTGAGCTATCCGATGTGCACAATGTGTTCCATGTGTCACAACTCCGAAAATGTCTCCAAGTTCCAGGCAAGCCCAACCTCTACAAGGATGTGGATCACCAAGCCATTGATCTGCAGCCTGATTTGACCTACCGCGAGAAGCCCATTCGTATTCTGGACGAAGCAGAACGACGTACGCGAAGCCGTACCATCAAGTACTTCAAGGTCCAGTGGAGCAACCACACCGAAGCAGAAGCAACCTGGGAACGAGAAGACTATCTTAGATCCGAGTTTCCCGACCTCTTTTAAGCCCTAGTTTAGGAATCTCGGGGACGAGATTCTTGTAAGGGGGGTAGGTCTGTCACACCCTGCATTTTGTAACATGTTATTTGTATCTTTGAAGCATGAAAATTTGGACCAACAAAAATTTTTAGCATCATTTGGCTTTTATTTGGAATTGAGTTTTCTTCATGTGCTTTTTCATGTGCTCATTAAAGTCAACTATGATCTCTTGTAGATTTCATCTCCATACCAAAAACTTCTGCCCAATGATCATGCCAAGTGTTATATAACAGTATAGTATTTTCTTACAAAATTAATTTGGCCAAAAAGTATTTTATAAATTTAGTTTTCCAAAAACCCCTGAATTGAGATTTGCACTGCAAGTACTTGATTTAGGGTGAGAAAATTATTTCAAAAGGTTTATTTGAGACCTAGTAGTCATAGGACTCCCAGAAACCACAAAGGTATAATTTTAAAAGTTATTTTCCTATTTTATTTAAAAGCTTTTTCTTAAGGCCAAAAATGGTCTTTAATAGGGGAAAATTATTTAACTATTTCAAAAATATTTGCCAAAATTCAGAGAGACTCAGAGGACATATATTGTCCATATATAAGAGTTTCAACACTTGGTCATGTTCAAAATAATGGGCTAAACCCTCTAAAACCCTTTCTGGATATTTCATGCTTTTAAAATATTTACAAAGGGAATTTTCTCCAAAAATTCCAGGGAAATTCTGTCATGTCATATATGACATATTTGATGATCTTGCCAAGTCCCATGCCTTGGGAAGCAAGAAAACATCCTCAAACCCCTTCATAACCATTCTGTCCATATTTGAAGTTTGAGCAACTTTACATTGCCAAACTTGTCCAAGTGCTCTCAAACTTGGTGCACATGCTAGAATGACCTAATAAGGCATCTAGACCAAATGGCACAAGATTTGGAATAGAGCAGCTTGATCAGATCATCTCAAAACCCTTTCTGTTCAAATGCAAATTTGAACAACTTTACATTACCAACTTTTTATCTGGAGCTTCAAACTTTGTGGGCATGATCAATACCCCAAATGATGATGCTACACCAAGTGGTGCATCAAGGGGAGATGATTAGCTTGACTCAATCAAGATGAAACTGTTTCTGTTGATTTCTAGGGTTCACCAAAGTTACATTGGCTAGTTTCTTTAAATGAGCCCAAATTTGGTGAAGCACCCTATTTTCTCATGTCTTTCAACCCTGTTAAGTGCCATGTCAAGTGGAGGTCATTTACTTGACCAAACACCGATCAAACACCTTCTGCAGATTTACTAAAACCTCCAACTTGATCACTTTTACTCTTCTCCATGGCCTATGCTTTTTACCACCTGATCATTGAGTTACTAGCTACCTCCAGTAACTTCCCCAGCACCCCAGCTCCATGATTGAGGGGTGAAAGCCCTGTTTTACCTTGCTGGACAGCAAGTTTTCATCCATTCACCAGCACCCTCACTCTCTCTCAGCATCTCCAGGGCATCCAAGGCCTCAGGCCAATTCTTTACTCTCCCCCTGACCTTCTAGACACTGCTGGACATGCTGGTTTTGACCAAAACGGCGGGAGCGCGATGATGCCAGCAATACGCACGCTCTGGAGCGCGCAACAGTGCACCTCCGCGCGGTGGCTCCGGCCAATCGCTGACCCCGACAGCCTCGGGCCTCCCCCTTGCGCCAGTCGAGGCCTCTCGACGTCCGCGACCTCCCCGGCGCTGTCCCCCCTCCTCCTGCGCCCTCCAGTGGTCGTCGACGCACGCGCGCTGGCCGCCCGCGACGGCCACTCCTCTGCCTCGCACGCGCGCACTCTCCAGACGCTCCTCCGCTCCTCCTCTCACTCCTACTGGACGTGGAGATCATCCAGGAACTCCATGGACTCATTCCCTTGGCCTCCCGTGCGCTGTAGCCTCGAGCCGGAGCTCGCCGGCGCACTGGACCACGGGCCTCCGTCGAACTCCTATAAATAGCCCCTCCCGAGCCTCTCCAGCAGCATCAGCGACCTCTCCTCACTCCACTGAGCCTCCCAGCACCACCCACTCCTCCCGAGGACGTCCCAGTGCTCGGGATCGACCGGAGCTCAGCCGCGTCGGGCCACCGGCGATCTCGTGGTACGGGCATCCCCTGCCCTTCCTTCCACCCAATTCAGAACCCCCTCGCCTCACTGATCCTTTCCCCCTTGTTTCCCCCTCCGTTTGCAGTCGGAAACAGCCACAGCCACCACCTCCCGACGAGCCTCCGCCGTCCCACCTCGCCGCCGGCGAACCGGACCTCCCCGGCGTGCCGCACCACCACCACAGCAACCGCGACACGACGCTGAGTCCATCCCTGGCCTCCGTTGCCGTCGCCGTGGCCGGAAAACTCGCCGGTGAGCTCGCCGTCGCCGTGGCCGCAAGGTTGGAGATGACAGGCGGGCCCCGCCTGTCATCCCCACACCTCTCTCCCCCTCCTCTCTGCCACTGACCCACGGGCCCCGCCCGTCAGGTTTAAAAACCTGACGTGCGCGCGCAGGCTCCCGTGCGGCTGGGCTGGACCGCCCTGGGCCGTGCACTGTGGCCTCTCTGGCCCAGTTGCACAGGTCTTTTTATTCTTTTTTTTCTGTATTTGTTTTAAACATTTCTACAGAAAAGAATAATGGTCCAAATTAAATATTTCCAACTCCTAAAATCTTGTAATATTCCAACCTATTTAATGGTACCACTTTCACTCAAATCCATGAAACTTTGCTGTACTGTTCAAATTTAAATTCAAATTTGGGCAGTAATACTCCTGTTCAAAAATCAGTAGATTCTATTCTGTAACTCCAAAACTCCAACCAAGATTTTTTCCCATCTTAGAAATTCCTCTAGTATTTTACAAAAATGAGTTGACATTTTTCTGAGCACTTTGATTTTTCTGTTTTGTCTGTATTCTTATTTTTCCCGTGGTTATTATACGACGTATAGATCCCGTATTTGACAAAGTTGCTGTGGAAGAAGAAGGAGAAGGACTTGAAGACTTTGAAGACCAAGCCAATCCAGGCAAGCAGCCCTTTGACCATGATACACTTGTTCTCGGAACCCGTTTGTTTCCGATGCATGATGATAGGGTTACGATGGTAACCTAGATGAACCACCACATGATGCATGCCTTATTGTTGATCTTGCTATGTGCTAGATGACATGCAAATAGCTGGTCATGATGCTTGAATGATGCATGTGTGATTTTAACCTTCATAGTTAAAATCTTTGCATGAACCCATCGGGTGCCCCTAATGCCCGAGGGTGATGATGTGTTAGGTCATCACTTGAGAAAGAAGTGATGTACCGGTAATATCATGTGCATGGTGGAATGATGGATTAGATTTATGTGTGACTACCGTCCCAACCAAACTTGTGCAACCACACTACCCCTTATGGGACGGGGCTTTATTGATTACTTAGGTCGATACTAGCATGGTGCCCGCATTACTAGTGACGGGAAGACTTGAGGTCTTTCCCGGGACGGGGTCGTGCTTGGATAGACGACCATGACTGTTTTCACAGGGCACCGGACACACCGTTGGTCCCTTCGGGTATGCGTGACATTGAAATTAGGGCAAGTCCCGTGATCTATTGTTTGTACCCGAGGGCCGTGTACCAATGAGTGGACTCTATGTTAGTGTCGTCTAAGGAAAGATAATGACCGGGTGCTTACCCCGGGTACTTGAGGTACCGCGGGTCGTGGATGACACGGAAGTTCCCCGGATCTTGTGGGTAAAGTGTACAACCTCTGCAGAGTGTAAAACTATTCGAATAGCCGTGTCCACGGTCATGGACAGTTGGGTGGTGCTACTTAAACTATGTCCAGAATTTTACTTCATTGGTGATAGTATGTGTGTGATAAGTCAAGGATGGTGACTTGACTCGATGAGTTGAATCATATTCATGTTGATATAGGTAACCTGTCTTCGAGGTTACGCGAGGTTATTGATGCATAAACTTGACAGTAGAATATTTGTTCTAGCCTTGCTAGATTGATCATTATTATTCAATTGCATTGTTACTTTGAACCACATCATGGGTTGCTTGCGAGTACATTCAAAGTACTCATTGGCTTGCCACTGGTTATTTAATTGGCCAGGCATGGAAGAGCAGGATTATGAGGAAGAGTTCTTTGGAGACGAACATGCGAACTAGGACGCTATCCCAGTCAGACTGCCTGTAGGGTTAAGGCAGATGGCATGGGTTCTACCCGTTATCGAAGACTTCCGCTATTTGAGTTATTTGCTATTCAGCCCGTGAGGCTCTATCTATGTAAGACTTGGCCATAATGGCCATAATTCGTGTAAGACTATTTGTATGGATGTAAGACTCTTGTTATTTCAGCTTCTGTGTGTTCAGTGAGCATTGATCTCTGGGATCACTGTACACGTGCATTCGGTGATCTCGACTTCTAAGTCGGGGTCCCCACAGAAGTTAAATTAGTTGAACCAATTAAAGTTGAAGAAGAAACTATTAATTATAATGTTGATCCTATTATTCCTAGTGCTTATATTGAGAAACCACCTTTTCTTGTTAGAATAAAGGATCATGCTAAAGCTTCAACTGTGGTTAATAAAGTAATATTAGAGCACATAGACCACCTGAAAAAATTAAAGTTGAACCTAATATTGCTATGGTTAAAGATCTCCTAGCTGATTATATTGATGGGCATGTTATTTATTTCTGTGATAAAGCTGGTAGAATTGCCAAACCCGATACTAAAGATTAACGTAGATATATTGTTGGCATGCATGTTGTTTCGGTTAAAATAGGAGATCATTTTTATCATGGCTTATGTGATGTGGGTGCTAGTGTGAGTGCAATTCCTTTTACCTTATATGAAGAAATTATGAATGAAATTGCACCTGCTGAGTTAGAAGAAATTGGTGTTACTATCAAGCTTGCTAATAGAGATACTATAACACCAATTCGGATTGTTAGAGATGTCGAAGTCTTGTGTGGGAAAATAAAATATCCTACTCATTTTCTTGTTCTTGGTTCCCCACAAGATGATTTTTGTCCCATTATATTTGGTAGAACTTTATTGAACACTGTTAATGCTAGGATAGACTACGAGAAATATATTATTACTCTTGGACTAGGGGATATGTCTCATGATTTTAATTTCTCTAAATTTCATAGACAATCCAGTGATAAAGAATTGCCTAATAAGGATGAAATTATTGGTCTTGCTTCTATTGCCTCGCCTCCTCCTGAACTTTTAGAACAACATTTGCTAGACCATGAGAATGATATGTTTATGAATGAAAGAAGGGAAATAGATGAAATATTCTTTAAACAAGGGCCTATTCTAAAAAACAATTTGCCTGTTGAAATCCATGGGGATCCTCCTCAACCTAAGGGTGATCCTGTGCTTGAGCTTAAACCGTTACCCGATACTTTGAAATATGCTTATCTTGATGAAAAGAAGATATATCCTGTTATTATTAGTGCTAACCTTTCAGAGCATGAAGAAAAGAAATTATTGAAAACTCTGAAGAAGCACCATGCAGCTATTGGATATACTCTTGACGATCTTAAGTGCATTAGTCCCACTATATGCCAACACAAAATTAAGCTGGAATGTGATACTAAACCAGTTGTTGATCACCAACATCGATTAAATACGAAGATGAAAGAGGTGGTAAGAAATGAAATACTAAAGCTTCTTGAGGTAGGTATTATTTATCCTATTGCTGATAGTCAATGGGTAAGTCATGTTCATTGTGTCCCTAAGAAGGGAGGCATTACTATTGTCGCTAATGATAAAGATGAATTGATCCCGCAAAGAATTGTTATAGGTTATAGAATGGTAATTGATTTTTTTAAATTGAATAAAGCTACTAAGAAAGATCATTACCCTCTTTGTATTGCTCAAATGCTATAAAGACTATCCAAACACACACATTTTTAGCTTTCTAGATGGTTATTCTGGTTTCTCCCAAATACCTGTGTCAAAAGAGGACCAAGAAAAGACCAATTTTACTTGCCCTTTTGGTACTTTTGCTTATAGATGTATGCCTTTTGGTTTATGCAATGCACCTGCTACCTTTCAAAGATGTATGACTGCTATATTCTTTGACTTTTGTGAAAATATTGTTGAGGTTTTCATGAATGATTTCTTTGTTTCTGGAACTTCTTTTGTTGATTGCTTAAGCAACCTTGATCGAGTTTTGCAGAGATGCAGAGAAACTAATCTTGTATTGAATTGGGAGAAGTGCCACTTTATGGTTAATGAAGGCATTGTTTTGGGGCACAAGATTTGTGAAAGAGGTATTGAAGTTGATAAATCTTAAGTAGATTCTATTGAAAATATGCCGTGTCCTAAAGATATCACAGGTATAAGAAGTTTTCTTGGTCATGCTGGTTTCTATAGGAGATTTATTAAAGACTTCTCTAAAATTTCTAGGCCTCTCACTAATCTCTTGCAAAAAGATGTTCCTTTTGTTTTTGATGATGATTCTGTAGAAGCATTTGAAATACTTAAGAAAGCCTTGATTTCTGCACCTATTGTTCAACCACCTGATTGGAATTTACCCTTTGAAATTATGTGTGATGCGAGTGATTATGCTCTTGGTGTTGTTCTAGGACAAAGAGTTGATAAAAAAATTGAATGTTATCCATTATGCTAGTAAAACTCTAGATAGTGCCCAGAGAAATTATGCTACTACTGAAAAAGAATCCTTAGCAGTTGTTTTTGCTTGTGATAAGTTCAGGTCTTATATTGTTGATTCTAAAGCAAGTGTTCACACCGATCATGCTGATATTAAATATCTTATGGAAAAGAAAGATGCTAAACCTAGACTTATTAGATGGGTTATCTTGCTACAAGAATTTGATTGGCATATTATTGATAGAAAGGGAGCTGAGAACCCAGTTGCAGATAACTTGTCTAGGTTAGAAAATGTTCTTGATTACCCACTACCTATTGATGATAGCTTTCCTGGTGAACAATTAGCCGTCATAAATGCTTCTAGTAATGCTCCCTGGATGTTGATTATCCTAATTACATTGTTGCTAAATTTATACCACCTAGCTTCGCATACCAACAAAATAAAAAGTTTTTCTATGATTTAAGGCATTAATTTTGGGATGACCCACATCTTTATACAGAAAGAGTAGATTGTGTTATTAGATGTTGTGTACCTGAGCATGAACAGGAATAGATCCTATGCAAGTGTCACTCCGAGGCCTATGGAGGACACCATGCTAGAGATAGAACAGCACACAAGGTATTGCAATCTGGCTTTTATTGGCCTACTCTCTTCAAAGATGCGAGTAAGTTTTTCTTGACTTGTGATGAATGTCACAGAATTGGTAATATTAGTAGATGTCAAGAAATGCCTATGAACTATTCACTTGTTATTAACCCATTTGATGTTTGGGGCTTTGATTATATGGGACCTTTTCCTTCCTCTAGTGGGTATACACATATTTTAGTTGTTGTTGATTACGTTACTAAGTGGGTAGAAGCTATTCCAACTAGTGGTGTTGATCATAACACCACTATTAAGATGCTTAAAAAGTTATTTTTCCGAGGTGTGGAGTCCCTAGATATTTAATGATAGATGGTGGTTCACATTTTACTCATGGTGCTTTCCGTAAGATGCTTGCTAAATACGATGTTAACCATAGAATTGCATCTCCATATCATCCTCAGTCTAGTGGTCAAATAGAATTGATCAATAGGGAGATTAAATTGATTTTACATAAGACTGTTAATATATCTAGAAAGAATTGGTCTAAGAAACTTGATGATGCATTATGGGCTTATAGAACTTCTTATAAAAACCCTATGGGTATGTCTGCGTATAAAATGGTTTATGGAAAAACATGTCACTTACCTCTTGAATTAGAACATAAGGCATATTGGGGCATGAAAGAGCTCAATTATGATTTCAAACCTGCCGGTGAGAAGAGGTTAATTGACATTAGCTCACTTGATGAATGGAGAACCCAAGCCTATGAGAATGCCAAGTTGTTTAAATAAAATGTTAAAAGATGGCATGACAAACAGATACAAAAGCGTCAGTTTAACATAGGTGATGATTTTTTGCTATACAACTCTCGTTTAAGATTTTTTGCAGGAAAACTTCTCTCCAAACGGGAAGGCCCTTACATTATCGAGGAGGTCTATCGTTCTGGTGCCATCAAAATCAACAACGCTGAAGGCACAAATCCGAAGGTGGTAAACAGTCAAAGAATCAAACACTATATCTCAGGTACTCCCTTAAATGTTGAGACAAATATAATTGACACCGTGACACCGAAGGAGCACATAAAGGACACTTTCCAGAACGTTTTTGGCTCCGAAAAGGAATATGTATGTGGTACAGTAAGTGAACCGACTCCAAAACGTTCCAAACGGCAATTTTTCTCCGTTTTGGAATATTTAAAAAATTAGGAAAAATAAAACTAGTCCGGAAGAGACACGAGGCACCCACAAGGGTGGAGGGCGCGCCCTATCCCCCTGGGAGCGCCCCCTACCTTGTGGCCACCCCGTGTGCCTCCCGGACTCCGTTTTCTTGCATGATACTTCTTTTTGTCGGTAAAAATTCATTATATAATCTTCCGAAGGTTTTGACACCAGTACCATGATAATAGCTCCTATTTTTTGTTTTGAGTTGTTTTCTGCCAGAGTTTTCAAGTCCAGGCATGATGTCTTCTCCCTCCTCCAGCAATAAGGGCGACGATGCTTGGTTGATGCAGATGGAACTCAGGAGGGAGGAGACCAAAGAGGCCACGATGAAGGAAGGTCAAGGGGGTTTACTAGAAGCCCACTCTATGGCTTCAAAGAGAGGCACTCTGGCTGGCATCTCCACCATTCCAAATCCCCATCAAGCTGGAGGACTTCCTCCCAAGAGGCCCTTACACAGGTTACATCAGAACAATTTTCATAATCTAGTTCATAACTATGGAGTGGAGAATACACCTCGCACACATATACCCTCCAATTGTGACATATCCCGTCCAAGTGAAAGTGATGTAGGAAAAAGCTCATGGGGGTCACACAATAAACAACTTCTAGAAGAGCTCCAGAAGAACACATGTATGCTTCAACGTATACTCCGAGAATAGCAGGAACTGAAAAATAGAATAATCAAGCCGGCTTCATCAACACCACCTCCGAAGAAGGAATCATAAATACATGGGTATGGGCACTCCCCTTGGCAACTTCCATGCTTGGGGGAGGTGCCCCGGTATCGTATCGACATCACACCCTTATCTTTATCATTTTTCTTAGTTCGACCCTTTTGGTTATATCTTGATCTAGTAGAATAAAGTTTTTAGTATGATTTAGCTTTGAGTTTTGCTTTGATCCCTATCTATGTAATGAAATCCGTGAGATATATAATAAAGAGTAGTTTTGAGTTGAGGACTTTGCTATGTTGCTATGGTCTTAAGGGAATAAATAATATCAATAAAAAAGGGGGAAGAAATAAATAAAGATCATATGTTGATCTTATGTGGAGTAATGACTTCACATATAAAAGAGTATGGGGAATAAAAGTTGTTGAGTGTTGACAAACATAGTTTTGGTCATTGTTGCAATTAATAGGAAGTAATAAAGAAAGAGAGGTTTCACATATAAATATACTATCTTGGGCATCTTTTGAAATTGTGAGCACACATTAAAATATGACATGCTAAAAAGTTGAAGTTGAACAAGGAAGACAACATAATGGGTTATGTCTTATTACATCCTAGCAGAAGTTATATTGTTATAGGTCCTCCAACATGTTCAGCTTGCCTTTCCCTCTCATGCTAGCCAAAATTCTTTGCACCAAGTAGAGATACTACATGTGCTTCCAAACATCCCTTAAACCAGTTTTGCCATGAGAGTCCACCATACCTACCTATGGATTGAGTAAAATCCTTTAACTAAGTTGTCATCGGTGCAAGCAATAAAATTGCTCTCTAAATATGTATGATCTATTAGTGTGAAGAAAATAAGCTTTATACGAGCTTGTGATATGCAAGAAATAAAAGCGACGGACTATGCTACCTATTGAGCTTGCGTTGTATTCCCTCGAAGAGGAAAGGGAGATGCAGCACAGTATCGTAAGTATTTCCCTCAGTTTTTGAGAACCAAGGTATCAATCCAGTAGGAGACCACGCGCGAGTCCCTCGCACCTGCACAAACAAATAAGAACTTCGCAGCCAACGCGATAAGGGGTTGTCAATCCCTTTACGGTCACTTACGAGAGTGAGATCTGATAGAGATGATAGTTTATATTTTTGGTATTTTTGGTTTAATAAAACAGCAAATAAAAGCGGTAAAAGTAAAGTAGATGTAGATTGATATGTTGAGAATAGACCCGGGGGCCATAGTTTTCTCTAGTGGCTTCTCTCATGATAGCGATATTCTACGACAGGTAAAAAAATTACTATCGAGCAATTGATAGAAAAGCGAATAATTATGAGACTATCTAGGCATGATCATTGTATATAGGCATCACGTCCGAGACAAGTAGACCGACTCCTGCCTGCATCTACTACTATTACTCCACACATCGACCGCTATCCAGCATGCATCTAGTGTATTGAGTTCATACGAAAAGAGTAAAGCTTTAAGCAAGATGACATGATGTAGAGGGATAAACTCAAGCAATATGATGTAAACCCCATCTTTTTATCCTTGATGGCAACAATACAATACGTGCCTTGCTGCCCCTACTGTCACTGGGAAAGGACATCGCAAGATTGATCCCAAAGCCAAGCACTTCTCCCATTGCAAGAACTAAAGATCTAGTAGGACAAACCAAACCAATAATTCGAAGAGACTTGCAAGGATATTATGATCACACATAAAAAGTTCAGAGAAGAACCAAATATCTTTCATAGATAACCTTGATCATAAACTCACAATTCATCGGATCTCGACAAACACACCGCAAAAAGAGATTACATCGAATAGATCTCCTCGAAGACCGAGGAGAACTTTGTATTGAGATCCAGAGAGAGAGAAGAAGCCATCTAGATACTAGCTATGGACCCGAAGGTCTGAGGTAAACTACTCACAACTCATGGTGAGGGCGATGATGATGATGATGAAGGCCTCCGTGATGGATCCCCCTCCGGTGGAGCTCCGGAACAGGCTCCAAGATGAGATCTCCACGGGAACAGAAGCTACGGCGGTGGAATTAGGGTTTTCTATATGCGTATGGAGTTTCTGGGGTACGTGGACATATATAGGAAGAATGAGGGCACCAAGGGCCACACGAGGGGGCCTCGAGGCACGGGGCGCGCCCTGGGAAGGAGAGTGCGCCCCCCACCCTCGAGGGCCACCTCTCTATCCCCTGACTTGGTCCTCAAGCTCCGCGTGCGTGATTTTCTCCAAAAATATCTCTCGCGAAGGTTTCATTCCGTTTGGACTCTGTTTGATATTCCTTTTCTGCAAAACCCTGAAATAGGCAAAAAAACAGCAATCTGGACTGGGCCTTTGGGTTAGTAGGTTAGTCCCAAAAATGATATAAAAGTGAATGATAAAGCCCATTAAACATCCAAGACTTCATAAATAATAGCAGGGAACAATCAAAAATTATAGATACGTTGGAGATGTATCAAGCATCTCCAAGCTTAATTCCTGCTCGTCCTCGAGTAGGTAAATGATAGAGAAAGAATTTTTATGTGGAATGCTAACCAATATAGTTTTTCAATGTAATTCTCTTAATTGTGGCATGAATGTTCAGATCTGAAAAATTCAAGATAAAAGTCTATATTGACATAAGAAATAACAATACTTCAAGCAATACTAACAAAGCAATCATGTCTTCTCAAAATACCATGGCTAAAGAAAGTTATCCCTACAAAATCATATAGTCTGGCTATGCTCCCTCTTCATCACACAAAATATTCATATCATGCACAACCCCGATTTCAGCCAAGCATTTATTTTCATACTCTATCTTTTCAAACCTTTCAACTTTCACGCAATACATGAGCGTGAGCCATGGATATAGCATTATGGGTGGAATAGAGGTGGTTGTGGAGAAGACAAAAAGGAGGGAGATGGTCTCACATCAACTAGGCGTATCAACGGGCTATGGAGATGCCCATCGATAGATATCAATGTGAGTGAGTAGGGATTGCCATGCAACGGATGCACTAGAGCTAAATATGAATGAAAGCTCAACAAAAGAAACTAGTGGGTGTGCATCCGACTTGCTTGCTCACGAAGACCTAGGGAATTTGAGGAAGCCCGTCGTTGGAATATACAAGCCAAGTTCTATAATGAAAATTCCCACTAGTATATGAAAGTGACTAAACATGAGACTCTCTAAAATGAAGAACATGGTGCTACTTTGAAGCACAAGTGTGGAAGAAGATAGTAGCAATTGTCCCTTCTCTCTTTTCTCTCATTTTTTTGGAGGGGCTTTCTCTCTCTCTCTTTCTTTATTAGCCCCTCTCTATTTTTTTTGGGCCATCTCCTTTTTTTATTGTCCTTTCCTCACATGGTACAATGCTCTAATAATGATGATCATCACACTTTTTGTTACAACTCGATACTACAACAAGTATGACTCTACATGAATGCCTCCGGTGGTGTACCGGCATGAGCAATGAATCAGGAGTGACATATATGAAAAATTATGCATGGTGGCCTTGCCACAACTACGATGTCAACTACATGATCATGCATGGCACTATGACAATATAATGCGTGTCATATAAACGGAACGATGGAAAGTTGCATGGAAATATATCTTGGAATGGCTATGGTAATGCCATGATAGGTAGGTATGGTGGCTGTTTTGGGGAACAATATGGTGGCTGTTTTGAGGAAGGATATATAGTGGTTTTATGGTACCGGCGAAAGTTGCGCGGTACAAGAGAGGCTAGAAATGGTGGAAGGTTGAGAGTGCATATAATCCATGGAGTCAACATGAGTCATAAGAACTCATATACTTATTGCAAAAATCTACGAGTCATCAAAACAAAGCAATCAACGCATGCTTCTAGGGGGGAGGTTGGTAGGAGTTAACCATCGCGCGCCCCCGACCTTCACACAAAGGTTGGCACTCTACAAATACCTCATGCTCTAACTTCGTCACATAGCGGTTCACCATATGTGCATGATACGGGAATCACTAACCTTAACACAAGTATTTCTCAATTTCATAATAACTCCACTAGCATGACTCTAATATCACTATCCTCATGTCTCAAAAGAATTATCAAGCATCCAACATCTCATCCTATTCAATGCACTTGGTGTGAATTTTTTTACAACATTGACATTGGATGTTTATCATGTGAAGACTAGTTTCTTTAGCCTAAACACATTACCATACTGTTTTAATAGACTCTCAAATAGATATAAGTGAAGCATGAGAGTTCAACAATTTCTACAAAAAATTACCACCACCATTCTCTAAAAGATATAAGTGAAGCACTAGAGCAAAAACTATTCAACTAAAAAGATATAAGTGAAGCACATAGAGTGTTCTAACAATTCCTTGGCCATATTTAACTCTCTCAAATAGGTGTGTCCAGAAAGGATGATTGTGGCAAACTAACAAGCAAAGACTCAAATTATACAAGACGCTCCAAGAAAAACACATATCATGTTGCGAATAAAAATATAGCTCCAAGTATAGTTACCGATAGATGAAGACGAAAGAGGGGATGCCTTCCCGGGGCATCCCCAAGCTTAGGATTTTGATTATCTTGAATTTACTTGGGCTGCCATGGGCATCCCCAAGCTTAGGCCTTTGCTACTCCTTGTTCCATAGTCCATCAAAGCAATACTCAAAACTTGAAAACTTCACAACACAAAACTTAGACAAAAATTCTCGTGAGCTCCGTTAGTATGAGAAAGCAAACCACTACTCAAAGGTACAGCAATGAATTCATTATTTGTTTATATTGGTATTAAACCTATTATACTCCAACTTCTATATGGTTCATATCCTCCAATATTAGTCATAGATGCATCGGAATAAGCAAACAACACACCAAAAACAGAATATGTCAAAGACAGAACAGTCTGTAGTACTCTGCAGGGTTCTCCTACTTCTGGAACTCCAAAAAATTCAAACTAAATTGGTAAGTTTGAGCAATTTGTCTACCAATCAGAAGAAAAAATAATCAACTAAAAAGCACGCTCCAATAAAATCCCACGACTACTTTAGCGAGCGCTAACGATTCTGTTTTTCACACCAAGATCATATAAACTTCACACAAGTCTTCCCAAAGGTTCTACTTGGCACAAACACTAAACAAAACATGAAACCACATCTAATCAGAGGCTAGATGCAAAATTTATTCCCTAACAGCAACAAAAACAAAAAACACAAAATTGGGTTGCCTACCAACAAGCGCTATCATTTTACGCCCCTAGCTAGGCACGATACAAGATAGATCTAGGTATTGCCATCTTTGGAAGGCAATCCATAAGTGGCTCTCATGATAGATTCATATGGTAATTTGATTTTCTTTCTAGGAAAGTGTTCCATACCTTTTCTTAATGGAAATTGGAATATAATATTTCCTTCCTTCATATCAATAATTGCACCAATCGTTCTAAGGAAAGGTCTACCAAGAATAATAGGACATGAAGGATTGCAATCTATATCAAGAACAATGAAATCTACGGACGCATAATTCATATTGGCAACAATAAGAACATCATTAATTCTTCCCATAGGTTTCTTAATAGTCGAAACCGCAAGATGCAAATTTAAAGAACAATCATCAAGCTCATGGAACCCTAGTAAATCGCACAAAGTTTTTGGGATAGTGGAGACACTAGCACCCAAATCACACAAAGCATAGCATTCAAGATCTTTTATTTTTATTTTTATAGTAGGTTCCCACTCATCATAAATCTTTCTAGGTATAGAAACTTCCAACTCAAGTTTTTCTTCATACGATTGCATCAAAGCATCAACTATATGTTTAGTGAAAGCTTTATTTTGACTATAAGCATGTGGAGAATTTAGCACAGATTGCAACAAGGAGATACAATCAATCAAAGAGCAATTATCATAATTGAATCCCTTGAAATACAAAGTAGTGGGTTCATCACTATGCAAAGTTTTAATCTCTTCACTCCCACTTTTATCAATTTTAGCATCAAGATCTAAAAACTCTGAATCATTGGGACACCTTAAAGCAGAATCATCTCCAATCCTATTCTCATCAAGATTAATACTAGAAAACAAGGATCTAATAGGAGACACATCAATAACGTTCAGATCTTCATCTTTATTTTCATGATAACTAGAAGAACATGATTTAATATAATCTTCTCTTTTAGCACGCATTCTAGCGGTTCTTTCCTTGCATTCATCAATGGAAATTCTCATGGCTTTGAGAGACTCATTGATATCATGCTTAGGTGGGATAGATCTGAGTTTAAAAGAATCAACATCAAGAGTAATTATATCCACACTTCTAGCCAATTCATCAACCTTAAGCAATTTCTCTTCAAGCAAAGCATTGAAATTCTTTTGCGAGATCATAAACTTTTTAACACTAGTTTCAAATTCAGAAGGCGTCTTTCCATAAGAGTTGTTGTGTAAAATCCTAAATTTTCAATTTGGAATTTTATACATAGATCATACTGCATTGCATATTTCTTTGGATTGTGTGCATGGCGATCCTCGAAAATTCTAAGCAACTGAAGGACCTATGGAGAGAGTTGGGAATTCTACCGTTTTCGTATTTGAGTTTTTCTCGAATACCTGTACGAGGATCACGTAGATTTTAATTATTTTTCTCTCCCTAAAAATATTTCTAAATAAAATATATGAGCGGAGATAATGTGACTTCTCCAAAATAACAGAAATATTGGAGGAAAAATATTAAAATCACTTTTGGGTTTTATTCGGATTTTATTTGCGATTTTATTTGCATATGAAAAATACGCGTTTTTCAAAATTGCATTTAGGTCCGGGAAAAATATTCACTTTGTCCTAAATATTATTAGAGGACGGTGAAAATTTATTTCGGAATTTTTGGAGTCCGTTTAGTATTTCTTTCGTTAGTTTTCGTACGTCAGGACACATTTAAAAAAAAGGGGGCGAACCGACCTTGGGCCGTAACCGACTAGGACTCCGCATATTCGGGCCCTTATAAGAGCAGCCCGAGCGCCGCCAGCCCACCCCGCCAGCCCGCCCAGAGCCGCAGTAAGCCTAGCTGCCCCGAGCAGCCGCCGCCGCCGCCTGCTCGCGCCGCCATCCCGCGCTGCCCCGCGTCCGCCGGAGCCGCCGCCGTCGGACCCGCCCGCCGAGGTAGCCGCCGCCGCCGTTTTTCTCGCGGTTGCCTTCGTTTTTTTACGTCAGGACTCGTTTAAAAAAAGGGGCGAACCGACCTTGGGCCGTAACCGACTAGGACTAAGCCTAGTCGGGCCCTTATAAGAGCAGCCCGAGCGCCGCCAGCCCATCCCGCCTGCCCGCCCCGAGCCGCCGAAACCATAGCCGCCCCGAGCCGCCGCCGCGCCGCCAGCCTGCGCCGCCACCCGCCCCCGTCGCTGGAGCCGCCGCCGCCGGACCCGCCCGCAGAGGTAGCCGCCGCCGCCGTTTTTCTCGCCGTTGCCGTCGGTTTTTTTAAAACCGATCGGTTTTTTTGGAACCCTAGATCTGTTTTTCTAAATAGATCGGTTCAGTTTTTTCGGTTTAGCTAGTTTGCGGTCGTTCATCCGTACGTTCTTTTTAACGAATGTTGTTCACGCGTTAGCCGTAGACAGCGAATGTTCATTCGTTAGTCTGTTCGTCAGTTTTCTTTTTCGGGGTAATTATCCGCGATTATTTCGATCGCGATTTCTGCCCTGATCTTGTGTTTCGTTTTTCTTTTCGCTCGAGATTCGAAATCAGGTGATTCGAAATCCCAGATCTTCGTCTCGACGCCCTCTTCCCGTTTAACCAACTTGAACAAGGTTTTGTTACTGTAAAATTTGACCCTAGATCAATCTAGTAAACGGATCTTATTTCTTTCGCAGTTTGAGTTTCGTTGCTTCATTCGATTTGATTCTTTTTGCAAACCGGAGTTCTTAAGTTGAACTTTCTGGTTAGATCTTCTTATTTGGAGTTCAGTTTGTTCATATTTTCCTGATTGCTTATGTATGCTATTGTTTGCTTGCCATAGAATACCCGGACTATGAAGCATGCTACTACGAGTCTCTAGGTTTTGCGAATCATCAGCAAGGCAAGTAACACTTTGATCATACCCTTTATTACCCAGTTTTTTATGCATTAGATCAAACCCTCACACATTGCATGAGTATGATCTTTTAACTTGTGGGACTGGGAAGTAGATTGAGGTAGAACCTATTACCTGGATTATTTATTCTAACCCTTGGGTGTTACTTCTACGTTATGCTTAGGTTATCATGCTATGCTCGTAGACGTGGTTTGGGTTTGAGTGAAATCCATGACAGATGTGAGATGTAAATTAATGGTTCAACTTAAGGTGGCTACTTGAATACACATCTGGGTGGATTGATTGCAGGGCACCTGGAGAATCCAATGTTGTCCTAGGAAATCCCGGGGTTCCGTGTGATTGTCCTATGGAATGCCACCCAGGCTCAAAGGGATCATAAAACTATTCATGCTAGAAACTTCCGTGTGCAGCCACAATGCCATTATGGGCTCTGGCATAGTATGAGTAAGTTGTGTGAGCTCTTTCAGTGGTGGACTAGTAGATGTAGGGGAAAGTAGGTGTACCGGTCCACCCGGGGTAAAGAGTCAATGCTTTTGAAAGACTGTGTCTTGGTCATCCGTCTCTCAAACACCATGCAGTGCGAGAAATTCAACAGAGGCGATCGAGTCTTGTGGGGAAAGTGCGCAAACCTCTGCAGAGTGTACAAACTGATCATGATTAGCCATGTCCCCGGTTATGGACAATCTTGAGTGTTTGGTACTTGAATTATTGGTTGATCTCATCACTCTAAAAATTAATTTGTTGGGTTAATGATTACTTTAATTGGGATTGAGTTGGAGGTACCTTCTCAATGATGTTTCAACTACCATGATAGTTAAAATAATATATTCCTTTGTTGTAGGGAAAAATTGGCTTGACGCAAAAACTTTAACCTTAGAGCCTCCACTAGCCAAATGTGCATGTAGTGTTAGCCTTTATTCTGTTACTTGCATTTTTCTACTGTGTTATCTTGCCAGCATATTCCATGTGCTGACCCATTTCGGGCTGCAACATGTTACGTTGCAGACTTTTCAGATGAGGAGTATGACGTTCTAGGTCATTTTGTCATGCACTTAGCTATGTCGTTGGAGTTGATGGACTCACTTATCTTCCAAGCCTTTTGCTATTATTTTGTTAGATGGCCTTAGGCCATAGTATTTTGTATTAAGTTCTCTTTGGAGACATTCGATGTAATAAGTGTGTGATTGACACTCTGTTTTAAATCCTTCGAGTACTGTGTGTGTCAGCATTACCGATCCAGGGATGACACTGAAACACAGAGACTTCGGTCCATTCAGATCGTGGTCGCTACAAGATGGTATCAGAGCATACGCTGAATGTAGGACACGACCACTAAGATAAACCCTTGGTCACTCTTCTCTACTCATTTCTGAATCCTCTCCATTTTCTACTCTCTAGGATGGTGGACCCAAGGAACAAGTTCACTCAACCAGATGAAGACACACCTTTTGGAAGACACTTGTAGGAAGTCATTAGATACCTGACCATAGGAATAACAAGCTTTACCGGGACCTACAATGCCACCTTACCAGAAGAGGAGCGATGGAGCATTCAAGTTCAAATTCCCGGGAGAACCTTCGCACCATCCACTGAGCCAATAGAGTTTTCTTTTGATGCACCAACCTGGAGCCTAGGCAAGAGTATGGCAGCCCACATCACTATGAGAAGGATCGGAGAAGTCTACAAGCAGGAGCTGAAGGACACTATCTACCAGATTTGTGGACGCCGAGATGAGCTTTGGGACATGATCAGTACCCGGAAGGACAAGTCCATTGCAGCGTTCATCCAGGAGTCAAACCAGCACATTCGTCGACAGGAGCACCAGATGTGCGCAGGGATGATAGATTTGAAGAAGACACTAACCAGGAACTTGGAGCTAGAAGAGGAACTCAAGTCTACACATGACGGATACGAGGAGGAGATGTTGATACTTGTGGAGAAGAATGATGATTTGACAAGGAAGCTAGGAGTATTCATGGGAGATCCTGCACCAGGAGGAGAAGAAGAGGAAGAAGATGTTGGAAATATGCCCTAGAGGCAATTATAAAATGGTTATTATTATATTTCCTTGTTCATGATAATTATCTATTGTTCATGCTTCAATTGTATTATCCTGAAACAGTAATGCAAGTGTGAATACTTAGACCACAATGTGTCCCTAGTTAGCCTCTAGTTGACTACCTCGTTGATCAACAGATGGTTACGGTTTTCTGACCATGGACATTGGATGTCGTTGATAACGGGATCACATCATTAGGAGAATGATGTGATGGACAAGACCCAATCGTAAGCCTAGCACAAGATCATGTAGTTTGTATGCTAAAGCTTTTCCAATGTCAAGTATCCTTTCCTTAGACCATAAGGTTGTGCAACTCCCGGATACCGAAGGAATGCTTTGGGTGTGCCAAACATCACAACATAACTGGGTGGCTATAAAGGTACACTACGAGTATCTCCGGAAGCATCTGTTGGGTTGGCACGAACCGAGACTGGGATTTGTCACTCCGTATGACGGAGAGGTATCTCTGGGCCCACTCGGTAAGACATCATCATAATGAGCTCAATGTGACTAAGGGGTTGGTCACGGGATGATGTGTTACAGAACGAGTAAAGAGACTTGCCATGATGAGATTGAACAAGGTATCGGTATACTGACGATCGAATCTCGGGCAAGTACTATACCGATAGATAAAGGGAATCGTATACGGGATTGATTGAATCCCCGACATCGTGGTTCATCCGATGAGATCATCGAGGAGCATGTGGGATCCAACATGGGTATCCAGATCCCGCTGTTGGTTATTGACCGGAGATTCGTCTCGGTCATGTCTGCGTGTCTCCCGAACCCGTAGGGTCTACACACTTAAGGTTTGGTGATGCTAGGGTTGTAGAGATATTAGTATGCGGTAATCCGAAAGTTGTTCGGAGTCCCGGATGAGATCCCGGATGTCACGAGGAGTTTCGGAATGGTCCGGAGGTGAAGATTTGTATATAGAAAGTCCAGTTTTGGCCACCGGGAAAGTTTCGGGGGTCACTGGTATTGTACTGGGACCACTGGAAGGGTCCCGGGGGTCCACCGGGTGGGGCCACCTATCCCGGAGGGCCCCATGGGCTGAAGTGGGAAGGGAACTAGCTCCTGGTGGGCTGGTGCGCCCCCCATGGGCCTCCCCCTGCGCCTAGGGTTGGAAACCCTAGGCGTGCTGGGCGCCCACCTGACTTGGGGGGCAAGTCCCCCCCCCTTTGGCCGCCGCCCCCCCTAGAGACTGGATCTCTAGGGCTGGCGCCCCCCCTAGGGGCCCTATATAAAGAGGTGGGAGGGAAGGCAGCCGCACCCTAAGCCCTGGCGCCTCCCTCTCCCTCCCGTGACACCTCTTCCTCCTCCAGTTGCGCTTGGCGAAGCCCTGCTGGAATCCCGCTGCTTCCACCACCACGCCGTCGTGCTACTGGATCTCCATCAACCTCTCCTCCCCCCTTGCTGGATCAAGAAGGAGGAGACGTCTCCGCTCCGTACGTGTGTTGAATGCGGAGGTGCCGTCCCTTCAGCGCTAGGATCATCGGTGATTTGGATCACGACGAGTATGACTCCATCATCCCCGTTCTCTTGAACGCTTCCGCTCGCAATCTACAAGGGTATGTAGATGCACTCCCCTCTCCCTCGTTGCTAGATGACTCCATAGATTGATCTTGGTGATGCGTAGAAATTTTTACAATTCTGCTACGTTCCCCAACAGAAGAACCCAAGGAGATTCGTTCTGAAGACTACATCATCATCGACGACACGGACTCAGACCCCGATGATAGTGATGACGAAGACTACGAAGGTGAAGTAGGAGCATACATCATGGAATCTTCCGCCAACCAAAATTTCTAGATGACCTCCCTATGACTAGTAGTTTTCCCCAACAAAGTAGAATTTAGAGCACTTTTGTAATGTTAGTTAGATCTGTGTAAGCCCTTGTTTGAAAATTGATTGGTGTGATATGTTTGTGTTGTCTCATGTGCATATGGGTAGTGATTTTCCCTTAGACCTCATTTTCTATTCTAATCTCTTCCCTCTACACCCATCAGATGCCTCCAAGTCGTGAGCCCGGATTTGAGTTTCCCCCTGAGCTCACTCAGTTGATCCAGCAGCAGAACACTTTGATGCAACTTCTGGTCCAGAACACTCAGAACAACCAGAACAACAACAACAACCCTCCACCACCACCACCCATGGACAACCTGACACGTTTTCCTAAGGTTGCAACCACCTGTGTTTGCTAGCAGCATTGAACCAATAGTTGCTGATGACTGGCTGCGCAAGATTGGAAGGGATTTGACCACCGCCAATTGCACGGATGCTGAGAAGGTGCGATTTGCCGCACACCAGTTATCTGGACCAGCAGCAGCATGGTGGGAGAATTACACAGCCACTTTCCCTATAGCCAATGTCACTTGGGAGCAGTTTTAGCAAGCTTTTCGCACTGCCCATGTCTCAACTGGAGCTTTGAGCATGAAGAAGCGGGAGTTTCGCAATTTGCGCCAAGGAAATTGTACTGTAGCCCAATACGTGGATGAGTTTAGTACCCTATCTCGTTATGTCCCAGATGGTGTGGCCACAGATTCCGCTAAGCAGGAGAGGTTTATGGAAGGGCTAAATGATGAGATGAGCGTATAGTTGATGATGGCAACCTTCAACGACTACCAGGAGTTGGTAGATAAGGCTCTTATAATTGAAGGGAAGCAGCAGAAGATTGAGAGCCGCAAGAGGAAGTATGGACAACGAAGGAATAATTCTGGAGCCCCGCAGAAGCCCCGATTCACCCCGAATTCGGGATGATACACCCACAACCATGGAAGCCACACCCACACTGGAGGAGGTTTGCACAACCACAATGACTCCAAGAATGGGAATGGGAATGGAGAAAACAATAATCAGAACCGCTCTACTCCATCCACACCCGCCTAGAGGGATTTAAGCCACGTCACCTTTTTCAAGTGCGGGGAGAATGGACACTATGCCACGGAGTGCCCTAAGCTAAGAATGGGAACGGCAATGGAAGCGCCGGGACAAGTGAACCACGTGACAGTGGAGGAGTTTGAAGAGCAACCAGATGCTGCTGTCGGTAAGTTTTTGGTTAAGTCATTTACCGCAATAGTTCTTTTTGATACTGGTGCATCACATTCATACATTTCAAGGGGATTCGTGAATATACACAAGTTGGCCACCCAAGTCCTTAAGACCTCCATGTTAGTAAGTTCTCCAGGAGCGGAGTATATGGCACATCCAGGATGTTTTCAGACGCCATTGGTCATGGGATATCATGTTTTCCCCTCAGACCAGATAGTTTTGGAGTCACAAGGATTGGATGTGATACTTGATATGGATTGGCTATCGATGTATGGAGGGAACATCGATTGTGCCAGTAAGTCTATTTTGCTGACCACCCCTGAGGGAAAAAGGATCAAGTATGTATCTAGGCATTCGCCTATAAGGACACAAGTACATTCTCTCATGGGAGTTGTTCAGGAGGAAGTGCCTGTAGTAAAGGATTATCCGGATGTTTTTCTACAGGAGCTACCTGGCATGCCACCGGATAGGGATATTGAGTTTTTGATTGAACTATTGCCTTGCACCGGACTTATATCAAAGAGACCGTATCGGATGCCAGCAAACGATCTGGAAGAGATCAAGAAGCAGATTAAGGAGTTATTGGAGAAAGGATTTATCACCCGGAGTTTATCACCTTGGGGAGCCCCAGTGCTTTTGGTCGAAAAGAAGGATGGATCTTTAAGGATGGTCGTTGACTATCGAGCATTGAATGAAGTGACTATTAAGAATAAGTACCCACTGCCGATGATCAATGATTTGTTCGACCAACTCCAGGGAGCGAAAGTATTCTCCAAGATCGATCTACGGTCTAGATACGACCAATTGAAGATCCGAGAGAAGGATATACCTAAGATAGCCTTCACCACACGGTATGGGCTATATGAGTGTACGGTTATGTCATTTGGATTGACTAACGCCCCTGCCTATTTCATGAGTATGATGAATAAGGTGTTCATGGAGTTCTTGGATAAGTTTGTCGTGGTATTCATCGATGATATCTTGGTGTACTCGAAGAATGAAGAGGAACACACGGAGCATTTGCGTTTGGTACTGGAGAAGCTCAGAGAACATGAGTTGTATGCCAAGTTTCGTAAATGCGAGTTTTGGTTGAAGGAAGTTGGATTCTTAGGGCATGTTATATCAGGAGAAGGTATAGCAGTGGACCCCGTCAAGGTACAGGCAGTCACTGAGTGGTTGGCACCCACTTCAGTTGGAGAGATCTGCAGTTTTCTTGGACTCGCGGGATATTACCAGAGATTCATAGAAAATTTCTCCAAGATTGCAAAGCCAATGACGACATTGTTGAACAAGGATACAAAGTTCAATTGGACCGAAGAGTGTGAAGAAAGTTTCCAGGAGTTGAAGAAACGATTGACAACAGCCTAGTGCTGATCTTGCCGGATATACGCAAGGATTTCCAAGTGTAATGCGATGCTTCACGCTTAGGACTTGGAGGAGTACTCATGCAGGATGGAAGAGTTGTTTCCTATGCATCTCGTCAACTGCGACCGCTCGAGTTGAATTATGCGACGCATGATCTGGAGCTGGACGCAGTTGTTCATGCGCTCAAAACTTGGAGAAATTTCCTTATTGGAAATCGTTGTGGTGTGTACACGGATCACAAGAGTTTGAAGTACATTTTCACTCAGAAGGAGCTGAACCTCAGACAAAGGAGATGGTTGGATCTTATAAAGGATTACGACATGAAGCTGCACTATCACCCAAGAAACGCCAACATCGTGGCAGACGCTTTGAGTCGGAAGAGTTATGTGAATACCCTAGTAAAGGGGGGATTGCCACAGGAGTTAGCAGAAGATCTCAGGGAGCTTCGTTTGGAGATAGTTCCTAGAGGCTTTGTTGCAACGTTGGAGGTTCAGTCAACATTGCTGGGAAAGATACGCAAAGCCCAGAAGGATGACAAAGAGATTGCCAAGATAAAGGAGAGGATGAGTGAAGGAAAAGCCAAGGGATTTCGTGAAGATGAACACGACACCTTGTGGTTTGAGGATCGAATCTATGTGCCCAACAACCCAGAGATCAGGAAGTTGATACTGCAGGAAGCACATGATTCGCCATACTCGATACACCCCAGAAAGACTAAGATGTATTTGGATTTGCAGGAGCGTTTCTGGTGGACGGGAATGAAGAAGGACATTGCCGAGTATGTAGCCGTATGTGATGTATGCCAGAGAGTAAAGGCGGAGCATGAGAAGCCAGCCAGATTGTTACAGCCTATGCCCATACCCGAATGGAAGTGGGAGAAGCTTGGCATGGACTTTATCACCGGATTTCCCATGACCAAATCAGGATTTTACTCAATCTGGGTAGTAGTGGATCGCTTGACCAAAGTAGCCCACTTTATCCCCGTGAAAACCACGTATACCAGTGCGAAGTTGGCAAAGATATACATGACCAGGATCGTATGCCTGCACGGAGTTCCGAGGACCATTGTATCAGATAGAGGAACACAGTTTACCTCAAAGTTTTGGCATCAGCTACACCAAACTTTGGGAACGAGGCTGGAATTCAGTACAGCTTTTCATCCGCAGACCGACGGACAGACCGAGAGAGTCAATCAGATTCTGGAGGACATGTTGAGAGCCTGTGCGCTAGATTATGGATTTAGTTGGGATGACAATTTACCCTACGATGAGTTCTCGTACAACAATAGTTATCAAGCCGGTTTGAAGATGGCACCGTTCGAAGCGTTGTACGGAAGGAGATGCCGAACGCCTTTAATGTGGGATGAAGTTGGAGACCGTCAGTTGTTTGGACCTGATCTGATCAAAGAGTCAGAAGAGAAAGTTAAACTGATCCGAGATAGACTAAAGGTAGCTCAGTCCAGGTAGAAGAATTATGCAGACTCAAAGCGAAAGGAAATAGCCTGTGAAATCGAAGACAGAGCGTACCTGAGAGTATCGCCTCTGCGAGGAGTTAAACGTTTCCGAGTTAAGGGAAAGCTAGCTCCGAGATTTGTGGGACCTTACCTTGTTTTGGAACGCATGGGAGAGGTTGCCTATAAGTTGGAGTTACCCGAAGGATTGTTAGGAGTGCATGATGTGTTTCATGTGTCGCAGCTTAAGAAGTGCCATGAGGAGATGGCCGATATCCCACTAAGAGACACAGTACCTCTGGAGGCAATTCAGTTGGATAGTGATCTGACCTACGAAGAGAAACCTGTCAAAATTCTTGAATTTTTGAGTAGAGTCACCCGCAGTAAGGTTATCAAGTTTTGCAAAGTTCAGTGGAGTCACCACACCGAGGAAGAAGCCACCTGGAAATGAGAAGATGATCTACGCAAGGACCACCCACACCTGTTCTCTAGCCAAGCCGAATCTCAAGGGCGAGATTCATTCTAAGGGGGGTAGGTTTGTAACATCCCAAATTTTTAATTTGGAATGTTATACATAGATCATACTGCATTGCATATTTCTTTGCATTTTGTGCATGGCGATCCTCGAAAATTCTAAGCAACTCAAGGACCTACGGAGAGAGTTGGGAATTCTACCGTTTTCGTATTTGAGTTTTTCTCGAATACCGGTACGAGGATCACGTAGATTTTAATTATTTTCTCTCCCTAAAAATATTTGTAAATAAAATATATGAGCGGAGATAATGTGACTTCTCCAAAATAACAGAAATATTGGAGGAAAAATATTAAAATCACTTTTGGGTTTTATTCGGATTTTATTTGCGATTTTATTTGCATAGGAAAAATACGCGTTTTTCAAAATTGCATTTAGGTCCGGGCAAAATGTTCACTTTGTCCTAAATATTATTAGAGGACAGTGAAAATTTATTTCGGAATTTTTGGAGTACGTTTAGTATTTCTTTCGTTAGTTTTCGTACGTCTGGACTCATTTAAAAAAAAGGGGCGAACCGACCTTGGGCCGTAACCGACTAGGACTCCACCTATTCGGGCCCTTATAAGAGCAGCCCGAGCGCCGCCAGCCCACCCCGCCAGCCCGCCCTGAGCCGCCGAAACCCTAGCCGCCCCGAGCCGTCGCCGCCGCCGCCCCGCCGCCGCCGCGCCACCAGCCCGCGCCGCCCCGCGCCTGCCGGAGCCACCGCCGTCGGACCCGCCCGCCGAGGTAGCCGCCGCCGCCGTTTTTCTTGCGGTTGCCGTCGTGTTTTTAAATCGATTGGGTTTTTTTTTGGGAACCCTAGATCTATTTTTCTAAATAGATCGGTTCGGTTTTTTCTCGGTTTAGCTAGTTTGCGGACGTTCGTTTTCACGAACGCTGTTCGCCCATTAGCCACAGACAGGGAACGTTCGTTCATTAGTCTGTTCGTCAGTTTTCTTTGTCGGGGTAATTATCCGCGATTATTTCGATCGCGATTTCTGCCCTGATCTCGGTTTTCGTTTTTCTTTTCGCTTGAGAGTCGGAATCAAGTGATTCAAAATCCCAGATCTTCGTCTCGACGCGCTCTTCCCGTTTAACCAACTAGAACAAGGTTTTGTTACTATAAAATTTGACCCTACATCAGTCTAGTAAATGGATCTTGTTTTTTTTCGCAGTTTGAGTTTCGTTGCTTCGTTCGATTTGATTCTTTTTGCAAACCGGAGTTCTTAAGTTGAACTTTCTGGTTATATCTTCTTATTTGGAGGTATGTTTGTGCATCTTTGCCTGATTTCTTATTTATGCTATTGTTTGCTTGCGATAGAATACCCAGACTATGAAGCGTGCTACTACGAGTCTCTAGATTTTGCGAATCATCAGCAAGGCAAGTAACACTTTGATCATACCCTTTATTACCCAGTTTTTTATGCATTAGATCAAACCCTCACACATTGCATGAGTAGGATATTTAAACTTGTGGGACTGGGAAGTAGATTGAGGTAGAACCTATTACCCGCATTATTTATTCTAACCCTTGGGTGTTACTTCTACGTTATGCTTAGGTTATCATGCTATGCTCGTAGACGTGGTTTGGGTTTGAGTGAAATCCATGACAGATGTGAGATGTAAATTGATGGTTCAACTTAAGGTGGCTACTTGAATACACATCTGGGTGGATTGATTGCAGGGCACCTGGAGAATCCAGTGTTGTCCTAGGAAATCCCGGGGTTCCGTGTGATTGTCCTATGGAATGCCACCCAGGCTCAAAGGGATCATAAAACTATTCATGCTAGAAACTTCTGTGTGCAGCCACAATGCCATTATGGGCTCTGGCATAGTATGAGTAAGTTGTGTGAGCTCTTTCAGTGGTGGACTAGTAGATGTAGGGGAAAGTAGGTGTACCGGTCCACCCGGGGTAAAGTGCTCAAAGGGTTATGGACAATCTTGAGTGTCTGGTACTTGAATTATTGGTTGATCTCATCACTCTAAAAATTAATTTGTTGGGTTAATGATTACTTTAATTGGGATTGAGTTGGAGGTACCTTCTCAATGATGTTTCAACTACCATGATAGTTAAAATAAAATATATTCCTTTGCTGGAGGGAAAAAGTGGCTTGACGCAAAAACTTTAACCTTAGAGCCTCCACCATCCAAATATGCATGTAGTGTTAGCCTTTATTCTGTTACTTGCATTTTTCTACTGTGTTATCTTGCCAGCATATTCCATGTGCTGACCCGTTTCGGGCTGCAACATGTTACGTTGCAGACTTTTCAAACGAGGAGTAAGATGTTCTAGGTCGTTTGTCATGCACTCAGCTATGCCGTTGGAGTTGATTGACTCACTTATCTTCCAAGCCTTCCGTTGTTATTTTGTTAGATGGCCTTAAGCCATAGTCTTTTGTATTAAGTTCTCTTTGGAGACATTCGATGTAATAAGTGTGTGATTGCCATTCTATTATAAATCCTTCGAGTACTGTGTGTGTCAGCATTATCGATCCAGGGATGACACTAAAACACAGAGACTTCGCTCCATTCGGATCGTGGTCGCTACATGTTGTAGGAATTACCATAATTGTTAGAGGAATTACTAGGAAAAGGCCTAGGATTAAAATTACCTCTATAAGCATTGTTACCAAAATTATTCCCACCAACAAAATTCACATCCAAAGATTCATTGTTATTCTCAATCAAAGTGGACAAAGGCATATCATTAGGATCAGAAGAAGCACTCTTATCAGCAAACAATTTCATAAGTTCATCCATCTTTCCACTTAAAACACTAATTTCTTCGATAGCATGCACCTTTTAACTAGTAGATCTTTCGGTGTGCCATTGAGAATAATTAACCATAATATTATCTAGGAGTTTGGTAGCTTCTCCTAAGGTAGTTTCCATGAAAGTGCCTCTGGCGGCCGAATTTAAATGATTTCTAGAAGCAAAATTCAAGCCAGCATAACAGTTCTGAATAATCATCATAGATTCAAACCATGTGTAGGGCAATTACGTATCATCAATTTCATTATCTCCCAAGCTTGAGCAACATGCTCATGATCTAGTTGCTTAAAATTCATAATATCGTTTCTAAGAGAGATGACCTTAGTAGGTGGTAAATACTTAAAGATAAAAGCATATTTGCACTTATTCCACGAATTAATACTATTTCTAGGCAAAGAGGAAAACCAAGTTTTGGCACGATCTCGAAGTGAAAACGGATTTCAATTTAACAATATCGTTATCCGTATCCCTTTTCTTTTGCATATCACACAAATCAACAAAGTTGTTTAGATGGGTAGCGGCATCTTCACTGGGATGGCCGGAGAATTGATCTTTCATGACAAGATTCAACAAAGTAGCATTGATCTCACAAGATTCAGCATCGGTAATAGGAGCAATCGGAGTGCTACTAAAATCATTGTTGTTGGTATTGGAGAAGTCACACAATTTGGTATTGTTCTGAGCCATAGTGACAAGCAAGGAATCCAACACACACAAGCAAATAAGAAGCAAGCGAACGAAAAACACACGGCGGAAGAAGGGCAAATAAAACGGCAAGGGTGAAGTGGGGGAGAGGAAAACGAGAGGCAAATAAATGTAATGCGAAGGATAAGGGTTTGTGATAGGTACTTGGTATATGACTTTTGCATAAGCCTCCCTGGCAACAGCGCCAGAAATTCTTCTTCCTACCTCTTGAGCTTGCGTTGTATTCCCTCGAAGAGGAAAGGGAGATGCAGCATAGTAGCGTAAGTATTTACCTCAGATTTTGAGAACCAAGGTATCAATCTAGTAGGAGACCACGCGCGAGTCCCTCGCACCTGCACAAACAAATAAGAACTTCGCAGCCAACGCTACAAGGGGTTGTCAATCCCTTTACGGTCACTTACGAGAGTGAGATCTGATAGAGATGATAGTTTATATTTTTGGTTTAATAAAACAGCAAATAAAAGCGGTAAAAGTAAAGTAGATGTAGATTTATATGTTGAGAATAGACCCGGGGGCCATAGTTTTCTCTAGTGGCTTCTCTCATGATAGCGATATTCAACGGTGGGTAAACAAATTACTGTCGAGCAATTGATAGAAAAGCGAATAATTATGAGACTATCTAGGCATGATCATTGTATATAGTCATCACTTCCGAGACAAGTAGACCGACTCCTGCCCGCATCTACTACTATTACTCCACACATCGACCGCTATCCAACATGCATCTAGTGTATTGAGTTCATACGAACAGAGTAACGCTTTAAGCAAGATGACATGATGTAGAGGGATAAACTCAAGAAATATGATGTAAACCCCATCTTTTTATCCTTGATGGCAACAATACAATATGTGCCTTGCTTCCTCTACTGTCACTGGGAAAGGACACTGCAAGATTGAACCCAAAGCCAAGCACTTCTCCCATTGCAAGAACTAAAGATCTAGTAGGCCAAACCAAACCAATAATTCGAAGAGACTTGCAAGGATATTATGAGCACACATAAAAATTACAGAGAAGAACCAAATATCTTTCATAGATAACCTTGATCGTAAACTCAAAATTCATCAGATCTCGACAAACACACCGCAAAAAGAGATTACATCGAATAGATCTCCTCGAAGACCGAGGAGAACTTTGTATTGAGATCTAGAGAGAGAGAAGAAGCCATCTAGATACTAGCTATGGACCCGAAGGTCTGAGGTAAACTACTCATAACTCATGGTGAGGGCGATGATGATGATGATGATGAAGGCCTCCGTGATGGATCCCCATCCGGTGGACCTCCTGAACAGGCTCCAAGATGGGATCTCCACGGGAACAGAAGCTACGATGGTGGAATTAGGGTTTTGTCTCTGTGTATGGAGTTATGAACCATTATTGTTAACATTACCCTTGAGATAAATCGTTGGGAGGCGAAACTATAAACCCCTATCTTTCTCCGTGTGAGATTGAAGCTTTGAACTCATCAGTATCGCGTGAGTGTTAGCAATTGTGAAAGACTAAATGATAGTTGAGTATGTGGACTTGCTGAAAAGCTCTTATATTTGACTCTTTCCGATGTATGATAAATTGCAATTGCTTCAATGACTGAGATCATAGTTTGTTGGCTATCAATAAAGTTTCTAATTCATACTTTACCTTGTGAATGAATTGTTACTTTTACATAAGAACCCATATGACAAGTTGTGTTATTGTTCTAAAGATGATCATGACGCCCTCATGTCCGTATTTTATTTTTATCGACACCTCTATCTCTAAACATGTGGATATATTTTTCGGTATCAGCTTTTCGCTTGAGGACAAGCGAGGTCTAAGCTTGAGGAATTGATAAGTCCATTTTGCATCATGCTTTTATATTGATATTTTTGCATTATGGGCTGTTATTACACAATATGTTACAATACTTATGCATTTTCTCTTTTATTTTACAAGGTTTACATGAAGAGGGAGAATGCCGGCAGCTGGAATTCTGGACTGGAAAACGAGCAAATCTGAGATACATATCATGCACAATTCCAGAAGTCCCGAAACTTCACGAAGAATATTTTTGGAATATATAAAAAATATTGGGTGAAAGAAGCACTAGAGGGGGTCCACCAGCCATCCACAAGGGTGGGGGCAGGCCCTACCCCCTGGGCGTGCCCCCTACCTTGTGGGCCCCCTAGCAGTCCCCCGACGTCCATCTTCGGCTATATGATGTGTTTTGACCTGGAAAAAAACATAAGGAGGTTTTTGTTGGTTTAATATCTGGCATATCTCGTAGTAGGGGTCCTAAGCTAGGCGTCTTGGAACGATGGTTACATGGACACGGATTTTACCCAGGTTCGGGCCCTCTTGATGGAGGTAAAACCCTATGTACTTCTTTTGATTATATTGATATGGGTGTAGTATATTGTACCTGTGTCTACCACGAGATTGATCTAATGAATATCATATGTTCTATTGACTAGCATGGACTCGGTTTATATAAGACACTGGATGCCTAGGGTTTAGGAGAGTCCTTGTCTTGGGCGCCAAGTCTTGTGGAAACTTCCTTGTATGCGTCATGGGCTGCCCGAAGTGGCCCATGAATGAACCGCCCTGGGGGTCCTCGGCCCGATCCAGCTTGTTAGGAGACGACGTGGTGAGTACCCCCTAGTCCATGACACCGTTAGTAGCCCCCTGAAGCGGTCTTCAAGTTGGGGACGCTCCTCGGGTCTTCCGAGTTGTTCTTCATCTTCGGTCGTCGGTCTTGAAAACTAGTTGAACAAATCTCCCCATCTTTGATCTTGAGGATTGCCGAGCTGAATCCGAATAGTTCATGCATCGGGCATCCGAAGAGCCATTTAAGTCTTTGGCCTTTATTAATGCCTTGTCATGTTTTACGCCACACCTCGGGTTTGAAGTGGTTCCCGTGCGGCAGCATCCTCTTGCATCCGAGCTCCAACGTCAGACTGTATCCAAGCTCTAATGCCAGACCGTATCAGAGGTGTCTTTTTGCAGCCGAGCTCCAATGTCGGACTGCATCCAAGCTCCAACGTCGGACTGTATCCAAGCTCCAACGCCGGATTGTACCCAAGCTCCGATGCCGGACTATATCCAAGTTCCAAAGCCGAAGAGTATTCGAGCTCCAACGCCAGACTATATCCGAGGTGTCATAGATCACCTTGGTTCAAAAAAGTTGAAGGATTTTAGCCAAGCTTAATGCTGGAAATGCCCTCTATGGAGCCAACCACATGCATCCGAGCTATATGCCGAACTGCTTCCGAGGTGGTTCAGCACCTCGGTCATGGGCTGATTGTTTGCGGATTTTATTTATTATGCGGGTAAATTTATTTGCTGACGAGATGTATTGCCAGTAGCCCTCAAGGTGTATGTCGGCCTAAAATCCGAGATGGTCCTGAGCGAAAATATGAAACCACTGATCCTAGTAGCTCCTGAGACTCAGGTTGTGAAATCGTCCTGAGGATGAACTCCTAGCTTGGCAGCATACATAGGAATAGAAACGAAGTGTAATATATTAGAGGTAATAGTGATTGGCGGACGGGCCGTTGAGAGAGGGTCGTGAGAAGTCACCGTGATATATTAGCTTGATGCCGGATAAGTCCTAGATGGTACTTATTGCTGTTCGAAGACGCGCTTGTCCATAGTTCGGTCATGCTGAACACTGAACACTTTGAATTTTGCGCATTGAATAGGCAATGCAATAACCCCAGAGCCACTGGTCAGGTGGCAACACCAGATCAGGTGATCGATGTGCCCTTTAAATTTTTATAAATAATGAGTGTGAAGCCTAGTAGCCCCCGAGCCTTAATGTGGGCACGGGTGGCCGAATTAAGGATCGATATCCATTTGACAGAAAAATTTGTTGTGCTTAACACAAAAAGACCTCTTAATGGAGCTAGAGCCAGCGAAAGCTGGGCTCGCCAAGGTCATCCCCAAGGGACTTAATAGATAGGAAATCGATGCCACTTGGGAATTATGAGAGTGTTATGTAAGTTTCTCGGTTGTCTCAACAAGATTTTGCCCCTTGCTCTTTAAAAGATGGGCTGCAATAAATCAACTTTACTCGCAATTTATGATCCTATGTATCCAAGTATTTTTACATCATTAATGCTCGGATCCACATTGTACAAAACTTTGTTGACCGACCATCGGCTTCAACCTCCTCGGCTAGTAACTTGGGAGTGTTTGTCCTGCTTTATTAAGCCTTTACAAGGGCAAAGATTTACGACAAACAAGGCAATCCGTTCATACAGTTTTATAAACAAAGGTATGTGGAGAGATATGTTATATTACTTTTTAATGTAAGAAACATCTTCCAAGGAAAATAGTCCCGCTATCGGTTCCTTTCTTTGGGTTGTCATGCTGACCATGATCATGAAACCTCACCTCCAGTGAATGTGGGAGGAAAATATTGAGGATTTATTTTGGGGAAAATTCCCGAAATATATAGTCTAATGAACCTAAATTTTAACTTCCGTCGTTGCCGACCAATTATATCCTTTAAGATGGCTAGCTTTCGGCTTCTCCCGTTCTGAGGTACTAACGCGGATGACCCGAAAGTAACAATCATAGAGGTGCTCCCTTTACCTCCTAGCCGAACAATCGGGAACGTAGGGATAATCACAGGAGCCAGGCAACCCAGCTTGGCCAAAATCTTAAGTCAAATTGATGCATATTTATGGCTTTATAATGATAATTACGAAAGGCAGCTCTTGTATAATGAATACAAACGCTGATGATATATTTATTTTGACTCCGTTACGACTGTTCATCATTTGAAAGTGGCCCATCGTCGGCTTCCACCCCTTTGTAGATGCTACGCAGGGTGTTTCCGCAATAACAAAACAACCCTTAGCCAACGTCTCGGTGGCCGAATGCGGTTGTGTTAGTGGAAACAAGGCAATAAGATATGTGGGCTTTATAACTTTCACTTAGTCATAGAGCTTAAAGCTAGGAGGCTAGTTACTAGCCCCCGGTTAGTGTTTAGCGACATCCGACGTCAAGCCGTAAACACTTCGGCCAATGTTATGGACGGCCCGTCATTTAACATGGGGTGACCTCCATCGATCTTATAGTTTAACACAGTCATCGGACCGCTGACTGCTACTTCTCGAGCTTGCGTTGCATTCCCTCGAAGAGGAAAGGGTGATGCAGCACAGTAGCGTAAGTATTTCCCTCAGTTTTTGAGAACCAAGGTATCAATCCAGTAGGAGACCACGCGCGAGTCCCTCACACCTGCACAAACAAATAAGAACTTCGCAGCCAATGCGATAAGGGGTTGTCAATCCCTTTACGGTCAATTATGAAAGTGAGATCTGATAGAGATGATAGTTTGATATTTTTGGATATAACAACAGAAAGTAAAAACAGAAAAGTAAAGTAGATTGTAGATTGATATGTTGAGACCCGGGGGCCATAGGTTTCTCTAGTGGCTTCTCTCATGATAGCATAATTCTACATTGGGTGAACGAATTACTGTCGAGCAACTGATAGAAAAGCGAATAATTATGAGACTATCTAGGCATGATCATTATATATAGGTATCACATCCGAAACAAGTAGACCGAAACGATTCTGCATCTACTACTATTACTCCACACATCCACCGCTATCCAGCATGCATCTAGAGTATCAAGTTCATAAGAACAGAGTAATGCCTTAAGCAAGATGACATGATGTAGAGGGATAAACTCAACTAACATGATATAAATCCCATCTTTTTATCCTCGATGGCAACAATACAATACGTACCTTGTTGCCCCTACTGTCACTAGGAAAGGACACAGCAAGATTGAACCCAAAGCCAAGCACTTCTCCCATTGGAAGAACTATAGATCTAGTAGGCCAAACCAAACCAATAATTCGAAGAGACTTGCAAGGATATTATAATCATACATAAAAGAGTTCAGAAAATAGCCATATATTTCCCATAGATAATCTCGATCATAAACCCACAATTAATCGGATCTCGACAAACACACCGCAAAAAGAGATTACATCGAATAGATCTCCTCGAAGACCGAGGAGAACTTGGTATTGAGATCCAAAGAGAGAGAAGAAGCCATCTAGGTACTAACTATGGACCCGAAGGTCTGTGGTAAACTACTCACTACTCATGGTGAGGCGATGATGATGATGTAGAAGCACTCCGTGGTAGATCCGCCCCTCCGGCGGAGCTCCGGAACAGGCCCCAAGATGGGATCTCACAGGTACAGAAGGTTGCGGCGGTGGAACTAGGGTTTTCTCTCCTGTTCTGATGGTTTCAGGGTACGTAGGTATATATAGGAGGAAGGAGGGCACCGGGGGCCAGACGTGGGGCCCACGAGGCAGGGGGCGTGCCCTGTAGGGGGGTGCCCCCACCCTCGTGGACGCCACGTCAGCCCTACTCTGTGGTTCTCAAGTCTCCCGTGCGTATTTTGCTTCAAAAATATCTCTCCCAAAGTTTCATTCCGTTTGATATTCCTTTTCTGTAAAACCGTGAAATAGGCAAAAAAAAAAACAGCAATCCGGACTGGGCCTCTGGGTTAATAGGTTAGTCCCAAAAATAATATAAAAGTGTACAAAGCCCATTAAACATCCAAAACATCTTAAATAATAGCATGGAACAATAAAAAATTATAGATACGTTGGAGACGTATCAAGCATCCCCAAGCTTAATTCTTGCTCGTCCTCGAGTAGGTAAATGATAAAAACAGAATTTTTGATGTGGAATGCTAACCAACATAATTTTCAATGTAGTTCTCTTAATTGTGGCATGAATGTTCAGATATGAAAGATTCAAGACAAATGTCTATATTGACATAAGAAATAATAATACTTCAAGCATACTAACAAAGCAATCATGTCTTCCCAAAATGCTATGGCTAAAGAAAGTTATCCCTACAAAATCATATAGTCTGGCTATGCTCCCTCTTCATCACAGAAAATATTCAGATCATGCACAACCCCAGTTTCAGCTAAGCACTTGTTTTCATACTCTATTCTTTCAAACCTTTCAACTTTCACGCAATACATGAGCATGAGCCATGGACATAGCACTATGGGTAGAATAGAGTGGTGGTTGTGGAGAAGACAAAAAGGAGGGAGATAGTCTCACATCGACTAGGCGTATTAACGGGCTATGGAGATGCCCATCAATAGATATCAATATGACTGAGTAGGGATTGCCATGCAACGGATGCACTAGAGCTAAAAATGTATGAAAGCTCAACAAAAGAAACTAAGTGGGTCTGCATCCAACTTGCTTGCTCACGAAGACCTAGGGCATTTGAGGAATCCCATCATTGGAATATACAAGCCAAGTTCTATAATGAAAATTCCCACTAGTATACGAAAGTGACTAAACATGAGACTCTCTAGCATGAAGAACATGGTGCTACTTTGAAGCACAAGTGTGGAAAAAGATAGTAGCAATTGTCCCTTTTTCTTTTCTTTTCTTTTTTTTCCTTTTTTTATTTTTTTATTTTTTTTGGAGGGGCCTTTTCTTTTGTTTGGCCTTTCCTCGCATGGGACAATGCTCTAATAATGATGATCATCACACTTATATTGATTACAACTCGATACTAGAACAAAGTATGACTCTATATGAATGCCTCCGGCGGTGTACTGGGATGTGCAATGAATCAAGAGTGACATGTATGAAAAGTTATGCATGGTGGCTTTGCCACAAATACGATGTCAACTACATGATCATGCATCGCAATATGACAATATGAAGCGCGTCATATGGACGGAACGGTGGAAAGTTGCATGGCAATATATCTCGGAATGGCTATGGAAATGCCATGATAGGAAGGTATGGTGGCTGTTTTGAGAAAGATATATGGTGGCTGTTTTGAGGAAGGTATATAGTGGGTGTATGGTACCGGCGAAAGTTGCACGGTACAAGAGAGGCTAGCAATGGTGGAAGGGTGAGAGTGCGAATAATCCATGGACTCAACATTAGTCATAAGAACTCATATACTTATTGCAAAAATTTACGAGTCAGCAAAACAAAGCAATCAACGCATACTCCTAGGGGGGAGGTTGGTAGGAGTTAACCATCACGCGCCCTCGACCTCCACACAATGGATGACACTCTACAAATACCTCATGCTCTAACTTCATCAAATAGCGTTTCACCATACGTGCATGCTACGGGAATCACTAACTTTAACACAAGTATTTAACAATTTAATAATAACTCCACTAGCATGACTCTAATATCACTATCCTCATATATCAAAAAAAATAACTTCTCATCATATTCAATGCACTTTATATGAAAGTTTTTACTACATTCATCTTGGATGCCTATCATGTTAAGGCTAGTTTTATAGCCAAAGTACATTACCATGCTGTTCTAATAGACTCTCAAAAGGATATAAGTGAAGCATGAGATATCAACAATTTCTTCAAAATAAAATCACCACCGTGCTCTAAAATATATAAGTGAAGCATTGGAGCAAAAACTATTCAACTCAGAAGATATAAGTGAAGCACATAGAGTGTTCTAACAATTCCTAGGCCATATTTATCTCTCTCAAAAAGGTGTGTCCATCAAGGATAATTGTGGCAAACTAACAAGAAAAGACTCAAATAATACATGACGCTCCAAGTAAAACACATATCATGTGGTGAATAAAAATATAGTCCCGAGTATAGTTACCGATAGATGAAGACAAAAGAGGGGATGCCTTCCCAGGGCATCCCCAAGCTTAGGCTTTTGGTTGTCCTTGAATTTTACCTTGGGGTGCCTCAGGCATCCCCAAGCTTAGGCTCTTGCCACTCTATGTTCCATAGTCCATCAAAGCAATACTCAAAACTTGAAAACTTCACAACACAAAACTTAGACAAAAATCTCGTGAGCTCTGTTAGTATAAGAAAACAAACCAACACTCAAAGGTATTGTAATGAACTCATTCTTTTGTTTATATTGTTGTTAAACCTACTGTATTCCAACTTCTCTATGATTCATACTCCCCAATACTACTCATAGATTCATCAAAATAAGCAAATAACACACGAAAAACAGAATCTGTCAAAAACAGAACAGTCTGTAGTAATCGGTAACTTTCATATACTTCTGTAACTCCAAAAAATTGAAATAAATTGGTAAACGTGAGGAATTTGTCTCTTAATCATCTTCAAAAAGAATCAACTAAATAGCACGCTCCAGTAAAATCTGGTGACTATTCTAGCAAGCGCTAACAATTCTGTTTTTCACAGCAAGATCATATAAACTTCACACAAGTCTTCCCAAAGGTTCTACTTGGCACAAACACTAATTAAATCACAAAACCACATCTAAACAGAATCTAGATGCAATATTTATTCCTAAATAGAAGAAAAAACCAAAAAAATTGGGTTGCCTCCCAACAAGCGCTTTCGTTTAACGCCCCTAGCTAGGCACGATACATGGATAGATCTACGTATTGCCATCTTTGGAAGGCAATCCATAAGTGGATCTCATAATAGATTCATATGGTAATTTAATTTTCTTTCTAGGAAAGTGTTCCATGCCTTTCCTTAACGGAAATTGGAATCTAATATTTCCTTTCTTCATATCAATAATTGCACCAATCGTTCTAAGGAAAGGTCTACCAAGAATAATAGGACATGAAGGATGGCAATCTATATCAAGAACAATGAAATCTACGGGCATATAATTCCTATTGGCCACAATAAGAACATCATTAATCCTTCCCATAGGTTTCTTAATAGTGGAATCCGCGAGATGCAAATTTAAAGAACAATCATCAAGCTCATGGAAACCTAGAAAATCACACAAGTTTTTGGGATAGTGGAGACACTTGCACCCAAATAAAACAAAGCAAAGCATTCATGATTTTTAATTTTAATTTTAATAGTAGGTTCCCACTCATCATAAAGCTTTCTAGGGATGGAAACTTCTAATTCAAGTTTTTCTTCATAAGATTGCATCAAAGCATCAACTATGTGGTTGGTAAAAGCTTTATTTTGACTATAAGCATGCGGAGAGTTTAGTACAGATTGCATCAAGGAAATACAATCAATCAAAGAGCAATTATCATAATTGAATCCCTTGAAATCCAAAGTAGTGGGTTCATCTCTATGCAAAGTTTTAATCTCTTCACTCCCACTTTTAACAATTTTAGCTTCAAGATCTAAAAACTCTGAATCATTGGTACACCTTTTAATTAAAGTAGACTCATCCAATCCCATCTTTATCAAGATTCACACTAGAAAACAAGGATCTAATAGGAGACACATCAATAACTTTCAGATTTTTCATCTTTATTTTCATGATAACTAGAAGAACACGCTTTTATATAACTCTCTTTTTTAGCACGCATCCTAGCGGTTCTTTCTTTACATTCATCAATGGAAATTATCATGGCTTTGAGAGACTCATTGATATCATGCTTAGGTGGAATAGATCTAAGTTTTAAGGAATCAACATCAAGAGTAATTCTATCCACACTTCTAGCCAATTCATCAATCTTAAGAAATTTTTCTTCAAGCAAAGCATTGAAATTCTTTTGCGAATTCATAAACTCCTTAACACTAGTTTCAAATTCAGAACGCATCTTTCCATAAGAGTTATTGTAGGAATTTCCATAATTATTAGAGGAATTACTTGGACAAGGCCTAGGATTAAAGTTTCCTCTATAAGCATTGTTACCAAAATTATTCCTACCAACAAAATTCACATCCAAAGATTCATTATTATTTTCAATCAATGTGGATAAAGGCATATCATTAGGATCAGAAGAAGCACTCTTAGCAGCAAATAATTTCATAAGTTCATCCATCTTTCCACTCAAAACACTAATCTCTTCAATAACATGTACTTTTTTACTAGTAGATCTTTCGGTGTGCCATTGAGAATAATTAACCATAATATTATCTAGGAATTTGGTAGCTTCTCCTAAGGTAGTTTCCATGAAAGTGCCTCCTACGGCCAAATCTAAAAGATTTCTAGAAGCAAAATTCAAGCCAGCATAAAAGTTTTGAATAATCATTCATAAGTTCAAACCATGTGTAGGGCAATTACGTATCATTAATTTCATTCTCTCCCAAGCTTGTACAACATGCTCATGATCTAGTTGCTTAAAATTCATAATATCTTTTCTAAGAGAGATGATCTTAGCAGGAGGGAAATACTTAGAGATAAAAGCATCTTTGCACTTATTCCACGAATCAGTACTATTTCTAGGCAAAGAGGAAAATCAAGTTTTAGCACGATCTCTAAGTGAAAACGGAAATAACTTCAATTTAACAATATCGTTATCCGTATCCCTCTTCTTTTGCATATCACACAAATCAACAAAGTTGTTTAGACGGGTACCGGCATCTTCACTAGGAAGACCGGAAAATTGATCTTTCATGACAAGATTCAACACATCAGCATTGATCTCACAAGATTCAGCATCGTAATAGGAGCAATCGGAGTGCTAATAAAATCATTATTGTTCGTATTGGAGAAGTCACACAATTTAGTATTGTTCTGAGCCATAGTGACAAACAAGCAATCCAACACACAAGCAAACAAGAACCAAGCGGACGATAAACACACGACAAAAAGAAGGGAAAATAAAACGGCAAGGGTGAAGTGGGGGAGAGGAAAACGAGAGGCAAATAAATGTAATGCGAAGGATAAGGGTTTGTGATAGGTACTTGGTATATGACTTTTGCATAAAACTCCCCGCCAACGGTGCCAGAAATTCTTCTTGCTACTTCTCGAGCTTGTGTTGTATTCCCTCGAAGAGGAAAGGGTGATGCAGCACAGTAGTGTAAGTATTTCCCTCAGTTTTTGAGAACCAAGGTATCAATCTAGTAGGAGACCACACGTGAGTCCCTCGCACCTACACAAACAAATAAGAACTTCGCAGCTAATGCGATAAGGGGTTGTCAATCCCTTTACGGTCACTTACGAAAGTGAGATCTGATAGAGATGATAGTTTGATATTTTTAGTATTTTTGGATATAAGAACAGAAAGTAAAAACGGAAAAGTAAAGTAGATTGCAGATTGATATGTTGAGAATAGACCCGAGGACCATAGGTTTCTCTAGTGTCTTCTCTCATGATAGCATAATTCTACTGTGGATGAACGAATTACTATCGAGAAATTGATAGAAAAGCGAATAATTATGAGACTATCTAGGCATGATCATTATATATAGGCATCACGTCTGAGACAAGTAGACCGAAACGATTCTACAACTACTACTATTACTCCACACATCGACCGCTATCCAACATGCATCTAGAGTATTAAGTTCATAAGAACAGAGTAACGCCTTAAGCAAGATGACATGATGCAGAGGTATAAACTCAAATAACATGATATAAACCCCATCGTTTTATCCTCGATGGCAACAATACTATACGTGCCTTGCTGCCCCTACTGTCACTTGGAAAGGACACCGCAAGATTGAACCCAAAGCCAAGCACTTCTCCCATTACAAGAACTATATTTCTAGTAGGCCAAACCAAACCAATAATTCGAAGAGACTTGCAAGGATATTATGAGCACACATAAAAAGTTCAGAGAAGAACCAAATATCTTTCAAAGATAACTTTGATCATAAACTCACAATTCATCGGATCTCGACAAACACACCGCAAAAAGAGATTACATCGAATAGATCTTCTCGAAGACCGAGGAGAAATTTGTATTGAGATCCAAAGAGAGAGAAGAAGCCATCTAGGTACTAACTATGGACCCGAAGGTCTGTGGTAAACTACTCACAACTCATGGTGAGGCGATGATGATGATGTAGAAGCACTCCGTGGTAGATCCCACCTCCGGCGGAGCTCCGGAATAGGCCCCAAGATGGGATCTCACGGGTACATAAGGTTGCGGCAGTGGAAGTAGGGTTTTCTCTCCTGTTCTGATGGTTTCGGGGTACGTAGGTATATATACGAGGAAGGAGGGCACCGGGGGCCAGACGTGGGGCCCACGAGGCAGGGGGCGCGCCCTGTAGGGGGGGGCTCGCCCCCACCCTCGTGGATGCCACGTCAGCCCTACTCCATGGTTCTCAAGTCTCCCTTGCGTATTTTGCTCCAAAAATATCTCTCCCGAAGTTTCATTCCGTTTGGACTCCGTTTGATATTCATTTTCTGTAAAACCCTGAAATAGGCAAAAAAAAATAGTAATCTGGACTGGGCCTCTGGTTTAATAGGTTAGTCCCAAAAATAATATAAAAGTGTATAACAAAGCCCATTAAACATCCAAAACATCTTAAATAATAGCATGGAACAATCAAAAATATAGGTACGTTGGAGACATATCACTGACCAGTTTACGCTTATTGTGACAATGAGTTTTTGGCTTTCTCCACTGAGGCACTTGACCAGTTGAACCGGAAGCACAATCGCAGTGGTTCTCCCTTTACCCTTAGAGATACAATCGGAAACGTAAGAGTAAGCAGGGGAGCCGGGCGACCCAACTATTGAACAAAGACATAATTTGAAACCGATGCATATAAAACAATATCCAAGAAAATTTTGCCGAAGACTCCTCAGAGTACCTTGGCTTTTGGTGGGTTCGGCAGTAGTCCAGCCCCCCGTTAATATTGCCAATGCTTTAAAGGCGTCTGGTATTGCACTGCTCGGGAACTAGTCGTGATGTGGCATATATATTTTTCAACACTGAGGTGTAGTTCGGCGGGAAAGATGCCGAGCTGTGGGTCGAAAAAGATCTCCCGAGCTGAATTATTATGCAGGGCACCTCGGTCATGAGGATGTCCCTCTTCCTGAAAGAAAAAAACATAAAATAGCTAAAAAAAGTGCCATAAGCTCGAAAATCCAAAAACTTATGTAAAAGCTTTATGTCAGAACTAAATCAAGTCATTGCGAGCCAATCCAAAAATTGGTCTTAAAATTTTGTGCTTCTGTCGTGCATTAATATGTGATAACCCACAAGTGTAGGGGATCGCAACAGTTTTCGAGGGTAAAGTATTAAACCCAAATTTGTTGATTCGACACAAGGGGAGCCAAAGAATACTCTTAAGTATTAGCAGCTGAGTTGTCAATTCAACCACACCTGGAAACTTAATATCTGTAGCAGGATAGTTTAGTAGCAAAGTAATTAATATGATAGTGGCGGTAGCAGCAATAAAAGTAAAGATAGTGTTTTTGTAGTTTTTGTGATATAAGCAACGGGAAAGTAAATATTGACTAGAAATATAGGTAAAGCTCATAGGCATTGGATCGGTGATGGGAAATTACGTCGGATGCAATTCATCATGTAGAAGTTATAACCTAGGGTGACACAGAACTAGCTCCAGTTCATCAATGCAATGTAGGCATGTATTCCGAATATAGTCATACGTGCTTATGGAAAAGAACTTGCATGACATCTTTTTTCCTACCCTCCCGCGGCAGCGGGGTCCTATTGGAAACTAAGGGATATTAAGGCCTCCTTTTAATAGAGTAACAGACCAAAGCATTAACACATAGTGAATACATGAACTCCTCAAACTATGGTCATCACCGGGAGTGGTCCCGATTATTGTCACTTCGGGGTTGCCGGATCATAATACATAGTAGGTGACTATAGACTTGCAAGATAGGATCAAGAACACACATATATTCATGGAAACATAATAGGTTCAGATCTAAAATCATGGCACTCGGGCCCTAGTGACAAGCATTAAGCATAGCAAAGTCATCGCAACATCAATCTCAGAACATAGTGGATACTAGGGATCAAACCCTAACAAAACTAACTCGATTACATGATAGATCCCATCCAACCCATCACCGTCCAGCAAGCCTACGATGGAATTACTCACACACGGCGGTGAGCATCATGGAATTGGTGATGGAGGAAGGTTGATGATGACGATGGCGACGATCTCCACTCTCAGGAGCCCCGAACGGACTCCAGATCAGCCTTCCCGAGAGAGATTAGGGCTTGGCGGTGGCTCCATCTCGTAAAACACGATAATTCTCTCTGATGGTTTTCTCCACGAAACGGAATATATAGGACCTGAGGATACGTCGGTGGGGCGTCGAGGTACTCTTGAGGCTGGGGGGCGCGTCCTGGGTAGGGGGGCGCGCCCCCCACCCTCGAGGACAGCCCGTGGGCCCCCAGGTGTGGATCTTCTTGCAGGTATTTTTTATATTTTCTGAAATAAATCTCCATTGATTTTCACGCGATTCCGAGAACTTTTTATTTCTGCGCAAAAACAACACCATGGCAGTTCTGCTGAAAACAGCGTCAGTCCGGGTTAGTTCCATTCAAATCATGCAAGTTAGAGTCCAAAACAAGGGCAAAAGTGTTTGGAAAAGTAGATACGTTGGAGACATATCAACTCCCCCAAGCTTAAACCTTTGCTTGTCCTCAAGCAATTCAGTTGATAAACTGAAAGTGATAAAGAAAAACTTTGACAAACTCTGTTTGCTCTTGTTGTTATAAATATGTAAGTTAGCATTCAGGTTTTCAACAAGATCATGAACTAACCACATTCACAATAACTTTGAGGTCTCAAGACTACTCACATCAATGGCATAATCAACTAGCGAGCAATAATAATAAACCTCGGATGACAACATTCTCAAAACAATCATGATTTGATATAACATGATGGTATCTCGCTAGCCCTTTCTGAGACCGCAAACCAAAAATGCAGAGCACCTTTAAAGATCAAGGACTTACTAGACATTGTAATTCATGGTAAAAGAGATCCAGTCATGATCATACTCAAAGCAAATTAATAGTAATACATGCAACGACAGAGGTGCTCTCCTACTGGTGCTTTTTGATAATAGGATGGTGACTCTGCATAAAAGTAAATAGATAGGCCCTTCGCAGAGGGAAGCAGGGATTTGTAGAGGTGCTAGAGCTCGATTTTTAAATAGAGCTTGAATAACATTTTGAGCGGTATACTTTCATTGTCAACATAACAACCAAGAATCTCCATATCTTCCATGCTACGCACATTATAGGCAGTTCCCAAATAGAATGGTAAAGTTTATACTCCCCCAACCACCAACAAGCACACTCCACGGCCAGCCGAATCCACGGGTTACCGTCCAAACAAGCAACAATCCTGGGGGTTTTTGTTTAATTATTATGATTTTGAGCATGGGACTGGGCATCTCGATTACTAGCCATTTTCTCGTGAATGATGAGCGGAGTCCACTCATCGAGAGAATAACCCACCTAGCATGGAAGATATAGACAACCCTAGTTGATACATGAGTTGTTCGAGCATACAAAACAGAATTTCATTTGAAGGTTTAGAGTTTGGCACATACAAATTTACTTGGAACGGCAGGTAAGTACCGCATATAGGAAGGTACGGTGGACTCATGTGGAATAACTTTGGGGTTTGTGGAAGTGGATGCACAAGCAGTATTCCCGCTTAGTACAGGTGAAGGCTAGAACGAGGCTGGGAAGCGACCAGCTAGAGAGGAACAATGGTCATGAACATGCATTAAAATTAATGAACAATGAATGCAAGCATGAGTAGGATATAAATCACCATGAACATATATATCGTGAAGGCTATGTTGATTTGTTTCAACTACATGCGTGAACATGTGCCAAGTCAAGCCACTTAAATCGTTTAGAGGAGGATACCACCCATCATACCACATCACAACCATTTTAATATCATGTTGGCACGCAATATAGACCATTATAAACTCTCAGCTAATTAAGCATGTCATAAGCAGCTATGATATCTAATTGTCATTGCAAACATGTTTCATTCATAACAAGCTGAATCAGGAACGACGAGCTATCATATTTACAAAAACAAGAGAGGTCGAGTTCATACCAGCTTTTCTCATCTCAATTAGTTCATCATATATCATCCTTATTGCCTTTCACTCGCACGACCGAACGGTGTGGATAATAATAATAGTGCACGTGCATTGGACTAAGCTGGAATCAGCAGACATTTTAATGCAAGAGAGAAGACAAGGTAATGTGGCTCAAGATTAAATCAACAATAAAGCATATGAGAGCCACTAAGCATTTTCATCATGGTCTTCTACTCTTAACCCCTAAAGAAAAGAAAAGAAACTATTTACACGGGAAATCTCGCAACAAGCAAAAGAAGAACGGGAAATCTTTTGGGGTTTTCATTTTTAGTTACTACTACAATCAAAGAATGTAAACTAGATACAAGCTACAACTAACATTTTTTTTGTTTTTCTGGGTTTTTCTAGCACACAAGAAAAAGACTAAGAAAAATAAATTTAACTAAGCATGGATGGTACAGTGAAAGAGTGTGAGCACCGACAACTAGAATAAGTGTGAACATGAAAGTAAGTCGGTGAGAAACATGTACTCCCCCAAGCTTAGGCTTTTGGCCTAAGTTGGTCTATGGCCACGGATCGAAGCCACTCCCTCCAGTGTACTGAGATGTGTCCTCTGGATTCCACTGTTTGGCGAGCTCGTCTAGATCCCACCCGTAAACAGATTGACGGGAAGGATCAAGTGGTGGTTCTGGCTCAGGCTCTGAAGCTTGTGCCTGGCCTTGTTACTGGTAGAAGACATCTGAGGAGATGAGGAATATGCCTTTAGACATATCAAACAAAGAAGGTGCAGGCAAGGTAACAATTTCACAGTATATTTCATCAAACCTCAATTCATAAAGTAGCTGCATATTTTTGTCCTTAACAATAAAGTCATGAGCAACCATGATCTTGTAATCTAGATAAATAGGGGCAAGCAATTTTTCTTCCTTCTCATGATGCCTAATAGGTATATCAAAATGTTCAGCAAGGCGAGAAGCAAAGATGCCTCCAAAGATGGGCCCCTTTGAGCGGTTCAGGCTCAATCGTTTGGCAACGACGGCGCCCAAGCTAAAAATTGTGTCACGAAACAAGGCATGGTGTAAAATGATAATATCAGGGGCACTGAGATTCCCACTATTCCCGCGACCAATTAAACACCTACTAGCAAATAAATCAAAGTAGCGTAGAACAGGGAAGTGTATGCTGGTGATTCTTGCCCCTGAAACTTGTCTAGTTTCACCTACGGCTATCATATCAATAAACCCTTTGACGTCTTCATGACGTGGTTCATCTAGTCTACCTTCAAAGGGTACTTTGCATATTTCAGAAAAATCTAACATTGATATCTCCTTAACCACATCATATAAGCGAAACCCCACCGTAGGTGGTGTTTTTCTAGAATGAAAATGAAAGCTTTGCGTAAAAATATTGGTGAGTAAGAGATACTGTTCTTTTTGGTCGTTGATGAAGTCGGTGAGGCCTGCATTATTCGCCAACCAATAAAAGTCTTCGTAAATACCGGCGGACATCATGAAATTATTACAAGGCCATTCGCACGGTCGAACTTCCGCCATGCGAGGAAGATGATACTTGGGCTTCTTGTTTTCTTCTTTCTTCTTCTCCTCTGAGCTCTTGCTGGAAGAGCCCCTCAATATTCTTTTTAACATTTTCCCTTTCTGAAATTTTCTGAAATTTTTAGTAACACACAATAAAAGTTAACCAAACTCAACAAGAACGATAGCAACAACTCCTATAAGTGCCTATAAGCTATATCATGCATTAGAACTACTTGGTACCAAGAAAAATTGACATGCAAGCTCAAGAACAAGGTCACCACAACAGCACAAATTTGCAACAAATAAAGCACTAGAATAAAAACTAATTGGACCAATGGAGGAGTCACATATCAAGGAACAATCTCCCCAAACAGTTTGGTGAATGGTGCTTTGAGCAAGGAGATCGAAAATGGCAGCAAAACGAGCTAGAACTCGGGTTTGAGCTGGTTGGGGATTTTTTTGGGAGGAAGAAGAAGGGCATGGGTGAAAGGATAAGTGGAGGGGGCCACGTGGGGCCCTCGAGGCAGGGGGCGTGCCCTATGAAGGGGGGCGCGCCCCGTGCCCTCGAGGCCAGGTGCTGGCACCCCTCGCTGTGTGTTCAGTGCCATATTTTCTTAAATATTGTAGAAAAAATCATATTTCATTTTCATGGCATTTGGAGAACTTTTATTTTGAAGATATTTTTTATTGCACGGATAAGTCTAAAAACAGACTGATAATGCTATTTTTCTTTTATTTAACCTAATTAACAGAAAGTAAAAGGAGGGTACAAAAGGTTTGTGCTATCTAGATTCACCTATCCCATGTTCATCAAAAGGAATCCATTAACAAGGTTGATCAGGTCTTGTTAATAAACTCTTTCCGAGTAACATGAAACCGGAGAATTTTCGAATAACACTATGTTACCTCAATGGCGATATGTATGTCCCCAACAATAAGTATGTCATATGCCTTCTTGATAGTAGGAATAGGAAACTCAAAACCTTCAATAGTAATAGTTCAAGTTTTTCCAATATAATTGATACTATAAACTTGAGGTTGTTTCCTTGGAAAATGTACAGTATGCTCATTACCATTGACATGAAAAGTTACATTGTCTTTGTCACAATCAATAATAGCTCCTGCAGTATTCAAAAAAGGTCTTCCAAGAATAATAGACATACTATCATCCTCGAGAATATCAAGTATAACAAAGTCCGTTAGAATAGTAACATTTGCAACTACAACAGGCACATCCTCACAAATACCGACAGGTATAGCAGTTGATTTATCGGCCATTTGCAAAGATATTTCAGTAGGTGTCAACTTACTCAAGTCAAGTCTACGATATAAAGAGAGAGGCATAACACTAACACCTGCTCCAAGATCACACAAAGCAGTTTTAACATAATTTCTCTTAATGGAGCAAGGTATAGTAGGTACTCCTGGGTATCCTAATTTTTTAGGTATTCCACCCTCAAAAGTGTAATTGGAAAGCATGGTGGAAATTTCTACTTCAGGTATCTTTCTTTTGTTGGTAATAATATCTTTCATATACTTAGCATAAGGATTTGTTTTAAGCACATCCGTCAAACGCATACGCAAAAAGATAGGTCTAATCATTACGGCAAAGCGCTCAAAGTCCTCATCATCCTTTTTCTTGGATGGTTTCGGAGGGAAAGGCATGGGTTTCTGAACCCATGGTTCTCTTTCCCTACCGTGCCTCCTAGCAACAAAGTCTCTCCTATCATAACGTTGAGTCTTTGATTGTGGGTTATCAAGATCAACATCGGGTTCAATTTCTACATCATTATCATTGCTAGGTTGAGCATCAACATGAACATCATTATTAATATTATCACTAGGCTCATGTTCATTACCAGATAGTGTCTCATCATCAGAAACAGATATATCATTGGGATTCTCAGGTGGGTGAGCTACAGGTTCACTAGAAGCATGCAAAGTCCTATCATTTTTCTTTTTCTTCTTCTTAGAAGAACTAGGTGCATCTAAATTAGCTCTCTGAGAATCTTGCTCAATTCTCTTAGGGTGGCCTTCAGGATACAGAGGTTCCTGAGTCATTTTACCACCTCTAGTTGCAACTCTAAAAGCATAGTCATTATTATTACTATTTAATTCATTGAGCAAATCATTATGAGCCTTAAGTACTTGTTCTACTTGAGTGGTGACCATGGAAGCATGTATACTAATGAGTTTCAGTTCATCTTTAGCACTAGACAGATAACCACTCAAACGTTCAATCATATGAGCATTGTGTTGTAATTGTCTACCAACATAAGCATTGAAATTTTCTTGTTTCACAATAAAATTGTCAAACTCATCTAAGCATTCGCTAGCAGACTTATAACGAGGAATGTCACTTTCATCAAATCTATAAAGAGAATTTACCTTTACTACCTGTGTCGGGTTATCAAGACCATGTATTTCTTCAATAGGCGGTAAGTTCTTAACATCTTCAGCTTTAATACCTTTTTCTTTCATGGATTTCTTTGCCTCTTGCATATCTTCAGGACAAAGAAATAGAACACCTCTTTTCTTTGGAGTTGGCTTAGGGGCTGGTTCAGGAAGTGTCCAATTATTTTCATTGGCCAACATATTATTCAATAGTAATTCAGCCTATTCAACTGTTTTTCCCTGAAAACATAACCAGCACAACTATCTAGGTGGTCTCTGGAAGCATCGGTTAGTTCATTATAAAAGACATCAAGTATATCATGCATCTCAAGAGGATGATCAGGCAAAGCATTAAGTAACTGGAGAAGCCTCCCCCAAGCTTGTGGGAGACTCTCTTCTTCGGTTTGAGCAAAGTTATATATTTCCCGTAAGGCAGCTTGTTTCTTATGAGTGGGAAAATATTTAGCAGAAAAGTAATACATCATATCCTGGGGACTGCGCACCCACCCAGGATCAAGAGAATTAAACCAAGTCTTAGCATCACCCTTTAATGGGAATGGAAATAGCTTAAGGATATAGTAGTAGCGAATCTTTTCATCATTGGTAAACAAGGTGGCTATATCATTCAACTTGGTAAGATGTGCCACAACAGTTTCAGACTCATAGCCATGGAAAGGATCAGATTCAACCAAAGTAATTAACTCAGGATCAACAGAGAAGTCATAATCCTTATCAGTGACACAGATAGGTGAAGTAGCTAAAGCAGGGTCATGTTTCATTCTAGCATTCAAGGACTTTTCTTTCAAGTTAGCTAATAACTTCTTAAGATCATATCTATCATTGCAAGCAAGAAAGTCTCTAGCAGTTTCTTCATCCATAACATAACCCTCAGGCACAACAGGCAATTCATACTTATTGGGAGTAGTTTCATCATCACTTTCATAAATATCATCAACATTGGCATTCTCCCTAACCTTAGCAATTTGTTCATCTAGAAATTCACCTAGTGGCACAGTATCAGGCATAGAGATAGTTTCATCATACATAGCAGAAGTAGCATCATCAAGAACATACGACATATCAGATTCAATAGCAACAGTAGGTGTCGCAAGTTTACTCATAATAGAAGGAGAATCAAGTGCAGAGCTAGATGACAGTTCCTTACCTTCCCTCGTAGTTCAGGGTAAGATCTTGGTTTTTGAGTCCTTCAAATTCTTCATAGTGATAAGCAGATATAAATCCCAAGTGACTTACAGAATAGAGCTATGCTCCCCGGCAACGGCGCCAGAAAATAGTCTTGATAACCCACAAGTGTAGGGGATCACAACAGTTTTCGAGGGTAAAGTATTAAACCCAAATTTGTTGATTCGGCACAAGGGGAGCCCAAGAATACTCTTAAGTATTAGCAGCTGAGTTGTCAATTCAACCACACCTGGAAACTTAATATCTGCAGCAGGATAGTTTAGTAGCAAAGTAATATGATAGTGGCGGTAGCAGCAATAAAAGTAAAGATAGTGTTTTTGTAGTTTTTGTGATATAAGCAACGGGAAAGTAAATAGCAACTAGCAATATAGGTAAAGCTTGTAGGCATTGGATCGGTGAAGGGAAATTACGTCGAATGCAATTCATCATGTAGAAGTTATAACCTAGGGTGACACAGAACTAGCTCTAGTTCATCAATGCAATGTATGCATGTACTCCAAATATAGTCATACATGCTTATGGAAAAGAACTTGCATGACATCTTTTGTCCTACCCTTCCGTGGCAGCGGGGTCCTATTGGAAACTAAGGGATATTAAGGCCTCCTTTTAAAAGAGTAACAGACCAAAGCATTAACACATAGTGAATACATGAACTCCTCAAACTATGGTCATCACCGGGAGTGGTCCCGATTATTGTCACTTCGGGGTTGCCGGATCATAACACATAGTAGGTGACTATAGACTTGCAAGATAGGATCAAGAACACACATATATTAATGGAAACATAATAGGTTCAGATCTGAAATCATGGCACTCGGGCCCTAGTGACAAGCATTAAGCATAACAAAGTCATAGCAACATCAATCTCAGAACATAGTGGATACTAGGGATCAATCCCTAACAAACTAACTCGATTACATGATAGATCCCATCCAACCCATCACCATCCAGCAAGCCTACGATGGAATTACTCACACACGGCGGTGAGCATCATGGAATTGGTGATGGAGGAAGGTTGATGATGACGATGGCGACGATCTCCACTCTCAGGAGCCCCGAACGGACTCCAGATCAGCCCTCCTGAGAGAGATTAGGGCTTGGCGGCGGCTCCGTCTCGTAAAACGCAATAATTCTTTCTCTTTGATTTTTTTCTCCATGAAACGGAATATATAGGACCTGAGGATACGTCGGTGGGGCGTCGGGGTGCCCTCAAGGCAGGGGGTGCGCCCTGGGAAGGGGGGCACGCCCCCCACCCTCGAGGATAGCCCGTGGGCCCCCAGGTGTAGATCTTCTTGTAGGTATTTTTTATATTTTCTGAAATAAATCTCCGTTGATTTTCAGGCGATTTCGAGAACTTTTTATTTCTGCATAAAAACAACACCATGGCAGTTCTGCTGAAAACAACGTTAGTCCAGGTTAGTTCCATTCAAATCATGCAAGTTAGAGTCCAAAAGAAGGGCAAAAGTGTTTGGAAAAGTAGATACGTTGGAGACATATCAATATGACACATCCGATCTCAAGACTTCAAGCGGGTCAGCCTACGGCTGCAACCTCCTATCCCGAAGGCAGAGTATTTCTTGTTAGGCCAGTTTATCGAACTAAACTCGAGCGGCTTGAGAGAGAAATAAGGCTACCCGACTATTGACCACACACTCGCGCCGAAAAAGGAGTGATAGAAAAAGACTTTGCAACGACCAAGTAGGAAGCACATTTGCTATAAAGCGGCTTATATAAATTTAAGAGCCCCCAGTTAACTTGGGTAAGAGAAGTGTTTTTAACCAAAGAATAATTAAAAAAATTGACCATGGAAGCGACTTAGCTAGTTAATGTGCTCGGTGGTGATGACGCGGGTCCAGATTGCGTCGGGACGAGGACCCAGCCCCCAAGCCAGTCCCGGGATGGCCGAGCGCGGAGTTCGGCATTCCGAAGTGGTGACATAGCACAGTCGATGTGGCGAGACGAAACCCCCACTCCGGCCGAGGCGACGGAGCATGCCAGCAGTTTGAGGTCGAAGTCCCCGGAGTGGAATAATAAAGCGGTGGCGAAGCCCCCGGTATAGCCAAGTTGACGCAGTAGATCGGCGGGGTGACATCAACGTACCACGTCGGTACGACGCGGTGACAGCGCTGCCCGACCCAAATCCTCTATCTGCACACATAAAATAGTGCGAGCCAGAAGTAATAAAAAAAATAACAAAAACATATTCTTCTACTTAATTCATTTAAGTGAAGTATGGCCTGAGCGCCGAGGTCGTCCCGGCAGAGTGGCACTGCAGTACAAGGATGCGCATCGGGGCGACCCCACATCTTGGTCGATGGAGGCGACGACGACGACGTCGGCTCGCCAGTGGTGTGGCTTAGGCAAGGTCGATTATCTGCATGCATGAAGTAGCACAAGACAGATAATGAAAACTAAAAATTCTTTACAAATTATTTATGCAAAATAAATTGCTAAAAAGATGTATCCTGGCGCGAGGCCAATGTCGACACAAGGCGTCGATGCGATGAGGTGACAAAATCCGAATTCGCAGGGTCGCCCGAGTTACGGCCACGGTGCGCGCGTGACAGCGACGGCATATCGGATCATCCTAAAATGACAACCTCGGTGTAGACCAGACTGCAAAACCTGCAACACCAAAAATCGCCGACAAGCAGAAAATACTCTTTGAAATATTATTAATAGGCACATCGCGAAAAAGTAGAACAACTGCACCTGGTGATTTATCCGACAATGTCCAAACTGATGGCGGATAAGGTGATTATGGACGGGGACGTCCTAGCCGGAGTGCCTCAAGACTGCGCTGGGCCGACCAATATACCGCACGGCCGATCCGAACATTAAGGTTGGTTTGACAAAGGTTCCTATGCGTAGGTTGACTCGCTAGATCGACGCAGACGAAAAACGCATGTATATGTGTCATCAAAATATCTCTGCAGAAAATAATGCAGTACAAACGGATTGAAAATATTCTGCAATAATTTATGTGTTAAATAATAGCTAAGAAAAATAGAACATGTTTGATCCTGATGACCGTAGCAGACCAGGGTTGTAGCAGATTAAGGCCCTGTTTGGTTCATAAGTCTTAGGACTTTTTTTAGTCCAACCTTATAAGTCATAAGTCCCTAAAAAGTCCCTACCTGTTTGGTTCCTGCGACTTAACATGGACTAGTAGACCATATTACAACTATAAGTCCCTATAAGTCCCTCCTTGAGAGTCTTATTTGATAAGTCCCAAATGCCCACTTTAAGTCCCTATAAGTCCCTCCTGTTTGGTTTAGATGGAACTTATAGAGACTTATTTAAGTTCCTAGACCAATAAGTCCCTGGAAACAAACACCCTCTAAAGCAAATGAAAGAAAAGTGATCCACATTGAACTAGTATCAGATCGCTTTGATCTTTCCAAGAAGTAGTACTAGTTGAACTACTAGTATTCACCAACACGTGAAGTGGTGTTTGTGGCCTAAGTCTTGAAGACCGTGCTTGGAAAAGAAGTAATTAAATGGGTTAAGTGGTGCTCTTGGTATGCACTTTTCAGACAAAAGGTTTACATAGGACCCGCAGCCAGGACTGCCTTGCTTCCTGAGGTTCAGCCCGTTGAGAGTCTCCTGTGAGAGCCCCTGCCCGGCCCGATCCCGGACCTTCCCCGGCGGCTCCGCTGCCCGGAAAAGGGACGGGGAAGGAGCAAGGTGCTTCCCTATAAATAGCAGTGTTAGGAGTTCCTTAGTTGCTGCCGTGTTGGCTTTAGGCGTGATGCCGAGTATGGCGCTCGCGTCTACGAGCGGCGTCGGTCGCCGTCGAACTTCGTCTCCCAGGTACGCTTCGTGGTGGAGTGAATCTATGGAGGCGGATCTGACCATGACTGCTTCAATAAGCTCGTTTGGTGGTTCCCTGAGCTTTGGCGAAGTCCATTCTTTTTTTAAAACATAGACGTCAGGACGTCCAGCTTTAAATTAATAAAGCCCACAACAAGACAGCGTGCACAACGATACAGACATAACCACGATCACATAAGTCTACTAAGGACCATCGTAATTCAGCAAAAGGGCACAACGAAGGCATAAATTGCATTATATAGCTAGCCAGCCAAATCAGGAGCGCGCAGATTCGGCGGAAACACAACCAAAAGAGGCCTTCCATCCCTATGGAGCATCAGAGACGGGCGACGGAGCTCGGGACGACGCGTAGACAGCATGCATGCGAGCGAGAGCTTGTTGGTGTAGATCAGAGTCCTGTTGTCTTCCCAGCGGGGCCCACAGCTGCAAGAACACGATGCATTTGAAGAGTACGTCAGCCGGATGGGAGGGAAATACACCCTCAATAGAAAACTTGTTGCGAATGTGCCACAAAGCCCACATCAAAGCCGCCGCGCATGTCCACATTACACGGCGCACAGAACCTTGGACCGAAGATAGCAAGGACACAAGTGCGGAGCGAGAACGTGGATCCCAATCCACTCCCGCTGCCGCGCGAACCGTGCTCCAGGCAAAACGCACCAAAGGGCACCGGAAAAAATTGTGGTCGGCGTCTTCCGAAGCACCACACAGCGCACACGGCCCGGAGGCCGGGCCATTACGCTTGGCAATATTAATCGAAGTGGGAGGCGGTCTTGACAGAGCTGCCAAAGGTCCACTCTTCTTCCTCCCCACTTTTGGCTGCCACGGAGGTGGATGTAGTGGAAGGGAGAAGTGGAGATTCAGATCTGTGCGAGTGGGTCGTGCGTCATCAACGTTGGTGGCTAAAGGGCCTTGGCGCCTGCTGATGCCTCTGCTGTGCATTGGTGGTTGGCTGCCGGCTTTGCAAGCTTCACCGGCGTATTCTCTGGTCGAAGGGCGGCTGCTCGGAGCATGTATGCTCCTTTTCTTCCTCCTGGCCTGGATGCCAACAAGGAGGCAGCACAAGTTCTGCTTGGAGTCCATCTCTCCTTTCTCCGGTGGGAGGCGGAGCGGTGGCGCTCTGGACGCCCCAAGTGGTTTCGTCCCCGGTGGCGACTGGCGTGAATCTGAGCAGGATTTGCTTTCTGGACCCAATTGCAATCTTAGATCTAGAGTTAGGGTCCTCCTAGTTAGTTTCAGGGACTTGAATGTAATTTTATGTTTTCTTGAGTCCTGTTACGAGCTTAGTATCTCCACCGCTTTCAGTTAATACAGAGCTCTCTGGGTCCTTCGGGACCCAGCTACTGTTCAAAAAAAAGGACCCGCTGTCGAACTAGGAGCCGAATTAGCAAAGGAAAAGAAAGGAATCTTCCTGGTTTATGCTCCGCCGAGCTGAAGTCTGGTCGGCCCTGTTACCATGCGTGTGTGGTCTCCACGGCTGAAATGCCGCTGGCGAGATCGCCAAATCCTTTTCTGTGTTGACATCGAATCCGCAAACTACTATCAGGATCCAACGTACTGCCCGGCGGTGGACACACGTCGCCACCGCTATTATTATTGGTTTGATCCTCATCTGTCTGCAAATAGCAACCCGATGCAACCGCAATGATTTTGCAAAAAGGATAATTTATATGAAACATATTTTTACAGAAAAAATATCATCTGATTATCCAATCAACTCGTGGCGATCACCTAGCAGGCTCTCAATGAAAGCATCAATGTTGGTTCAATATCCGACATATCTCGTAGTAGGGGTCCTAAGCTAGGCGTCTTGGAACTATGATAACATGGGCACGGATTTTACCTAGGTTCGGGCCCTCTTGTTGGAGGTAAAACCCTACGTCCTGCTTTTCATTATATTGATATGGGTGTAGTATAGGGTACATGTGTCTACCACGAGATTGATCTAATGAATATAAGATGTTCTATTGACTCACCTGGCTTCGGTTTATATAACGCACCGGAGGCCTAGGGTTTAGGAGAGTCCTTGTCTTGGGCGCCAAGTCTTGTGGAAACCTCCTTGTATGCGACATGGGTTGTCCGAAGTGACCCATGAATGAACCGCCATGGGGTCCTCGGCTCGATCCAGCTGGTCGGGAGACGACGTGGTGAGTACCCCCTAGTCCATGACACCATCAGTTTTCAGGATAAAGCGCCGCCGTCTCGAGACGGAACCTGGGCAAAACCAATCTATAGCTCCGGCATGACTGTTCTGCCGAGGATACTTTCCCCCGGAAGGGGGAAATCAAAGTCATCGTCATCACCAACGATCTTCTCATCAAGAGGTGGTCAATCTCCATCAACATCTTCACCAGCACCATCTCGTCTCAAACCCTAGTTCATCTCTTGTGTCCGATCTTTGTCTCAAAGCCTCAAATTGGTACCTGTGGGTTGCTAGTAGTATTGATTACTCCTTATAGTTGATGCTAGTTGGTTTATTCGGTGGATGATCATATGTTCAGATCCTTTATGCTATTCAAAACCCCTCTGATAATGAACATGAATATGATTTGCGAGTAGTTACTTTTGTTCCTTAGGACATGTGAGAAGTCTTGTTATAAGTAATCATGTGAATTTGGTATTCGTTCGATATTTTGATGAGATGTATGTTCTTTCCTCTAGTGGTGTTATGTGAATGTCGACTACATGACACTTCAGCATTATTTGGGCCTTGGGGAAGGCATTGGGAAGTAATAAGTAGATGATGGGTTGCTAGAGTGACAGAAGCTTAAACCCTAGTTTATGCGTTGATTCGTAAGGGGCTGATTTGGATCCCTATGTTTCATGCTAAGGTTAGATTTATCTTAATACTTCTTTCGTAGTTGCGGATGCTTGCGAGAGTGGTTAATCATAAGTGGGAGGCTTGTCCAAGGAAGGACAACACCCAACCACCGGTCCACCCACATATCAAATTATCAAAGTACCGACCGTGAACCATATGAGCTTGATGAAAACTAACTTGACAACAATTCCCATGTATCCTCGGGAGCACTTTGCTTTATATAAGAGTACGTCCAGTCTTGTCCTTTGCTACAAAAAGGATTGGGCCACCTTGCTGCATCGTTTTTACTTTTGTTACTTGTTACCCATTACGAATTATACTATCATACAACTATCTGTTACCGATAATTTTAGTGCTTGCAGAGAAAACCTTGCTGAAAACCACTTGTCATTTCCTTCTACTCCTCGGTGGGTTCAACACTCTTACTTATTGAAAGGACTACGATAGATCCCCTACACTTGTGGGTCATCACTGCTCGCGCTCGCTGTCGAACGCCACTGCTACTCGTGCCGTGGCTGGGCACCACTAAGGGAGTCCTAGATTAAGGGGTCCTCAGGTGACCAGATCGTTCATTATGGGCCGAACTGGGGGGCCATGAAGATTATCGATGAAGACTATCTTCGTATCCGGATAGGACTCCCCATGTGTAAAATACCAAGTTTAGAGTCCGGGTGTAATACTTTCCTTCCTCTGCAAGGTGATCGTGTACGAACCCTAGGTCCCTCCTGTGACGCCACCGATTTGACCGTACACTAATCATGCACGCAAATGTGTACGACCAAGATCAATGACTCACTGGAAGATATCACAACATAACTCTAGACACAAATTAAAATAATACAAGCTTTATATTACAAGACAGGGGCCTCGAGGGCTCGAATACGTAAGCTCGAAAACACAAGAGTCAGCGGAAGCAATAATATCTGAGTACAGACATAAGTTAAACAAGTTTGCCTTAAGAAGGCTAGCACAAATATAGAAACGATCGAGAAGTCAAGGCCTCCTGCCTGGGACCTCCTAACTACTCCTCGAAGCCGAACTCCACGTAGAAACATCCTCGGGATCCTCTGGGTCTTAGACTCCACCATCTGGTTGCAACATCCGAGAAGAAGGAACAAAAGGGGGAAAAGGGGGAGCAAAGCAACCGTGAGTACTCATCCAAAGTACTCGCAAGCAAGGATCTACACTACATATGCAATGATATCTGTATAAAGGGGTAATATCTATGGACTGAACTGCAGAATGCCAGAATAAGAGGGGGATAGCTAATCCTATCGAAGACTACGCTTCAAGCCGCCTCCATCTTATAGCACTATAAGAGAGTAGATGGAATATTAACAAGTATCAATGCTTCTGGCAGCCTCCGTCTTGAGTAGCTGAAGAGTTCACCGAGTAACATCGTATAGCATAATCCTACCCGGCGATCCTCCCCTCGTCGCCCTGTGGGAAAGCGATCACTGGGTTTTATCTGGAACTTGTCTGGGTGTGTTTTATTAAGTCTCTAGTGCTAGTTGTCATGAGGTCATAGTACAACTCTGGGTTGTCATTTTACCGAGGGACACGGCTATTCGAATAGATTAACTTCCCTGCAGGGGTGTACCACATAACCCAGCACGCTCGATCCCATTTGGCCGGACACACTTTCTTGGGTCATGCCAGCCTCGGAAGATCAACACGTCGCAGCCCTACCTAAGCACAACAGAGAGGTCAGCACGCCGGTCTAAGTCCTAAGCACGCAGGGGTCCGGGCCCATCGCCCAACGCACACCTACACGTTGCGTGCGCGGCCGGTGAGCAGACCTAGCAACCTCCATTACTAAGGAAGTTAAGTTACGCGGTCCAACCCGGCGCGCCCCGCTAAACCGCTGACGTCAGGAAGGCTTCGGCTGATACCACGACGTCGAGTGCCCATAACTATTCCCACGTAGCTGGTTAGTGCGTATAGGCCAATAGCCAGACTCAGATCAAATACCAACATCTCGATAAGCGTGTTATTATGAAATAACCGCGGACAACGACCAGGGCCAGGCCCACCTGTCTCCTAGGTGGTCGCAACCCGCCCTGTCGCTTCGCCACAAAGTAACCATCAGGGGGCTGCCGGGAACCCAGGCCCACCACTACCTATGTGGAACCACCTGCCCTTCAGCCCCCATCCCCAAATCATCATCATGAGTATGTAATAGTAAAGTATATACCCGTGATCACCACCCGAGTGATAACGGCCCGATAGTATAGCATGGCAGACGGACAAGAGTGTAGGGCCACTGATGGAATACTAGCATCCTATACTAAGCATTAGGATATCAGGTAAGGTATCAATAGTGGTAGCAACAATGACAGGCTATGCAACATAATAGGAGCTATCGAATCATCAAAAGTAGCAAATCTAATGCAAGAATAAGAGAGAGGAGAATGGACGATATCTGGTGATCAAGGGGGGGCTTGCCTGGTTGCTCTGGCAAGAAGGAGGGGTCGTCGTCGACGCAGTCGATCACAGTGGCACCATCAGCAGTCTCAGTCCCGATGTCTATCAGAGAGAAGAGGGTGGAGAAACAATAAATATAAAGCAAACATCGCACCACAAAGCATAACTTGGCAAAACGCGGTGCTACGTGTGACCTAACGCAGTGCTCGGTGATACAGGCGAAGAGGAAATAACATCCGGGAAAGTATTCCCGGTGTTAGGCATTTTCGGGCAGATGAAATAGAGGGGGAATGTTGCATGTTCGATATGATAGAGATGTGTGGAGGACAAACGGACCGCATATTTGGATTCGTCTCGAAATTCTGAGCAACTTTCATACATAAATTATTTTCACCCGAGTTACGGATTATTTTATATTAATTTCTAAAGTTTTAAATCATTTTTAGAATTTATTAAATTAATTTAATTCAACATTATCCACATTAGTGCATGCTGACGTTAGCATGACGTCAGCAGTCAACAGAGGTGTTGACTGGGTCGCTGACGTGTGGGTCACGCATGTCGTAGGAACTAAAACCTAATCAACCTATTAATCAGTTTAATTAGTTAATTAGGTAACTAATGTTTAATTAGTTTAATTAAACAGGATTAATTAAGTTATTAATTAACATTTTATTTAATTATTATTATTATTTTTAACTTCTTTTTTAATCATTCTGGGGGTGGGGCCCCCTTGTCATTGGCCCATAGGGGCTTAGCGGGCTAACGGGCGCGTTTGCTGGGGCGGAGCCCCGGGAGCGTGCGGGCGGTTACGGGCGCCCGACGGGGCAGACCCGGGCATCGACGCTGGGACACCGCGGGGGCGCCGGCGGGGCGCGGCCTGGGGCCAAGTGGCACCGGGCGAGCCGGCGGAGGGTGCGGGAGTCGCCGCCGGAGGCGGGCGTGGCCAGCGTGGCTGCAGCGCAGCAGCAGATCGGCGGCGGAGGCGGGGCGAGCGGCCGGAGGAGGGTGCGGCTGTACAGGGCAGGGCGAAAGCAGTCGCGGCCGCAGCCGGGAATGACGATGTGCGCGGTGGCGCACGGAGCAATGGCGAGCGTGGCGGCGAGGCAACAGCCTGCGCGGGCAGTTGCGGCGAGGCCAGGCGGGCACGGGGCGCGGCAGGGGAGCAAGAGGTGGAGGCGGCCGGTGCACGGCCACGGGCAGTCGCGGGCGCAGCCAGGGCATGCGCTGGGCGCGGTGAGCACGAGTCGGAGGCGGAGTGCGAGCTCAGACGCAGGACGATGATGTGCAACAGTGTGGGGGAGAAGGGGAGACGCTCACAGACGGTGAAGGGAATCGGAAATTTGCCTGAGGAGGAGGACGAGGAAGAAGCAGCCCAGTGGCGCGGTCGACGATGGAGAGGTCGAGGTGGAGGGCGATGGTGGTGGTGGCTCCAGCGAGGAAGTGGCGCCGACGAGGTAGAGGCGGGGCGGCTGTGGCCGCGGCATCTGCGGCCTTCGGGCGCTGTCTCGATCGACGAGGAAGGGCGAGGGAGAGACGATGGGATGGCGCCGACGGGGTCCGACGAGCGCCTGGCAACGGTGGGACGACGGGGTAGGCAGCAGGGCGCCGGGCGCCGTGGTTGTTGCCCCGATCCAGAGGGGATCGGGGAGCGAGGGGAGTGGGGATGGGAAGTGGGCGATGAGGGTTAGGGTTCCTGTCAGCGTGGGGATAAGGGGGTCGAGGGGTGGCCGACTGGGCCAGCTTGGTCGACAGAGCCGACTGGGCCAAGAGGCTGAGTGGGGAAAGGGGGGGCCTTTGCCCTTTTATATATTTTTTGTTGTCTTTTCTTTTGTTTATTTTTCCTTTTACTGTTTTATTTTAGTACCCCTTTTATTTTAGTTTTGTAAACTATAAAAGTAGCCCCTAATTTGGTATTAATAAATATGCCACTCCCACATAAGTTTGGGCAACAAAATGAAATAGTTTAACATTTTAGTTATTGAAAAAGGCATTTCACTAATTGCTTGGCTAGTGTTTTAATTAGTTTAGGACATTCAAACACCTGATCAAAGTGTGGTTTCTCCAACATGATTACCTATGGATTATTTGGCACGACCCGGACATTTTAGTTTAAACATTTGAAAACTTTCATCGTTTGACTTTAATTCAAATTGAATTTGGATTGGTTTTAAACTAACATGAATTTATCGACAGTAACCGCGTGACGTGGCGTCATTAGCAGAGGTTTACTGTAGCTTGATTATCCGGGCGTCACACCTCCGATGCATATATAAATTGGAGGGTTTAGTCCGTAGAGACAACAACAGAATCATAGCAATCTCATAGGCTAGACTTTTAGGGTTTAGCCATTACGATCTCGAGGTAGATCAACTCTTGTAATCCATATTCATCAAGATCAATCAAGCAGGAAGTAGGGTATTACGTCGATCGAGAGGGCCTGAACCTGGGTAAAACATCGTGTCCCCAGTCTCCTGTTACCAACGATCCTCAGACACATAGTTTGGGACCCCCTACCCAAGATCTGCCAGTTTTGACACCGACATTGGTGCTTTCACTGAGAGTTCCACTGTATCGTCGGAGGAAGGATGAATGGCTTGCTTCGTCACCAACGACGACGCCACCACCGAGGGAGTTTTTCTCCCCGGCCAGCTCTTCGTGTTTGGTGGCTTCGTGCCTCGTGCCAACACTGAAGGCCACCTCGAGCAGGTTGACTGCTATGCCCCTGGTCACCAGATCAGGTTTGGAACCTCAAACTACGTTGCTGACGTCCGCAGAGATTTGATGTTCAACGGATTTGCATCCATGGCGGCTGCTCCCTACCACCACGATGAACATGATCTATATCGGTCATCAGACCCCGTACAGGGGGGTAACACTTGCAATAGCTCTGGTCTTATATCCGGAGCAGACCACTTCATCCGAGGACGGAAAGATCAACTCCGCCACGGAGATCATAGACTCAGCGCCGCCTGAGCCACACACAGGCCCAACCTTGAGCGGGACTCCCCTCACGGGAACTCCGGACTCGTTTCCGTCTACAAGTTCCAAACTTTCAGCATCTGCGTCTTTCAGGCTCGATCGAGTGGCTGTTGCCGAACTCAGCCCTGTAGATATCCGAACACATGCCCGGCACTTGCCTTTAGACGAAGCGCCGGACTTACTGAAATCTCTCTCCCTAGCAGAGGATTCCTAGCTGAATTATGCCCAGTTCGAACTGGGGGCTGAGGACAGGGAATTTCACTTCCCACCAACCACCCACTTGGTAGCCACGATCGAGGACCTAACCGATCTATTAGATTACACTTCCGAAGACATCAACGAGATGGACCACGATGTGGCGCCCCCGATTTGTCCATACAATCACGGCCCGATTTGTCCGTACACTAATCATGCACGCAAATGTGTACGACCAAGATCAGGGACTCACTGGAAGATATCACAACACAACTCTAGACACAAACTGAAAATAATACAAGCTTTATATTACAAGCCAGGGGCCTCGAGGGCTCGAATACATATGCTCGAAAACACAAGAGTTAACGGAAGCAATAATATCTGAGTACAGACATAAGTTAAACAAGTTTGCCTTAAGAAGGCTAGCACAAAAGTAACAACGATCGAAAAGGCAAGGCCTCCTGCCTGGGACCTCCTAACTACTCCTCGAAGCCGAACTGCACGTAGAAACATCCTCGGGATCCTCTGGGTCCTGGACTCCACCATCTGGCTGCATCATCCGAGAAGAAGGGACAAAAGGGGAAAAGGGGGAGAAAAGCAACCGTGAGTACTCACCCAAAGTACTCGCAAGCAAAGATCTATACTACATATGCAATGATATATGTGTAAAGGGGGTAATATATGTGGGATGAACTGCAGAATGCCAGAATAAGAGGGGGATAGCTAATCCAATCGAAGACTACGCTTCTAGTAACCTCCATCTTGCAGCAGAAGATGAGGGTAGCTGGAAAGTAACAAGTATCCTCGCTTCTGGCAGCCTCCGTCTTGCAGCAGTGGAAGGGAGTAGATGCTTAGTTCATCAAGTAACATCGTATAGCATAATCCTACCCGGCGATCCTCCCGCACATCACCCTGTGAGAGAGCAACCACCGAGTTATATCTGGAACTTGTCTGGGTGCGTTTTATTAAGTATCCAGTTCTAGTTGTCATGAGGTCAGAGTACAACTCCGGGTCGTCCTTTTACCGAGGGACACGGCTATTCGAATAGATTAACTTCCCTACAGGGGTGCACCACATAACCCAGCACGCTCGATCCCATTTGGCCGGACACACTTTCCAGGGTCATGCCCGGCATCGAAAGATCAACACGTCGCAGCCCGACCTAAGCACAACAGAGAGGTCAGCACGCCGGTCTAAACCCTAAGCGCACGGGGGTCTGGGCCCATCGCCCAATGCACACCTGCATGTTGCGAGGGCGGCCGGTAAGTAGACCTAGCCGCTCCTAATACCAGAGCAGCTTTCCAGTCCAATCCGGCGTGCGCCGCTAAGTCGCTGACGTCAAGAAGGCTTTGGTTGATACCACGATGTCGAGTACCCATAACTATTCCCACGTAGCTGGTTAGTGCATATAGGCCAATGGCCAGACTCAGATCAAATACCAAGATCTCGTTAAACGTGTTATTATGAAATAACCGCGGACAACGACCAGGGCCAGGCCCACCTATCTCCTAGGTGGTCGCAACCCGCCCCGTCGCTCTGCCACAAGTAACCATCAGGGGGTTGCCGGGAACCCAGGCCCACCACTACCTGTGTGGAACCACCTGCCCCTTCAGCCCCCATCTCCGAATCATCATCATGTGTATGTAAAGTATGTATATAGTATATACCCGTGATCACCACCCGAGTGATCACGGCCCGATAGTATAGCATGGCAGACGGACAAGAATGTAGGGCCACTGATGGAATACTAGCATCCTATACTAAGCATTTAGGATTGCGGGTAAGGTATCAACGGTTATAGCAACAATGTCAAGCTATGCAACAGGATAGGATTATTCGATAGCAGTAACATGCTACACTACTCTAATGCAAGTAGTAAAGAGAAGAATAGGCGATATCTGGTGATCAAGG
>LR738714.1:182488168-182508811 GCA_902687465.1 Secale cereale
GTCCTTCCTTTCTTTCGTTTTTTTGTATTTCTTTTTATTCTTCCTATTTTCTAAATCCTTTTTATATTGTTTTAGCTTTACAAAAATATAATTCTTGCACCTAACTTAGTGTCACAAATTAGTCATCTGCCACATTTCTGTTTAGCACTTAAATAATTTATTTATTACTTACATAATTTTAAAATCATTCAATTAATTGTTTTAGCCCATGTTTCTATTATCTTATGGAATCTAAGCATTTTAGAAAATGTTGGTTTCACCACCAAAACTAGTTATGGATTATATTGCACATATAGGACATTTTAGTTTTGACAATTGAAAATTTAAATGTTTGACTTGATTTTGAATTAGAATTTGAACTGGTTTTGAACCAGCGTGAGATTAACAACAGTAACCGTGGTGACGTGGCATCATTAACATGGGATTACTGTAGCCTAATTATCCGGGCGTCACAATTCTCCTCCACTACAAGAAATCTCGTCCCGAGATTTAAGCGGTGGAGTAGGGGGGGGAGTGCTGGTAGCGAAAACCTAACGAGTCTTCTTGGTCTTGGCTGCCCTTTTGATTAGGTTGATCCCTTTCGTTGATGTCTTCATTTCTTTGCTTCAAGTCATCCTGATCATGTCGTCATCCTTTCTTCGGGAACTCTATCGTCCTACGAACGCGACCATGGGAAAAAACTCCGGAAGAACGCATCTCCACAAAGCTGGGCATCTGACGGTGAACTCAATGGGGAATACACAAGGTACCCCACGAGTTGTAATTCAGTGAATTCATTGAGTGCAATATATGATGATACCAAAGTTTCAAAAGGGTAGGCAATCATTCGATGCCTAGACAGAAGCTGGAATGGGGGCTTGAATCAACGAGAATAACACGATGTTTGATTCTAGGATGAATAATGGTATAGAATGTAGCTCGTGAATCACATTCAAACCGAGGTGCAAAGGATGCATTAGAATTCGGGTTGTAAAGAAGAGTCAGGTTTCGATCCAGTGGACCTATGGGTTATGGGCCCACCATGTGGGTTGAAATAAGAAGGGTGGTGACATCTTGCACAGCCTCGACAGGGAGGCATGTTAGTGGATAGCTTGTCAGCTATGTCGCCAACAATGTCGGTACCAAGGACGGGGAACGAAGAGAACCATTTTCCCGCTCGTTGAAACGAGGCGGACCAATAGGCAAAGTTCTCGTCCGTCGGTGGTTACCAGAATGTTATCAACAATAGTAACAGGGTCTTACACACAGAGTTGTACACCAAGGTGTTTACATAAGCAGAAAATTATTATTGCTTAGATTATATGTAGATCAAAGAAAGATTAAACAAACAAATTGAAAGGAAAAATTGTGATTACGCACCACATAACCCAGCACGCTCGATCCCATTTGGCCGGACACACTTTCCAGGGTCATGCCCGGCATCGGAAGATCAACACGTCGCAGCCCGACCTAAGCACAACAGAGAGGTCAGCACGCCGGTCTAAACCCTAAGCGCACGGGGGTCTGGGCCCATCGCCCAATGCACACCTGCACGTTGCGAGGGCGGCCGGTAAGTAGACCTAGCCGCTCCTAATACCAGAGCAGCTTTCCAGTCCAATCCGGCGTGCGCCGCTAAGTCGCTGACGTCAAGAAGGCTTTGGCTGATACCACGATGTCGAGTACCCATAACTATTCCCACGTAGCTGGTTAGTGCATATAGGCCAATGGCCAGACTCAGATCAAATACCAAGATCTCGTTAAACGTGTTATTATGAAATAACCGCGGACAACGACCAGGGCCAGGCCCACCTATCTCCTAGGTGGTCGCAACCCGCCCCGTCGCTCTGCCACAAGTAACCATTAGGGGGTTGCCGGGAACCCAGGCCCACCACTACCTGTGTGGAACCACCTGCCCCTTCAGCCCCCATCTCCGAATCATCATCATGTGTATGTAAAGTATGTATATAGTATATACCCGTGATCACCACCCGAGTGATCACGGCCCGATAGTATAGCATGGCAGACGGACAAGAATGTAGGGCCACTGATGGAATACTAGCATCCTATACTAAGCATTTAGGATTGCGGGTAAGGTATCAACGGTTATAGCAACAATGTCAGGCTATGCAACAGGATAGGATTATTCGATAGCAGTAACATGCTACACGACTCTAATGCAAGTAGTAGAGAGAAGAATAGGCGATATCTGGTGATCAAGGGGGGGGGGGCTTGCCTGGAAGCTCAGCCGAGACGGAGGGGTCATCGTCGATGCAGTCGATCACTGTGGCACTGTCAGTGGTCTCAGTCCCGATGTCTATCGGAGAGAAGAGGAGGAAGAAACAATAAATATAAAGCAACAATTGTAATACAAAGCATAACATGGCAAAACGCGGTGCTACGTGTGACCTAACGCGGTACTGAGTGATACTAGCGAGGATGGAAAACATCCGGGAAGGTATTCCCAGTGTTAATCATTTTCGGGCAGATGAAACGGAGGGGGAATGTTGCTCGTTCGGTATGATAGAGATGTGTGGCGAACGAACGGACCGCGTATTCGGATGCGTCTCGAAATTCTGAGCAACTTTCATATATAAAGTATTTTCATCCGAGTTACAGATTATTTTATATTAATTTTTAAAGTTTTAAAAAAAATTCTAATTTATTAATTATTAAATAAATCAACACTATCCAGAATAGTGCATGCTGATGTCATCATGACGTCAGCATGACGTTTGCAGTCAACAGGGGTTGACTGGGTCAAACTGACGTGTGGGGTTCACAAGTCAAACTCTGTTTAGTTTAATTAGTACTTAGCTAATCTAATTACTGTTTAATTAAACTAACTAGTTAATTAGATTAATTAAAATGGATTAATTAACTTAATTAATTCACTAATTAATTGATTAATTAATTGTATTTAAATTATTTTACTTATTAATTGTATTATATTATTTATTTATTTATTTATTTATTTTTATTTTTATTTTTAAAACGTTCTGGGGCCTGGGCCCCATGTGTCATTGGCCCTAGGGGCCATAGCGGGTCGGGCGTGCGGGGGGCAGGGCGCAGCCCAACGGGCGCGGGCGCTGGGCGCACTGGTGCCCGCCGAGGCGAGCAGGGAGCACGCGCCGGCCATCGGCGCGTATGGCCGCCGGCGCGGTGCCGGGCACCGGAGGTGGGGGCGGCGAGGCCATTGGAGGCCAGAGTGATGGCCGGGCGGCCGGAGTGAAGCGAGGGGGGGAAGGCACGGACGGGCCGGGGAGTGCGGCGGTCGAAGAGTAGGGCCGCGGCGGTGGGGCGGCCGCGGCGGTGGAGCCGCGGCGGCCTGGCTCGGCCGACGGGCGCGGCCGGCGGGTGCGGCCGGCGGGCAGGGGCGGCGGCAAGCGATGCCGGAGGGCGGGGCGGAGGTGCGGGAGGAGTGGCGCAAGGCCGCGGCAAGGGGCGGCGCCGGCGCGGCTGACCAGAGCCGTGGTAAGGGACGCGGGCGCGCGGCTGGCGCCTGCGGGCGGACGGTGCAGGGGAGTGGAAAGGGCGGAGGCCGCGCACAGGGAGCGACGAGCGGAGCCCGGTGATGGCTGGGCACGGCCGTACCGTGGCGAGCGCAGCGGGCGCGCGCGGGGGACGCGTGCTGGGCGGAGTGCGTGCACGGGACGCACGCGTGCGGTGGCACGGCCAGGAGAAGGCGGGGTCGCGCGAGGGAGAGAGGAGGAGAGGGGATCACGGGGGCCGTAGGGAATGGGCAGTGCGGCGCGGGGAAGAGGTCGGGGACGACGGGGTGGCTCCGGTGAGGAGGCAGACCGGCGGAGGCACTCTGGCGACGGTGAGGACGGCGGTGGCGTCGGGCGGCGTCGGACTAGATGCCCCCCGATCCAGATCGAGGGAAGAGGGAGAGCGACGGGGTGGGTGTAGTGGGGGCGTGGGTTGTTGGGTTAGGGTTCGGGGTGGGGAGGCCATATAGGCAGGGGGCGACTGGGCCGGCCGGCTAGGCCGACAGCTTGCTGGGCCGAGGCCCCAGGGCCCAGCTGAGGGGTGGGGGGTCCTTCCTTTCTTTCGTTTTTTGTATTTCTTTTTATTCTTCCTATTTTCTAAATCCTTTTTATATTGTTTTAGCTTTACAAAAATATAATTCTTGCACCTAACTTAGTGTCACAAATTAGTCATCTGCCACATTTCTGTTTAGCACATAAATAATTTATTTATTACTTACATAATTTTAAAATCATTCAATTAATTGTTTTAGCCCATGTTTCTATTATCTTATGGAATCTAAGCATTTTAGAAAATGTTGGTTTCACCACCAAAACTAGTTATGGATTATATTGCACATATAGGACATTTTAGTTTTGACAATTGAAAATTTAAATGTTTGACTTGATTTTGAATTAGAATTTGAACTGGTTTTGAACCAACGTGAGATTAACAACAGTAACCGTGGTGACGTGGCATCATTAACATGGGATTACTGTAGCCTAATTATCCGGGCGTGACACACGATGTCGAAGCCGATCTAAGTACAAACCCGCCCGCAACCCGGCGATGGACGAATACTTCTACATATGATGCATACATGGTGGACACACCGAATGAAAAGGAGGGCGATGGCGATATCAATTCAGAGCAGGACAAGCCCGTCGATGAACCTCCCAAATGCCGGCGTCAGAAGCGTCGATCTCGACCCCGTAAAGGGAAAGAGAGCAACACTGTCACTAAAGACAATGATGATCCGGAACAAGCCGGTGACACTGTGGAGCCGGCGATAGAGCAGGACGAACGGGAGGATGGCGAACATAGTCTAAACGAACCGCTGACCGACCACAGCGATGCGGATTACAACAGCTATCAACCTATCTCCGAAGAGGATATCAGTCTATGAGATGAAGAATACATCATCCCAGAAGAATAGGATATGCTCAACCACAGATTGAACAGAAGCGTTTCCAACAACAACTCATTACCACTGCAAGGAGCCTGAAAAAGCAGCAGCAGCGGCTTAGAGCCGAACAGGATATGCTCAACCACAGATGGAACGATGTGCTAGACGCTGAAGAATGGTACACCTCTAAAGGCCAAACAAAGAGCTATCCTAAGCACAAACTGCTGCCCCAATTCGACGACGAGGCCCCAACGCCAATTCCGTCGAATTATGACCAGGCCGATCAACCAGACCGACCACCCCGTAGTCGGAACAAAGCGTCCAGCAACGCCGTACACAAGCCCACACCTCCTCATCATAAAGGCAAGGATACAACGGCTCAGGCCCATAAGTGCGACCTACGCCGTGACCCGAATAAAAAAGCTGGCCAGACTGGATCAATCTACGGACCAAGGGAATGTACACACACGGGGCGGTGGCTATTAAGCCAAATAGACCAGTCACATTCCAGTTCAGAGTTAACACCGAACACCAATTTCGTCCGAACTACGCCACGGAATCAGAAAATACAGGGGTGCCTCACACCCTCTGTGCTTCACCGATTAGGTGATGGATCATGAATTTGCATAAGGGTTTAAACCCGTAAACATCGAGGCCTACGATGGAACAATAGATCCAGCTGTATGGATAGAAGACTCTGTTGGGGAATGTAGTATGTCAAAAATAATCCTACGATCATGCAAGATCTATCTACTAGATGCATAGGAACGAGAGGGGAGAGTGTGTATACGTACCCTCCTAGACCGAAAGCGGAAGCGTCTAGTGACGCGGCTGATGTAGTCGAACGTCTTCGCGATCCAACCGATCAAGCACCAAACGTACGGCACCTCCGCGTTCAGCACACGTTCAGCTCACTGACGTCCCATGAGCTCTTGATCCAGCCGAACTTCACGGGAGAGTTTCGTCAGCACGACGGTGTGGTGACGGAGATGATGAAGCTACTGGCGCAGGGCTTCGCCTAAGCACTGCAACGGTATGACCGAGGTGTGTTTCTGTGGAGGGGGGCACCGCACACGGCTAGAACAATGTTTCTTGTGTGTCTCTGGGTGCCCCCTGCCCCCGTATATAAAGGAGCATGGGGGAAGGTGCGGCTGGCCAAGTATGGCGCGCAAGGAGTAGGATTCCTACTCCTATTAGGAATAGTAATCCCCCTTCCTATTCCTACTAGGAGTAGGAAAGGAAGGAGGAGAGGAGAAGGAAGAAGAGGGGCGCCTCCCCCCTTTCCTAGTCTAACTAGGATTCCTAGGGGGACGGTGCGGCCAGCCCTATGGGCTGCCTCTCTCTATTCCCTCAAGGCCCACTATGGCCCATACTCCCTCGGGGGGTTCCGGTAACCCCCTCCGGCACTCCGGTTTTATCCGATAACACCCGGAACACTTCCGGTGTCCGAATATAGTCGTCCAGTATATTAATCTTTACGTATCGAACATTCCGAGACTCCTCGTCATGTCCGTGATCTCATTCGGGACTCCGAACTACCTTAGATACATCAAACTCATAAACTCATAATACCGATCGTCATTGAACGTTAACCGTGCGGACCCTACTGGTTCGAGAACTATGTAGACATGACCGAGACTCGTCTCCGGTCAATAACCAATAGCGGAACCTGGTAGCTCATATTGGCTCCTACATATTCTACGAAGATCTTTATCGGTCAAACCGCATAACAACATACGTTGTTCCCTTTGTCATCGGTATGTTACTTGCCTGAGATTCGATCGTTGGTATCTCAATACCTAGTTCAATCTCATTACCGGGAAGTCTCTTTACTCATTCCTTAATACATCATCTCGTGACCAACTCATTAGTCATTTGCTTGCAAGGATTATTATGATGTGTATTACCGAGAGGGCCCAAAGATACCTCTCCGACACTCGGAGTGACAAATCATATCCAATATCTATGCTAACACCACGAATACTTTTGGAGACACCTGTAGAGCATCTTTATAATCACCTAGTTATGTTGTGACGTTTGATATCACACAAGGTGTTCCTCTGATATTCGGGAGTTGCATAATCTCATAGTCATAGGAACATGTATAAGTCATGAAGAAAGCAATAACAATAAACTAAACGATCAAGTTGCTAAGCTAATGGACGGGTCTTGTCCATCACATCATTCTCCTAATAATGTGACCCCGTTGATCAAATGACAACTCATGTCTATGGCTAGGAAACAAAACCATCTTTGATCAACGAGCTATTTTAGTAGAGGCATACTAGGGACACTATGTTTTTTCTATGTATTCACACATGTACTAAGTTTCCGGTTAATACAATTCTAGCATGAATAATAAACATTTATCATGATATAAGCAAATAAATAATAACTTTATTATTGCCTCTAGGGCATATTTCCTTCAGACTTTATTCTTCACATACACATGGCTCGGGGAGATGATCTCCACGCCAATAAATACTTACCCCTCAAGCTGAAAGGGCCAGCTCGACACTGGCTAAATAGCCTCCCAGAGAACTCTATAGGAAGCTGGGAAGAACTTGAGGATGCTTTTTGGGCCAACTTTCAGGGGACTTATGTTCGTCCCCTGGATGCTGATGATTTAAGTCTATAATCCAGCAACCCGGGGAATCAGCCCGTAAGCTTTGGAATCAGTTATTAACTAAAAAGAACCGGATCTTAGACTGTCCGGACGCCGAAGCCTTAGCGGCATTCAAAGACAGTGTCTGGGACCAAAGGCTGGCTAGACACCTCGGCCAGGAGAAGCCGAGAACAATGGCAGCCCTAACCACACCAATGACCCGCTTTTGCGCGGGTGAGGACAGCTGGCTGGCTCGTAGCAGCAACAGTACCAGTGATCCCAACACGTCAGAAGTCACGGAAACAACACTGGAAACATAGAGGATACAGCGGTAAACGCCGGTCTCAGTGGCTCCAGACCCAGTCAATGGAAGAAGCCATTTAAAGGCAACATGGATAGTCCATCTAGCTTGGACAAGATACTAGACAGGTCCTGCCAGATCCATGGCACCCCTGACAAACATGCAAATCACACCAACCGTAGTTGTTGGGTCTTCAAGCAGGCCGGCAAGATAAACGCCGAACACAAGGGAAAAGGACCCCAGAGCGAAGACGAGGATAAACCTCGCCAACCAAACACAGGGGGGCAGAAAAAAATTCCACCGGAGGTAAAAACTGTGAACATGATCTACGTCACCCACATCCCCAAGAGGGAGCGCAAGCGCGCACTCCGGGACATATATGCCATCGAGCCTGTCGCCCCCAAGTTCAACCCATGTTTGGCTTGCCCGATGACTTTTGATCGTAGAGATCACCCAACAAGTATCTGTCACGGAGGTTCGGCGGCCTTAGTGCTCGACCCTATAATAGACGGCTACCATCTTACTCGAGTCCTTATGGACGGCGGCAGCAGTCTCAATCTGATATACGAGGACACTGTCCGCAAGACGGGGATCGACCTGTCAAGAATTAATCCCAGCAGCATGCTACTTCTCGAGCTTGCATTGTATTCCCTCGAAGAGGAAAGTGAGATGCAACACAGTAGCGTAAGTATTTCCCTCAGTTTTTGAGAACCAAGGTATCAATTTAGTAGGAGACCACGTGCGAGTCCCTCGCACCTGCACAAACAAATAAGAACTTCGCAGCCAACATGATAGTTTATATTTTTGGTATTTTTGTTTATAAGAACAGAAACTAAAAGTGGAAAAAGTAAAGTAGATGTAGATTGATATCTTGAGAATAGACCCGGGGGGCCATAGTGTTCTCTAGAGGCTTCTTCATGATAGCGATATTCTACGGCGGGTAAACAAATTACTGTTGAGCAATTGATAGAAAAGCGAATAATTATGAGACTATCTAGGCATGATCATTGTATATAGGCATCACGTCCGAGACAAGTAGACTGACACCTGCCTGCATCTACTACTATTACTCCACACATCGACTGCTATCCAGCATGCATCTAGTGTATTGAGTTCATAAGAACAGAGTAACACCTTAAGCAATATGACGTTATGTAGAGGGATAAACTCAAGCAATATGATGTAAACCCCATCTTTTTATCCTCGATGGAAACAATACAATACGTGGCTTGCTGCCCATACTGTCACTGGGAAAGGACACCGCAAGATTGAACCCAAAGCCAAGCACTTCTCCCATTGCAGGAACTATAGATCTAGTAGGCCAAACCAAACCAATAATTCGAAGAGACTTGCAAGGATATTATGATGACACAAAAATAGTTCAGAAAAAGAACCAAATATTTCTCGTAGATAATCTTGATCATAAACCCACAATTCATCGGATCTCGACAAACACACCGCAAAAAAAGAGATTACATTGAATAGATCTCCTCGAAGACCGAGGAGAACTTTGTATTGAGATCCAAAGAGAGAGAAGAAGCCATCTAGATAATAGCTATGGACCCGAAGGTCTATGGTAATGTACTCACAACTCATGGTGACGGCGATGATGATGATGTAGAAGCACTCTGTGATGGATCCCCCCTCCGGCGGAGCTCCGAAACAGGCCCCAAGATGGGATCTCACGGGAACGGAAGGTTACGACGGAGGAACTAGGGTTTTTTCTTCTCCTCTGATGGTTTCGGGGTACGTAGGCTTATTTAGGAGGAAGGAGGACACCATGGGACCCATGAGGCAGGGGCGTGCCCTGGGCAGGGGGCGCGCCCCCCACCCTCGTGGGCACCTCGTGGCCCCTACTCCATGGTTCTCAAGTCTCCCGTGCGTGATTTTCTCCAAAAATATCTCTCCCGAAGGTTTCATTCCGTTTGGACTCCGTTTTATATTCCTTTTCTGCAAAACCCTGAAATAGGCAAAAAAATAGTAATGTGGACTAGGCCTTTGGGTTAGTAGGTTAGTCCCAAAAATAATATAAAAGTGTATGACAAAGCCCATTAAACATCCAAAACATCATAAATAATAGCATGGAACAATAAAAATTATTGATATGTTGGAGATGTATCAAGCATCCCCAAGCTTAATTCCCACCCGTCCTCGAGTAGGTAAATGATAAAAACAGAATTTTTGATGTGGAATGCTAACCAACATAGTTTTTCAGTGTAATTCTCTTAATTGTGGCATGAATGTTCAGATCTGAAAGGTTCAAGATAAAAGTCTGTATTGACATAAGAAATAATAATACTTCAAGCATACTAACAAAGAAATCATGTCTTCTCAAAATACTATGGCTAAAGAAAGTTATACCTACAAAATCATATAGTCTGGCTATGCTCCCGCTTCATCACACAAAATATTCATATCATGCACAACCCCGAGTTCAGCCAAGCACTTGTTTTCATACTCTATTCTTTTAAACCTTTCAACTTTCACGCAATACATGAGCGTGAGCCATGGACATAGCACTACGGGTGGAATAGAGAGGTGGTTGTGGAGAAGAGAAAAAGGAGGGAGATAGTCTCACATCAACTAGGCGTATCAACGGGCTATGGAGATGCCCATCAATAGATATCAATGTGAGTGAGTAGGGATTGCCATGCAACGAATGCAGTAGAGCTAAAACTGTATGAAAGTTCAACAAAATAAACTAGTGGGTGTGCATCCAACTTGCTTGCTCCCGAAGACCTAGGGCATTTCAGGAAGCCCATCGTTGGAATATACAAGCCAAGTCCTATAATGAAAATTCCCACTAGTATAAAAAATGTGACTAAGCATGAGACTCTCTACAATGAAGAACATGGTGCTACTTTGAAGCACAAGTGTGGAAAAAAAAAGATAGTAGCAATTGTCCCTTTTTCTTTTCTTTTTCTCTTTTTTTTCCTTTTTTTTGGGCCTTTCTTTTTTTCTTTGGCATTTCCCCTTTTTTTTCTTCTTTTTTTTTGCGGAGGGGCTTTATTGATTTAGCCTTTCCTCCCATGGGACAATGCTCTAATAATGATGATCATCACACTTTCATTACAACTCGATATTACAACTCGATACTACAACAAAGTATGACTCTATATGAATGCCTCCGGCGGTATACCGGGATGTGCAATGAAACAAGAGTGACATGTATGAAAAATTATGCATGGTGGCCTTGCCACAAGTACGATGTCAACTACATGATCATGCATGGCAATATGACAATATGAAGCGTGTCATATGAACGGAACGATGGAATGTTGCACGGCAATATATCTCGGAATGGCTATGAAAATGCCATGATAGGTAGGTATGGTGGTTGGTTTGAGGAATATATGGTGGATGTTTTGAGGAAGGTTATATAGTGGGTTTATGGTACCGACGAAAGTTGCGCGGTACAAGAGAGGCTAGCAATGGTGGAAGGGTGAGAGTGCGTATAATCCATGGACTCAACATTAGTCATAAGAACTCGTATACTTATTGCTAAAATCTACGAGTCATCAAAACAAAGCAATCATCGCATGCTCCTAGGGGGGAGGTTGGTAGGAGTTAACCATCGCGCGCCCCCGACCTCCACACAAAGGTTGGCACTTTACAAATACCTCATGCTCTAACTTCGTCACATAGCGGTTCACCATACGTGCATGCTACGGGAATCACTAACCTTAACACAAGCATTTCTCAATTTCATAATAACTCCACTAGCATGACTCTAATATCACTATCCTCATATCTCAAAACATTTATCAAACATCCAACATCTCATCATATTCAATGCACTTAGTGTGAAAGTTTTTACTACATTGATATTGGATGTCTATCATGTGAAGACTAGTTTTATAGCCTAAACACATTACCGTGCTGTTTTAATAGACTCTCAAATGGATATAAGTGAAGCATGAGAGTTCAACAATTTCTTCAAAATATTATCACCACCGTGCTCTAAAAGATATAAGTGAACCACTAGAGCAAAAACTATTCAACTCAAAAGATATAAGTGAAGCACATAGAGTGTTCTATCAATTCCTAGGCCATATTTAACTCTCTCAAATAGGTGTGTCCAGTAAGGATAATTGTGGAAAACTAACAAGCAAAGACTCAAATTATACAAGACGCTCCAAGCAAAACACATGTCATGTGGTGAATAAAAATATAGCCCCGAGTATAGTTACCGATGGATGAAGATGAAAGAGGGGATGCCTTCCCGGGGCATCCCCAAGCTTAGGGTTTTGATTGTCCTTGAATTTTACTTGGGGTGCCATGGGCATCCCCAAGCTTAGGCCCTTGCTACTCTTTGTTCCATAGTCCATCAAAGCAATACTCAAAACTTGAAAACTTCACAACACAAAACTTAGACAAAAATCTCGTGAGCTCCGTTAGTATAAGAAAGCAAACCACTACTCAAAGGTACTGCAATGAATTCATTCTTTGTTTATATTGGTGTTAAACCTACTGCATTCCAACTTCTCTATGGTTCATACTTCACAATATTACTCATAGATGCATTGAAATAAGCAAACAACACACGAAAAACAGAAACTGTCAAAAACAGAACAGTCTGTAATAATCTGCAGGTTTTTGCATATTTCTGTAACTCCAAAAAATTCAGACTAAATTGGTAAATGTGAGGAATTTGTCTATTAATCATCTGCAAACAGAATCAACTTAATATCATGCTCCAGTAAAATCTTATGACCATTCTAGCGAGCGCTAATGATTCTGTTTTTGACAGCAAGATCATATAAACTTCACACAACTCTTCCCAAAGGTTCTACTTGGCACAAACGCTAAACAAAACATGAAACCATGTCTAAAAATAAGCTAGATGCAATATTTATTCCCTAACAGCAGCAAAAACAAAAAATATAAAATTTGGTTGCCTCCCAACAAGCGCTATCGTTTTACGCCCATAGCTAGGCACGATACATGGATAGATCTATGGAATGCCATAATGATACGATATGTCACGAAAGCTCATCCCATATTCCCTACGTTCAGCAGAAAGCTTTCTTTGTGGCAAGAAAAAGTAATCGAAAGGGCTAAATTTAATGGGACAAATGTCCCCCACATCAATCTCAGGAGGAATAGGTTCCTCTTTTGGCCCTTTGTAGTGGACAACCAATTCATCGTTATAGGCATTCTTTTGGCAGAAGGTCATAAGCCTTCGCTCAAGGGAGAAGCCTAACCCATTGTTCTGGATAGCAAAATCATCGTTCATCTCAGAAATTCTGTCAATCAAGATATCGGTAGGAACCTTTTTTCTAAGGTTTTCATTAAAAGCAACATGATCAGGAGATCGCAACCGCATTATGTCTTCTTGATTGAACAAGATAGCCTCTATGGGAGGTCGACCGGCATCTACTTTGTAATGAGCAAACATTTCTTTGGCCTCTTTCATGATAACTCTAAATTCATGAGCCAGAAAGATAGTAGCTTCACACTTAACAGAAGAATGCTCAATATTGGAAAACTCCTAAAAGATTCTCTGAATACAGGGATGCATATGGATAAATTCCATTTCAGTTTCTACTATAAGCATAGATACAACATCCGCAAGGCTACTAGTTCTGAATAGAGCCACCGATAGTAGGCAAAGCACCGGCACAAGTAAAGAAGTCTTGAAGAACTCCTTTTCCAATGATATTAACACTACCAACCCAGAACTTCTTAATGTGTAAAGTGGTAGCTTCATCCGAGGGGTCAACATAGATGTTGCCCTCGACATTACTACCCTTCTCGATAAAATCGTCCCCCATCTCAGACATGAGGGCGAGTAAGCAAGCAACACACAAGCAAACAAGAAGCAAGCGAACGATAAACACACGACAGAAAAAGGGAAAATAAAACGGCAAGGGTGAAGTGGGGGAGAGAAAACGAGAGGCAAAATGTAATGCGAAGGATAAGGGTTTGTGATAGGTACTTGGTATATGACTTTTGCGTAAGCCTCCCCGGCAACGGCGCCAGAAATTTTTTTTGCTACTTCTCGAGCTTGCGTTGTATTCCCTCGAAGAGGAAAGGGAGATGCAGCATAGTAGCGTAAGTATTTCCCTCAGTTTTTGAGAACCAAGGTATCAATCCAGTAGGAGACCACTCGTGAGTCCCTCGCACCTGCACAAACAAATAAGAACTTCCCAGCCAACGCGATAAGGGGTTGTCAATCCCTTTACGGTCACTTACGAAAGTGAGATCTGATAGAGATGATAGTTTTTATTTTTGGTATTTTTGTTTATAAGAACAGAAAGTAAAAGCGGAAAAAGTAAAGTAGATGTAGATTGATAGGTTGAGAATAGACCCGGGGGCCATAGTGTTCTCTAGTGGCTTCTCTCATGATAGCGATATTCTACTGCGGGTAAACAAATTACCGTCGAGCAATTGATAGAAAGGCGAACAATTATGAGACTATCTAGGCATGATCATTGTATATAGGCATCACGTATGAGTAAAGTAGACCGACTCCTGCCTGCATCTACTACTAGTACTCCACACATCGACCGCTATCCAGCATGCATCTAGTGTATTGAGTTCATAAGAACAGAGTAACGCCTTAAGCAAGATGACATGATGTAGAGGGATAAACTCAAGCAATATGATGTAAACCCCATCTTTTTATCTTCGATGGAAACAATACAATACGTGCCTTGCTGCCTCTACTGTCACTGGGAAAGGACACCGCAAGTTTGAACCCAAAGCCAAGCACTTCTCCCATTGCAAGAACTATAGATCTAGTAGGCCAAACCAAACCAATAATTCGAAGAGACTTCCAAGGATATTATCAGCACACATAAAGAGTTCAGAAAAAGAACCAAATATTTCTCGTAGATAATCTTGATCATAATCCCACAATTCATCGGATCTCGACAAACACACCGCAAAAAAAGAGATGACATCGAATAGATCTCCTCGAAGACCGAGGAGAACTTTGTATTGAGATCCAAAGAGAGAGAAAAAGCCATCTAGATACTAGCTATGGACCCGAGAGTCTATGGTAAACTACTCACAACTCATAGTGAGGGCGATGATGATGATGATGTAGAAGCACTCTATGATGGATCCCCCCTTGGGCGGAGCTCCGGAACAGGCACCGAGATGGGATCTCACGAAAACAAAAGGTTACAGTGGTGGAACTAGGGTTTTTTCTTCTCCTCTGATGGTTTCGGGGTACGTAGGTTTATATAGGACGAAGGAGGACACCGGGGGACTCACAAGGGACCCACGAGGAAGGGTGCGCGCCCTGGGCAGGGGGGCGCGCCCCCCACCCTCGTGGGCACCTCGTGGCCCCTACTCCGTGGTTCTCAAGTCTCCCGTGCATTATTTTCTCCAAAAATATCTCTCCCGAAGGTTTCATTCCGTTTGGACTCCGTTTGATATTCTTTTTCTGCACAACCCTAAAACAGGCAAAAAATAGCAATATGGACTGGGCCTTTGGGTTAGTAGGTTAGTCCAAAAATAATATAAAAGTGTATGACAAAGCCCATTAAACATCCAAAACATCATAAATAATAGCATGGAACAATAAAAAAATTATAGATACGTTGGAGACGTATCACAACACTACATTTAAAGGAGTGATTCCAGGCATAGAAGCCCACTGTACAGGTTCATTAACATTGGAAGTCATATTCGGTTCCCCCGATAACTTCCGAAGCGAAGAGTTAATCTTCGACATCGATCCATTCTGAAGTGGCTATCACGCACTACTCGGAAGAACAGCCTTCGCCCCCTTTAACGCAGTCCTACATTATGCCTACCTAAAGCTCAAAATGCCGGGACCACGTGGCGTCAACACAGTCAATGGAAACATGGAACGTTCCCTTTGTATGGAGGAAGACACGATGGCCCTAGCGGCCGAGGTTCAAAGCGGCTTATTCAGGCCGAACATTTCATCAGTCGTCAAGACAACGGACACGGCTAAACGTGCCCGGTCCGCACTGGAATGTGGCAGCTCAGAAGAATCTGAGCTCGATTAGCAGTTGTGCCCCTGTCGATTGCCCCATAAGGTAGTAGCTTACGTACCTCGTGTACACAATTATGCCCTCAAAATACCTTGGGCGGCGCTAGGGGCATACATCATATCATTGGTCCATAGTTCGACTTAACCCTATTCGGACTCAAAAATATATCTTCCTTTTCAGGTTCATTTAAAACCTGCATTGTTTACGGCCGTACATGGTACTCTTTTTCAGAATCATGTTCTTTATTCCTTTTTTTATAGGCGGCCATTATAATTCTCCTTCTCAAGGACACATTATCAAGGAGAAAAAGGCGCACACGTGCAGCATGGACACTTGTTGAAATTTCGTCCTCTTAGATTTGGGCTCTGTGTAATCATTTTTCCTCCTTTATTTTTTCTCTTTTATTTATTGGCATGTCAAATGCCCGAGGCCGTGATCGGCGTTATCTGTAACCTCACGGCTCGTCGTGTTAAAAGAGATATAAATGAAGCAGTTTGGTTCCAATCCGTTTGGATCATTTTCTATTTTTAGCACTTGTATTCTCCACCCCCAAGTCAGATCGTCGTGCGTGCCCTAATACCCGGGCTTAATACCAGGGGCTGTATTCAGCCTGGCTTGCCTACAAAAAGTTCGAACACCTATAGGAACTGTTCAGCATCCCGGATATTATGTTATATGCATCGGCTCCGAATCATGTCTTTGGTCAAAAGTTGGGTTGCCCGGCTCCTGTGCTTGCTACCTTACGTTCCACATTGTTCGGCTAAGGTAGTAAAGATAGAACTACTACACTTGTGCTTCTGGTTCATCCGGTCAAGTACCTCAGTAGAGAAAGCCGAAAACTGACTGTCATGATGGGCGAGAGCTAGTCAAGCAATTCGGCAACCTAGTGTTATACTATGATCGATAGCGATCCACTCCGTGTTATACGAGGGGTTGGTCTTCGCCCAGCCGCATAAAAAAAGCACTATAATTCGAAGAGCCTGGTACGCACCAGGGGCTAGTACTTAGCCCCACTAGTCAAGCTCCTATGGCTAAGTGAAAACGATAAAGCCGCATAGTCTGATTGCCTGGTTCGCTACGCAGACACCTCCTATACGGACCAAGACGTTGGATAAAGAGTGTTCACACGTATTACCGAACACCCCTGTAAAATTTACATGGGAGCTAAAGCTGACGACTTGAAACTTTCAGATCTAAATAAACAGCCGCACAGGAGGAAAAATTCGCTCATCAATATAAAAAGCGCAAAATTTATACACATCGGCACATTGGCTTAGTCCTTACAAACCCGAATACAAATCACTCAAACATTATATCCTTTGAGAATTGGCCCTCTACAAGGCGGGCTCCTTCTAGGATGTCGTAAAAGTACCTTTGTGGTTTGCAATGATCCTTGCCTTCTAGAGGGCCAGCAGTGGCTATTTCCGCGGCCTTCATTTTCTCCCAGTGCGCCTTCACGCGGGCAAAGGGCATCCGAGCACCCTCTATGCATGACGAGCACTTAATAGCGTCGACCCGCGGACTCGCATCGACAAGCCTCTTCACCAATCCGAAGTAACTACTCGGGGTCGGATCAGCGGGCCATAGCCGGACTATCAAGTCCTTCATGGCCGAACTCGCCATGTTGTGCAGCTCGACCAACTGCTTCATTTGGTCATTGAGGGGCACCGGATGGTTGGGCGCAAGGAACTGCGACCAAAATAGCTTCTCCGTGATGTTCCCCTCCTGAGCTCGGAAGTATTTGGCGGCATCGGCGATGCTCCTCGAGAGATCCGCAAACACTCCTAGAGAACTCCACAATCGTGTCAGCCCAAGATACCTCTGACCTCCGAAGATGCTCTGCAAGAGAAAAACCTTACCAACTACTATTTGACGCGTTTGTTTTATCTCCTCCTGAGCACTGCGGGACTTAGTCTGCGCCTCCTTGGTAGCATTAACTGCCGTTGTGAGTTCGGCCGCTTGGTCCAAATTCGCCTTCTCCAATGCGTCGCATTTGCGAATTGCATCTTGAAGCTCGACCTTGGCTTCGATCACCCGAGCTTCGTGTTGTTGACGCTCGGCCTTCTCGGCCTCCAGGTCGGCAACCGCTTTATCAGCGGCTGCCTTGCTCGCTCTGGCCTCTTCCTTGGCCGTGGCAAGTTCGCCCTTTAGAGCCTCGACCGCAGCTGCATGAGCTGTTTCACAAAAACATATAACACATATTAGCTCATGTTCCGACATATAGTGTGTTAAAATTTAGATTTCCTAAACCCGCATACCTTGCGTTTCATCAAAACGCTTGTTGACGCGGTCGAGATCTTCATCAGCTAGTTTAAGTTTCCGATTTAACTCGGAAACCTCTGCGGCTCGGGCAGATGCCGCAACTAGCGAAGCCTGCTCAAGCACGAAATTCACAGTTCAGCTCTATGCTACCTCTTGAGCTTGCGTTGTATTCCCTCGAAGAGGAAAGGGAGATGCATCACAGCAGCGTAAGTATTTCCCTCGGTTTTTGAGAACCAAGGTATCAATCCAGTAGGAGACCATGCGCGAGTCCCTCGCACTTGCACAAACAAATAAGAACTTTGCAGCCAACACGATAAGGGGTTGTCAATCCCTTTACGGTCACTTACGAGAGTGAGATCTGATAGAGATGATAGTTTATATTTTTGGTATTTTTAGTTTATAAGAACAACAAATAAAAGCGTTAAAAGTAAAGTAGATGTAGATTGATATGTTGAGAATAGACCCGGGAGCCATAGTTTCTCTAGTGGCTTCTCTCATGATAGCGATATTCTACGGTGGGTAAACAAATTACTGTCGAGCAATTGATAGAAAAGCGAATTATTATAAGACTATCTAGGCATGATATAGTGGCCAGACCTCAAACAGTCTGATCTCTGTGCATCAGTGTCATCCCTCGATCAGTAATGCTGACACGCACAGTACTTGAAGGATTTATAACAGAGTAGCAATCACACACTTATTACATCGATAGTTCCAACGATGAACTTATTACAATAAAAATGGCTTAAGGCCATCTAACACGATAACAGCGGAAGGCTTGGAAGATAAGTGAGTCCATCAACTCCAACGGCATCACTGAGTATAGAACCACGACCTATAAGGCACCTTACTCGTCGTCTGAAAAGTCTGCAACATGAACGTTGCAGCCCATAAACGGGCCAGCACATGGAATATGCTGGCAAAGTAACACATAGAGAGTAACAAAAGTAAAGCTATACTATATGCAATATGGCTGGTGGAAAGCTCTAAGGTTACATTTTTTGTGTAAAGCCAATTTTTCCCAACTCCAAAGGAATATATTAATTAACTATCATGGTAGTTGAAACATCGTTGAGAAGATAGACATCCTCTCAACCCCAATTATTAATCATCATTAAAATCCAACAATATTAATTAAAGTACCATGATGAGATTCACATGATATCCAAGTACTAGATACTCAAGACGTCCATAACCGGGGACACGGCTAATCATGATCAGTTTGTACACTCTGCAGAGGTTTGTGCACTTTTCCCCACAAGACTCGATCGCCTCGTTGGGATTCTCGCACTACATGTTGTTTGAGAAACGGATGACCGAGACACAGTCTTTCAGAAGCACTAGCACCTTATGTCCGGGTGGACCGTAACAACCTACATCCCCTACATCTGCTAGTCCACCACTGTAAGAGTTCGCACAACTTAATCAACTATGCTAGAGCCCATAATAGCTTGTGGCTGCACACGGAAGTTTCTAGTATGAATAATTTCATGATCCCTTTGAGCCTGGGTGGTGGTCCATAAAGAAAATAGGCAATTGCTGGAATACCCAGGTGCCTCAATCCACCCAGATGTGTGTTAAAGTTGCCACCTTAAGTTGAACCATTAATTCACGATCTCACATCTATCATGGATACACTCACCCAATCCATGTCTACGAGCATAGCATGACCTAATAGCAATCGCAGAAGTAACTCCCAAGGGTTTGAATGTAATGCAAGTAATAGGTTCTACCTCAATCTACTTCCCAGACCCACATGTTATAACTCCTACTCATGCAATGTGTGAGGGTTTGACTAATGCAATGAAAACTGGATAACTGGAAAGTATGATCAAAGTGTTACTTGCCTTGCTGATGATCCGCAAAACCTAGAGATTCAAAGTAGCAAGCGGCGCACTCTGGGTACTATATCGCAAACAAACAAGCACACAATAAGTACTTAACTAATGCACGGGTAAAACTCAAATAAGATATCTAACCAGAAGGTTCAACTTAAGAACTCCGGTTTAAAAAAGAACCAACAAAAGAGAAGCAACGAAAGACAAACAGCCAAAGAGAAACAACTACCGAACCAATCTGGACCTAAGTCAAAATTTAACAGAGGCAAACGCTTGAGTGACTAGGTTAAACGGAAAGAGAATTTCGAGACGAAACTCCAGGCGCTTGAATCACCTGATTCCGATAAATGAGCGGAAAGATAAACTACAACGAAGATCGGATCAGAGATCGCGATCAGCAAATAAACTATGAAAAAGAAAACTAAAATAGCTTAATGAACGGACGTTCTTCAGCTGAGACTAAACGATGAACTCGTTCATTAAAATGAACGAACGGTTGAATGCTCACTAATTAACTAAACCGAAAAAAAAACGATCTAGCAGAAAAAAAATGAACTAGGGTTCTAAAAGAAAAACCGATGGTTTTCTACCGAAAACCGGCGGCGGCGGCTACCTCGTCGAAACGGCCGGCGGGCTGCGGGGCTGCGGTGGTGGTGGTGGTGGTGGGCAGTGGCGGCGGCGATTGCAGCGGCGGCGGCGGCATACAGCGGCGGCGACGGCGGCTTGTGCTGCGGCGGCGGCTATGCTGCGGCGGGGCGGTGTGCGGCAAAGGGGCAGGGGCGGCGACTTATATAGGGGGGGTGCTAGAAGCTTGG
>LR738714.1:182508822-182558662 GCA_902687465.1 Secale cereale
GGCGGGGAAGGCGGTCGCGGCGGGGCTGGGGCTGGCTCGGCTGGGCTTCGGCCCAGTCGGGTCGGGTCCTCTCTTTTTTTTTTCTAATTACGCCGGCGCTACGAAAAGAACTCTCAAAAAAGAAATAAAAATCTAAAATTGCCAAAACAAAATTTCACCGTCTAAATGGAATATTTAGAACAAGATGAACATTTTCTTGACACTAAAATGCATTTTTGAAAACATGCAATTTTTCCTAATTCAAATAAAACTCCAAAGAGAACTTATTTGATTTTTTTTTATTAAATCCTCCGTATTTATTTATTTTTGGGAGAGTCATTTTACTCCCTCTCTCATATTTTCATGATAGAAATACTTGAAGATAAAATAAATAAAATCAAATGATCCTATTTTCAAAATTTGAGAAACCTCAAATATGAAAATATTGAAATCCCCAACTCTCTCTTAGGGTCCTTGAGTTGCTTAGGATGTTCTTGGATCCACCAAAAGCAAGAAAATATGATATGCATGATGATCTAAATTATAATATTCCAAATTGAAAATTTGGGATGTTACAAACCTACCACCCTTAAGATGAATCTCGCCCTCGAGATTCGGGTTGGCTAGAAAATAGGTGAGGGTGATCCTTCCGCAGGTCTTCCTCTCGTTCCCAGGTGGCTTCACCCTCGGTGTGGTGACTCCACTGAACTTTGCAAAATTTGATAACCTTACTGCGGGTGACTCGGCTGGCATACACAAGAATCTTGACTGGTTTCTCTTCATAGGTCAAGTCACGGTCCAACTGAATATCTTCCAACGACACAGTATCCCTCAGCGGTATCTCAGCCATCTCTGCGTGGCATTTCTTCAACTAGGAAACGTGGAATACATCGTGAACTCCTGACAATCCTTCGGGCAGTTCCAACTTGTAGGCTACTTCTCCCATATGTTCCATTATCTTATATGGTCCTACAAAACGGGGCGCTAGCTTTCCCTTAACTCCAAAGCGCTTACTCCTCGAAGTGGAGATACTCGAAGGTAAACTCTGTCTCCGACTTCGTAAACGATCTCCTTGCGTTTTGAATCCGCGTAGCTCTTCTGCCTGGACTGAGCTATCTTGAGCCTATCGCGAATCAACTTCACCTTCAGTTCTGATTCCTTGATCAGATCTGGCCCAAACAACTGGCGGTCTCCAACTTCGTCCCAAGACAACGGAGTCCTACACCTCCTTCCGTATAACGCTTCGAAAGGGGCCATCTTCAAACTGGATTGATAACTGTTGTTGTAAGAAAATTCGGCATACGGCAAATTGTCGTCCCAACTAGATCCATAATCTAGTGCACAGGCTCTCAGCATATCCTCCAAAATCTGATTGACTCTTTCAGTCTGTCCATCTGTCTGCGGGTGAAAAGTTGTGCTAAACTCTAGCCTGGTACCCAAAGTTTCGTGTAACTGATTCCAGAAATTTGAGGTAAACTGGGTTCCTCTATCTGATATGATGCTCCTCGGAACTCCATGCAGACATACGATTCTGGTCATGTATAACTTTGCCAACTTTGCACTGGTATAAGTAGTCTTTACGGGGATGAAATGAGCTACCTTTGTCAAACGGTCGACTACAACCCAAATTGAGTCATAGCCAGGACGAGTTCTGGGTAATCCCGTAATAAAATCCATACCTAGCTTATCCCACTTCCATTCGGGTATTGGCAATGGTTATAACAATCCTGCCGGCTTCTGATGTTCTGCCTTCACTCTCTGACATACATCACAAACTGCTACATACTTCGCAATATCCTTCTTCATACCGGTCCACCAGAAAATATCCTTCAAATCCAGGTACATCTTAGTATTTCCTAGGTGAATTGAGTATGGTGAATCATGGGCCTCCTGTAGAATCAACTTCCCGATCCCTGGGTCGTTAGGCACATAAATGCGGTCCTCAAACCATAGGGTGCCGTGCTCATCCTCACGAAATCCTTTAGCCTTTCCTTCGCTCATCCTCTCCTTTATAGAGGCAACCTCCTCGTCAGTTTTTTGAGCTTCTCTGATTTTATCTATCAGGGTAGACTGGATCTCAAGTGTTGCTACATAGCCTCTTGGAACTATCTCCAAACATAATTCTCGTAAGTCCTCGGCTAACTCCTTTGGTAAATCCTCCGTCATTAGGGTATTGACATGGCTCTTACGGCTTAGCGCATCGGCTACTACGTTAGCCTTTCCGGGATGATAATGCAATCTCATGTCATAGTCCTTAATGAGTTCCAGCCATCTCCTTTGCCTGAGATTCAGCTCCTTCTGAGTGAATATATACTTCAAACTCTTGTGATCCGTATATACTTCACAATGGTTTCCGATGAGAAAGTGTCTCCAAGTCTTCAATGCATGAACTACGGCTGCTAACTCCAAATCATGAGTGTCATAGTTCAATTCATGAGGTTTCAGTTGTCGTGAAGCATACGAAACAACTCTCCCTTCCTGCATAAGGACTGCTCCAAGTCCTCGACGTGAAGCGTCGCAGTACACCTCATAGTCCTTATGTTGATCTGGCAGAATCAACACAGGTGATGAGACCAAACGTTTCTTTAATTCCTGGAAACTGGTCTCACATTCTTCTGTCCAACTGAACTTGGTATCCTTCTTTAACAACTCTGTCATTGGTTTTGCAATCCTCGAGAAATTCTAAATAAACCTCCGGTAGTATCCTGCAAGTCCAAGAAAACTCCGGATCTCTCCAACTGTTGTCGGTGCTTCCCAATTTGTCACAGTGTCCACCTTGGCGGGATCTACTGCTATTCCTTCTCCGGATATAACGTGTCTGAGGAATCCAACTTCCTTCAACCAAAACTCGCATTTGCTAAACTTGGCAAACAACTGATGTTCTCTGAGCTTCTCCAATACCAAACGCAAATGCTCTGCATGTTCCTCTTCATCCTTTGAGAAGATCAATATATCATCTATGAACACCACCACGAACTTATCCAAATACTCCATAAACACTTTGTTCATCAGGTTCATGAAGTATGCTGGTGCGTTAGTCAGACCAAAAGACATAACGGTATACTCGTACAACCCATACCTGGTGGTAAAGGCCGTCTTAGGTATGTCTTGCTCTCGAATCTTCAATTGATGGTACCCGGATCGTAGATCGATTTTGGAAACCACCTTAGCTCCTTGCAATCTATCGAACAGATCATTGATCATCGGCAGTGGGTACTTGTTCTTGAACGTTACTTCATTCAATCCTCCGTAATCAACAACCATTCTTAACGATCCATCCTTCTTCTCCACTAGAAGTACTGGCGAACCCCAAGGCGAAGAACTTGGGAGAATATAACCTTTATCCAGTAACTCCTTAATCTGTTTCTTAATCTCCTCCAAATCCTTTGCGGGCATCCTATAGGGTCTCTTAGAAATTGGCCCTGTGCCTGGCAAAAGCTCAATCAAAAACTCAATATCTCTGTCAGGTGGCATGCCTGGCAGTTCCTCTGGAAACACGTCAGGGAAATCTTTCACCACTGGTACTTCCTCCTGAACAACTCCTGATAAGGAATTTACTCTATTATTTTTCGGCACATGCCGGGATACATACTTGATTCTCCTTCCTTCTGGCGTAGTAAGCAAAATGGACTTACTGGCGCATTCAATATTCCCTTCATACTTAGATAACCAATACATGCCTAATATCACATCCAATCCTTGAGATTCCAATACTATTAGGTCCGAAGGGAAAGTGTAGTTACCAATCCTTAATGGCAACTGATCACACCATAACTTAGCCATACTCTGCTCCTGGTGAGGTTACTAACATGGGTGACCTAAGGGATTGGGTTGGCAACTTATACTTATCCACAAATCCCCTTGAAATGTATGAATGCGTTGCACCAGTATCGAAAAGAACGAGTGCAGTAAAGGACTTAACTAAAAACTTACCTATTACTGCATCAGGCTGAGCTTCAACCTCCTCCACGCTAACGTGGTTCACTTGTCCCCTATTAAAAGGGTTCGGCTTCTTTCCAGACCTTGCATTGCCGTTTCCATTCTGGGCTTCTGGACATTCATTGGCGTAATGTCCCGTCTTCTGACACTTAAAGCAAGTGACTTGACTCAGGTCTCGCTTGGCTGGAGTTGTTGGGTTAGTGCGGTTCAGTCCGTTGCTTCCATTCCCATTCCCATTCTTGGGGCCACTATGATTGTACGAGCTACCTCCTCCATGGGTATGTTGAAATTGTCCTACCGTTTTAGGGGTAAAACGTGGCTTCTGCTGAGCTCCAGAATTGTACTTTCCTTGTCCATACTTCCTCTTGCGACTTTCAATCTGTTGGTGCTTTCCTTCAATCATTAGAGCTCGATCAACCAGTTCCTGGTAGTTGTTGAAAGTTGCCACCATCAACTGTACACTCATCTCATCATTCAGCCCTTCCATAAATCTCTCCTGCTTAGCGGCATCTGTGGCCACATCATCTGGGGCATAATGAGATAGGGTACTAAACTCATCCACGTAGTGAGCCATAGTACGGTTGCCTTGGCGCAAATTGCAAAACTCCCGCTTCTTCATACTCATAGCTCCAGTTGAGACATGGGCGGTGCGAAAAGCTTGCTGAAACTGATCCCAAGTAACATTGGCTATGTGAAAAGTGGTGTGTAATTCTCCGACCACGTTGCGGCTGGTCCAGACAACTGATGTGCGGCAAAACGCACCTTCTTTGCATCCGAGCAGTTAGCAGTGGTCAAATCCCTTCCAATCTTGCGCAGCCAGTCATCAGCGACTATTGGTTCAATACTACTAGCAAACACCGGTGGTTGTAACCTTAAGAAACGGGTCAGGTTATCCAGGGGTGGTGGTGGAGGGTTATTGTTGTTGTTCTGGTTGTTCTGGGTGTTCTGGACAAGAAGTTGCATCAGGGTGTTCTGCTGTTGGATCAACTGAGTGAGCTCAGGGGGAAACTCAAATCCGGGCTCGCGTCTTGGAGGCATCTGATGGGTGTAGAGGGAAGAGATTAGAATAGAAAAGAGGTCTAAGGGAAAATCACAACCCAAATGTATATGAGGCAAACACAAACATTATCACACCAATATCAATTTCAATCAAGGGCTTACATGGATCTAATCGTTTAAAAAAGTGTTCTAAGTCTATTAAATGGGAAAAACTACTAGTCATAGGAAGGTCTTCTAGAAATTTTGATTGGCAGAGTATTCCATGATGTCCGCTCCAGCTTCATCTTCATAGTCCTCATCATCGCTATCATCGGGGTCTGAGTCCGTGTCGTCGATGATGATGTAGTCTTCAGGTGGAATCTCCTTGGGTTCTTCTTCCTCTTCTCCCATGAGTACTCCTAGCTTTCGTGTCAAGTCATCATTCTTCTCCACAAGTATTAACATCTCCTCTTCATATCGGTCGCGTGTCGACTTGAGTTCTTCCTCTAACTCCAAGTTCCTGGTTAGTGCTTTCTTCAAATCTATCATCCCTTCACACATCTGGTGCTCGTGGCGACGAATGTGCTGGTTTAACTCTTGAATGAACGAGGCAATGGACCTGTCCTTCCGGATGTTGACCATGTCCCACCGCTCATCTCTACGTCCACAAATTTGGTAGATGGTATCCTTTAGCTCCTGCTTATAGATTTCTCCAATCCTTCCCATAGTTATGTGGGCTACCATGCTCCTGCCTAAGCTCCATGTAGGTGCATTAAAGGAAAATTCTATGGGTGCGGTGACTTGCTTGAACGTCCTTCCTGGAACTTGAGCTTGAATCAACCAGCGCTCCTCTTCAGGTAAAGTGGTGTTGTAGGTTCCGGTGAAAATTGGTAGTCCAATGTTTAGATATCTGGTGACTTCCTTCAGGTGTCGTCCAAATGTGTATCTTCATCAGGTTGCGTGAACTTGTTCCTTGCATCCACCATCCTAAAAGAGTAGAAAAGATGAGGAGTCAGAAAAGAGAAGAGTGAATAGTGCTCTAGGGTTTTAGCTTAGTGGTCGTGTCCTACAGTCAGCGTGTGCTCTGATACCATCTTGTAGCGACCAGACCTCAAACAGTCTGATCTTTGTGCATCAGTGTCATTCCTGGATCAGTAATGCTGACACACACAGTACTTGAAGGATTTGTAACAGAGTAGCAATCACACACTTATTACATCGATAGTTCCAACGATGAACTTATTACAATAAAAATGGCTTAAGGCCATCTAACACGATAACAGCGGAAGGCTTGGAAGATAAGTGAGTCCATCAACTCCAACGGCATCACTGAGTATAGAACCACGACCTATAAGGCACCTTACTCATCGTCTGAAAAGTCTGCAACATGAACGTTGCAGCCCGTAAACGGGTCAGCACATGGAATATGCTGGCAAAGTAACACATAGAGAGTAACAAGAGTAAAGCTATACTATATGCAATATGGCTAGTGGAAAGCTCTATGGTTACAGTTTTTGCGTAAAGCCAGTTTTTCCCTACTACAAAGGAATATATTAATTAACTATCATGGTAGTTGAAACATCGTTGAGAAGATAGACATCCTCTCAACCCCAATTATTAATCATCATTAAAACCCAATAATATTAATTAAAGTAACATGATGAGATTCACATGATATCCAAGTACTAGATACTCAAGACGTCCATAACCGGGGACACGGCTAACCATGATCAGTTTGTACACTCTGCAGAGGTTTGTGCACTTTTCCCCACAAGATTCGATCGCCTCGTTGGGATTCTCGCACTACATGTTGTTTGAGAAATGGATGACCGAGACACAGTCTTTCAGAAGCACTAGCACCTTACGTCCGGGTGGACCGTAACAACCTACATCCCCTACATCTGCTAGTCCACCACTGTAAGAGTTCGCACAACTTAATCAACTATGCTAGAGCCCATAATAGCTTGTGGCTGCACACGAAAGTTTCTAGTATGAATAATCTCATGATCCCTTTGAGCCTGCGTAGCGGTCCATAAAGAAAACAGGCAATCGCTGGAATACCCGTGTGCCTCAATCCACCCAGATGTGTGTTAAAGTTGCCACCTTAAGTTGAACCATTAATTCACAATCTCACATCTGTCATGGATACACTCACCCAATCCACGTCTACGAGCATAGCATGACCTAATAGCAAACACAGAAGTAACTCCCAAGGGTTTGAATGTAATGCAGGTAATAGGTTCTACCTCAATCTACTTCCCAGACCCACATGTTATAACTCCTACTCATGCAATGTGTGAGGGTTTGAGTAATGCAATGAAAACAGGGTAACTGGAAAGTATGATCAAAGTGTTACTTGCCTTGCTGATGATCCGCAAAACCTAGAGATTCAAAGTAGCAAGCGGCGCACTCCAGGTACTCTATCGCAAGCAAACAAGCACACAATAAGTACTTAACTAATGCACGGGTAAAACTCAAATAAGAGATCTAACCAGAAGGTTCAACTTAAGAACTCCGGTTTGCAAAAGAACCAACAAAACAGAAGCAACGAAAGACAAACAGCGAAAGAGAAACAACTACCAAACCAATCTGGACCTAGGTCCAAATTTAACAGAGGCAAACGCTTGAGTGACTAGGTTAAACGGAAAGAGAATTTCGAGACGAAACTCCAGGCGCTTGAATCACCTGATTCCGATAAACGAGCGGAAAGATAAACTACAATGAAGATCGGATCAGAGATCGCGATCAGAAAATAAACTATGAAAAAGAAAACTAAAACAGCTTAACGAACGAACGTTCGTCAGCTGAGACTAAACGATGAACTCGTTCGTTAAAACGAACGAACAGGTGAACGCTCACTAATTAACTAAACCGGAAAAAAACCGATCTAGCAAAAAAACGAACTAGGGTTCTAAATGAAAAATCGATGGTTTTCTAACGAAAACCGGCGGCGGCGGCTACCTCGTCGAAACGGCCGGCGGGCGGCGGGGCTGCGGCGGGGCTGCGGTGGTGGTGGTGGTGGTGGGCAGTGGCGGAAACAATTGCAGCGGCGGCGGCGGCGTACAACGGCGGCAGCGACTACAGCGGCGGCGGCGGCTTACAGCAGCGGCAGCGGCTATGCGGCGGCGGGGCGGTGTGCGGCAAAGGGGCAGGGGGCGGCGGCTTATATAGGGGGTTGCTAGAAGCTTGGGGGAGGGGGCAAGAAAACGCGGCGGCGACGGTTGTCCGATCCGGCCACGGCGAGGCTCGACGGGGAAGGCGGTCGCGGCGGGGCTGGGGCTGGCTCGGCTGGGCTTCGGCCTAGTCGGGTCGGGTCCTCTTTTTTTTTCGAATTACGCCGGCGCTACGAAAAGAACTCTAGAAAAAGAAATAAAAATCTAAAATTGCCAAAACGAATTTTCACCGTCTAAATGGAATATTTAGAACAAGATGAACATTTTCTTGACACTAAAATGCATTTTTGAAAACATGCAATTTTTCCTAATTCAAATAAAACTCCAAAGAGAACTTATTTGATTTTTTTTATTAAATCCTCCATATTTCTTTATTTTTGGGAGAGTCATTTTACTCCCTCTCTCATATTTTCATGATAGAAATACTTGAAGATAAAATAAATAAAATCAAATGATCCTATTTTCAAAATTTGAGAAACCTCAAATATGAAAATATTGAAATCCCCAACTCTCTCTGAGGGTCCTTGAGTTGCTTAGGATGTTCTTGGATCCACCAAAAGCAAGAAAAATATGATATGCATGATGATCTAAAGTATAACATTCCAAATTAAAAATTTGGGATGTTACACATGATCATTGTCTATAGACATCATGTCCGAGACAAGTAGACCGACTCTTGCCTGCATCTACTACTATTACTCCACACATCGACTGCTATCCAGCATGCATCTAGTGTATTGAGTTCATAAGAATAGAGTAACGCCTTAAGCAAGACGACATGCTGTAGAGGGATAAACTCAAGCAATATGATATAAGCCTCATCTTTTTATCCTCGATGGCAACAATACAATACGTGCCTTGTAGCCCCTACTGTCACTGGGAAAGGACACAGCAAGATTGAACCCAAAGCCAAGCACTTCTCCCATTGCAAGAACTATAGATCTAGTAGGCCAAACCAAACCAATAATTCGAAGAGACTTGCAAGGATATTATGAGTACACATAAAAAGTTCAGAGAAGAACCAAATATCTTTCATAGATAACCTTGATCATAAACTCACAATTCATCGGATTTCGACAAACACACCGCAAAAAGAGATTACATCGAATAGATCTCCTCGAAGATCGAGGAGAACTTTGTATTGAGATCCAAAGAGAGAGAAGAAGCCATCTAGATACTAGCTATGGACCCGAAGCTCTGTGGTAAACTACTCACAACTCATGGTGAGGGCGATGATGATGATGATGAAGGCCTCTGTGATGGATCCCCCTCCGGTGGAGCTCCGGAACAGGCTCCAAGATGGGATCTCCACGGGAACAGAAGGTACGGCGGTGGAATTAGGGTTATCTCTTTGTCCACGGGGTTTCTGGGGTATGTAGACTTATATAGCAAGAAGGAGGGCATCGGGGGACGCTCGAGGGGGCCACGAGGCAGGGGGCGCGCCCTAGGAAAGGGGGCACGCCCCCCACCCTCGTGGGCCAGCCCTCCATCCCCTGACGTGGTTCTCAAGCTCCGCGTGCGTGATTTTCTCAAAAAATATCTCTCGCGAAGGTTTCATTCCGTTTGGACTCCGTTTGATATTCTTTTTCTGCAAAACCCTGAAATAGGCAAAAAAACAGCAATCTGGACTGGGCCTTTGTGTTAGTAGGTTAGTCCCAAAAATGATATAAAAGTGAATGATAAAGCCCATTAAACATCCAAGACTTCATAAATAATAGCATGGAACAATCAAAAATGATAGATACGTTGGAGACGTAACAAGCATCCCCAAGCTTAATTCCTGCTCGTCCTCGAGTAGGTAAATGACAAAGAAATAATTTTTGATGTGGAATGCTAACCAATATAGTTTTTTAAAGTAATTCTCTTAATTGTGGCATGAATGTTCAGATCTGAAAGATTCAAGATAAAAGTCTATATTGACATAAGAAATAACAATACTTCAAGCATACTAACAAAGCAATCATGTCTTCTCAAAATACTATGGCTAAAGAAAGTTATCCCTACAAAATCATATAGTGTTGGCTATGCGCCCTCGTTATCACACAAAAATATTCGTATCATGCACAACCCCGATTTCAGCCAAGCACTTGTTTTCATACTCTATCTTTTCAAACCTTTCAACTTTCACGCAATACATGAGCGTGAGCCATGGACATAGCACTATGGGTGGAATAGAGTTGGTTGTGGAGAAGACAAAAAGAAGGGAGATAGTCTCACATCGACTAGGCGTATCAACGGGCTATGGAGATGCCCATCAATAGATATCAATGTGAGTTAGTAGAGATTGCCGTGCAACGGATGCACTAGAGCTAAATATGAATGAAAGCTCAACAAAAGAAACTAGTGGGTGTGCATCCAACTTGCTTGCTCACGAAGACCTAGGGCATTTGAGGAAGCCCATCGTTGGAATATACAAGCCAAGTTCTATAATGAAAATTCCCACTAGTATATGAAAGTGACTAAGCATGAGACTCACTACAATGAAGAACATGGTGCTACATTGAAGCACAAGTGTGAAAAAAAGATAGTAGCAATTGTCCCTTTTTTCTTTTCTTTTTTTCTTCTTTTTCTTTTTTTTCCTTTTTTGGGCCTTTCCTTTTTTTCTTTGGCCTTTCTTTTTTGTCTTTTTTTTGCGGAGGGGCTTTATAGATTTAGCCTTTCCTCCCATGGGACAATGCTCTAATAATGATCATCACACTTTCATTACAACTCGATATTACAACTCGATATTACAACAACAAAATATGACTCTATATGAATGCCTCCATCGGTGTACCGGTATGTGCAATGAAACAAGAGTGACATGTATAAAACATTATGCATGGTGGCCTTGCCACAAATACGATGTCAACTACATGATCATGCAATGGCAATATGACAATATGATGCGTGTCATATGAACGGAATGGTGGAAAGTTGCATGGCAATATATCTCGGAATGACTATGGAAATGCCATGATAGTTAGGTATGGTGGCTGTTTTGAGGAACAATATGGTGGCTGTTTTGAGGAAGGATATGTAGTGGGTTTATGGCACCGGCGAAAATTGCACGGTACAAGAGAGGCTAGCAATGGTGGAAGGGTGAGAGTGCGTATAATCTATGGACTCAACATTAGTCATAAGAACTCATATACTTATTGCAAAAATCTACGAGTCATCAAAACAAAGCAATCAACGCATGCTCCTAGGGGGGAGGTTGGTAGGAGTTAACCATCGCGCGCCCCCGACCTCCACACAAAGGTTGGCACTCTACAAATACCTCATGCTCTAACTTCGTCACATAGCGGTTCACCATACGTGCATGATACGGGAATCACTAACCTTAACACAAGTATTCCTCAATTTCATAATAACTCCACTAGCATGACACTAATATCACTATCCTCATATCTCAAAACAATTATCAAGCATCCAACATCTCATCATATTCAATGCACTTAGTGTGATTTTTTTACTACATTGACATTGGATGTCTATCATTTGAAGACTCGTTTCTTTAGCCTAAGCACATTACCATGCTGTTTTAATAGATTCTCAAAAAGATATAAGTGAAGCATGAGATTTCAACAATTTCTGCAAAATATTACCACCACCGTGCTCTAAAAGATATAAGTGAAGCACTAGAGCAAAAACTATTCAACTCAAAAGATATAAGTGAAGCACATAGTGTGTTCTAATAATTTCTAAGCCATATTTAACTCTCTAAAATAGGTGTGTCCATCAAGTATGATTGTGGCAAACTAACAAGCAAAGACTCAAATTTTACAAGACGCTCCAAGCAAAACACATATCATGTTGCGAATAAAAATATAGCTCCAAGTATAGTTACCGATGGATGAAGACGAAAGAGGGGATGCATTCCCGGGGCATCCCCAAGCTTAGGCTTTAGATTATCTTGAATTCCTTGGGGTGCCTTGGGCATACCCAAGCTTAGGCCTTTGCTACTCCTTGTTCCATAGTCCATCAAAGCAATACTCAAAACTTGAAAACTTCACAACACAAAACTTAGACAGAAATTCTCGTGAGCTCCGTTAGTATAAGAAAGCAAACCACTACTCAAAGGTGCAGCAATGAATTCATTATTTGTTTATATTGGTGTTAAACCTACTGTATTCCAACTTCTCTATGGTTCATATCCTCCAATACTACTCATAGATACATCGGAATAAGCAAACAACACACGAAAAACAGAATCTGTCAAAGACAGAATAGTCTGTAGTAATCTGCAGGTTTCGCCTACTTCTGGAACTCCAACAAATTCAAACTAAATTGGTAAATTTGCGGAATTTGTCTACAAATCATCTGCAAAAGGAATCAACTAAATAGCGTGCTCCAGTAAAATCTCAAGACTACTTTCGCGAGCGCTAACGATTCTGTTTTTCATAGCAAGATCATATAAACTTCACACAAGTCTTCCCAAAGTTTCTACTTGGCACAAACACTAAACAAAACATGAAACGACATCCAATCAGAGGATAGATGCAATATTTATTCCCTAACAGCAACAAAAACAAAAAACATAAAATTGGGTTGCCTCCCAACAAGCGCTATCATTTTACGCCCCTAGCTAGGCACGATACAAGATAAATCTAGGTATTGCCATCTTTGGAAGGCGATCCATAAGTGGCTCTCATGATAGATTCATATGGTAATTTGATTTTCTTTCTAGGAAAGTGTTCCATACCTTTCCTTAATGGAAATTGGAATATAATATTTCCTTCCTTCATATCAATAATTGCACCAATCGTTCTAAGGAAAGGTCTACCAAGAATAATAGGACATGAATGATTGCAGTCTATATCAAGAATAATGAAATCTACGGGAACATAATTCCTATTGACAACCATAAGAACATCATTAATTCTACCCATAGGTTTCTTAACAGTGGAATCCGCAAGATGCAAATTTAAAGAACAATCATCAAGCTCATGGAACCCTAGCAAATCACACAAAGTTTTTTGGATAGTGGAGATACTAGCACCCAAATCACACAAAGCATAGCATTCATGATCTATTATTTTTATTTTGATAGTAGGTTCCCGTTCATCATAAAGCTTTCTAGGGATAGAAACTTCTAACTCAAGTTTTTCTTCATAAGATTGCATCAAAGCATCAACTATGCGTTTGGTGAAAGCTTTATTTTGACTATAAGGATGCAAAGAATTTAGCATGGATTGCAACAAGGAAATACAATCAATCAAATAGCAATTATCATAATTGAATCCCTTGAAATCCAAAGTAGTGGGTTCATCACTATGCAAAGTTTTAATCTCTTCACTCCCACTTTTAGCAATTTTAGCATCAAGATCTAAAAACTCCGAATCATTGGGACACCTTAAAACAGAATCATCTCCAATCCTATCTTCCTCAAGATTTATACTAGAAAACAAGGATCTAATAGGAGACACATCAATAACTTTCAGATCTTCATCTTTATTTTCATGATAACTAGAAGAACACGATTTAATACAATCTTCTCTTTTAGCACGCATCCTAGCGGTTCTTTCTTTGCATTCATCAATGGAAATTCTCATGGATTTGAGAGACTCATTGATATCATGCTGAGGTGGGATAGATCTAAGTTTCAAAGAATCAACATCAAGAGTAATTCTATCCACACTTCTAGCCAATTCATCAACCTTAAGCAATTTCTCTTCAAGCAAAGCATTGAATTCTTTTGCGAGATCATAAACTCGTTAACACTAGTTTCAAATTCAAAAGGCATCTTTCCATAAGAGTTGTTGTAGGAATTACCATAATTATTAGAGGAATTACTAGGAAAAGGCTTAGGATTAAAATTGCCTCTATAAGCATTGTTACCAAAATTATTCCTACCAACAAAATTCACATCCAAATATTCATTGTTATTCTGAATCAAAGTGGAAAAAGGCATATGATTAGGTTTAGAAGAAGCACTCTTAGCAGCAAATAATTTCATAAGTTCATCCATCTTTCCACTCAAAACACTAATTTCTTCGATTGCATGCACTTTTTTACTAGTAGATCTTTCGGTGTGCCATTGAGAATAATTAACCATAATATTATCTAGGAGTTTGGTAGCTTCTCCTAAGGTGGTTTCCATGAAAGTTCCTCCGGCGGCCGAATCTAAAAGATTTCTAGAAGCAAAATTCAAGCCAGCATAATTTTTTTGAATAATCATCCATAGATTCAAACCATGTGTAGGGCAATTACGTATCATCAATTTCATTCTCTCCCAAGCTTGTGCAACATGCTCATGATCTAGTTGCTTAAAATTCATAATATCATTTCTAAGAGAGATGATCTTAGCAGGAGGGAAATACTTAGAGATAAAAACATCTTTGCACTTATTCCACGAATCAATACTATTTCTAAGCAAAGAGGAAAACCAAGTTTTAGCATGATCTCTAAGTGAAAACGGAAATAACTTCAATTTAACAATATCTTTATCCGTATCCCTTTTCTTTTGCATATCACACAAATCAACAAAGTTGTTTAGATGGGTAGCGGCATATTCACTAGGAAGGCCGGAGAATTGATCTTTCATGACAAGATTCAACAAAGCAGCATTGATCTCACAAGATTCAGCATCGATAATAGGAGCAATCGGAGTGCTAATAAAATCATTGTTGTTGGTATTGGAGAAGTCACACAATTTGGTATTGTTCTGAGCCATAGTGACAAGCAAGCAATCCAACACACAAGCAAACAAGAAGCAAGCGAACGATAAATACACGGCGGAAGAAGGGCAAATAAAACGGCAAGGGTGACGTGGGGGAGAGGAAAACGAAGAGGCAAATAAATATAATGCAAAGGATAAGGGTTTGTGATAGGTACTTGGTATATGACTTTTGCGTAAGCCTCCCCGGCAACGGTGCCAGAAATTCTTCTTGCTACCTCTTGAGCCTGCGTTGTATTCCCTCGAAGAGGAAAGGGAGATGCAGCATAGTAGCGTAAGTATTTCCCTGAATTTTTGAGAACCAAGGTATCAATCCAGTAGGAGACCATGCGCGAGTCCCTCGCACCTGCACAAACAAATAAGAACTTCGTAGCCAACGCGATAAGGGGTTGTCAATCCCTTTACGGTCACTTACGAGAGTGAGATCTGATAGAGATGATAGTTTATATTTTTGGTATTTTTAGTTTATAAGAATAGTAAATAAAAGCATTAAAAGTAAAGTAGATGTAGATTGATATGTTGAAAATAGATCCGGGGCCATAGTTTTCTCTAGTGGCTTCTCTCATGATAGTGCTATTCTACAGCGGGTAAACAAATTACTGTCGAGCAATTCATAGAAAAGCAAATAATTATGAGACTATCTAGGCATAATCATTGTATATAGGCATCACGTCTGAGACAAGTAGACCGACTCCTGCCTGCATCTACTACAATTACTCCACACATCGACCGCTATCCAGCATGCATCTAGTGTATTGAGGTCATAAGAAGAACAGAGTAATGCCTTAAGAAAGATGACATGGTGTAGAGGGATAAACCCAAGCAATATGATATAAACCCCATCTTTTTATCCTCGATGGCAACAATACAATACGTGCCTTGCAGCCCCTACTGTCACTGGGAAAGGACACAGCAAGATTGAACCCAAAGCCAAGCACTTCTCCCATTGCAAGAACTATAGATCTAGTAGGCCAAACCAAACCAATAAATCGAAGAGACTTGCAAGGATATTATGAGCACACATAAAAAGTTCAGAGAAGAACCAAATATCTTTCATAGATAACCTTGATCATAAACTCACAATTCATCGGATCTCGACCAGCACACCGCAAAAAGAGATTACATCAAATAGATCTCCTCGAAGACCGAGGAGAAATTTGTATTGAGATCCAAAGAGAGAGAATAGGCCATCTAGATACTAGCTATGGACCCGAAGGTCTATGGTAAACTACTCACAACTCATGCTGAGGGCGATGATGATGATGACGAAGGCCTCCGTGATGGATCCCTTCCGGTGGAGCTCCGGAACAGGCTCCAAGATGGGATCTCCACGGGAACAGAAGGTACGGCGGTGGAATTAGGGTTTTCTCTCTGTCCACGGAGTTTCTGGGGTACGTAGACTTATATAGGAATAAGGAGGGCATTGGGGGACGCTCGAGGGGGCCACGTGGCAGGGGGCACACCCCCCACCCTCGTGGGCCAGCCCTCCGTCCCCTGACGTGGTTCTCAAGCTCCGCTCGCGTGATTTTCTCCAAAAATATCTCTCGCGAAGGTTTCATTCCATTTGGACTCCGTTTGATATTCCTTTTCTACAAAACCCTGAAACAGGCAAAAAACAGCAATCTGGACTGGGCCTTTGGGTTAGTAGGTTAGTCCCCAAAATGATATAAAAGTGAATGATAAAGCCCATTAAACATCCAAGACTTCATAAATAATAGCATGGAACAATCAAAAATTATAGATACGTTGGAGACGTATCACTCTATCATATGCTATAACATGGATGCTTTGTCTGGTTCTGTTCAAAATCAAACAGAGCATCAGGGGCTACTGTCTATATATATATATATAAAATGAAAAAGATCTCTTTGAAGAAACATTACGTTGCATACCTCAAAGCATGTTAATAGGCTGTTGAAAGCTTCATTCAGTCCGCCTTTGACGGACTGAATTTTCTCCATGACCGTACTCATTAGAGTGCGGTGTTCTTCTACAATGGAAGCACTTCACAGTGCTCCCTCCAGAATATTTGGCGCCTCCGGATTGACGGTAGGTGCCGCAGGAGCAGTTGCTCCCTCCCACATTACGGGGGGCTAGTCCCTTGACTCTGGAGCCGCACTGGACTCCGGAACAGTGTTCAGCGGGGCCCCGGATTGTTTGGGCACCCCGTCTTCGATCACCATGGAGATCGTCCCCCCTGGTCGACTGTGGCCGAGGGATTGACCTCGGACGCCCTATCATCCACCCCACTCCCACCTGCTGGAACGGGGGGAGCTTGTAGAGAGGATACCTCAGTATCCCCCATGGTGGGAGACGAGCCCCGCTGAGGCATATTACTCTTTTTCTCTCCGGACGCTAGAGAATTCCCCGAGGACAGTGAAGCTACGGGGATGTCGTGTGGAGGGCTACATAAAGGTAGAACAAATATTAGATGCTGAATAGGAAAATATCCAGATATAAGCAGTTTAAATACTTCCGATTCGCCCAGGGGCTTGATCCTGGACTGAACCCGATAGCTGTGTTCGGATGACGAGTCCGAACTAATAGGAAGAGTCAGCTTCTTCCTAGGCACGACCTTGCCTGCGTCAGCAGGGGCCACTCTTTTTCTCCCCTTGGCCGGGATGGGGGAGTCTTCTTCTTATTCCTCCTCCTCTTCTTCTTTGGGAGAGAGTTGGGAGCCCGTTTCCTCGGACCTTGTGTCCGCAGGGCCAGCAGGGCGGCGGTCGCTCTTGGACTCCTTGTCCTTCTTCTTGGCCTTCTTCTCCGGCGCCTTGTACGGCGCCGAAATCAACATCCCTGTCACCCGAGGCGTCTCTGGGTCTTCTGGTAGGGGAGCCACACACTTGATCCGCTCTGTCTTTTTCGTTCAGGCCTGGATAGAACACAAAAACTCCAACTCCTGTTATAATAAAAGCAGGAAAGGAATTTATATTCGGCAGTAATCTCAATTGCCTCTGATGCGGGGAGCACAGTACTAAAGCTCCTTTCCTCAGTCTCCGCCGGCCACCCCTTCTGGGCCTTGAAAAGGTGCTTCCAGATGTCTTCGTGCGTAGTGCCGAAGAGGTGCTTTAAGGGCCGGGATCCTTCCAGATTGAACTCCCACAGATAGGAGTCCTGGCGTTAGCAGGGAAGGACGAGGCGGGCAAGCATTACCTGGACCACGTTTGTGAGCTCGGTGCCATTGGAGATCATGCCGGTGATTTGGCTTTGGAGCGCCAGTACCTCTGCCAGAGACCCCCAATTCGGACCATTGTCGGTCCAGGAGGTTAGCATGTCCGGATGTCCAGATCTGAATGCGGGAGCTGCCGCCCACTTGGTGTCGCGGGGCTCGGTGATATAAAACCACTTCTGCTGCGTAAACCTCGCCAGCCGTAATACTCGCCGGTTCCAACGAGGTCGTGCGTAAGGCACGGTTAATATGCTCACGTCACATTGATAGGGATCCCGTAATAAGCGGGCACGATCTCTGCTTTGACAAGACGTGCCAATGAGGCTATACCTCGAAACGCGAAACCAGGGCCAAGAAAACGGTTCGGTATATGTTAAAGGGACAGACGTGGCGCTTCGCTGAAAGATTGTCAGTAAAGACACAATACCCATTTTTCGATACCTTGCGTTCGAGGCTAAGGGTTGTACTAACCACGCAGAGCCAGACACAATACCTTTTGTAGGGAATATTTCTTCAATATGTTCAGGAAGAGGAATCCGCCTTGCAATGCCGAAGACACTGCGTCAACCGAACTCATCGTCATCGAAGACTGGTTCATGGGGTACCGAGGGAGTGCTTGATTAAGGGGTCCTCAGGTGACCGGATCGTTCATTATGGGCCGGACTGGTGCGCCGTGAAGAATATCAATGAAGACTATCTCCCGTATCCCGATAGGACTCCCCATATGTAAAATAGCAAGTTTAGAGTCCGGGTGTAACACTTTCCTTCCTCTGCAAGGTGATCGTGTACAAACCATAGGTCCCTCCGGTGCATATATAAACTGGAGGGTTTAGTCCATAGAGACGACAACATAATCATAGCAATCACATAGGCTAGACTTTTAGGGTTTAGCCATTACGATCTCGAGGTAGATCAACTCTTGTAATCCATATTCATCAAGATCAATCAAGCAGGAAGTAGGGTATTACCTCGATTGAGAGGGCCTGAACCTGGGTAAAACATCGTGTCCCCAGTCTCCTGTTACCATCGATCCTCAGACACATAGTTCGGGAACCCCTACCCAAGATCTGCCGGTTTTGACACCGACAGCCACTACTGCCAGCTCCACCGCTCCTCGTCGCGGCTGCTGGCACCGTTGTGCCCGATGGGGTGTTCCTATCGCTGGAGGGGTGGCGTCGGGAGAACATGGGGAGGCGGTCCGGCGAGGGAGGGGCGACACACGGAGGCGGCCCTGTGAGGCACGAGCGGTGTCGGGAGGGAGGGGCGGCGCTAGGTGGACACGGCGGAGGCGGTCCCTCTGCTCAGGGGTGTTTTCTATAGAAGGGAGGAAGTGTTTGGTAAAAGAAACGTCATCGTCCAGCATGAACAATTATGCCACATCATCGTTTGCGGGCCCTGCCATAATCATCATCAAATAGGCCAAAGCCGTCAACTAGTGTTTTTTGAAAGAAAAAAACCCTCAAAATTAGTGATTTTTTATTATAAAATTATATAATTGTGGTTTCTACAATGATAGCCTTCAATATCGATGTTTTCTGCAATTCACTCATGCACTGCCCCAACCTTCCGTCCGCCCAACTGTGATTCATTAAACGTCATTAGCCCGGTACCACCATCTGATGTAGAGGCACGAGCAGCACAGGCAAAGTAGCGGCCTGCACAATCCACGCATTTAATCACATTAAGATTGAAATGCGTTAACGGATCACACATGGCAGATCTTTGTAAGAGCATCTCTAGAAGACCCCCGTATAACGCTGATCCGCAAAACGCATTTGCAGTTTGTAGGAAAACGGCATTGCGGGGCGGCGCGGGCGGCTGCAGAGTCAGACCTCGCAAAACAGACCCGTATAAAAGGATATTCGCGGAATATGCTCTTTTACGGGCCGGCTTTGTGGGGTCTGCTCTTAAGCCGCTCCCGCCAGTCCGCAAATATCAATATCACACCACAACACGACAATCATCCACATTACAAATAATTAGGCAGAAAAAATATCAATACCACACCACATTACAACAATCATCCATATTACAAATAATTATTCATATCGTCGAAGCAAACTAATAATTCAATGTAAAACTTATCCCGAATACAAATCACAATGAATTTATTGAAAGTGAATAGAAAAATGAGTTTTGTGACTGTCCAGCCCTTTGCCAATGGTGCTCAATGAGACCCTCCAGAAGCTGAAAGTGGGTGTTTGCATTTTCAATCTCCTTGTATGTATGAAGAAAAGTTGTAATGCGGCTAGGGTCTCTAGCAGGTTTGACACGGCTACCCACATTGTCGTAGAAGTACTCCAAGTTCATGCCTCTCTAATCTTCGATAATCATATTGTGAAGAATAACACAACATGTCATGATGTTTTTCGAGGTCCGCTTGTCCCAAAAACGAGCAGGACCACGAACAATGGCAAACCTAGATTGCAAAACTCTGAATGCTCTTTCAATGTGTTTTCGGGCTGCCTCTTGTACCATTGCAAATTCACATTATTTTATAGTGTTTGGTTCTTTGATGCTCTTGACAAATGTGCACCACGGAGGGTATATGCATCTGTAAGATAGTACCCCTTTGTGTATTCATACCCATTTATTGTGTAGTTGCAAGCAGGAGCATCACCACTAGCAAGCCTAGCAAACAAAAGAGACCATTGCAACTCATTGATATCATTGAGAGTACTCGGCATACAAAAAAGCAATGCCAAATCCATAAATCCTCGGACGCTACGGCCTCTAGCACAATTGTTGCATCACGACTTGCCACAATACATTCCCTGCCATGCCTTCGAGCAATTTTTTCAATTCCAGTGCATACAGTCAATGCTATCTAGCATGCCAGGCCAACCTCTCCTCTCATTAGATGCCATCAATTTTTTTCGTGTCATCCTTGTTGGGTGCCCGAAGATATTTAGGACCAAAGACACGGATGATCACTCTGGCAAACCTACGCACTGACTAAATTGTGGTATTTTCACAAATGCGAAGGTACTCATCGGCATAGTCAGTCGGAACGCCGTATGCAATCACCCGCATAACTGCCGAGATTTTTCGATATGCACTAAATCCCTTCAAGCCCACGACATTTATTTTATGGATAAAATACCGACAATTTACCCCACAAGCTTGAACAATTTTCACAAAGAGAGATCGGGCCATTCGGTACCTTCTCCGGAAGAGGTGGGGCGGATATGTTGGATTCTCCGTGAAGTAGTCTTGCATCAACATCTCGTTCCCGAGATGGCGATTTCGAGGAATGCAAAGACGGCCGACGGCCGATCCTCGCCGCCTCTTTCGGTTCACATCTTTGTGCTCCTTCACGACAAGGGTCATCACCAATGTCTGCTGCCGATAGTTTGCAAGCAGCGTCTCAACATCCGAATCGGACGAATCGTCGATCAAAAACTTCTCACACGGGCTCAATTCCCTACGCGTGAACAAAAAACGCATGCCGCTTCAACAAACTATGCATACCGCTTGGCACAATCACAAGTAAACACTCACTGGCTGCTCGAGGGCAGTGGCTCTCCGGCGGTTTGGGGGCGGGAGATCCTGGGCGGTGACGGCGACTACGGGCGGTCGATCCACGGTGGCGACGATGACTAGGGGCGGCTCGTGTTGCCAGATCAGGGGGGGGAGGAGCGTATCGGTGGGAGAGGGTGCGGGCGCTCCCGCGGCGCGATTCCGCCCGTAGATTTGGCCGGAATCGCCGGCGGCGTACGAGCGGAACCAATGCGGGTGGCGGCGGAAGGAGATGGGGAAAGGGCGCGGGCTGAAATGTCCCTCCAGCCAACCGCTTTCCTGGGATACGGGACACCGTAGGGGCATGGCGGAAACCTGCTTATTCACGGGTTGAGATCGAGATTTTGCCGTGCCTTTCAAAAATATTTACGGGTCGGACGCGTTTGCGGGGTCTGTTCGGGCGAAATTTTCCGCGCCGACCCGCATTTTTACAGTTATTTTGCAGCTCGTGGATTTTTACCAGATCCGCTAGAGATGCTTTAAAGGGTGTCGCCTGCATCCAAGAATTGCAGCTAGCTGTATTGTAGCACCACGTCAGACATGCTGCAAGCACAGCGGCCAGATACTAGTGGTACGCTGGGCCGGCCACAGCCCCTGGTGCTCTAGTTCAAAAAAATAATTCTTACACATTTTTATATCTTTATAGAGAGTGGTGTTTTGACTCCTAGATGTATATACACGTATTGTGAAATATTCGAGAAAAAATTCCCGCGTGTATACATGGATTTGCAAACTCGGGTGTAGTACACCCAAGAGTAAAAAATCCAGTCTCATTATATTTTTTTCAGAATCTGCCATTACATATACTTTTATGTTGTTGATATACAGTTATCAGATTTTTAATTAGTTTAATGTGTGCAGTCCTTATGCAGATGCCAATAGTAATGAAGCTTCCAGTTTCTTTAAAATATGGAGTACATAAGTAAGATAAAATACTTTTTTTGAACCGGGTAAACCTCTTTCCATTACTCAACATAGTGGAAATACAATTATTCAGCAGAGAACCAAGGGACAGTAAGATCAGAATAATGAACTAGACTGTATATATCATGAATAATGAATAGAGAAGTTGTGCACTTCAAACAACGGACAAGAGGTGCGCTTGATCTGCAAAGCAGCTAGCAGTCTAGCAGTCTAGCACACCATTCCCATTTTTATTTATGTTTACCATTAGTTTCCTCCCCATGGCCTTGGCAAAAAGGAAAATCCTGTCACACACACGGCGGAATAAGGTTCTTATTTCAAAAGCACAACATACATGCATGAATGAATTAATAAGTAATGGTGCCTCGCCTTATCAGCGGGGGTGGAGTTTCGCACTTGACATTGCGATTAAGCAATTGGTTCAACGTAGAGCAACCTGATGATCTCCTTGATCTCGTGCGAGGAAGTGAAGGCGTCGCCGCTCTTGTACATGTTATTCACCGTCCTCGCGAAGTTGACAACCGTCCGCGGCACGGCCAGCGGCTGCTGCTGCTCCGTCGACGCGACGCAGTGTCGCACCATGTCTTTCCACGAGTCCTCGACGAGGTCTTTGATCTTCTCGCAGGCGTCCTGCGCCATCACGCCGTGCTCTTCCATGTAGCACTGGATCGTAGAGGCGTAGTGGTCCCCGGTTTGCTCACGCTGCAGCAACATTCAATGTTAGCTGGCTGATCAAATAGGCAACCAAGAAGAATTGCATATACGACCACATGAAATTAAATGTGTAAAGAACTAAAGATAGACAAGGACCTGGCTTGATACGATGTCATTGGAGAACCGTACAAACATATCAAACGTCTTGAAAAGTTGCGGATAGTTCAGAATCCACTCGAACGTGTCTGTTGTAGCTATGCCGCCTACTCCAGCAAATAATGAAGCAGACGCAAGTGTGAAGCCTCCACTGCTTCTCGCTGAAACTCCAAGATGTTCTTCCAGTGTTTTTGGCACATAATTTCCATCACGCCATTTTAGCTCCTCCGTGTATGCTTGAACTAATCGCATCAACTGCATGGTAGGTTGAGCTGAATATGAATGCTTGTGAATTCAAAAGCCCCATTCTAGAATCTAGCTAGCTGGGTGTGCTGCTATAATCCCTTGTCTTAGAACACAATTGTAAAATTTATGAGCTCAAAGAAATTTTAGCAGAATACTTGCCGCTTCTTTTAGATAGTGCACATGGTGGCTCTTCCCAGGTCCTAGTTCATTCTCAAATGAATGAAATGTCTTCAATAAATATAAGTAGAACCCCTTGATGTATGATGGAAGCAGTTCTGTTGCACTTTCATCCCACCTGCATTGTATAATATACAATATATTTATTAGAATTGCTAGCACCAACCTAATTATACTTTGCTAGACATCCCTCCGGCCACTACGCACATGGGAGGCGATCTAGGCGAGGACCGCGGGGGCGACCGCGGTGCCGGCTGCGCAACTGCGTGGTCGCCGGCTCCGCCCTCCGGTCGTACTGGGAGCAGGTTCTGGGCACTCTCGGCTTCGGACCCGGACGACTCCGACGAGGAGGAGGACCGTTCCGGCGGCTCTCCGACGCCGAGCGACAACGTGCGCGAGGTGTTGGGGGCGGGATATTCGGAGGAGGAAGTCGCTGGTTTCGTGGATGGAATTGTGCCCATTGAAGATCATGCTTGGGATGGGTTGGCCAAGACTGACAAGCTGGAGGTCGTTCTCCGGCGAGTGGTTCATCGCCGCATGGCGCCGACAGCGATCCGGCCTTGGAAGGGCCCTCTTCCCAAGGTAGGTCTACCTTCCCTTACTTTTGGTGATTTTCTCGGGTCTTGGAAGGTGGTGAAGGATCGCCGGAAGAAGACGCAGCCGCCGGCGGCGGCGCTGCCGTTATGATCGTCCGACGTGATCCGAGCTGCGAGATCGGATCGGCTAAGGGTATTGTTGGGCCAGAATGGGCCTGACTTGCCCTCGTCTGACCAGGCCGCGGTTGGGACTAGGCAAGAGGCCCGACACCCGATCGCTGGACCTATCGTAAAAATTCCTGTCGGTGCGATCGAGAAGGGAGTTTCTAGGGATCGGACTATCGCTAAGCCCTCGTTCGCGAAGCTAGGGTCGGGTCGTGCGAAGCGGGTCGCTTCGATCGCTGCTCCTGCGATACCTTCCAGAACGCCGCCAGACCTTCGTGTGCCACCGGCGGCATCCTGCACTCAGCCCCCTGACGTGGGGAAGAGCATGGCTGGCGCTCCGGCCAGCACCCCGGCTGATGCCGCCGCGGCGCAGCAGTCTGAGAAGCCCGTAGGCCAGGGTGCCGGGCGGGGAGGGGCCGTGGCGGCAGGGCGGGGAGGAGCCCAGTTAGCCGGTCGACTGGGTAGCCAAGCTATTGGCCGTGGTGGGGTTCACCACAATGGACGTGGTGGTGCCCATGGCGGCGGGCGAGGCGGGCACTTTTCGCATGAAGGTCATGGTGGAGGTGCTGCGAAAGATTACCATCATGGAGGAGCTCGTTTCAACCGTTATGGCCAATGGGGTGACGATGGGTATAATGCGTACGGAGATGGGCAGCATCGTGGTTCCTCGTCTGGCGGTACTCAGGGTCCAGGTTGGCACTATGGTCAGGGACCGGGACGCGGTTTCCAAGGACCACCAGGTAACTTCGTTGAAGGGGTTGCTGGTCCAACCAACCGGTCTCATCGAGGAGCTCACCGTGCGTTTCGTGGGGGGAGAGGAGGGGGCCGCCGACCTCCCATTCAGCGACCTCCGTTGGCGTTGGTGGAAGGTCAGGTGCCTACGACGGCCGTACCCGACGTGGTGCCGGCGCCGCCTCCCACGCTTCCCCAGGTTGCTGTTGACACAGTTAAGGCTTTGGCGGCAGTTGGTATGCCGGAGTCTAAAGAGGATGGCAGTGGTGCTGATAAGGCCTTGGATAAGCGCAACGGTGAGAAGTTATCTAAGTGGGCTATTAAGAAAAAGAAACTTCCTTGTTATAGATGTGGAGAGCCAGGGCACTTCGTTGCAGAGTGCACAACAGAACTATGTGATTATTGTTGCAGATCTCAGCACAAGTCTAGTAACTGTCCTCTCCTTGCTGGCCCAAAGCCGGTATGCACTCTTTATGGCGTGTGCTGTCAGGATCTTATGTTCTTTGAGTCACCAGACGTGGCATCTTCGGCGCAGGTTCACGAGAGTTCTTTCCCTGCTGTCGTCAAGGTAGCTAATGGGAGTTTGACTGAGGCACAGATTGTTCGCCAGTTGCAGGATCTCATTCCAGGTAATCATCAGTGGGATCTTTTCAGGTTGGAGGATCAGACTTACAAGGTTGATTTTCCTACTAAGGAGGATCAGTTATATATGCTCAAGTGGGGCATGTGTAGGATCCCGAGCACGAGTATTATGCTCATGTTCGACGAGTGGAAGGAGAAGGATCCTGTGGGCACACCTTTGGAGAAAGTATGGGTCCGTTTCTATGGTGCACCACGCAGATACATCAATAATTTTCTGGTTGCGTGGAGTTTGGGCTCTCTTATTGGGAAGACAGAACAAGTGGATATGCCTTTCACACGGTCTCACAGTGCGGCGAGATTGCTTGTTAGTGTTGTCAGTGTGGAGTTTGTCCCGGATGTGGTCAAGTGGACACATGCCGGCGTCACGTATGTTCTGGAGCTTGAGATCGAGGACACGCCGATCCCTCAGGAGGGCGAGGGTGAGGACATTGTGGATATGGACACGATTGAGGGAGATGGGGCTTCTGGAAATCAGAGTAAGACACCTGAGAGTTCGCAGCGGGAGATGGCTAAGGGGCCGCCACCGCAGTCGGACAAGATGACTAGGTCGGCTTCGGGACCAACTAACTCCACGACACCATCAAACACTCTTTGGTTTGAGTCTTTTGATATGCATTCGGCGCCGAGTCGCCTCTGGAGTAATCGTGTGGAGATGGATGAGCACGCAGAATCTGAGCTACCACCATTACTTCCTTCAGCTGATGTCATCGAGCGATCTTCTATGTCACCCAGTGGGGTGGACAGGTCTCTCAGTCCGGAGAGGGACGGGTCGAGTGGGTGTGGGCAGGAGGCCCCCGCCCCAACGTCTCCGACGGTTAGTTCGGAAGGGGGTGTGGGCAGGTGGCCTGTACCTCCATCCCTCTCAGGTCGTCCCTGGAGGGGGAGGCCCTCGATCGGGTTCTGGAGGAGGCGGCTCAGGCACAGGTCCAGGACGATGATATTGGGATGGGGGCACGGGCTTCCCCTAGCTCGGCGCAGGTGTTCAACGGAGGTGCGGTGGCAGTGTTGAGGACTCAGGCAACCCCGCCGGTTGTGGCAGCGCCTTTGAGCCCGGTGGGGGGTATGGCAGGTGGCCTTACCCCTAGCGGGTTATCTCGTGAAGACGTCATCGCTTATGGTGGGATTCCGGACCCAGTTTCTGTTGGTCGACGGATGAGCTGTCGCATACAGGACCAGCCGGATATTGACGATATGCAGCTTCGATGCGCCAAGCGGGCGGCCAAGCTTCATGATCTTCAGACCACTACTGGTATGTCAGTTAATACGACCAATTCTATTTTGCATTTCTCTCGTGATGATATTGTTAATAAAGCCACAGATTTGGGGTTTCTCTGGGTAAGAATGACAATGAGGTAACTAAATCCGTTAACGATATTTTGGATCTTGAGGCAAATCGTGCTTTAGAGATGATTAGAAACTTAGCGGTAATTCAACCTATGAATGATTCTGAGGTAGCTACGTTGGGAGTGAATGTGCTTGATAGTTTCTGTGCGGACCTTGAACCCGCTCTCCTGGAGACTGAGGAGGAGGAGGATGTGTCTTCTCCGAGAATTTCCAGGGAAGATTCGCCCCAGGAAGAAGCGAGTGGGGAGTTTGGTAGTGAGGTCAGGGAAGAAGATCAAATGAAACCGAAGCGCAAATGGAAGCGTAAGATCTATCCCACCTCGGCAGTACGCAGAAGTGCTAGAATTCAAACATCTAGAAAAATTCATGATGATATATGAAAGGCATCTTTTGGAATAGCAGAGGTCTTAAAGACTTGGCTAAAAAACGGTTCCTTGCAGAGGCGTCTATTGAGTATAAATTAGATTTCATAGCTCTTTCCGAGACTAGTCGGGATAACTTTACCCCACAGTTTCTTAGCACTTTGTCGGGAGGGGTGGATATTGATTGGCACTGCTTGCCACCAAGAGGAAGATCCGGTGGGATTTTACTTGGGGTTAAATACGAAACTTTGGAGGTGAGGAATGTGGTTATGGGGGACTTTGCGGTTAAATTTAGAGTTCGGTCAAAGGTGGATGGATTTGATTGGGCTCTGGTGGCGGTCTATGGGGCCGCGCAGCCAGAACTTAAGCCAGATTTTCTGGCCGATTTAGTCGGCATATGTGGGAACGAGCAGCTCCCTCTCTTGGTTGGGGGAGACTTTAATATTATTCGTAGGCGGGAGGAAAAGAATAATGATAATTTTGACGGCAGATGGTCGTTTATGTTTAATACAATTATCGAAAGTCTAGACCTTCGTGAGATTGAGCTTTCTGGTAGAAAATTCACATGGGCCAATAATCTACCGATTCCGACTTTTGAGAAGTTGGATCGGGTTCTTGTGAGTGTTGAATGGGAACAGAAGTTTCCCCTAGTGACGGTTCAAGCACTCTCTCGTGGAATCTTGGATCACACCCCATTATTAGTTGATTCGGGGGAGGCAACGCATATAGGGAACAAACGTCCTTTCTCCTTTGAAACTGCGTGGTTTGAACGAGAAGGATTTCTGGATATGGTTGCTAGAGAATGGGCGAAAGATGTAGGAGGACGATCCAACATCGATCGTTGGCAAAATAAAGTTCGACACTTGAGACAGTTCCTCAGGGGGTGGGCAAAACATACTGAAGGGATGTATAAGGCAGAAAAGGAGAGGCTCCTTTTACTTATCCAAACCCTCGACATTAGAGCTGAGAATGCTATCTTAGACGCCAGTGAGCTAAAAACTAAGAGGGCAGCAGAGTTAAGACTAAAAGAATTGCTTTGTGAGGAGGAATTGAAGTGGGCTTTGCGGGCTAAAGTGCGTAAAATAGTACAAGGAGATGACAACACACAATTTTTTCACATGATTGCGAATGGCAAACATCGAAAGAAGAAAATCTTTCAACTAGAGCAGGATGAAGGTACGATTGTGGGTCGGGAAAGCCCAAAGGTATACATTACCAACTACTATAAACTTTGGGCCTCCCGAGGATAATTTTGTTTCCTTGGACGAATCAAGGGTAGACGATGTACCTCAGCTGGCAAATGAGGAGAACGAGATTTTGACTGCTCCTTTTTCGGAGAAAGAGGTGTTTGACGCTATCTTCCAAATGAAAAATAACAAAGCTCCTGGCCCGGATGGTTTCCCATCGGAGTTTTACAAGAAGTGCTGGCATATCATTAAGGGAGATTTGCTTCCGATGTTCCAGGACTTCTTCTTGGGACAATTGCAGGTGTTCCACTTGAATTTTGGAACGATAACGTTGCTTCCAAAGAAGACAGAGGCTGTTAGAATTGAGCAATTCAGGCCGATCTGTCTTTTGAATGTTAGCTTTAAGATTTTCACAAAAGTTGGGACTAACAGACTTACTCAAATTGCACACCCTGTGGTGCATCCCCCCCAATCTGCGTTTATGCCTGACAGAAACATCCTAGAAGGGGTGGTGGTACTGCATGAAACGCTGCACGAAATCCATACAAAAAAACTAGACGGGGTGGTTTTCAAAGTGGATTTTGAGAAAGCTTATGACAAGGTGAAATGGCATTTCCTGCAGCAGGCATTGCGTATGAAAGGATTCAATCAAGCCTGGAGAGATCAGGTAGACTCTTTAACGCAACAAGGAAGCGTTGGAATAAGGGTTAATGACGACATAGGGCATTACTTTCAAACGCATAAAGGTTTGCGACAAGGAGATCCGATGTCGCCAATCCTATTCAATATTGTCATAGATATGTTGACAATTCTCATAGGGATGGCGAAGGAGGCTGGGCAGGTAGGGGGCCTGGTTCCGCATTTAGTTGACGGGGGTGTATCCATCCTACAGTACGGTGACGATACTATCATTTTTATGGAGCATGATTTAGCTAAAGCTAGGAACATGAAACTAGTGTTATATTTGTTTGAACAATTGTCAGGGTTAAAGATTAACTTCCACAAAAGTGAATTGTTCTGCTTTGGAAGAGCTAAAGAAGAACAACAAACTTACAAAGAATTATTTGGCTGTGATTTGGGGTCTCTACCCTTCACGTATCTAGCCATACCGATTCACCATCGTAAGCTCACTAACAAAGAGTGGAAGAGCATTGAAGATCGATTTGAGAAAAAACTAAGTTGCTGGAAGGGCAAGCTTATGTCATACGGTGGACGATTGATTCTCATTAATTCGGTCCTTACCAGTATGCCAATGTTTTATTGTCTTTTTTCGAAGTTCCGGTTGGAGTACGGAAAAGGCTAGACTTTTATCGATCACGGTTCTTTTGGCAGAGTGATGAATCCAAAATAAAGTATAGACTTGCTAAGTGGGACATCATTTGTAGACCGAAAGACCAAGGGGGTCTAGGTATTGAAAACTTAGAGGTGAAGAATCGGTGCTTACTTAGTAAATGGTTATACAAGCTATCTTGTGAATCGAACGCCACCTGGGCACAGATTCTTCGCAATAAGTACCTGCAAACCAAAACGTTGTCCCAGGTGACGGTAAGACCGACTGACTCGCCTTTTTGGAAGGGACTTATGCGAGTGAAATCAACATTTTTTCATAGGGCGAAATTCATAATTGGAGATGGTACCTCAACCAGATTCTGGGAGGATATATGGCTAGGGGAGACACCTCTGGCACTTCAATATCCATCGCTTTATAATATTGTTCAACGAAGAGACGCTTATGTTGCAACGGTATTACATTCAACCCCGCTTAATATCCAGTTTAGAAGGACGTTAGTGGGAAACCGGTGGGAAGCTTGGTTACATCTTGTGAGGAGACTGATGGATGTCCAACTTTCCCAACGTCCAGATCAGTTGCGCTGGAAACTAGCTCAGAATGGGGTGTTCTCAGTGAAATCCATGTATCTGGATGTTATTAACACTAGTATGATTCCTAGCTCGAAACATGTGTGAAAAGTAAAAGTACCCCTAAAAATCAAAGTGTTTATATGGTTTGTACATAAACGAGTCATTTTAATTAAAGATAATTTGGCAAAAAGAAACTAAACAGGGTCTAAAAGATGTGGTTTTTGTGATCAGGACGAATCTATTCGACACATCTTTCTTGATCGCCCTATGGCTAAGATTTTATGGAGGTCAGTACAGATTGCCTTTAATATCAACCCCCGGTCTCCATCCACACGCTTTTTGGAACGTGGCTACAAGGGATTGATGTAGTAACAGCGAGACATATCCGACTGGGAGTATGAGCTTTACTATGGGCTATTTGAAATTGCAGAAATGATCTGGTTTTTAACAGAACAACAAATATTCACTTTTTGCAGGTTATTTTCAGGGCCACTACTCTTATCCGTATGTGGTCGCTACTCACTCAGACGGCGGCCAGGGAGCATTTGGTTACTGCGTCTATCCGCTGGGAGACGGTAGCTCGGGATATCTACAACCGGTTTGGATGGCGATCATGTAATAGGATAGGTATTTAGAAGCTTATCTGTTTTTTGCCTGCCGGCTGTGGCGGTCCTGTTTCCCTTTGTATCCAGAATTTGTATGACTTTTGTTGGATCGTTTTTAATAAAAAGGCCGCATGCATCATTTTGATGCAGAGGCCGGGGTCCAAACCCCTTTTCGAAAAAAAAGACATTGCACCTGACTTTTCAAAAGCACTTACTCATCACAATTATGTATGTGGTTGTAGAACCATTTTAGAAATTTTGTTATCATAAATTAATACTCCCTCCGTTCGAAATTACTCGTCGTGGTTTTAGTTCAATTTGGACGAGTAATTTGGAACGGAGGGAGTAGGTTGTTACAGAATTTTTCAATGGAGCTATTAAATATTTTTCATGACTAATTAAACAACATTCCACAATGAGCACGAAAACCATGGATCATATTGATTATGACAAAGGCATTTCACATGGTAGTGACATCTGTCTACAAATACAAGCAGTGATTATTCCATTAATATATACTCCCTCCGTAAACTAATATAAGAGCGTTTAGAATACTATTTTAGTATTCTAAACGCTCTTATATTAGTTTACGGAGGGAGTACTAGCTAGCTGAATGCCTTACAGTTAATTATGATTTGAATGTTTCAAATATTGTTATATTTGGTATACCAAATGATGTATACTGACTTATAGGTTTGAGTTTACGAAAAGTTGAAAAATACTCAATTTGTAATTGTAGCTTACATCGTTGTCCACCGAAATCTATCCTCTATTATATCAAAGAAATTTAATTATGATGCATGTGCATGTCCTTAAAATCCTTTTCTAAAAAAATGTCCTTAAAATGTTTACTGATGTCAAAAACGAGGAAAATTTGAACAGTAATGATTACTTTAAGAAAATTAAAAACTAACTAGTGCTACTTAAAGGACCGTGACCTGTTGATTGCTTCGGCAAGTTGAATGCTCTCTTCGGTGGTACCATGTGTGTCAAAGATATCATCTAGTATGGTCATTAATGCTGTCATCTTTGTAAGTATTATCCGTGAGTTATAATATTGAGGTTCATAACATGCTCCATTCATCCAAAAATACATTTCCACTATTCTATCTCGAGAAAATCCTAACTTTGAATCTTCATGGAGCTCCTTCCACCAACTGCAATGGCACACACATAATAAATGTTCAGCTAGCGAATACTTTGTGAGAATCAAATGAAAACAAGGCCGTGAGGACTTGAACCCAGGTGGCTGGGTTATACATCTAGTTTCCTAATCAAGTGAGCTCGGATCACTTCTTTGCAGCCCTAACGAACCTTTTATTTGCAAGGAAATGAGAGCAAAATATGATTAACTTACAGTGTGATGTTGTTTAGCTCCTCACAATAAAGAAGTTGCAGAAGATTGAAATTCAATTTTGCGAACTCCAATATGGCTTCATTTTTTGTGGCACCATTATCATAAATATGGATGTAGCTTCTCATTTCTACTATGTGAGCCCTTCGGAAAAGTGGTGCTTCAAGGGCTAAAGATATTTCATTTGCTAGTGGCGATGATTGTTGTAATACACCTTCTAGGTGGCTTGTTGTGAATATTATGGCCTCATCGAGCACCTGTTCTCCATGTGTCCTAAGGTATGATGCATCATATAAGCTCAAAATACTTCTTGTATTGTCGAACATAAAATTCCCTTCACCGTCTTTGAAACGAAGGAATACATCTGCATGTGGAGTTGGTCTACAGGTTAATACATATCAAGTATTTCTAAAATATATGTGCCATATATACATAGTGGATTACAATTTCCACCATATTCATATTTTGCCGCAATACTTGGATTATTTTGTATTATCTACCATGTAAGTTTTATGCACATTTTGGAGTCCGAGTTTATATGCAGTACTAGCATTTGTCCACTCGACAATCTATCTTGATTTATGTTTTAAAGATGAATTTTATGTTTGGCTTCCAAGCAAATATAGGTAAGACAGATGCGGGTTTTTAGGTCTTTATTACACATGTACATCTCAGATTCGCACCATATTAATTATTTATAATCTGTAAATTAACTAATTTTACTACATTTGTTCTCAGAATCAGTAGTGGCATCTGACTGTTCTGATTATTCAAAAAAGGTGCTTTGATTATCACGGGGTAAGCATATATATATATCTGCTATGCAAGTGAAGGATTAGTCAAGCAACAAAATAAGAGACAGTTTTTTTTTAGGAAATAAGAGATAAAATTTGAATGATGGTTACACCTGAAGGAGTCATACCAATTGCATATATGCACCAAAATTACAAGCAACTTGGCCTTACCAGCTGATACATCATATCCATTCGTCCGCAGAAGATAAAATCGAAGTGAAACTAAATGTAGATCTTCCTCATTGTAATCAGACTTGTAGACATGGTGGAGCAGCTTGTTGATCTCGTTCTCATAGTAGATGTCTAGCCCGAGCCGTTGTAATGTCATTATAAGATCCAATAATTTTGGTAATTCATGTGTGCTATTTACCATCTTCCTAACTTCTTCTCTCAGCACTTCAGCCTTTCCTTCCATGCATTCACGCTGCAATTCAAGGTTTAATGTTTATGATTAGTGGATCGATAGACCGATTGGTGGATGGAACATGCCAATTATACCGACATGCATGTGATGAGATGATGGATGGATGGATAGCATATTTATTTGGCAAATCCTATATACCTAAGAGAGTGACCCCATTACTTACAATTATCTCAATATGTCATCTATCACATTTAATTGACCCCATTACTTATAATTATCTCAGTATGTCTGCTATCACATTTAATTGACCCCATTACTTATAATTATCTCAACATGCCCGCTATCACATCATCAATATTATTATATAAATTTAGATTTACTCCCGGTTCAATATGTAGCCGTTAGATTTACTAGCTAGATCCACTAGCACCCATCCGATCTAAGCATGATAATCCTCAACATGCATTAGTGCAGTTTAAATGGGTTTTAAATCACATTAGATTTAATCATGACACAATCCACTACCTATTTTTCCTAACCATACAACCAAGCCGCCTCAGTAAGCCATGCATGCAAGTTCTATGTTATATTTTTGTATATCCATACAACGCTGCCATGCTACATAATTTTTTCACACTACTTTTTGTGCTCTCATGGGAACGTTCTATGTGTTGGACTCTTAGAGCATACATATATAGTTGATTTTTAGCTTATTTTTATTTGTAAATAGCAATCTTTTAACTACAATCTATTTTTTCTCTTTTATACATGCTTTTGTTATATGCTTCTTGTGATTCAATGTTTTTAAAGTGTATATTAAGAAATAATATTAATTTTCATTCGTTATAGTTTTTATGTAGCACCTAATAATGCATCTCTTTTAACAAGATTGCCACAGCAATGTGCGGGGTATCATCTAGTCTACTTAAATATGTATCTTGATCTTACTAAATAAAAGATATAGTTTAAGCAGGAATGGGCATAGAATGAGTAATTAGTGAAATAAGGAAGGATCAATGGATACTTTGCCAGAGTGTGTTTCTGTGTTGTTATTATCTGATTGTAATCATAATATCCTATTCATAAATGATGAAAATCTTGCAGAGGCCCGGGTACTCACCTTTTCGAGAGAGAGAGAGAAATGATGAAAATCTTATTGCCTGGCAAAAAATGGAAAAAAGAAATACGAAATGCTTTTCTTGTGGTCAGTGAAATACCTGAGGGGCAGTGGGTGGTTGGTAAGTGAGGAAGAAACCACCCCAGAGGCTAGGGTGGAACGTAGGAGGTGGTACCGGAGCCTTTCGTGCTCGTTCAGTGTTGGGACGAGCAGGCGTTTCTCCTACCATCTTCTCCAGCTCGATCGGTTTTTGCGAGTCTCTTAATTCGATCGATGGAATGGATGAATGGGTGGCGACCGATATATGCCCCCTCTTTTTGTTGGACCGGGTATTTATAGGCCACGATCGATAGGCGTACACGTATCAAACCATGCATGATATATTGACCATGCGTGGAAGTGTAGGACTATGCAGCAGGTAGGTTAGGCGCGTACGTGTAGCTAGCTAGTAGTGGATGCCTTGCATTTGTTTATTGACCATGGGCTGCCAAGAAGCACGTTTTCAACTTCGTAGGTGACGGATGAAGAGCACGAAAACTTCAGCATCACGAATGCACTGTACATCCGCTAAACTTGTACATGCATCAGTACGCAATGATGACAAGTAGGAGTACTAGCGTTCATGCCGGTTTAGAAACTGATCGAGTTATGAGACATGTGGAATGCTATATTTTTTTTGCCCAATCATGTCTAACGCTATAACTGTTGCAATAGTAAAGGTACTTTCTTGCATCAAGAGATGCAAACGCCAAGGGCTTTCCCTCCTCGAAAACCTGCCCCCCTCCCTCTCCCCCCACGCCACCAAGACCGCCGTAGGCCTCCTCCATCCCATCGTCTTTCCTTGCCACCGTCTGAGGCAGCCGCCGGGCAAGCCCAGGGCGCCACCAAGGATGGTGGCAGCAAAGACAGGTGTTGCCCTGCTTGCCGCGGGGGCTTCAGATCTGGGGCGGCGGGCCTTCTGGTGAGGCACCATCGGCTCAGCGGCAGGCGTTGGTCCCGACGTCCCTGGCCGCGAGGGCGGCGGGATCTCGGAGGACGAGGGCATGGCGTGGTGGCTGTCCTGACGGTTGTCGGCGCCAGATCTGGCGCCTCCTTCCTCCCCTGTACAGCGTGCTCTTCCCATCCGGTTTGCCCGTGCCTACATGGGTCGCCGACGTTGGGGGTGCTGGTCGTGGGGAACCCAGTCCGGGCAGAATCCCTGGCCAGCATGGTTGGTCGCGCTGGCGGCAACGCCCGAGGACACCATGTCCCTCCTTGGAGGCACCTGACAGGTCTGACCCCCCACTAACTCCCGCTTCCCCCTGTTCTCCCAGGCAAAAGCCCTAGCTTTGTTGGGCGACGGTTGCGTCCTCGGAGGCGTATCCTTCTTGAAGGTGCCTTTTCGGGAACTTGGTGGTCGGTGGGCGCTGTTGGGGTGGGGGTGGTGGCGTCGATGGCGCGCTCCGTCCTAGCTGCACCTTTTCCTACTCTGGTTGCTAGACGTGGGCAGTGGTGCTGTTCTGCTGGAGGAGAAGTGCCGATGGCTCGTCTGGGGTGCGCTGACCCACTGTATGTGGCCGTTTTCCAGCGCCATCCGCCATTGTTCTTGGGGAACTTTAACATCTCGCGACCGTGCGGCACCTTTTGATCCATGCGAGGAGGTTGTGGCCTCCTTCGGGATGAATGTGGTTGGATGTTGTAAGATATTGTAAGGCTCCCACCACACTTCTATACCTTGTCGAATCTTCAACATTTAAAGGTTCTCCTTCATGAGCGGATAACTTTTCTGTTGCGGATAGTGGGGTTGAGCATGACTTGCAATTTGTCATATTGATTCGTTGAAGTAGCCCTTAAGGCAAAGTCTCCACGTAGATCATGAAGGAGAGCTTGCACAACGTCTGGTGAGGAACTTGTTACAATAATGTCATCAACGTACACAAGAACAAACATTGTGACACCCCCTTTGTGAAATATGAATAATGATGTATCCGATTTGGAAGGAGTGAAGCCAAGTTGTTGTAATTTTATGCTCAAGCGGGAAAACCATGCTCGAGGAGCTTGCTTAAGACCATAGAGAGCTTTATTGAGTTTGCAAACAAAGTGTGGTGTTTTGGTGCTTTCATAACCAGGGGGTTGTCGAAGATATACCTCTTTTTCTAGAATACCATGGAGGAATGCATTTTGTACATCAAGTTGCTGAAGACACCACCCGCGAGAGACCGCAATAACGAGAACAAGGCATATCGTGGCTGCTTTAACAACCGGGTTGAAAGTATCTTCATAATCGAGCCCATATCGTTGTTTGAATCCTTTCGCAACAAGGCGAGCCTTATACCAATCAATTGATCCATCTGCCTTCCTGTTGATACGGAAGACCCATTTGCAGTCACTTATATTTTTACCGGGAGATGGTGGAACAAGATGCCATGTTTGATTTTTCCGAAGTGCCATGTACTCCTGATCCATTGCACATCGCCAATTTGCATCACCAAGAGCTTCGGAAAGAGACTGAGGTTCTCCTGTAGCAGAGAAATTTCCATACCGAATCATGCCAGGGTATAATTTTTTGGTTGAATAATCCCTTTTTGAAGCCAAGTTTGAACACGTTGTTGTATAGGTTGCACAGGAGAAACATGCACAGACGATCCCGATTCCTGGGTATCACGCATGTTAGCAGGGCCAGAAGATCCACTTGGCCCGAGTCCAGGTGAGCCGCAGTGTTCCAAAGACAAATCGGTCGCAACATCGTGAGAGGCCCCTGGCAGGCCAGATGATGTGTGCTGGTCGGGGAGACGCCCCATGCATGGAGAACTGGTGGGCGCCCGAGGAGAGTAGGTTTCAGAGGCATGTGTGATTGACCCGACCTCGGATCGCATAGAGTGGGCGGGAGAATCATTCTTGGATCCCACGTTGTTAGCGCTAGGGCGATCGTCCTCGGGATTGCCTCCGGGACCATCTGCGTCTCCATGTGGCCCATTGTAGCCACTGTTTTCTTCATTTTTCGCATTATTTTCTTCACCATTTTCACTGCTTTGCGTAACCCGCACACCAGATTCAATGCTTCTAGAAGCATGATTAGTATGGTCATTAGTCAGTTGATCAGCACCTACTATTTCATCCCCTGGAATTTTGAGATTGATAAGGGTAGGAGGCAAGAGGAGGATTTCTTGGCGTAGGCAGGCACCGGCATTGGGGTGTAGATTTTTAAAAGGAAAAACTGACTCGTCAAAGACCACATCTCGTGAAATATATACACGACCAGTGGAGATGTCAAGACATTTGTAGCCTTTGTGTTGAGGACTGTAGCCAAGAAAAGCGCATTGTTTTGAGCAAAATTCAAGTTTGCGAGAATTGTATGGACGTAGGCGTGCCCAACATGCACATCCAAATATTCTGAGAAATGAGTAGTCTGGCTTGGTACAAAAGAGATGCTCAATAGGCGTTTGATAATTTATCACTTTACCAGGCACAATATTAATGAGATATGTGGCAGTGAGAAACGCTTCGTCCCAAAATTTTAGTGGCATAGATGCTTAGGCTAGAAGAGAAAACCCAACTACAACTATGTGCATGTCCTTTCGCTCAGCTGACCCATTCTGTTGATGTGCGTGAGGGCATGAAACATGGTGTGAAATCTTTATCTTCTGAAAGAAGGTATTTAGTTTTTGATATTCACCTCCCCAATCGGTCTGCATGGTAAGAATTTTCTTATCGAGTCGACGTTCAACGAGTTTTTGAAAGTTTAAGAAAATAGAGAACACATCCGAGCATTTCTTAAGAAGATAAATCCATGCGAACTTGCTGAAGTCATCGATGAAACTCACATAATAAGTGTTTCTACCAACAGAACATGATGCTGGTCCCCACACATCGGAAAACACAAGTTCTAAAGGTGAACTTGAAATACTAGTAGATGTGGGGTAGGGAAGTTGATGACTTCTAGCTTGTTGGCAAGCATCACAAATCGACTCAACGCTAGAGTCATTTGAGCAAGGAAGCTCATTTTTTTGAACTATCCTTGGGGATGGATGTCCAAGGCGATGATGCCACCGCGTAGATGATGGTTTGGTGGCACTATATAATTGCTTTATTGGCGAGGAGGATGATGACTTGAAGGGATAGAGACCACCATGACATCTACCGTGAAGAAGAGCCTCCCTCGTGACCTGATCCTTGACAACAACAAAATCGGGGTGAATTTCAACAAAGGCATTGTTGTCAATAGCTATTTTATGAGCAGAGGCCAAACTTTTCTTTGCCTCGGGGACATGAAAAATATTCTTGAGATGAAGTTTGTGTTTTTGGGAATGAATAGTAGTGCTACCGATGTGACTAATTTCCATACCTACTCCGTTTGTGGTATGAACCTTGTCGTGGTCGTTGTATCGTTCTCGAGTAGTTAATTTGTCGAGCTCTCCATTGATATGATCGGTGGCTCCGGAGTCAAGGTACCAGTTTGTGTCAATCCCATAAGACATTATTGCAGAACCAGCTTGACGAGTTTCATGAGGTACTTAGTCAGGATCAAACCGGTACTAGCAATCTTGGGCACTATGATTGGGCTTGGAGCAGACTTGACAAATCACAGTGGACTCTCGCTGATAGCCACGACCGTAGCCACCGTGGCCACCTCCGCGGCCTCCTGCACCGCGGTGTGCAGTAAGACCACCACGGCCTCCTGCACGCCCTCCTGCATGACCACGCTGTCCAAACCCGCCACATCCTCGTCGAGCATAATAGACTTGAAATCCAGGGCCACAGGCACCCCCGGAGTGGAGAATATCCATGCGTGTGTCATAGCTAAGGAGCTGAGCATAGAATTCATTGAGAGTAATTGGATTTGTTGTGGGTCTCCCAAGAACCGATGACACCAATGGATTGTATTCCACATCCAGACCTGCCAATAGATAAGAAATCAGGTCATCATCGTCAATCCTCTTCCCTGCAGATGAAAGTTCATTCGCAAGGGCCTTCATCTTGGAGAAATAGTCTGCAGCAAACATGTTTCCTTTTTTCATGTTGGCCATGGCCATCCTGATATTGATGTTACGAGCACGAGACCGAGAGGAAAACATCTGCTCGAGGGCTGCCCAAAGTTCTGCCGCACTAAGCAATTAGGCGACCTGAGTCAACACGAGACCGAGAGAACTGAACACGTACCCCAGAACTTGTTGATCTTGGGCAAGCCATTGGACATAGGCAGGATTGGCATCTTCCTGACTTTCCCCATCCATGGTAGTGGTGATGGTTTTCTCCGGTGCCTAAACCGACCCATCTAGATAGCCGACAAGCATGGCACCTCAAATTGGGGGCAGGACTTGCGCCTTCCACAAGACATAACTCCCTCTTGTGAGCTTTTCGAAGACTTGTTGATTGAGGATGTGGGAAACGGAGGAGGAAGAAGCAGCCATATAGGCGAACAGGCTCTGTTACCATGAAAGCACTCAAGGGAGCGATGGGTAGAAACGTGTACCTCGTGCAGGGACAATTTCATGGTAAATAGATCGTGATTACATATGTTACAAAAGAGGAAGCGAGCAGGCCTTCCATAATATAATCGGGCCTTCTAGAGACATCTAGACCAATCCCTTATAGTGATGGGTTAGTTTACAATATATGTATGATCTAACAGTGGCCTCCTTTGGGATGGATGTGGTTGGATGTGTCGTGCCGGGGCCCGTAGTAGCTTGATAATGGCATTGCCTGATGGTGTCGGTCTGCCTTTCTCCACTTGAGTCGGCGTGGTATTGTTCCCACTGCTCTATTCACGGAGGTGGACCTCAGCGTCTATGGCTTCATGCTCCATTGTGTATCTTCTTTATTTGTAGCGTGTCAGGTCTAGTTTCCTGCTTTCCAGTGACATTTTATCTTTTCGCCCTATATTTTCTTGCTTGCATTCCTATGGGTGTCTGCTTGTAATCAGAGTGATGCATGCAGTCATATTATTAAACAAAGTACAAAAATAATCTGTGGTCGAAATTTGGCTCACAAACGAAGCCCAACAAAAAGGAAATAAAAAGGTGTCGCGAAAATAGCAACAGGCTACGATGCAAATATACGTAGCCTATTATTAGCTTGTCATCCAAATCGGTTGAAGATAATTCATGGTACCATCTCTCATAGGTTGCACCCAGTAATCGAAAACCTTCCCGGAGTCCGCATGAGTGAGTAATGACCACATACGGATCCAAGCAGTAGCTCTGTAGATAACCTACAAAAAGTTAGTAAGTTTTTTGGGTTAAAGATCATGTCGTCCTTGTTGTTCCATATAGCCCAGAGTAATGCACATATCCCTATCCGAATATGTTTCGCTATGTTTAAATCTACTCTGTTTAGTCACGTCCCAAATAACTTGTTAATACAAGTTGGAGGGTTAACATTGAAGGTTATATGTATGTATCATGCGCCACAACAGTTTTGCCAACGGGCAATCGAGAAAGAAGTGTTGCATATTTTCATCCTGGTCACAATAGCAACAACGAGAACTACCTATCCAATTTCGCTTAACCAAATTATCTTTCGTCAAGATCACTCCCTTGTGGACAAACCACATTAAAATTTTAATTCTAAGCGGAACATTAATCTTCCAGATATGGAGGGATCTCAGAATTGGCCCAGTATCAATTAAATCCATGTACATAGACTTCACCAGAAACCACCACTCGTATATAGTTTCCAATGAAAGGTGTCTGACTGGTCAAAAAGTTGAACCTCCATCAACCTACGGACTAAGTGCAGCCAAGAGTTCCAACGTTCCCCATCAAAGACATCCTAAATTGGATATTAAGGGGGACCGACTATAATACTGTAGCAACATAATCTTCTTTCGTTGTACAATATGATACAAAGTGGGATATTGAAGGGCTAAGGGTATCTCCCCTAACCATGCATCTTCCTAGAATCTGTTACCATTGCCAACGATGAAATTTACCCTCTGAAAAAGGAGACTTTCATCCTTATTAACCCTTTTCATAAAGGCCAGTCATTATGTCTAGAAGTAACATGCGACAAAGTCTTAGAATGAAGGTACTTATTACACAAAATTTGTATCCACATAACCTCAGTCTTGGTAGATAGTCGGAATAACCATTTGGAGAGAATGCATTTATTCTTAACTTCTAAGTTCTCAACCCCTAACCCGCCTTGGTCTTTGGGACTGAAAATAATGTCCCATCTAGGTAATCTGTATTACTTCTTAGAGCATCTCCAGCCACGCCTCCAACACACCCTCCCCAGGTGATTTTTTTGCACCGGCGCCCAAAAATCGGCCCATACGCGCCCCCAGAAGCCCAATTTTCGGCGGCTCGGACCGAATTTGGCATCGGCGGACCGAAGCCGAACCCGGTGCGCTGGGGGCGATCAGGGGCGCCGTGCGAGCGATTTTGGCATGAAAGAGCCGTGGGCCCGCTGAGTCAGTGCTACTTCTTGAGCTTGCGTTGTATTCCCTCGAAGAGGAAAGGGTGATGCATCATAGTAGCGTAAGTATTTCCCTCAGTTTTTGAGAACCAAGGTATCAATCCAGTAGGAGACCACGCGCGAGTCTCTCGCACCTGCACAAACAAATAAGAACTTCGCATTCAATGCGATAAGGGGTTGTCAATCCCTTTACGGTCACTTACAAAAGTAGATCTGATAGATAGGATAGTATAATTTTTTTGGTTTTTTTGGTATAAGAACAGAAAGTAAATAAAGCAAAGTAAAGTAGATGGAAGATTAATATGTTGAGAATAGACCCGGGAGCCATAGGTTTCACTAGTGGCTTCTCTCGTGATAGCAGAATTCTACGGTGGGTGAACAAATTACTATCGAGCAATTGATAGAAAAGTGCATAGTTATGAGAATATCTAGGCATGATCATTATATATAGGCATCATGTCCGTGCCAAGTAGACCAAAACGATTCTGCATCTACTACTATTACTCCACACATCGACCGCTATCTAGCATGCATCTAGAGTATTAAGTTCATATGAACAGAGTAAAGCTTTAGGCAAGATGACATGATGTAGAGGGATAAACTCAAGCAATATGATATAAACCCCATCTTTTTATCCTCGATGGCAACAACACAATACGTGCCTTGCTGCCCCTGCTGTCACTGGGAAAGGACACCGCAAGATTGAACCCAAAGCCAAGCACTTCTCCCATTGCAAGAACTATAGATCTAGTAGGCCAAACCAAACCGATAATTCAAAGAGACTTGCAAGGATATTATAATCATTCAGAAAAGAATGAAATATTGTTCGTAGATAATCTTGATCATAAACCCACAATTCATCGGATCTCGAAAAACACACCGCAAAAAGATTGCACCGAATAGATCTCCTCGAAGATCGAGGAGAACTTTGTATTGAGATCCAAAAAGAGAGAAGAAGCCATCTAGCTAGTAACTATGGACCGGAAGGTCTGTGGTAAACTACTCACAACTCATTGGTGAGGCTATGGTGTTGATGTAGAAGCACTCCATGGTAGATCCCCCCTCCGGTGGAGCTCCGGAACAGGACCCAAGATGGGATCTCACGGGAATAGAAGGTTTTGCGGTGGAATTAGGGTTTTCTCTATTGCCTCGATGTTTTCAGGGTACGTGGATATATATAGGAGGAAGGAGGGCATCGGGGGAGCCAGAGGGGGCCCACGAGGGTAGGGGCGCGTCCAGGGGGAGGGGGCGTGCCCTGGACCCTCGTGGCCACTTTCCCTTGTTCCCTCGCATTTACTCCAAGTCTTTTGGGTAGATACGGTTCGGAAAATAACTCTGCTGAAGGTTTCATTCCGTTTGGACTCCGTTTGATATCCCTTTTCTGCGAAACACTGAAGTAGACAAAAAAACAACAATTTACACTGGCCCTTGGGTTAGTAGGTTAGTCCCAAAAATAATATAAAGTGTAAAATAAAGCCCATTAAACATCCAAAATAGAATATATAATAGCATGGAACAATAAAAAAAATATAGATACGTTGGAGACGTATCAAGCATCCCCAAGCTTAATTCATGTTCGTCCTCGAGTATGTAAATGATAAAAATAGATTTTTTGATGTGGAATGCTAACCAACATAATTCTCAATGTAATTCTTTTTGTTGTGGTCTGAATGTTCAGATCCGAAAGATTCAAGATAAAAGTCTATGTTGACATAAGAATAATATTACTTCAAGCATACTAACAGAGCAATCATGTCTTCTCAAAATAACATGGCCAAAGAAAGTTCATCCCAACAAAATCATATAGTTAGGTTATGCTCCATCTTCGTCACACAAAATATCCCAATCATGGACAACCCCGGTTTCAGCCAAGCACTTGTTTCATACTTAATTTTTTTAAAACTCTTTCAACTTTCACGCAATACATGAGCATGAGCCATGGACATATCACTATGTGTGGAATAGAGTGGTGGTTGTGGAGAAGACAAAAAGAGGAAGATGGTCTCACATTAACTAGGCGTATCAATGGGCTTTGGAGATGCCCATCAATAGATATCAATGTGAGTGAGTAGGGATTGCCATGCAACAGATGCACTAGAGATATAAATGTATGAAAGCTCAACAAAAGAAACTAAGCGGGTGTGCATCCAACTTGCTTGCTCACGAAGACCTAGGGCATTTGAGGAAGCCCATCATTGGAATATACAAGCCAAGTTCTATAATGAAAATTCCCACTAGTATATGAAAGTGACTAAACAAGAGACTCTCTATCATGAAGATCATGGTGCTACTTTGAAGCACAAGTGTGGAAAAAGATAGTAGCATTGTTCCTTTTTTTCTTTCCCTTTTATTTTCTTTTTCTTTTTTTGGGCCTTCCTTTTTTTCTTTGGCATTTCCTTTTTTTTCCTTTTTTTGGGACAATGCTATAATAATGATGACCATCACACTAATATTGATTTACAACTCGATATTACAACACGATACTAGAACAAAGTATGACTCTATATGAATGCCTCTGGCGGTGTACCAAGATGTGCAATGAATCAAGAGTGACATGTTTGAAAAATTATGCATGGTGGCATAGCCACGAATACGATGTCAACTACATGATCATGCATGGCAATATGACAATGATGAAGCGTGTCATATGAACAGAACGGTGGAAAGCTGCATGGCAATATATCTCGGAATGGCTATGGAAATGCCATGATAGGTAGGTATGGTGGCTGTTTTGGGGAAGATATATGGTGGGTGTATGATACCGGCTAGAGTTGCGCGGTAGAAGAGAGGCTAGCAATGGTGGAAGGGTGAGAGTGCATATAATCCATGGATTCAACATTAGTCATAAAGAACTCACATACTTATTGCAAAAATCTACAAGTCATCAAAACAAAGTACTACACGCATGCTCCTAGGGGAAGGGTTGTTAGGAGATAACCGTCGCGCGATCCCGACCTCCACACAAAGGATGACACTCAATGAAATGCCTCATGCTTCAAATTTGTCACACAACGGTTACCATATGTGCATGCTACAGGACTTGCAAACTTAACACAAGTATTTATCAAATTCACAACTACTCTACTAGCATGACTCTAATATCAACATCCTCATATCTCAAACAATCATCAAATATCAAACTTCTCATCATATTCAATGCACTTTATGTGAAAGTTTTTACTATACCCATCTTGGATTCCTATCATATTAGGACTAGTTTCATAACCAAAGCACATTACCATGCTGTTCTAAAATACTCTCAAATAGATATAAGTGAAGCATGAGAGATCAACAATTTCTACAAAATAAAACCACCACCGTGCTCTAAAAGATATAAGTGAAGTACTAGAGCAAAACTATCTAGCTCAAAAGATATAAGTGAAGCGCATAGAGTATTCTAATAAATTGTAAATCATATTTATCTCTCTCAAAAGGTGTGTCCAGCAAGGATGATTGTGGAAAACTAAAAAGCAAAGACTCAAATCATACATGATGCTCCAAGCAAAACACATATCATGTGGTGAATAAAAATAAAGTCCCAAGTATAGTTACCGATAGATGAAGACAAAAGAGGGGATGCCTTCCCGGGGCATCCCCAAGCTTAGGCTTTTGGTTGTACTTGAATTTTACCTTGGGGTGCCTTAAGAATCCCCAATCTTAGGCTCTTTCCACTCTTTGTTCCATAGTCCATCAAAGCCATACTCAAAACTTGAAAACTTCACAACACAAAACTTAGCCAAAAATCTCGTGAGCTCCGTTAGTATAAGAAAACAAACCACCACTCAAAGGTACTGTAATGAACTCATTATTTGTTTATATTGGTGTTAAACCTACTGTATTCCAACTTCTCCATGATAAATACGCCCCGATACTACTCATAGATTCATCAAAATAAGCAAACAATACACGAAAAACAGAATCTGTCAAAAACAGAACAGTTTGTAGTAATCTGGAACTTTCGAATACTTCTGTAACTCCAAAAAAATTGAAATAAATTGATAAACGTGAGGAATTTGTCTATTAATCATCTGCAAAAAGAATCAACTAAATAGCACTCTCCAGTAAAAAAGTACAGCCAAACTCGTGAGCGCTAAAGTTTCTGTTTTTTTACAGCATGATCACATAAACTTCACACAAGTCTTCCCAAAGGTTCTATTTGGCACAAACACTAACTAAAACACAAAACCACATCTAAACAGAAGCTAGATGCAATATTTATTCCTAAACAGAAGCAAAAACTAAGAAAATAAAATTGGGTTGCCTCCCAACAAGCGCTATTGTTTAACGCCCCTAGCTAGGCACGATACAAGAATAGATCTAGGTATTGCCATAATGATAAGATAGATCGCGAAAACTCATCTCATATTCCCTATGTTCAGCAGCAAATTTTCTTTGTGTCAAGCAAAAGTAATCAAAAGGGCTAAATTTAATACGACAAAAGTCCGCCATATCAAGCTCATGAGGTATTGGTTCCTCCTGTGGCCCTTCATATTGCACAACCAATTCATCATTATAAGCAAAAAAATTGGCAAAAGGTCATGAGCCTTCGCTCAAGGGAAAAGCCTAACCCATTATTTTGAATAGCAAAATCATCATTCAATTCAAAAATTCTATCAACCGAGATATCAGAGGAACCTTTTTTCTAAGGTTTCATTAAAAGCAACATGATCTATAGATCGCAAATGCATTATGTCCTCTTGATTGAATAAGATAGCTTCTTTGGGAGGATGACCAGCATCCACTCCGTAGTGAGTAAAGATTTCTTTGGCCTCTTTCATGATGAATCTGAACTCATGAGCCAAAAAGATAGTAGCTGCGCGCTTAACAGAAGAATGCCCAATATTGGAAAATTCCAGAAAGATTCTCTGAATGCAAGGATGCATATGGATAAATTGCCTTTCAATTTCAACTACAAGCATACATATGGCATCCACAAGGCTACTAGTTCTATGAAGAATAGATCCACCCATAGTGGGTAAAGCACCGGCACAAGTAAAGAAATCTTGAAGAAGTCCTTTTCCAATAATATTACCACTACCAACCCAGAACTTCTTAGTATGTAAAGTGGTAGTTTCATCCGGAGGATCAACATAGACGGTGCCCTCAAAATTACTACCCTTTTCGATGATATCTTCCCCCATCTCAGACATGAAAGCAAGCGAACGATAAACTCATGGAAGAAGAAGGGCAAATAAAATGGCAAGGGTGAAGTGGGGGAGAGGAAAACGAGAGGCAAATAATGTAATGCGAAGGATAAGGGTTTATGATAGGTACTTGGTATATGAATTTTGCGTAAGCCTCCCTGGCAACGGTGCCAGAAACTCTTCTTGCTACTTCTCGAGCTTGCGTTGTATTCCCTCGAAGAGGGAAGGGTGATGCAGCACAGTAGCATAAGTATTTCCCCCAGTTTTTGAGAACCAAGGTATCAATCCAGTAGGAGACCACGTGCGAGTCCCTCGCACCTACACAAACAAATAAGAACTTTGCAGCCAACGCGATAAGGGGTTGTCAATCCCTTTACGGTCACTTACGAAAATGAGATCTGATAGATAGGATAGTATAATATTTTTGGTATTTTTGGTATAAGAACAGAAAGTAAATAAAGCAATGTAAAGTAGATGGAAGATTAATATGTTTAGAATAGACCCGAGGGCCATAGGTTTCACTAGTGGCTTCTCTCATGATAGCAGAATTCTACGGCGGGTGAACAAATTACTATCGAGCATTGATAGAAAAGCGCATAATTATGAGAATATCTAGGCACGATCATTATATATAGGCATCACATCCGTGACAAGTAGACCAAAACGATTCTGCATCTACTACTATTACTCCACACATCGACCGCTATCCAGCATGCATCTAGAGTATTAAGTTCATACGAACAGAGTAATGCTTTAGGCAAGATGACATGATGTAGAGGGATAAACTCAAGCAATATGGTATAAACCCCATATTTTTATCCTCGATGGCAACAATACAATATGTGCCTTGCTGCCCCTGCTGTCACTGGGAAAGGACACCGCAAGATTGAACCCAAAGCCAAGCACTTCTCCCATTGCAAGAACTATAGATCTAGTAGGCCAAACCAAACCGATAATTCGAAAAGACTTGCAAGGATATTATAATCATACATAAAAGATTTCAGAAAAGAATCAAATATTGTTCGTAGATAATCTTGATCATAAACCCACAATTCATCGGATCTCGACAAACACACCGCAAAAAGATTACATCGAAAAGATCTCCTCGAAGATCGAGGAGAACTTTGGATTGAGATCCAAAAAGAGAGAAGAAGCCATCTAGCTAGTAACAATGGACCCGAAGGGCCTCGATGTTTTCAGGATATGTGGATATATATAGGAGGAAGGAGGGCATTGGGGGAGCCAGAGGGGGCCCACGAGGGTGGGGGCGCGCCCAGGGGGAGGGGCGCGCCCTGGACCCTCGTGGCCACCTCCCTTGTTCCCTCACGTGTACTCCAAGTCTTCAAGGTAGATACGGTTCCAAAAATAACTCTCCCGAAGGTTTCATTCCGTCTGGACTCCGTTTGATACCCCTTTTCTGCGAAACACTCAAATAGGAAAAAAAACAGCAATTTGCACTCGGCCTCGGGTTAGTAGGTTAGTCCCAAAAATAATATAAAAGTGTAAGATAAAGCCCATTAAACAACCAAAATAGAATATATAATAGCATGGAACAATAAAAAATTATAGATACGTTGGAGACGTATCAGTCAGTGACACGGTGCTTCTCGTCGCTTCGTCGTCCTCATCGCCTCGGTTCCCGCAGGGGGAATCAATGCCAAAGCTGCGGCACGCTGCCGCGCCGGTCTGCATCCAATGAGGCCTCACTGGTGGCGCAGTGAAGGTGCAACGCCACGCGAACGCGGCCCGCCCGCGGCTATAAAAAGCCTACCCCCCGCCGTTGGACGCACACTTCCCCTCTCCTCTCCTCTCTGCCGCCGACGCTCCTGCCTCCTCTCTTTCTCGCTTCTGCGCCACCATGTCGATGCGCCGCCTGGGCACTGCTGATTTTCGCATAGTTCGCGAGTGCCGCTCCGCCGTCTGCTCCTCCAAAATCTCATTTGGTGCAAAACGCCTCAGTCTTGGCACCTTCGACACCGCAGAGGAGGCAGCCCGTGCATACGATGCGGCGTCCTGGCGCCTTCGGTGGCCTCGTTGGGATATGAATTCCCCTGATGTGTCGACGAGCCAGCGCACGCAGGATCTCGCGCATCTCCCGTGACTTTTCACCGATGAGGATCGTCGTGACAACCGGAGGCGGCAACGTCGCCTCACCATCGCGGAGATGGACGTGGAAGCAATGGCGGAGTGGTGCGAACGCTTCCCGCAGGACATCGTCAATGAGCGCTAGTTTTACAAGCAACGAGGGACGGAGAGGGAGGCGTGGAGGAAGGAGCGAGCCGCCTATTGGGAGGACAAGCGTGCGCGGAAGCAGGCCGCTCAACTGAACATGAAGCTAGGAGAAGCGTTGTCCTGGGACTCCAAGGATGAGCGGTATGCTGACGCCTACTTGCACACGTCGGAGGAGGACATTTCCGAGTCGGAGCCGGAAAACGACGAGTAGTTGATATTTTCTTTTAACAGTCTTTGCTATGATGAACTATATATGTATCATTTTCATTATGTATGTATCATTTTCATTATGTATGTTAAACTGGCCGGCAGCGTCGGCGAGGAAGGAGGCGAGCGAGGGGTGCGCTAGGGGAAATGGGATGCCGACCAGCAGGCCCGGGGAGGGGAAGTGCGCGGCGTTGGGGGTTGAAAATGAAAAAGCGCCGTGGGGGGGGG
>LR738714.1:182558736-182586252 GCA_902687465.1 Secale cereale
GGCTGGGGGGAATGGGCCCAAAGGCGCGGTTTTCGCCAGGTCACCCCCAGGCGGCGCTATTTGGGCGTCCCTGGAGGGGCGAACGGCTGTAGATGCTCTTAGGCTCTAGTCGACCTCCATAGGACATAAGCTTGCCCTTCCAGCAGCTTAGTCCTTTTCTGAATCGATCATCAATGCACTTCTACTCCTTATTTGTCAATCAGCGATGATGAATCGGAATCCCCAGGTAACTAAACAGTAGTGAACCAATTTCACAACTGAACAGTTACTTATATGCGTGTTGTTCCTCTTTGGCTCTCCCAAAACAGAACAATTCACTTTTGTTAAAATTAATTTTAAGTCCCAACAGTTGTTCAAATAAGCAAAGAACAAGCTTCATATTTCTGGCTTTAGCAATATCGTGTTCCATGAATAAAATTGTGTCATCGGTGTATTGTAATATGGACACTCCCCCATCCACAAGATGTGGAACAAGTCTGCCAACCTGGACATTCTCTTTATCTCAACTGATAAGTACTGCCGACATATCCGCCACTATGTTGAATAGAACGGGGGACATCGAGTCACCCTATCTTAATCCCCTATGCGTCTAAAAATAATGACCTATATCATCAGTCACCTTAATACCAACACTACCTTTATGAATAAAGGAATCCACATGTTTCCTCCAGGTTTCATTGAACCCCTTCATGTGTAAGGCTTGTTGGAGGAAGGGCCATTTGACCTTGTCATAGGCTTTCTCGAAATCCACTTTGAAAATAACCCCATCTAGTTTCTTCGAATAAATTTCACAGAGTACGACAACCTCTTCTAGGATGTGTCTCCCAGGCATAAAAGTCGCCCAAGTTGGTTGTACAACAGAATGGGCTATATGTGTCAACAAATTCATGCCAACCTTAGTAAAAAATTGAAATTCACTGCTTCAAACACCTTTTTCTTCGTAAATGGAGCACACAAAACCTCGTTCTCGTCCGTGTTGAGTTGAGATATGTCACCGATTACGTTATCAACAAGTGACACAAAATTTTCTTCGGGGGTCCCAAATAGTGTCTTCTAAAAGTTGGAGATGTACAATTTTAGGTTCTCATGCCCTACAACCGTACCCTCGTCCTGTTCTAATTGGATTATTTTGTTCCTTCTATGCTTCTCATTTGCTATCATGTGAAAAAACTGGGTGTTGTCATCCCCATTGATGAACTTTGTCACCTTGGCTCCGAGAGCCCATTCGAGCTCTTCTTCTCTAAGAAGCGCTCGCAATTTCTGCTCAGCCTCAGTCCTAACAGTCCAATCTAACACATTGAGAATATTAGACTCCGCTTTCAAATCTAACGTGTTTATGAGATTTTTAAGTCTCTCCCGCTCCACCTTGTATAAACCACTCTGATTCTTGGCCCAACCCCTCAAGAACTAGCGCAAGTGTCTAATTTTATTTTGCTACCTATCAACATTGGAGGTTCTACCACTTGTGTAGCAATAAAATCCATGAAGCCATCCCTCTCGAACCATCCTAATTTGAAAGAGAAGTAATCTTTTGTGGCCCCCATGGATTGCTTTCCCCGAATCAATCAATAATGGTGTATGATAAAAAATTGCTCACTTTAATGCATGTACCGTTACTAGAGGAAACTTCTGCTCCCACTTTACGCTGGTGAGCATCCTGTCCAACTTCTCATATGTTGGAACCAGCAAAGAGTTTGCCCACGTGAAATATCTCCCAGTGAGGTTAATTTCCCTCAATTCGAAACTCTCGGTAATCGTGTCAAACATGAATGACCATCTTCCATCGAAGTTGTCATTATTTTTCTCTTCTCGCCTTCTTATTATGTTGAAGTCCCCCTCCACATGGATAGGAAGCCTTACATCACCATAGATCCTCACCAGATCTGTAAGAAAATCGGGCTTAAACTCAGGTTCGGTTGCTCTGTAGATAGCCACCAGAGCCCATCGGAAACCATCAATCTTCGACCTCGCCCAAAATTTGACGAAAAAAATCTCTGTACACCACATTTACCACTTTTAGAAACTCACACTTAACCCCAAGTAGTATCCCTCTGGAATGACCTCTTGGAGGTAAGCAGTGCCAGTTATACTCAATCCCCCCCTGAAATGCAGTTGACGAATTGAGGCATAAAATCATTTCTACCCGTCTCTAGTAGAGTCATAAAATCTAATTTATGTTCTATCAATGCTTCCGCAAGGAGTCTCCCTTTAGCCAAGTCCACTAGACCTCTGCTATTCCAAAATATCCCTTTCATTTTTCATCGTGAATTTATTTTCTTTTGTATGAATCTTGCACTCCTACGGACTGCGGATGTAGGACAAACCTTCCTCTTCCAGGATCGTTTTGGTTTATCCTCCTGTACCTCAAAGCCTTCGGAACTCAAGGTAGGTAGAGAGGTATTCGCCAGCTGTAATGTAATGCCCAGTATGAGATTATACCTCCTACGTGTCGAGGCACAACTTAAAGGTATAAGCTCATACTAGAATGATCTCAAGTATGGTATCTTTACACGACTCATGTAAAAGAGGGATGAAATTGCAAAAGAGTAGTTGGCTTACACTCGCCACGTCACACAATACATTACATAAGCAATCATCATCTAAATAACATCACAGTCTGACTACGGACGAAGATCCAAATGAAAGATACCATAAACACAAGGCCGGATCGCCCCTAGTAGGAACCACTACTGATCGTCGAACAACGTCACAAACATATGGCCACTCTCTTCATCGAGCTCCCAGTGAAGTTCTTGGACCAACTCATGCGCTGTTCTCAGCGGTACCTGCATCTGGTGTTGCAGTATCTGTGAGCCACGAGGACTCAGCAATCCCATAACCATGGGTATCAAGACTAGCATAGCTTTATGGGTACAGAGAAGGGTAGTGGTGAGGTTGCAGCAGCGGCTAAGCATAATATGGTGGCTAACTTACGAGTACAAGAATGAGATGAGGATCTACGCAAACGGTCGCAAACTAGTAATGATCGCTAAAGATCCTGAACTACCTATGAGTCAAACATAACCCCACCGTGTTTTCTTCTCAAAGTGAAAAGAGACAGTCACGGTTAATCACACAGTTGTGTGTTTTATCTCCGATCCTCTGTCAAGTTTTCTACAACTGGACATTAACCAATTCCAATCTTCCACATAACCGCGGGCACGGCTTTCGAAAGATCATAACCCTGCAGGGGTGTCCCAACTTAGCCCATCACAAGCTCTCACGATCAGCTGAAGTAATAATAATTATTATCCCTTATCTTAGGGAAATCCGATCAGGCTCACTATCCCGGTGCACAAGACATTTCGACAATGGTAAAACAGGTCCAGCAAGACCTCCCGGCGTGCCGACACCCTGATAGTAGCCGCGCGTATCTCGTCTCAGGCCACGTCCGGATGAGACAAGCTACGAGTAAAACCAGCCCTCGGGTTTCCCCAAGGTGGCCTCGCAGGTTGCCCGTTTGGGACCAACACCATCAGCACTGGCCCCCCTACTATGTAGAAAAAATACTCGGGGACGCGACCCCCTATGCAAATTAATTAATTAATTAAGTTGTTATTATGAGGCAAATTAAAACCAATGTTGGGCCTTGCTGGAGAAGTTTTATTCAAAGACGAAGTGTCAAGGGGTCCCCATATACCCAACCGTGTAAGGAACGCAAAATCAAGGAACATAATGCCGGTTTATCGGCGCCTAAGGTGGCATGAGTGGAACAAAACACCGAGCAAAAGGCCAAGCCTTCCACCCATGCCCAGTATATAGGTGTGTTAATAATAATAATAGATATTATGATATTGCAACAACAAGTTCCAACATGGAACGATCTTCATCTTCACCTGCAACTAACAACGCTATAAGAGGGGCTGAGCAAGCGGGTAACATAGCCAAACAATGGTTTGCTGGGAAGGTGTTAAAGGTTAGAGGTTTCATGGCAACAAGGAGAGGGGCTGACAATAAAGATGGGTAACGCGACATATAACGATAGCATCGAGACAACTAAGCAAAGGCAATGATAGTAAAGGTATCCAAGGTGATGATCATCTTGCCTAGGATTCCGCAAGGAAGAAGAACAAGTCCATGAAGTAGTCGAACAAATCCTCACAACTCCGGAACAAACCCGAAGCTAACGAGAGAAGCGTACCGGAAAGAAGCAAACAACATGGTAAACACACATATCATAACCATGGCATACGATGCACAACCAAGTATGATGCATGTCCGGTTTAAATATGCATGGCATGGCAAGGTGCACAAGCAATACTACAAGTTAAGTGGAGCTCAAGATGCAACGAGTTGCATATTGACGAAACACCACATTATATTTAGTTAGTTGACTATCGTTTATTTACAAGACAAGATTAAATGTTTGTTAACATGGCAAGAGTTGAAGCAAAAGTAAACTAACTATTTGACAAGTTTAAATGAGGCCGGAACAACAAACAACAATTCCAGAAAACCCCTATGTGCAAAATTTAAATTTGGTACTGTTCTGCCTATTACCACATTTTAATGTTGTTAAACAGCAAAACAAAGTGCACCATGTTATTCTACACGTTTTTCTACCCCATTTACATATAAAGTTTATTAAATTTGGAGCTACAGTTATTTAGTTATGAAATAAACCATTTTAGCATGTTATTTAAGCAAACAAATGCAAACAGCCATTTAAACATTTTAAACAGTGCATAAGACATTTCGACAATGGTAAAACAAGTCTAGCAAGACCTCCCGGCGTGACGACACCCTGATAGTAGCCGCGCGTATCTCGTCTCAGGCCACGTCCGGATGGGACAAGCTACGAGTAAAACCAGCCCTCTGGTTTCCCAAGGTGGCCCCGCAGGTTGCCCGTTTGGGACCAACACCATCAGCACTGGCCCCCCTGCTATGTAGAAAAAATACTCGGGGACGCGACCCCCTATGCAAATTTATTAATTAATTAAGTTGTTATTATGAGGCAAATCAAAACCAATGTTGGGCCTTGCTGGAGAACTTTTATTCAAAGACGAAGTGTCAAGGGGTCCCCATATACCCAACTGTGTAATGAACGCAAAATCAAGGAACATAATGCCGGTTTATCGGCGCCTAAGGTGGCATGAGTGGAACAAAACACCGAGCAAAAGGCCAAGCCTTCCACCCATGCCCAGTATATAGGTGTGTTAATAATAATAATAGATATTGTGATATTCCAACAACAAGTTCCAACATGGAACGATCTTCATCTTCACCTGCAGCTAACAACGCTATAAGAGGGGCTGAGCAAGCAGGTAACATAGCCAACCAATGGTTTGCTAGGAAGGTGTCAAAGGTTAGAGGTTTCATGGCAACAAGGAGAGGGGCTGACAATAAAGATGGGTAACGCGACATATAACGATAGCATCGAGACAACTAAGCAAAGGCAATGATAGTAAAGGTATCCAAGGTGATGGTCATCTTCCCTGGGATTCCGCAAGGAAGAAGAACAAGTCGATGAAGTAGTCGAACAAATCCTCACAACTCCGAAACGAACCCGAAGCTAACGAGAGAAGCGTACCGGAAAGAAGCAAACAACATGGTAAACACACATATCATAACCATGGCATATGATGCACAACCATGTATGATGCATGTCCGGTTTAAATATGCATGGCATGGCAAGGTGCACAAGCAATACTACAAGTTAAGTGGAGCTCAATATGCAACGAGTTGCATATTGACGAAACACCACATTATATTTAGTTAGTTGACTCTCGTTTATTTACAAGACAAGATTAAATGCTTGTTAACATGGCAAGAGTTGAAGCAAAAGTAAACTAACTATTTGACAAGTTTAAATGAGGCCGAAACAACAAACAACAATTCCGGAAAACCCCTATGTGCATAATTTAAATTTGGTACTATTCTGCCTATTACTACATTTTAATGTTGTTAAACAGCAAAACAAAGTGCACCATGTTGTTCTACACATTTTTCTACCCCATTTACATATAAAGTTTATTAAATTTGGAGCTACGGTTATTTAGTTATGAAATAAACCATTTTAGCATGTTATTTAAGCAAACAAATGCAAACAGCCAGTTAAACATTTTAAACAGGCATGAAAGTGGCATAATAATACTCTACACAAAATTTTTGCCATTTTACATATATAAATTGTTTTATTCTGATGCATGGTTTAGGAGTTATTAAATGCATGAACTCGGAGGACTAAACTGTAAAACTGGCAGTTACTCGGTAATTAGCAAATTCGCAGGAAGGGGAAAAAACAACTCGGCCCGAAACTGCTGGGCACTAGGCGCTCACCATGGGCCTCGGCCCGGTCGATGGAGCGGAGCTGGGCCTCAGCGCTGGCTGCAGCCCACTGAGGCGACGGGCGCGGTCAACGCGGGTGGAAGGGCCCGAGGCGATGTGACCTGGGCCTTGGCGCACGTCCTGGGCACATGCCTCTGGCCGATCGGTCAACGCGACCACGAAGCAGAGGAACAGCGGATCAAGGCTGGGGCGGAGCTTAACGGGCGAGCAGGTCACAGGTCAAGCGGGTGCGGTCACTGAAGCGGGTGCTGTCTTCGTCCTCGACAGGAAGCAGAGGGCAGCGGTTGCAGGGAAGGCCGGCGATGTCGTGGCAGGCGACGACGACGATGTCGGTGTACTAAGGTAGGGGTACCTCAGTACCCCAACTTGTGCACGGGCAGTAGCAGCTTCCCGCGGTAAGGCTTACCACGTGCTCGTCGGAGACCTTTTCTGATCCATATAAAGCCATTCAAAAACAAAGTATACAAGACAGAAGATCAAGGCCCCGACAAGTGGAGCTTGCCGGGAAGGCCGTCCCAGGCTCAAGCTTACCTCACTAACACGAGACCCTGGCAAGAGGAGCTTGCCAGGAAGACTAGAAGGCTACATCTCAGAAGACACGCCTCGGCGCAACATGCGCCCCGGCAGGGCCCGGGGAGCGGCAAGCTCCAGGGCCCGGCAAGGTCAAGGCCCCGACAAGGTGCTTGCCGGGGAGAGTTACACTGTGTGCCCGCGCTCCAGCTCATCGAACCACGCGTCGCCTTGGGGCCATTCCAGGGACGCGTGGCGGATGGCTGTGCAGCCTGGGGGACACGGTGGCACTACACGGTGACGAAGCTATCGCCGTGGCAAACGGAGACGCAAGGGCGGGCGCTTTTGGGGTCGACGGCGACGGGCATTTAATGCTCTTGTCCCCCACTGTCAAAGTAGGTGATGACCACTGTTCGTCCACTGTTCATCCACTGTTCCCGCACTGTTACAACTACCACCACAGTTACATTTTTACCCCTTTTTCTATGTTGACACCTGTCGGTGACCCCTTGAGCTATAAAAGGAGGCCCATGCACAACGTAGAAGGGGTTCGGAACCTAGATTGCTCATTCGCTCGGTGTAGCTAGTTCTTCAAGCTCCCGAGCTCCAACACTCAATACAAACCAAGCAGGAGTAGGGTTTTACGCGTCCATCGCGGCCCGAACCTGGGTAAACTGCCTGCATGAGCTCCACGATCTGCTCTTTGTGCTCCCTCCGCTCCCTTACCGCACGAACAAGGGGCTCCGGTCCCATAGGTGCTCGTGGTGGACAGTTTCCTCCGACAGACGAGGAGGCCACCGGAGGCGTCGGTTCGAGCAGAGGCGGGGCAAGGAACCTCCAGCGGCGCCATGACCACGGAGAGGTGGCTGGACGAGGCGAGAGTCGCGGACGACGGGGGACGAGGCCGGCTGCTCCGGCGGCTCCTCCGGCTGGCGAACGCAGCAGGGAGGCGTGGGACGAAGAGTACCTGGACGTGGCGCTCGCCGGCGGTCACTGGTTGTCGGAGGCACGGGATCCAGGTGGAGCTCGAGGACGCGTCCCCCTCTGCTCGGGCGCGGGGGACGGTGATGGCTTGGCGACCAACGGGGTGCTCGAGCTGGACAAGCAGGCGAGCTCCTGCTCGTTGCAGAGTAAGTAGAGGCCGGCGGGAGCGGACTTGGAGCTCCAAGCTTCGGTGGGGCGGAGCCATGGTGTGGTGCTAGGGGATTGGGTCGATGGGGAAAAAAGAAGAGGAGACCAGGGGAGGCGCTGGTTGGTTTGCTAGTGATCCCGAGGGGAACCAGAGAGAGTGGCGGCGGGGAGGAGGATCCCTAGAAAATAGGGTTTGTCCAAAATGGATTAGGGATAGACTATATATCTATATGGAAAAGAGGGGAGTTGGATCATCCAATCAAAATCCGACGGTCGAGAATAGATAGGCTAGGAAAGTCTAAATAAGAAACAGAGATGTTTTAGGGATGTTTGGTGATGATCCGGACCCATCGGTCACGACTGCCCGGGTCGAGTTCGGGGCAGTTTCGGACGTGCAGTCGAGGGGGGTAAAAGTGCGCTGGTTAGCGGGCTGTGTAGAAGGCATCGGACTGAGACGAGAGAAGAGAGAGAGATGGCAGGCCGGCAACAGGTTTCAAAGCACTGAAACGTCCGACGAATAAACCGGCTATAATGCCGCTATAGATTTAACGGTTGGGCTATCAAACAGACTCCGAATGCGATGAAATTTGACATGCGGTCTACCTACACTATCATAAGACCGCACGCCAAGTTTCAACCCATTCTGAGAACATTTTCTGGCCACTTATAAAACAAAGTCTCGAAGGTGCCGCGGGCGCGTGCGAGTGTGTCTGGACTCAGAACGGACAACGGAGAGAACTGGGGAACCCGAACGAATGCATGTTTTGAAAACATGTTGATGAAATGCACATGATGACAAGGCAAAGTGCAACACGCAAGCAAATGACATGGCAACGATGACGAATAACTGGCTGACACCTGGCGCATCGGTCTCGGGGCGTCACATGTAAAGGGGCCATATACCCCTCTAAAGCCATGTCCTCCTCCTACTCAGTGGGAACAAGGTCCTCACAAAGACTCTGCAGTGTTGTGACCCCAAGACAATTAATATCTGATTCGTTCATAGGTATCACTGTCGCAATTCCAGATTAATTCTAATGCTAACTGATTTTGCAATTTCCTTTCCATTACTACCAAGAAAAATCCCTAAGTTGCTCGTGCTATTGATTATTTCGGGCTCTAAAAAATAAAGAAATGAAGAACTGGTATTAACTAACATACTTGTAGTCACTTCGACGTCTTGAAGCTTAGCGCTGCTCTATATGCTTCTAAGTCTAACAGATCATTAACTGATTATGTAATTTCCTTTCGGTTACTACCAAGAAAAATCCCTAAGTTGCTGGTGCTATTGATTATTTCGGGATCTGAAAAATGAAGAAACGAAGAACTAGTATTAAGCAACATACTTGTAGTCGCTTCGACGTCTCGAAGCTTAGCGCACCCTCACTGCAGGTCGTCCGCATCCAGCTGGGCCTGAATCTAATGCACCTATCACCGGACATCGCGTCCTGGATCCCGTTGTAAGTGATCACCTCCTCCGTGGTGGGCACAACCGGGGTTTGGCATCCTGTCATGTGCCCGACAGAAGCTGATACAAGGATGAGAGGCCGGGTAAGATGATCAAGCCTCGTAGGCAAACCACCCTCAGGGAGTCATGGACTAAGGGGTCCTTGAGGCGTCTGCCCACTGAGTATGGTCCGGGCTGATGAAGCCGTATAATAACAACATATCTATGAAGTTGTGGTGTGTCCTCCGAGCCAAGGACTGGTAGGATCTCATTATTCCTTGTTGTAATCTATCTCCGGAAAACCCTAACCCTATCGATGTTTATATAAACGGAGGGTTATAGTCATTAGGGTTAGAGCTACATTCATCACCTCATGACCTTAGGGTTTAGCTCAAGCTAATATCGAGGTAGATCTACTCTGTAATCGTATACACATCCAATATATTCGAGCAGGACGTAGCGTATTAGCTCTTCGAGAGGGCTCGAACTAGTAAACATTTTGTTCATCGTCCCTTGTTATCCATCGATCCCAGATCCACAGCCCGGGACCCCCTACCCCGAGGTCTGCCGGTTTTGACACTGACATTGGTGCTTTCATTGAGAGTTCCGATGTAAGGTCGACCAGGGATCGATGGTTCGCCTTGTCATAGGAGAAGGCATCAGCTCTTGGGACCTCTTCGTCCCTAGACAACTCTTCGTGTTTGGCAGCATGTGTTGCACGCTGACCCGACTGGTTGCTACCTCTTGAGCTTGCGTTGGTTTTTCCCTTGAAGAGGAAAGGGTGATGCAGCAAAGGAGAGTAAGTATTTCCCTTAGTTTGAGAACCAAGGTATCAATCCAGTATGAGACAACAGGCAAATCGCCAAATACCTACACAAACAATCAAACAACTTGCACCCAACACTATAAAGGGGTTGTCAATCCCTTCACGATTATTTGCAAAAGTGACATCTAATATAGATAGATAAACAATAAACTAAATATTTTTGGTATTTTTGGTTTATAGAAAGGAAAGTAATAAGATGGAAAACAATAGATCGGAAAGTAATAAGATGGAAAATAGACCCGGGGGCCATAGGCTTCACTAAAGGCTTCTCTCAAGATAGCAAATATTATGGTGGGTAAACAAATTACTTCCAAGCAATTGACAGAAGAGAGCATAATTAGGACGATATCTAAGGCAATGATCATGAATATAGGCATCACATCCGTGTCAAGGCATCACGTGTGTGTCAAGTAGACCGACTCCTGCCTGCATCTACTACTATTACTCCACACATCGACCAAAACGATTCTGCACCTAGAGTATTAAGTCCATATAGAACAGAGTAACGCATTAAGTAAGATGACATGATGTAGCGGAATTAACTCAAGCAATATGATGAAAAACCCATCTTGTTATCCTCGATGGCAATAATACAATACGTGTCATGTCCCTTTCTGTCACTGGGATTGAGCACCGCAAGATTGAACCCAAAGCAAAGCACTTCTCCCATTGCAAGAAAAACCAATCTAGTTGGCCAAACCAAACAGATAGTTCGAAGAGAATTACTAAGATATCAAATCATCCATATAAGAATTCAACGAAGATTCAAATAATATTCGTAGACAAGCTACTCATAAATCCACAATTCATCGGATCTTGGCAAACACATCGGAAAAGAAGATTACATCGGATAGATCTCCAAGAACATCGAGGAGAACATGGTATTGAGAATCAAAGAAAGAGAAGAAGCCATCTTGCTACTAGCTATGGGCCCGTAGCTCTGGGGTAAACTACTCACGCTTCATCGGAAGGGCAATAGTGTTGATGTAGATGCCCTCCATGGTCGAATCCCCGTCCGGCAGATTACCGGAAAAGGCCTCCATATGGGATCTCATCGATACAGAAAGTTACGGCATTGGAGAAGTAGTTTCGATGCCTCCTCTGGAATATATGTGAATATATAGGCAGAAGAAATAGGTCGATGGAGTCACGAGGGGCCCAGAAGGGTGGGGGCGCCCCCTACCCCCCAAGGCACGCCCTCCGTCCTTGTAGCACCTCGTGGCTTCCCTGACTTTCACTCCAAGTCCTCTGGATGTCTTCTAGTCCAAGAAAAATCCTCACAAAGTTTTGTTCCGTTTGGACTCCATTTGATATTCCTTTTATGCGAAACTCAAAAACAAGAAAAAAAAACAGAAACTGGCACTGGACTCTAGGTTAATAGGTTAGTCCCAAAAATAATGTAAAAAATAGAATATTAATGCATATAAAACATCCAAAACAGATAATATAATAGCATGGAACAATAAAAAATTATAGATACATTGGAGACGTATCATTGGTCGCCTGGATCAGATCTGGAACTTTGCTCCTGGGCCGGATTCGATTCGGCCACCTGGATTATATTGCAGACATGTGTGGCGATCTAGTGTTCACCGGATTCACAGCCCCTTCCGCACCTCTGCAGGCCCTGTCGCACCCACTCTGGAGCCCTCATTCGATCTGATCTGTAGATCGGCCCTGGTCCTCCGAACAACTTCGAGCCAGGAGGACTTCTCTTCAAGTGAGGACCGCGCTCTACTTTCGGCTGGACTCATCGTATCCATGGATGACCTATCTTCGGCCCTCAAGGCGGAACCAGGAGGCGGAAACCAAGAGTTAATCTCGGTCGAAACCCCTCCTTCACAACGCTCTACTGGCCGCAAGCCCTTACGATGAGCCAACCACCAACTGCCAGGGGCCACCCCCGGCCGGAAACGGCACTACCTTGAATCCCGGCATGACGACTACGTGTCAAGGCTCGTCCCTAGCCTCCGAGGATAATCCGGCCTCCCTCAAGGATCCGGCTCCAAACCTCGAGCTTAGTTCGGCCAACGAAGACCGGAGATCGGCCAGGCCACAGGCTACCCCTCGCCCTGCTATGATGGAATCTGGCCTAGAGCCCTCGAACTCGGCGACCCTTGACATGTTAAATGAGGCACTTGACCAAATCCAAAAGAATTCCATCTGTGAGGACCGGCCTTCACCCCACAATCAGCAACCCTTCGAGGCGAACCCTAGGGAATTTCACGTCTAACCACCACCCACTTGGTAGCCACCATCGAAGACTTAACCGACATGCTAGACTATAATTTGGAAAACACCGAATACATGGACGAGGATAGTGCAGCCACGGCTAACACCGATGTTGCCCCTCCCATCATTGGCCGCTAGTCGACCGCGTCCACGTACGATATTTACATGGTGGACACCCCCAAGGTCGGCGATGGCACTCCCAACTAGGACTAAGATAAGCCTGGAGATGAGCCACCCAAGTGCCGAAGACATCGCTGGCAATCAAAGCCACGACGAAGCCATGCGAGCAACGTGGACTCTGTGGAGAATGGCACTGAAAATAGTATGGATAACCCCACCAGAGCCACAACTAATGAGCATCAGCAGGATGACCCCGCGGCGCAGGAGAACCCACCCAATCCGGAGGACCTTGAGGACTCCGAAGATAGCAACTACCTCCCATCTTCTGAGGACGAGGCTGCTACTTCGCGAGCTTGCATTGTATTCCCTCGAAGAGGAAAGGGTGATGCAGCACAGTAGCGTAAGTATTTCCTTCAGTTTTTGAGAACCAAGGTATCAATCCAGTAGGAGACCACGCGTGAGTCCTCACACCTGCACAAACAAATAAGAACCTCGCAGCCAACATGATAAGGGGTTTTCAATCCCTTCACGGTCACTTACGAGAGTGAGATCTGATAGATATGAAAATATAATATTTTTGGTATTTTGGTATAAGAACAGAAAGTAAATAAAGCAAAGTAAAGTAGATGGAAGATTAATATGATGAGAATAGACCCGGGGCCAGAGGTTTCACTAGTGGCTTCTCTCATGATAGCAGAATTTTACGGTGGGTGAATAAATTACTGTCGAGCAATTGATAGAAAAGCGCATAGTCATGAGAATATCTAGGCATGATCATTGTATATAGGCATCACGCCCGTGACAAGTAGACCAAAATGATTCTGCATCTACTACTATTACTCCACACATCGACCGCTATCCAGCATGCATCTAGAGTATTAAGTTCATAAGAACAAAGTAACGCCTTAAGCAAGATGACATGATGTAGAGGGATAAACTCAAGCAATATGATATAAACACCATGTTTTTATCCTCCATGGCAACAATACTATACGTGCTTTGCTACCCCTACTGTCACTGGGAATGGACACTTCAAGATTGAACCCAAAGCCAAGCACTTCTCCCTTTGCAAGAACTATAGATCTAGTAGGCCAAACCAAACCAATAATTCGAACGAACTTGCAAGGATATTATAATCATACATAAAATATTTCAGAAAAGAATCCAATATTGTTAATAGATAATCTTGATCATAAACCCACAATTCATCGGATCTCGACAAACACACCGCAAAAAGATTACATCAAATAGATCTCCTCGAAGATCGAGAAAAACTTTGTATTGAGATCCAAAGAGAGAGAAGAAGCCATCTATCTAATAACTATGGACCCGAAGGTCTGTGGTAAACTACTCACAACTCATCGGAGAGGCTATGGTGTTGATGTAGAAGCCCTCCGTGATGGATGCCCCCTCCGGCGGAGCTCCTGAATAGGCCCAAGATGGGATCTCACGGGAACAGAAGGTTACGGCGGTGGAATTATGGTTTCTTTGTGCTCCCCGATGTTTTCAGGACATATGGGTATATATAGGAGGAAAAAGTACGCCGGTGGAGGAACATGGGGCACACGAGGGTGGGGGCGCGCCTACCCCCCTGGGCGCGCCCTGCCCCCTCGTGGGCACCTCGTTTCTTCTCTGACTTGTACTCCAAGTCTCTCATGAGGATATCGTTCCAAAAATAACTCTCCCGAAGGTTTCATTCTGTTTGGACTCCCTTTGATATTCCTTTTCTGCGAAACACTGAAATAGGCAAAAAAACAACAATTTGCACTGGGCCTTCGGTTAGTAGGTTAGTCCCAAAATTAATATAAAAGTGTATAATAAAGCCCATTAAACATCCAAAATAGAATATATAATAGCATGGAACAATAAAAAATTATAGATACATTGGACACGTATGAGAGGCTAGTCTCGGGGAGGAAGATTTCATCATCCCCGAAGACCCACAGGAGCAGGAACGATTCAAGAGGAGGCTTATAGCCATGGCCCACAGCCTGAAGAAACAAAAACACGGAATCAAGGCCAAGCAGGAAACCCTCAACGACCAGTGGACCAAAGTCTTAGCCGCCAAAAAGGGTATGGCCATGAATGGCCAACCAAAAGTTACCAAAAGCGACAATTACGGTCGCAGTTCGACGACGACGCTGTGGATCCGACACGTCCAACGCATACTCGCGCCGAACAGCCGGACCGTCCCCCTAGAGGATGAGACAGAGAGGCCGACAAGCCCGAGCACCCCGCCACAGCACCTTGTCGTCACGACAAGGAAGATGCATGGCCTGCCTAGGAATACGACCTCTGTCATGACCTGAACGCCGAGGGAGGCCATTCCAGGTCCATCTACGGACCAAGAGAAGACCCGCCCTCTCACCAGGACGGATATTATGACTTGCTGAACCGGAACGATAGAGTTCGGGAGCAACAACAGACCCAGACGACCGAAGACCTACGACGCGACATAGCTCGAGTTCGAGGCGCCGCACACCCCCTGTGCTTCACGGAAAGAGTGATGCAACACCAATTTCCAGAAGGCTTCAAGCCTGTAAACATTGAACCATATGACGGAACCACAGACTCGGCAGTATGGATAGAGGATTTCCTCTTCCACATTCACATGGGGCGAGGAGACGACCTCCACACCATTAAATATCTGCCGCTCAATCTTAAAGGACCAGCCCGACACTGGTTAAACAGCCTTCCAAAAGACTCTATAGGCTGTTGGGAAGAGCTCGAGGATGCATTTCGAGCGAACTTTTAGGGCACCTATGTCCGGCCTCCAGACGCTAATGACCTAAATCGCATCACACAACAGCTCTGGGAGTCTGCTCGACAATTCTGGAACAAATTCTTGACCAAGAAACATTAGATTGTCGACTGTCCGGATGTCGTGCTCTTGGCCACTTTTAAGCACAGTGTCAAGGGCAAATGGTTCGTATGACAGCTTGGCTAGGAGAAGCCAAGGACGATGGCAGACCTTACCTCTGTCATGACTCGCTTTTGCATGAGCGAGGACGGTTGGCTTTATTGATAGAACACCAACCCCGATACACTCGGTACCTTTGGGGTCCGGGGTGGAAACGGAAAGCCATGATGCAACAAGAACAAACGTCACCACAACGATGGCGCCGGTGAGGATTCGGCAGTAAATGCTGGATTCCGAAACCATAAGTCCGGATCTCGAAAGAAAGCCCCTAAAGGAAATGGCGATCGCCCGTCCAGGTTATATGCAATTATGGACAGACCATGCCAGATCCACGGCATGTTGGAGAAACCTGCTCACCACTTCAACCGTAATTGTTGGGTGATAAAGTAGGTCGGCAAGCTAACAGCCGAAGTCTCTGGCAAAAGCCCATGAAGTGAGGACGATGACGATCCCTCCAGGCCGAATAGTGGAGGCCAGAAACCCTTCCATTTTGAGGTCAAAATGGTAAATATGATCGATGCAACCCACATACCAAAGAAGGAAAGGAAGAGAGCGTTGCGGGACATGTATGCAGTCGAGTGCCAAAGTTTAACCCATGGTCAGCCTGCCCAATCACTTTCGATCGTAGGGATCACCCGACCAGTATACGTCATGCAGGGTCAGCAGCCTTGGTGCTCGACCCAATCATCGACGGATTCCACCTCACCAGAGTCCTCATGGACGGAGATAGTAGCCTCAATTTGATATACGAAGATACAGTGAGGAAGATGGGGATCGACCTATCCAAAATTAAACCCAGCAACACCACCTTCAAGGGGGTCATTCTAGGAGTAGAGGCCCGCTGCACGTGCACAGTGACGCTCGAAGCAGTGTTCGGCTCTCCAGACAACTTTCGAAGCAAGGACTAGCTCTTCAACATCGCACCTTTTCGAGCGGCTATCACGCCCTCCTTGGCCGAACAACGTTCGCTAAATTCAATGTCGTTCCACATTACACGTACCTCAAGTTGAAGATGCCCGGACCCTCGGGTGTCATAGCCATCAATGGAAATATAGAACGCTCCCTTCGGACTGAAGAGCATACTGCAGCCCTAGCGGCTAAAGAAACCGGCCCCTACAGGCCTCGATACAGACCCGTCGTCAATACTGGGGACAACTGCAAATGGGTCCGAACCCGTTCCCCTTCATGGGAACCCGCATTCATTCTCCATAAATAGGGACACGCGCCTCATGGCATGCCCAAAATCTCCGCACTCCACATGCCTCATCAGCACAATTTCGCGCTCAAGATACCATGGGCAGCTACGAGGCCTACATCAGCAGTCCCACACCATGTGTTCGGTTCCCCTGAACTGTGGAACCACCTTGTCTTTGGATGGTATGAGGGGCAATTCTGAGAGCCCCCCCTCAACATTAAGCTTCATCGGTAGGACACCCCACTTAAGGTTTTATTGAAAGTCCCAACTCATACCTCTCAGACGCAAAGGCGCAGACGTGCAGCAGGGCATAGTTGAGGCTTTGATTCACGCATCAAGGGCCTGTGTAAACCTTTAGTCTGTAAAAAAATTTCTTTTATATACAATAAATGTCTTGGCAGTTCGAGTTGTACGGTTAGACGTCGTTGGCCCATGAGAAATAATAAAAACACCCTTTATGGTGTTCGGATACACGCATCTTGTGAACTATCTCCTTACTCTCTGTTTCCCCCCTGGCTCTTCGAACAGCCCGGCATAATAAATACAATGCTCTAAAAAGGCCTGATTTCCTCATCAGCTCCATATAAGAAGTCCAAAACCGCCTCCCACAGAGTGTTCAGCGTCTCGGATATTGCACTATATGCATCAAGTTCCGAACAATGTCTTGGGTCTACAGTTGGGTTGCCCGGCTCCTGTGGTTACCCCTTATGTTCCGCATGGTCGGCTAAGAGGGTAAAGGGAGAACCCCTACGATTTCGCTTATGGCTAGCCCAGTGAAGCACCTGAGGAGGAGAAAGCCGAAAACTGACCATCATAGTAACCGCGAACTGGCCAGCGATCCGATGACGAGTTTTGACTCTAAGAAATCGTTGGAGATTTCCCGTGTCACACGAAGGGTTCGTCTTACCACAAACCATGTGATCAGAACGGACAGGTATAGTCCCCCAAGTAAGTCACCGGGGACTAGTCACTAGCCCCACAATCAAGCTCCTAAGGCTAAGTGAAAGTGATAAAACTGAATAGTCCGATTGCCTAGTTTGGCCCACGCACTACCGCCTCCGGGCTCCAAGACATTGGCTAAGGGTAACAGTACGACGACAAACACCCCTCGTGATATTCACTTGGGGGGTGAAGCTGACGAATGGTAGCTTCCAAAATAAACATTCGGCCGCACAAGAGTCAAAATTTCAAAAACGGCAAGACAAAATAAGTCATGCATCATAAAACATAAGGGTCCAATTGATATAAAGTCATTCAAACATTACATCTTTCAAGCATTAGCCCTCTCTCGCCCGCGCGCCATTCATCTCCTGCACATAATATAACTCCGGCAGCGATGCTCCTTTCCCTTGGGCGGAGGACCAGTGGCCATGTTCGACGGGTTGATCTTTGGCCAGTGCACCATGGTCTTGGCAAAAGCCAACCTAGCCCCCTCAAGGCATGCCGATCACTTCACGGCATCAATGCGGAGTGGCGCGTCCGGCAACCTCTGCACTAGGCCAAAGTAGCTCTCCGGAATTGGCTCGAACGGCCACAACTGGATGCATAGATCCTTCAACACCAGCTCAGACTTCCAGTACAACTTGATCAGCGGCTTCATCTGGTTGCTGAGGAGGGGAGGATGCTCGGAAACTGGAAACTCAGACCAGAACAACTGTTGATCGAAGTCCCCCTCGTGAGCGGCAAAGTGCTTCATGGTGGCTGCGACACTCTTCGGAAGATTAGCGAAGATGCCTACGGAGCGCCAGACCTACATCAGCTTGATGAACTGTTTTCCTTCGAACACACTCTGAAGTAAGTATTTCTTACCACTTGCAATTTTCCTGACTTGCGGAGCTCCTCCCAGACACCTCGCACTTTGGTCCTCGCCTCCTGGAGCTCCTTCTCCGCCTTGGACAGCTGGGAGAATCGCTCCCCCTGCTCCCTCTTGAGGGCCTCCAGCTTCGTGGCAGCATCTTTGAGCTCCACCTGCACTTCGGCCACTCGAGACTCGTGCTTTTGGCCGGCGAGCTTGGCCTCCTCAAGCTCGGCTATCGCTTTTTCAGCGACCAATTTCTGAGCGGCTGCATCAGCTTCAAATTTCTTCAGGGACTCTCTGAAGCCCTCTACCTTACTAGGGGCAGCTGAAATATCCGCATAACAAATAATCAGCACACACTTGGGATCGTCAATATCCGGTATCAACCAATTGCATACATTATCAAGAAGCTTACCTTGCGCTTTGTCAAGCCGCTTGTTAACAAGGTCAAGCTCGTCATTGGAATGCTTGATCTTTTGATTCATCTCCTCCAGCGCCACAACATTAGAAGCCGCAGCCAGAGAAGATGCTTGTGGCATTAAAAAATTCACGCCACTTCAAAATAGTGGTCGATAGAACGGGATCCTCCGTAGGTTTTCTTCATAAACCGTGTAGAGTCTCGGGGGCTACTATAGATATGGCATACATAAATTAAGGACTAGATCGAATTTGTAAGAAGATAGTATTACTTGACTTACCTCAAAGCCTGTCAAGAGGCCTTGGAAAACGTTGTTCAGTCCGGATTGGACAGGCCGAACACCTTGCACGACCACACTCATAAGAGTGCGGTGCCCATCAACGATGGTGGAGTTATCTAGTAACTCCTCCAGCACGTCCGGCCAGCCAGCCGCCGCCCATTTGGAGGTATCCAGCGCTGTTGTTGGCCCTCCGCCTCCTCCCCCACTTGAAGGAGGAGCTTGTGCCACCGAGGGCCTTGTGGGCTCTGGAGCAGACGACTGAGGGGGTCCGGATGGTCTAGACCCCATTCCCAAACCGGCCAAGAGGGACGTGTCCTCTTGGTCCTCAGAAACCGAGGAGTCAGCCTCGGCCATAATGGTGTCGACCTTTTCCTCTGTGTCTGGAGGAGGAGGGGTCCTTCGGGACAACACCTCACTGGCCCCTTCAGGGAACAGGGGAGGCACGGAGCGCGATGTGGACCCATTGTCCGTCAGTTCGGTAGGCGGAGACGTCCCCTCCGAGGTCTGCTCCGTGGGGTCGTCCCGTCGAGGGCTGCGATTTTGAAGAGTTAGCTCCTGAACACAAAAAATTACCAAAGATAAGATAAGTTAAAGGTACCATACCTGTCGGCCGGAGGCTTGACCCTGGTGTCCCTTTTGGGAACCTCTTCGAATGCTTTGGACTCTTCGTCCGTGCTATCAGGCAGAACCGGCTTAGGCCGGTACCGCTTCTTCAGGGCTTGCGAAGATTGAACCTCCTCAATGTCCTCAGACGCTGCCCTTTTCCTAGAGAATGAGGAGGCACTTTCCTCCTTGTCCCTGTCCCCATCCTATGCAGACGGGGCCGCACCGTCTCAAGACCTAGTGTCCGGGCAAGCCCTATGATGGAGGCCCTCCGTGGCCTCCGGTACCCCTTTCTTCTTGACCTTCTTGTCGGGTGCCGTGTAAGGCACCACGACCAACATCTTTTCTAGCTACTCCGATTGGGGCTCTTCCGGTAGCGATGCCAGGCTGCTAATCTTCTTGGCCTTGGTGACCTAGCCCTGGAAAATCCATAGAGAGGATTAGACCGGATCATACGCGGTGCCGATATCCGAACACATACTGATAATAAAAGGCCACTTACCTCCTTCGATGGGTTTGTGACATGGAGGCCGATGTCTTTTCCCTCGAGTGGCCACTCTTCTTGAGGCTTGAATAACAGGCCCCATATTTTATCATGGGATGTGCCGAAGAGTTGCTTCATGGTGGCCGGGTCTTCGGGATCGTACTCCCACATCGGCTTAGCTCTTCCCTGATAGGGGAGGAGTCGATGGTTGTGCATTATCTGGACCATGTCGACCAGGTTCGCGCTGGTCTCCATCACGCTGATGACACACTTTTGCAACATCGTATCCTGGGAGGCAGACCCCCAATCCGGACTCTTGATGGTCCATGAGGCCAGTCTAGTAGGGGGTCCGGATCTGAATGCGGGGGCTGCTCCCTAGACGGCATCCCTCAGCTTGGTGGTGTAAAACCATTCCTTCTACTACACCTTGATGGTGTCGATGAACTTGCCCTCTGGCCACTAGACCCGCGTCAGCTTGCTGATCATGGCCCTGCCGAAGTCTGCATGGTTGTTGCCCACCACCTTGGGCTTGACATTGAATACCTTCAACCATAGGCCGAAGTGCGGCTGGACTCGGAGGAGCACCTCGCAGACGATGATGAATGTAGAGATTTGGAGAAGGGGATTGGGGGCTAGATCAAGAAAATCTAGCATGTAGAAGAACATTACCCCCTCACGAAGGGGTGTAGGGGAAATCCTGCCCCTGGAGGAAGTGAGAAATAAAAACCACCCTTTCGCCCGCCCGGGGCATGGGTATGATCTGGCCCCGCTCGGGGACCCAATGGGCGACATTGCCCGACAAGTAGTTGGCCCTACTCAGCTTCTGGATGTCACTCTCAGTGACGGTGGAGGTATCCCACTTCCCGTTGACACCGGATCTGGCCATTGCTGGAGAGAAGGGGTGGGATGCGCTGCGCATAAGAGGAAAAGGGGCGCTGGAGCTCTGAGGATTTGTGTGAGTTGGAGGTGGAAGAAGGCGTGGGATGCTGACTATGGTAGCCCCACCCTTTTATTGGCTGTCGACGGGCCTGGGGTTCCTTTATCCATGTTGTGGGCTTCTCCACTTCCCGATACGCTCGCGACGTTATGTGCGGGGGAGGGGAATCGAAATCATTAACCGTATCCCCCCAAAAGCGGGGCACGATCTCCACTTTGATGAGACGTGTCAGACATGGCATCAGCCTCGAGCCGCGCTTTAAGAAACATTAACCACTCGACGTTGTGGCCGGACGTGACTCTTCATTGAAAGAGAAAAAAGTTGTCGGGTGGAGGCACTATTTACGCTTGACCGATTTTTGCCTTTATTGCTATGGGAAACTGTCGTTTCGGATTCCGGATGCACCTTGGCTTCGATCACATTGGTTCAGGTTCTGGATAGAGACCTGCGAGATTGGTTCGACCCCGGATTGAATAGGAGAACTCACCTTGCAAGCCGAATATAGTCAGCAGAGCGGATGCCAGACACAAGATTTGGCGTTGAAGGCAAGTTCGAGGGCTACTGAAGGAGTCATGGACTAAGGGGTCCTCGAGGCGTCGGCCCACTGAGTATGGGACGGGCTGATGAAGTCGTATAATAACAAGAGACATATGAAAGTCGTGGTGTGTCCTCCAGGCCAAGGACCGGTAGGATCTCTTTATTCCTTATTGTAATCTATCTTCGAAAAACCCTAACCCTATCGGTGTGTATATAAACCGAGGGTTGTAGTCATTACGGTTAGAGCTACATTCATCACCTCATCACCTTAGGGTTTAGGTCAAGCTGATCTCGAGGTAGATCTACTCTGTAATCATATACACATCCAATATATTCGAGCAGGACGTAGGGCATTACCTCTTTGAGAGGGCCCAAACCTGGGTAAACATTGTGTTCATCGTCCCTTGTTAACCATCGATCCCAGATCCACAGCTCGGGACCCCCTGCCCTGAGGTCTTCCGGTTTTGACACTGACACACCCCCTCCGCCAGCAGTGACGCACTCAAATCAGGCATGTCCTTCTTAGATAGCCAAGAGGAAGCCATCTGCAGAGGTGTCGGAGATAGAGGTCGTGATTTTGAGGGGGACTCTTGGGCCTCCCGCCCTAGGATCTCCACCATCTCATTGGGCAACGAAGGCCGCATCCTCTGCAGCAAGAACTGATAGTCCTCCAGCGACATCTGAAGTGGCTATGGCTCAACCAAGTCCTCAATCTCGACTCGGTCACCCCAAAGGCGACTTGGCATAGTGGCTGCCTGGAAAGAGCCAAAACAATGAGAGGCCATCGGAGTGGATGTATGGGTTTTCCCCTTATCTGTTGGTGTCCCCTTGGACTTAACAGGCTATTTGACGGATTTTGGAGTTTTGTCCTGCATGTCACAGGACCCATCCAACTCCTGGTTCCTGTTCCCATCTCCTCCCTCAGTCATATCAACATCCTTTATCGTATCAGGGTCATCCATATAGGGGTGGTCCTCTATATCCACCTCAAGATCATAAGGCACTCCTTCATAAGTCCACGGTACGAAGTCTGGCACATGGTCCACGTCCAGCACGCTGACGAGCAGCATGTCCACCTTCTCGGTCGTTCCTATCAAGGATCCCAAACTCCAAACAATGAGAAAATCATTAAGAGGTGTCTCCGGTGCACCTAAGAATTTGATCCAAACTTTTATAAGACACTTACTGCCAGTAACCTCGCTGATCCCAAACATCAGGAGCCGATCAAGATCCTCCCTCCTAGGAAATTCCACACGGTATACCTAGTCCTCCGCTCGGATTGGAGACGAATGGAAAGAGTCTAAGACAAGTCTCCTTGGATGCTGAGTTACTTGATCCTCTGTTAGAGTCCCCTGTGTGACCTTAACCAGTCCAATCCTCGAGCTCTCCAAATGGGGAACCTATATAGCCGCATGTGGAGTCTCAAAAAATGTAAGTTTGCTATTACTAACTCCGTAGATCATCACAACAGGTTGAGGGGCCTAAAGCAACGGGCACTCATAAGGCCCTTCCCAGTGCTCCATGTTGGACAAGTGCTAAGCAGGCCACATAAGCTAAAAATGACATGGCACAACAATTAAAGAGGAGAGAGAGCACTTTGGTGACCCCAGGAAGAACCAATGCCAAGCGCGTGAACCTAGTTAAACTACTTAAATGAAAGAAGCTGACCAATGCATGAAAGAGTTTATGTGCTAAATCATTTAATAAAGTGGACTTAGCAACAAAAGTTAAGCACCTATGCATTGGGGAGTTGAGTTGCTAAGCTATTAAATGCACTTAGCACCTTATCTAAGCACCTTTGCATTGGAAGTGGTCTAAGAGGGGTTGCCTGGTTTCAAACAATTATCGCACATCAGTAGTGCAATCAATCACAAATTGTCTCGGCAAACCACACCTATAGCAAAACATCTTTTCTTTCTTGTGAACCTCCTTGTTAGCCCTCACATTATTGGATTTGTCACTCCCTTGTCACAAGCCATGTCTCTATCATCCGCAGGACGAGCAACCAGAATATGCACCGCCACCAAGGCTTTGACGGCAGCTGCAGCCAGAATATGCAGAGCTTAAGGCCGATGCCCTGCCTGCCTCAATTGTTCCCGCGACGGTCGTTCCTGGTGGCTCCTTCGCCGGGAGCTTGGGATCGGTGCCACAAAGTGGAGGGTTCCGCCGAGGAGGCGGTTTGCGTCCAAACAAGTTGCCATTGGCCTAGTTGTCAGAGCATCGGCCCTCAAATCGGTGTCTCCACTGCGACCACCATGCTATCCACTGTGACCACCATCGAACCCTCCATGTCCCGCTCCCTCGCCGTTGCAAGGAAGGTGGGGCGGGGGCCTGCCTTGCTGTTCCTCAGGCCACGCCGCCAACGGCTGCTGGCGGGGTGGAGGTTGAGGGATGGCCACGGCTGGGTCCAGCGAGGGGCAGAAAGAAAGAGGCCAGGGAGGCTCGAGCGCAGCGGGCTCCGACAAGGGTCAGCCGCAGAGTAGTTCGCCGAGGGTCAGCCGCATGCGTACAAGGAGGCGCCTGTCTTTGGCGGCGGCAGTTGACGTGACACACTGGTCGCTTGGCCAGCGCGTGGTGCCCGCCGGCGCTGATGCCCGCCTGGACGAGGAGAGCCGGGGGAGGAGGTGAGAGCTCGGGCGGCGCAGAGGCATGAGTGCGGGAGTGGGTGCACGAGAGCCAGCAGACCGGGGCAGAGGCGCACGACGGCGATGCGCCGGCAGCGCTGCAGACAGAGCACGGGCGGGGGGAGCACAGGCGGGGCCGCTCGGGGGATCTTGTGGCTGTCGTGTGTTAGAGGAAGGGCGAGGTGGGTGGGGTCGTGCGGTTGCGTCGGTGGGTGGATAGAAAAACGAAACGTGGGGAGAGAGAGAGGACGTGGGGGCATGCGACAGATGCGGGAGACATCTTGTGGTAAGGATTGTGCCACCTCATCGATCCAGGAGATCGATCCGCGAGCTGAGTTTCTTCTTTGCCGTGTGCGTTTTCTATTACACACGGCAAAGAGCATATTTTGCTGTTTATCATATCTTTGGCATCTTTGTTTTATATTATAGATGACAAAACATGCTCTTTGCCGTCTGTAATAAAAAAACACAGATGGAAGACATCTTTGTCGTCTGTGTTTTGCTTTGTAGACGGGAAAGTGAGCGATTTGCCGTCTGTATTTTTTTTGCAGACGACAAAGTCTATTTTACCATCAGCTTTTCTTTGCCGTCTGCCGATGATGGCAAACCTATTCTTTGCCGTCTGCTCGACGAAAAGCTGACGGCAAAGACGTCTCTTGACGGCAAATTAACTGTTTCCCGTATTGTTGTGTCGATTGGACCGGTGGGGGCATGCAGAGTGCACTCACTAGGTGTAGTCCTCGAGGCCATGGTCGACTGCGGGCAATCGGCTATGGTCTAAGAACTAACGCTGTTGTCGGCTTTTGTACGCCTTCCACTCATACTTGATGGATCAAGCTGAGTGGGAACCAGCGGGGGCACGCCAAGTGCACCGACTGGGTGTAGTCCTCGAGGCCATGGTCGACTGCGGGCAGTCGGCTATGGTCTAAGAACTGATGCTGTTGTGGGCTTTTGTACTCCCTCCACTCATACTTGGCGGACCAAGCCGAGTGTGAACCAGTGGGGGCACGCCAAGTGCACCCACTGGGTGTAGTCCCCGAGACCGTGGTCGACTGCTGGCGGTCGGCTATGGTCTAAGAACAATTTGCAGCTCTCTATCTCTCTCTTTTTCTTTCTTTCCACTCGTACAGGACGGATCGAGTCGAGTGGGAACCAGTGGGGGCACGCCAAGTGCACCCACTGGGTGTAGTCCCCGAGGCTACTGTTGAGTGTTTGACTCGGCAGTAGTCCCCGAGGCTACTGTTGAGTGTTTGACTCAGCAATAGTCTTAGAACTCTTTTGGCGTAACACTTTGCTATTTGCACCTCTCCGAGTGGAAACAACTATCTTTATCCTAGTTGACTGGCTTGTCTTTTTTGTTGACTATAAAAATCTTGTGAGTTCACGGCTTAGTTTGCGGATCTCGAGAAGAAGCAGATCCAACTCAATCTTGATCTGGGACTGGCCAGGGAGAACATGCAGAAAGCTAAAGATGAAGCATCTGGTATGAAAGGTACAAGACCTGTCAGCTGTATTTGAATGAATGCGTCTAGTGGAACAAAGATATATTCGGGCACGACTGTCTAGAATTATCTCTTGCAGATCAAATGAAGGCAACCTTGGAGCAGAAGGATCTTGACTTGGCAGCAGCGCAGTAGAAGGCGCAGGAGAAAACTGAACTTGCTGAACAGAAGCTGGTTTCAGTCGGCAAGTTGGAAGAAGAAAATGCTAAACTGAAGACTGCCCTCGACGAGGCCAACAGATAAGTGACATGACTGAAGAAGGACAAGCTGGCTCTGGACGACAAGGTTGGAGACCTCTCGCAGAAGAGGGACGAGTTGGAGACTTATCTGGGAGTTCTTGCCAAAAAGATGTTCCTCATGCTCGAAGGTATCTTCCTTTGTCCGACTGAATCATAATTGTCGACTCATAGCACGACTGTCGACTCACCATATCTCTGCGTGTGCAAAATACTGCCAAAACTTTGAGGAAGAGACTGGGCGGATTGAAATGGGTCTGGACCCTGCCAATTCTCTCGTCAAGGACGAGGTTGCGATGAACGTCTTGCGGCTAGAATCTCATCTTACCAGCGCCACTGGTTATCTTGCACAGCTGAAGGCGGTGATGTCGCGGATCGACACGGTGCTCTGGCGGGGAATGGTGCTCGAGAACGACCTTCAGTCTTTGATGACTCGGCTTAATGAGATTCTCGGTCGAGTGTAAGAATGGAAGAAGTCATCTGCTCGGTGTGGCGCTGACGTGGCACTGTCTCTAGTCCGTGTCCACTACAAGGAGGTGAAGGAAGAAAGGTTGGCTGCTCTCAAGGTTGCCAATACCAAGAAGCTTCAATTTCAGTCATTCATAGAGACTTTCCTTGAAGCCGCCACTCGCATTGTTGACGGAGTCGACTTGGACGAATATGTCGCCCACAAGCCCTCCTCCTCCTGAGGAGTGAACAAACTTTATGTCCCAATTCAATTTGCCTTGCAATGCCGAGTGGTTTTGTAACCGTTAAACTCTTCCGGGCTTGATGTCCGGGTACCTCTGCCCGAACCTTGCGGGATTCATCCGAACTTGGTTTCCTTTGGAATTTGTTTGCTTTACTTCTGATGGTTTTAGATCTTTTGGTTCCGAATGGACATTGTACTTGTGGCGCAGCTTGGAGAGCCAAGGTATAGTATACTTATGGCGTAGCTCGGAGAGCCAAGGTACATTGTACTTGTGGCGTAGCTCGGAGTGCCGAGGTACATTGTACTTGTGGTGTAGCTCGGAGAGCCAAGGTATATTGTACTTGTGGCGTATCTCGGAGAGCCAAGGTAAATTTTACTTGTGGCGTAGCTCGGAGTGCCAAGGTACATTGTACTTGTGGTGTAGCTCGGAGTGCTGCCAAGTCCCAAAGTGAGAGGGTTGCTCTTCACTCGGAGTGTTTTTTAATACTTAGGCGAGTACGGGGTCGCAACTAAGCCCCCGAGTGAGAGGGTTGCTCTTCACCCAGAGTGTTTTTGTAACATAGGCGAGCACGGGGTCGCAGCTAAGCCCTCGAGTGAGAGGGTTGCTCTACACTCGGGGTGTTTTTGAATACTCAGGCGAGTACAGGGTCGCAGCTAAGCCCCCGAGTGAGAGGGTTGCTCTTCACTTGGAGTGTTTTTGTAACTTAGGTGATTGCGGGGTCGTAGCTAAGGCCCCG
>LR738714.1:182586425-182625623 GCA_902687465.1 Secale cereale
TAAGCTTCCGAGTGAGAGGGTTGCTCTTCACTCGGAGTGTTTTAGTAACTTAGGGGATTACAGGGTCGCAGCTAAGCACCCGAGTGAGAAGGTTGCTCTTCACTCAGAGTGTTTTTGTAACTTAGGCGATTACGGGGTCGCAGCTAAGCCCTCGAGTGATAAGGTTGCTCTTCACTTAGAGTGTTTTTGTAACTTAGGTGAGTACGGGGTCGCAGCTAAGCCCCCCGAGTGCGAGGGTTGCTCTTCACTCGGAATGTTTTTGTAACTTAGGCGAGCACGGGGTCGCATCTAAGCCCCCGAGTGAGAGGGTTGCTCTTCACTCAGAGTGTTCTTGAATACTTAGGAGAGTACGGGGTCGTAGCTAAGCCCCTGAGTGAGAGGGCTGCTCTTCACTCGGAGTGGTTTTGTAACTTAGGTGATTATGGGGTCGCAGTTAAGCCCCCGAGTGAGAAGGTTTCTCTACACTCGGAGTGTTGTTGAAACTTAGGCGATTCGGATTCGCGGCTAAGCCACGCACTGGGGGATTTGAGCACATGTGTCTTTGTAACAACAATAATTATGATATTGCCACAAACTTGTCTTTGAAAACAAAACTAGAGGATTCTTATTACAACTCGTCTGTTCGAGTGCCTCAAGTGTAAATGCGGCGGAGAAGATCCGCATTCCATGAGCGTGGCTCGTCTATTTTCTTGGCCACATTGTAGAGGTGGTACGCCCCATTGTGGAGCACTTTGGTGATGATGAAGGGGCCCTTCCAGGCTGGGGCAATCTTGTGAGGTCATTTCTGACGTACTCGGAGCACAAGATCTCCTTCCTATAATGCTCGGCTTCGGACATTGCGGGCGTGAAATCGACACAGGTCCTGCTGGTATATGGTCGACCGGATCAGAGCCATCTCATGCTCTTCCTGTAGGAGGTCGACTGCATCTTGGCGGGCTTGTTCTGCTTCAGCTTCTGAGAAGAGTTCTGCCCGGGGGGCATTGTGCAGTAAGTCACTCGGAAGTACGGCCTCAACACCATATACCATGAAGAAGGGGGTCTGATCAGTCGACCGGTTCGGAGTTGTTCTCAGCCCCCACAAAACAGATGGCATTTGAGTCACCCAAGCTCCAGCGGCATGCTTGAGATCACGCATCAACCGTGGTTTCAACCCTAGAAGGATCAAGCCGTTTGCCCTTTCTGCCTACCCATTCGACTGCGGATGTGCAGCGGATGCGTAGTCGACTCGAGTGCCCTAGGATGTGCAGAATGCCCTGAACTCATCCGAATCAAAGTTGGAGCCATTATTTGTGATGATGCTATCAGGGACTACATATTTGAATATCATTTCTTTGATGAAGCTGACGGCGGTGCTTGAACCGAGGTTCTTGATGGGCTTGGCTTCGATCCATTTGGTAAACTTGTCGACTACCATGAGAAAATGAGTGAAGCCACTTCTATCAGTCTTGCAGGGCCCAATCATGTCTAATCCCCAAACAGAAAACGGCCAGACCAACGGGATAGTCTTCAAGGCAGACACAGACTTGTGGGACATGTTCGAGTAAAACTGACAGCCTTTGCATTTGTCGACTATATCTTTCGCCATTTGATTCGCACATGGACAATATAATCCGGCTCGGTATGCTTTGGCAACAATGGTCTGAGAGGACGCATGGTGTCCACAGGTCCCCGAGTGGATCTCATTTAAAATCATTCGACCTTCCTCTGGGGTAATGCAACACTGTGTGACTCGAGTGACGCTCTCTTTGTAAAGTTGCCCCTGTATCACCGTGAAGGCTTTGGATCGATGGACAATCTGGCGCGCCTCATCCTCATCCTCTGGGAGTTCCTGCCTAAGCAAGTACGCGATATACGACACTGTCCAGTCGGCTGTGATCACTAAGACCTCCATGATCAAGTCATCCACGGCGGGGACTTCAATCTCAGTCGGGTTGGACGCACTTATCGGTTGCGGGGGCTCTTCCCTGAAGGGTTCTTCCTTGACTGATGGGGTGTGGAGATGTTCTAAGAACACATTCTTGGGGATCGGTTTCCGAGTGGAACCTATTTTTGCCAGATCGTCAGCAAGCTGGTTCTTGATTCTAGGTACGTGGTGGAGCTCCAATCCTTCGAACTTCTTCGCCAGCTTCCTCACTGCGCTGCAATAATTGGTCATTGCTGGACTCCTAACATACCATTCCTTCATCACTTGATTGACCACTAAGTCTGAGTCGTCATATAACATCATGTGACAGACGCCGAGTGAGATGGCCATACATAACCCATACAAAAGTGCCTCATATTCAGCGTCATAGTTCGAAGAATCAAAGTGAATTTGGAGGACCAAACTAAGCTTGTCGCCTATGGGGGACACCAAGACCACGCCTGCACTGGATCTATTCAACATCTTGGATCCATCGAAGAACATAGTCCAATGATCCGATTGAATTTGAGTCGGTTGTTCCTGTTCGATCCACTCGGCAACGAAATCCGCTATTGCCTGAGACTTGATTGCTTTCTTTGCTTCAAACTTGATATCTAAAGGTATGAGTTCAATCTCCCATTTAGCCACTCAACCGGTTACGTCCCGATTGTTCAAAATTTCAGAAAATGGAGCATCGCTGACGACTAAAATTGAATGATCTAAGAAGTAGTGCGCAAATTTCTTGGCAGTCAAGTAGATTCCATACACAAGCTTCTGATAATGCGGATACCTCTACTTAGATGGAGTCAAGACTTCAGAAATGTAGTAGACTGGGCGTTTAACCTTGTAGGATTTTCCTTCTTCTTCCCACTCGACCGTGAGCACTGTGCTGGCAACTTGTCCAGTGGCTGCAATATACAACAATAGAGGCTCTTTCCTGACTTGGGCAGCAAGCACCGACTAGGTGGAAATCAGGGCTTTGAGTTCCTTGAATGCTACTTCAGCTTCAGAATTCCACATGAAATTTTCAGATTTCTTCATCAGTCGGTAAAGAGGTAATGCCTTTTCACCGAGACATGAGATGAATAGACTTAATGCAGCCAAAAAACCAGTAAGCTTTTGAACGTCATTTACACGCATAGGGCGTTTCATTCGGAGGATTGCACTGACCTTTTCTGGGTTACCGTCGATTCCATGTTCGGAAACGAGAAAACCGAGTAACTTTCGGGCTGGGACTCCGAATGTGCACTTCGACGGGTTGAGCTTGATATCATAACTTCTCAAGTTTGCAAATGTTTTGTCAAGGTCAGTGAGTAGGTCGGAACCTTTACGTGACTTGACCATGATGTCATCCATGTATGCTTCCACATTCGGACTAATTTGCTTTAGCAGACTCTTTTGGATCATTGATACGTCCAAAATGCATCACTATTTTGTATCATAATTTATCCTTATACATTGATATATTTCACGTTACGGTGATGTTCTTATGTTGTTTTGGTCTATTTTACATAGTTTGCAAACTTTCCGATGCCGAAGCAGCAGACGCAGGATTCAGCAGTAAAAAGTGGACGCTGAGTTGCTGAAGAAGAATACCTCCAAATTACCTAAAAATTGACGGGAGATATTTTTCAGACGGATCACGAAGGCACGCGAAAGGGCAACCAGAGGGGGGCCACAGGGTGCCCAGGCGCCCTGGGGGCGCGCCCCCCCTGGCCGCTCCGGGGGGGCGCCTGGAGCCCCTGGCCCACCTCTGGACGCCCCCTTTTGCATATATGCTCTCCGTTATCCAAAAACCCTAGGGACGGGAATTTTTACGGAGTTCCACCGCCGCTCCGTGGCGGAAACCTACAGAGAAGAAAAAGCCATCTCCGGCGGGCAGATTATGCCGGGGAGATCACCTCCCGGAAGGGGAGATCGTCGCCATCGTCATCACCATTGTCACGGGCATCATCGAGATCATCATCAGCATCATCCCCAACACCAGCACCATCTCCATCTTCATCCAAATCTCATCTTACAATCGTAACTTGCGTTGTAACTCGTACTACCTATCCTCTCTACTCCATCGGTGTTGATTACTACTTTGTGGTGAATGCTATTGAATTTTGTTGGAGAAATATTATTATGTCCAGATTGTTTATCACCTATTTATCCCCACTGATCATGATCTCCTTTATGTCTCGTGAGTAGTTACCTTAGTTCTTGAGGACATGGGGAAAGTCTTGTTGTTAGTAGTCATATGCTGTTGAAGTAATATGTGTTGTTTGATACTTAAGTTGCGTTGTCATTCTACTAGTGGTGTTGTGTGAGTCGAACACCCAACACTTCGCCTTATTAAGGACCTAGGAGAATACATTGTGTATAAAGAATGCTTATGGTGGGTTGCCGGAGTAACAGAAACCTGAACCCCAGTTCGCACGCTTTTGCATAAGGGAATAATGGATCCTCGATCGTATTGCTATGGTTAGGCTTTTGACTTAAATTCTATCTTGTATTTGCGGATGCTTGCAAGGTGTTTAATCATAAGAGTGCACTCATCTTAGTCTAGAGAGTGTACTAGCATAGATCCACCCACTCAACACTTATCAACACATAACATAGTATCGATACGGAATATGGTGAAAGCACATGACTACCTCTCCCATGTGTCCTCAGGAACGCTTTAGCCTTTATAAGTTCAGTTGCTAGGCCTCTCCTTTGCTAAGAAAGGATTGGGCCACTTGTTACTCTCAGTGCCTTTTACATTGCTTGCTTTTACTTTCCTGTTACTTATATCGAGAAACCCCTAAAAAGTTATCTTTCAGTGCTTGCAGTGATTTCTTGCTCAGAATCGCTTATCAATACCTTCTGCTCCTCGTTGGGTTCGACACTCTTACTTATCGAAAACGCTGCAATAGATCCCTTACGGTTGTGGGTCATCAAGTACCGTTTTCTGGCGCCGTTGCCGGGGAGCGTAGCGCTATTGGTAAAGTGAAACTGGTAAGGAAGTTTTTTTTTTATAATTCTGTTTTTGTTTTTGCTATTGGTGCTCTTTGTCCTTATGGATAACCCTGTTATTGGAGCGTTGCTTGCGGGAAAACGCCCCACACCTGTGGTGGTTGATCCTCCCCCTACTGAAATTGTGCCTTATAAAATACCAGCTGACATTATCAATTATGTTTTGGCTAATCGTTATGCAGGAGACAGACATCCCGGTGAACACTTGCTATATCTGTCACAACTAAGTTCATTATTTAAACTTGCAGGTGTATCGAGGGAGTTTGTCATGAGAAAATTGTTTGCCGTATCACTTATATATAAAGCTTCGGATTGGTATAGGCTTCTCGATAACTCACACTTGCTTGACTGGCAGGAGCTTATGTCTCTCTTTTATACTAAGTTTTATCCTCTTCATGAAATTCATCGAGACAGGAACTGTATCTATAACTTTAGGTCTCGTGATGGAGAAAGCATTGCTCAAGCTTGGGGGAGATTGAAGTCCCTAATGCTCAAATGCCCTATTCATAAGCTTCCCAAGGAAATTATACTTACAAATTTTTATGCCAGGCTTTCTCGTCAGGATAAGGAGATGCTGGATGCCTCCTCTAGTGGGGTATTTCAGAAAAAGAGTGTTGAAGAAAGGTGGGATCTCATTGAAAGGATCCAGAGGAATACCGAAGATTGGGAAATTGATAAAGGTATTGAATCCGCTATAAATTATGAACATGATTATATTGAGAGCTATGTGAAAACTGATTACTTCAATACTTTTTGCTCTAAGATTGGTCTTGATTCCCATCTAGTGATTGATTTGTGTAAGAATTTTGCCTCTCACGTTGATTCTTTTAAAAAGAAGAGAGACCAGCACCATGAACCTTTTAAAGAGTCACCTATTGACATTAATGTTGCTGACCCTATTTTGCCTAGAGTTATATATGAAAAGCCTCCTTTTCCCGCAAGGATAAAGGAGCACTCTTTTGTGACAGGCATAATAAATTAAAGTGAGAGAAGAGTTGATGAGCCTGAGGACCAGATCAAAGTCGATCCTCAAGTTGCATTGATTAAAGACCTTGCTACTAATGATGTTTTGGATTCCAATGTAAATTTTTGTGCTGTTTCCACTAACCTTGTCACAGCCAAGAATAAAGGCCCAATTTCAGGTACTCCAGTGGTATCTGTTAAAATAGGAGATCACAATTATTATGGGCTATGCGATTTGGGATCGAGTGAAAGCGCTATCCCCTATTCACTTTATGAAGAAATCATCGGTGAGATTTCTCCTTGTGAACTTGAAGAAGTTGATGTTACCATTCATCTTGCAAACAGAACAACTATCTCTCTGTCGGGGGAAACTGTCCGCCACGAACACCTATGGGACCGGAGCCCCTTGTCTGTGCGGTACGAGGGCGGAGGGAGCACAAAGAGCAGATCGAAGCAAACACGCGGGCAGTTTTACCCAGGTTCGGGCCGCGGTAGACGCGTAAAACCCTACTCCTGCTTGGTTGTGTATTAAGTTTGAGCGCTCGGGAGCTTGAAGAAGCAGATACACCCAGCGCGAGAGTGATCTAGGTTCCGAACCCCCTCCACGTTGTGCATGGGCCTCCTTTTATAGTGTAAAGGGGTCACCGACAGGTGTCAACGTAGGAGAAAGGGGTAAAAAAGTAAAAGAGGTGGTAGTTGTAACAGTGCGGGAACAGTGGAGCTACAGTACAGAACAGTGGTCTATACCTACCCTAACAGTGGGGGACAAGGGCATTTAATGCCCGTCGCCGTCGACCCCAAAAGCTCCCGCCTTAGCGTCTCCGTCTGCCACGGCGATGGATCCATCACCGTGGAGTGCCACCGTGTACCCCAGGCTGCACAGCCATCCGCCACGCGTCCCTGGATAGGCCCCAGGGCGACGCGTGGGCCGATGAGCTGGAGAGCGGGCACACAGCGCAACCTCCCCGGCAAGCACCTTGCCGGGACCTCGATCTTGCCGGGCCCGGGAGCTTGCCGCTCCCCGGGCCCCTTGCCGGGGCGCATGTAGCGCCGAGGCTTTGTCTTCTAGTCTTCCTGGCAAGCTCCTCTTGCCAGGGCCTTGTGCTAGTGGGGCGGTCTTGAGCCTGGTACGGCCTTCCCGGCAAGCTCCTCTTGCCGGGGTCTTGGTCTTCTTCCTTTTATACTTTGTTTTTGAATGGTTTAATAAGGAGCAGGAAGGTCTCCGGCGAGCCCGCAGTAAACCTTGCCGCGGGAAGCTGCAACCGCCCGTGCACAAGTTGGGGTACTGGGGTACCCCTACCTTAGTACACCGACAGGAGCCCCCGGGCCTGGGCCACACACGGTGCCGAACGCTGTTGGGCCAGGCCCAAAACAGTGCACGGGCACCCGCGGCCCGCGGCGCGCCGAATCCACTTCCATATCCGCCGCACCCCACGGTAACGGCACGCGTCGATCGCGGCGTCGTGGGATGGGACGTGCCCACGATCTCATAATGGAAAGGGGGAAACGCCCCCCACTCCCCCATAAAAGCAGAGGAAGCGGGCGCGGTTCCCCTCCTTGCGCCATCATTGTATCGTCTTCCTTGTCCAAAAGATTCCTTCTTGCGCTCTGCCTCCACATCTTCGCCGCCGCCGAGCTCTTCGTTCCCCTCCTTCCGCCGCGTCCGCCATGGCCCCAAAGACCGACAAGGCGAAGGCGGAGAAGGCCAAGAAGGAGAAATCGGAGCAAGCGGCCAAGCTCATCGCGTACCGGAAGCGGCATGTCGTCTTCCCGCCGAAGCTCGGCGTGCGGGAGCTCTGGAACAAGTACTACTTGTTCTGGTCCAAGGAAACCGACGCGCATCCCCGCACGCGAGCATATCCGGCCGCCGCCAAGGACAGCTATCCCGGCGGGTACCATTTCTTCGCTGCCTTCTTTCATTGTGGTCTCTGTCCTCCTTTCTCAAACTTCTTCTGCGATGTCATGAACACATATGGCTTCCATTTGCTTGACTTCACCCCCAACGCCATTCTCACCATGGCCGTTTTCGCACACATGTGCGAAAACTTCATAGGAGTCCACCCCAATGTAGCCCTCTTTAGACACTTCTTCACTCCTAGAGCCGAGGCCGATGCCCCCCTCTCCGGAGGAATTTCTTGGATCTTTCGTCTGAACAAGAAAGGGGCGTACTTGCCGGGGGAGCTCCGCGGCAAGTGGGAGGAATGGCGAGCGGAGTGGTGCTGGATCGTAGAAGACCAGCCGCAAGCCTTTACCGCGCCGCGCACAACGCCCATCGTGCGCGGCAGGGACTGGAGTGAGCTGGACTCGGACGACGTCAAGCTCAACATCGCCCTCGTCCGGATTCTTCGCCTTCGGTTGGCCAATCTGTCAGTTGCTGAGGTGGGCGCAGATTTCCTCCGCCGGCGCATCGCCCCTCTCCAAGACCAGAAGAGGCCGGCCTGGGAGTACGGCGGCCCGGCAGACATCATGAGGCTGCGCCCCGGGCTCAACTTCAACTTCACCATGCTGGAGCTGCGGGGAATGGTACGGGAACTCTTCAAGCCCGACCCGACACACCCCGAGTGGTTCAGGACTCCCCGGGGAGTGGTGCCGCTCTGCAACAACGCCGTCAGGGATCGGATCCTCGCCATGATGCCTATGTGTGACTCGCACGGCGTGGACCGCACGTGGATCGCCCCGAAGCCCATCGACGTCCTCAACTTCTACGACAACCTCAAAGAGGTGGCGAGGAACAAGGAGGACCTCAAGCTGCACACACGGGACACCACTGAGCAGGAGATCGCCTACATAGCTTCCCGGGCTGAAGAGGCCGCCGCAGCCGCGGCGGCAGGAATTTTCGGGTACTCGCCGGAACAGGCGGAAGCTGCGGACGCGTCCACCCAAGCGGAGGAGGCGGAGATCCGCAGGTTGCTGAATCTTCCTCCCGACGCGCTTGCCGGGGTTCCCTCGTTGAGGCACTCCGGGATCAGCGGGATCGCAACCGAGGCCGCGGCAATGGAGGGCACCGCCGGAGGGAGCAGAGGCGCCGCGAGAGGCGGAGGCGCCAAGGGAAAGAAGGCCGCAGCGCTGGACGCTGGGCCCAGCGAGCCGGCCGGGGCAGAGGAGGAGGAGGAGGAGGAGGCCGAGGACTCCGGCGGATCCACGGAATTGTACGCCGACGACCTCTCCTCGTCGGAGAGCTCCCCGCCCCCGGCAAGCCCGAGGCAGTCCCCGGCGAAGCGCCTCCGCAAGGCGGCGACGGGGGAAAGAGCGCAGGCGCCCTGGCAACAGCCACCTCGCCGGGCAGCTCCCCGGGGGAGCCAAGCCGCGCCAAGGTCGTCCGGCGCACCGGCCGCAGCGGAGGCGGCCCGTGCGCGGACCACAACTGAGGCGCCACGCAGGCCGGCAGCGAGCCGGCAGGGGTCTTCTCGGAGCGGAGCAGCGGCTCCGCCCGCTCCTCGGGCGCCGGCGACCACAGGGGCTGGGTCTTCGCAGCCCCCAGCCCCGGTGAACACCAAGCGCGCAAGGGAGCCTTCGTCTTCCGCTCCTCGCGCCGACGCGCCCACGGTGGAGTATGACTTCTCCGCCCTGAGCGAGGACGACGAGGAGGACCAAGAGTAAGGATTCGGGACCTCATATCTTCTTGATTTCTGTCTTGATTTTTCTGTTGATGCTGACTCTGTCTACTGTTCTGATTTCAGGACCCTGGCCCATCGCGCAGCGAAGAAGGCCAAGGCGCCCGAGGCCGAGGTCGCGGAAGGCTCAGCAGCGGCGGCAACAGGGGGTGTGCCGGAGCCGAGCCTGCCGGACTCGAGCGCTGCTCCGATGAGCAGCCCCCAGCGCAGCCCCCAGCGTAAGTCTGGGGTTTTCTCTTTTCGCTTGTCGGGGTACGCCTGAGGGTTAGGTTCTGTCTTCTTGTCTTGACGTTTCTTGTCTCGTTCTGCGCAGAGGTGGAGCCGCAGCGGGAAGAGCGCCCGGAGACCACCGCTGAGGAGCCGCAGGCCCCGCCATCCCCGCCAAGGCAGAACTCTCCGGCAAGGGAGAGTGCTCCGTCAAGGGCGGGTACTCCGCCAAGGCAGAGTACCCCGCCAAGGGCGAGCAGCCCGGCGAGGGCGGCCACTCCGCCAAGGCCGAGCTCCCCGGCGAGGGAGCCCGCCGCTGAGGACGTCCGCCAAGGTATGCTTTGTGACTTGTCTTCTTGGCTTGCCTCTTTTTTGGATATTTGCTTGAATCTTGAGCTTCTCTTTCTTCTTCTTCTTAGATCTTCCTCCTCCTGCGCCCATGGAGACGGAGGTGATCATCCTCGAGGAGGAGGACGCGCAGGGCGGCGGCGGCGACGCTCCTGTCGTCGAGGAGATAGCCGAGGCCGCCGAGCCGGCCGCGCAAGAGACTGCTCCGGCTGCAGACGCAGCGGCCGAGGAGGGGGACGGTGGTCGTACCGCCGACCCGAAGGCGGCGGGAGCATCGGATGCTGCACCAGCCACCGGCCCCTCCGCCAGCGAGGAGCAGAGGTACTATCTCGAGGCCCCCAACGACGTCTTCATCCAGATGCCGTGGGGGTCTTCATCGCGAGTTCCTGCGGAGGGCGAGGCATTCGATGGAGAAGTCCTCGCCTCCGCAGGCCTGAAGATCGTCCAGGCGCCCGGCGGGAGTGAGGGGCCCGAGGAGGAGAGGTTGCTCCACCAACTCCTGGCCCTTTACCGGGCCAGGCAGGCAAAGCTCGCCTCCCGGGAGGCTCTTGCCGCCAAGGCCGCGGCAGAAATGGAGAAGCGTGCGGCGGAGCTCAGCGCCGCCAATCAGGCTGCCCTCCGCCAGGTGGCGGAGGAGCGTGAGCGTCTCGCCGGCGAGTACCAGGAGTGGGTGCTCGAGAAAGCTGAAGCCGACGAACAGCAGCGGCTCGCCGGGGTGGAGATGTCCCGGCGAGAGGGAGAGCTCGCGCAGCGGAAGGTCGAGCTCGACTCCCACGAGGAGGACCTTGCCGCTCGCGAGGCTGCCCTTGGCGGGGAGCTGAAGGAGGCGAAAGCCGCCGCGGTTGCCGCGGAAGACGCCAAGAAAGAGCTCGCCGCCAAGGTTGAACAGTTGGAGAAGGCGATGAAGGTGAGCGCCGAGAAGGTTGCCGCGCTCATCTTGGAGCGCGAGAAGGATGCTCACACAAACTCCGAGCTTCAGGTGAGTCTCTCCAAGAGGGGCGACGAGCTGAAGGCCGCCAAGGACTCCATTGAGGACTTGGAGCTAAAGGTCACCACTCTGAAGGAATCGCTCGACGCTGCCCGAGCTCAGGAGACCAAGTTGAAGGATGAGCTCCGCAAGGAGCGGACCTTGGTGGAGAACGTCAACAAGGCGTCCGAGCTCTTCCGGCAGACTATTGAAGTGTGGACCGAAGAGCTGGTTTCTTCTGCGTCCAATATTGACCAGGAGTTGCTGGCGTTGAAGGTCGAACATCTCATCTACTCGCCGGATCCGGATCTCCCGCACAGCGCCAGGCTCAGCCTCTTCTTCAGAGGGGTCGCGCCGGCTCTTGCAAGTCTCCGGAACCGCATCCCCGCGCAGCTGGCCGAGGAGTCGCGCCGGCTCTGCGCGGGAACTCTGGAGCGGGTGCTGACGAAGATCGTGTACCGCAACCCGGGAATCAACCTCACGAACGTTCTTCGCAGCTTGCCGGCTGATGCAGACACGGAGGCCTTGAAGGAGCAGGTCGGCCACATCATCGCCAAGGTGGCAAAGCTTGGCAGGAAGGAGGGCGACCGCGTAGACTAGGGCTCCATTTATCTTTATCTTTTTGTTGCTGCACATTATGTCATGAACTTATTAGTCCATTGCGACAAGTTATCCTCTGTAAGATATTTACTCTATTTTGATCAATCAGTGCAATGTTATCTCCCTTGTTTCAATCTTTGGCTTTGTATGTTTTCCACCCTACGCTCCCGGGGAGCATGCCGGCAAGGGGCCTTTGCCGCGAGCGCTGAGTGCTGGACTCTGAGCAGCCTGCTGGCCAAGGTCTTCGCCGGCAAGCAACCTTGCCGCAGCTAGTCGCAACGCACTTAGCTTGCCGAGCGTACTCGGAAACGAAGCAAGGGCGCGACACTTGTCGCAGCTCACTTAAATCGTTGAGTGAACTCGAAAGCAAGATAAGGGTGCGGCAAGCTACGGGTAGGTTCCTCCGCGCACAGGTTTTCCATACAAAATGTGATCGTTCAAGGAAGACAACTAAAATTTAAAATTTGAATTGGTCAAATTCTAACAACTTATCTTTCATATGCTGCTTGCTTATATTGCTTGCTTTTCGGTAAGACTTCTCTTTCTTGAACAGCACTTGGTTCCTCCTCCACCTCCTTCCCCCCCGGCAAACTTGTGCGCGAGGGACGTTCCTTCTGTTTAAGAGGAAAGAAAAGGGAGAGGGAAACAAGTATATGGCCTTTCGGCGTGCTAATGCTTACCGTACACTTGAGTGTTGCATCAAAACGCCAAATAGAACATGCAAATAGCAAGGAAAGGCATGCAAAAGGCGATCGATGCGAAAAACACGAAAACTTTACTGATGCACGGGGTCTGCGCCCGGCTTTGTACAAAGGGTTACATGCAACAGCGGCAAAGCTTGTACAAAAGGTGGTTGCCGGAACGGATCACGGCAACCGCGCCTTAGGGGTGAAACTTGCGAAGATGCTCTATGTTCCAGGAGTTGCTCACCGGTAAGCCTTCTTCGGTCTCGAGGCGGACAGCGCCGGGCCTCGTAACTTGTCTCACCCGATAAGGGCCTTCCCACTTCGGCGTCAACTTGTTGGAATTCTTGGCGGACTGAACACGCCGAAGAACAAGGTCGCCTTCCTCGAGACTCCTGGCCTTGACTTTGCGGCTATGATAGCGGCGCAAAGCTTGCTGGTATCGAGCAGCTCGTACAGCAGCCTGGAGACGTCCCTCCTCAAGGAGCAATGCGTCATCTTGCCGCAGCTGCTCTTGCTCGAGCTCATCGTAAGCGAGCACTCGAGGAGATCCGTATACGAGTTCCGTGGGGAGAACTGCTTCTGCTCCATAGACTAGAGCAAAAGGTGTCTGTCCGGTGGCTCGACTTGGTGTCGTTCTGATTGACCAAAGAGCCGCCGGGAGCTCCTCTATCCAATTTCTTCCGCACTTGCGCAGCCTGTCAAAGGTCCTTGTCTTGAGTCCGCGCAGCACTTCAGCGTTTGCCCTCTCCGCTTGACCGTTGCTCCTCGGGTGAGCAACAGAAGTGAAACAGACCTTGGCGCCAAGGTCTTGGACGTACTGCATGAAGGTGCGACTAGTGAATTGCGTACCGTTATTGGTGATGATTCTGTTAGGGATCCCGAAACGGCAAACAATCGACCTGAAGAACCTGACTGCTGACTGTGCTGTCACCTTCCTCACTGGCTCCACTTCTGGCCACTTTGTGAACTTGTCGATTGCAACGTACAAGTACTCAAAGCCCCCGACAGCGCGAGGGAAAGGGCCGAGGATATCGAGCCCCCAGACCGAGAAGGGCCATGACAAAGGGATTGTTTGGAGAGCTTGAGCTGGCTGATGGATCTGCTTCGCATGGAACTGGCACGCTTCACACTTGGTTACTAGTGCAGTTGCATCTTGGAGGGCTTCTTGCCAAAAGAACCCTTGCCGGAAAGCTTTCCCGGCAAGCGCCCTTGCGCCAATGTGGTGGCCGCATATGCCTCCGTGTATTTCCGCCAACAGCTTCTGTCCATCTTCTCTGGAGATGCACTTCAACCTGACACCGTTGAGTCTTCTTCTGTACAGCTCGTTATCCACGAACTGATACATACTTGACTGCCTGGTTATCTTCTCTATCTCTTGAGGGTCGTCGGGAAGTTCTCCAGTTTGCAGAAAACGGACGATCTGCTGCGCCCATGCCGGAGCCCGAGGCTCGACGGCGAGGACTGAAGGCTCGAGGGCCGCTGCGGGAACCTCAGCTTCTACGGCAAGGACCTCTGGTTCTGCCGGAGCTGACGGTCCCCCGGCAAGCTCGCCGGGGCGAGGCTTGCCGGGAACGCTTGCTTCAACTGTACAAGCCCGAGGACTTGCGGGAGCAAACTGTTCCTCAGCGTTCTGGTTGTTGGTCTTGGGGACCTTGGCGGCGGTTTCAGGAAGATCCGCCGGCAAGTAGTTGCCGGAGATCAACTTTCTCTTTTTGGACTGCCCAATTGATGGTGTAACGGATGGCTGAGTCAGCTTGAGTAAGAAGGTCCCTGGTTCCACAGGTAACTTCATCGAAGCGCACTTTGAAAGGCCGTCTGCAATTTCATTTTGAGCTCTCGGGACGTGCTCCATCTGCAAACCTTCAAAGTGCTCTTCAAGCTTTCTCACTTCATCAACATAAGCTTCCATCAAAGGGCTCTGATAGCTCTTGTTAACTTGCCGGACCACCAACTGAGAATCGCCCCGCACAATCAGCTTTCTGATCCCAAGTTCGGCCGCAATCCTGAGGCCGGCAAGCAAGCCTTCATATTCTGCAGTGTTGTTTGTCGCTTGCTCCCTGGGAAAGTGCATCTGGATAACATATTTGAGGTGCTCTCCGGTGGGCGCGATGAGTACCACGCCAGCACCGGCGCCTTGCAGCGAGAAGGCACCGTCAAAATACATTACCCATTCAGTTGTCGCTTCTTGTACGGGTGCACTTGTTTCTTGAACTTCTTCTTCTGGTGTCGGGGTCCACTCAGCTATGAATTCTGCCAAAGCTCGGCTCTGTATGGTTGAAGTACTTTCAAACTTGAGTCCAAAGCTCGACAGCTCCAGTGCCCACTCGACGATCCTGCCTGTTGCTTCTGGATTGTGCAATATCCTCTTCAACGGAAAGCGAGTGACCACTGTTATCTCATGGGCTTGGAAGTAATGGCGCAGCTTTCTCGAGGCCATGAGGAGGCCGAAAAGCAATTTTTGCACACCAGAGTATCTTGATCTAGCCCCCTGGAGAAGGGAACTTACAAAATACACTGGGCGCTGCACCATCTTCTTCCGCACCTCTCCTTGTTCCTGCGCAGAGTCTTCCTTGTCGGGACTAGAGCTTGTCGGGACAGCCCCCTGCTTGTCGCTGGATTCGCTTGGCGGTGATGCTGACTCCTCGTCGGACTCCCTCTCCGCTACTAACGCAGCACTAACCACCTGGTTGGTTGCCGCTAAGTATAGCAACAACTTTTCCTGTGGTCTAGGTGCGACAAGTATAGGAGTGGAGGACAGGTACCGTTTCAAATCCTGCAACGCCGCCTCCGCTTCCGGAGTCCACCTCATGGGACCTGCCTTCTTCAAGATTTTGAAGAAAGGTAGGGCGCGTTCTGCAGACTTTGAAATGAACCTACTGAGGGCAGCAACACAACCTGCAAGCCTTCTGACATCCTTGACGCGCTTCGGGGCTTCTATCTGCTCAATGGCTTTGATCTTGTCGGGGTTGGCTTCAATCCCCCTCTGTGATACAAAGAACCCGAGAAGCTTGCCGGAGGGGACCCCAAAGACGCACTTCTCGGGGTTCAACTTGAGCTGTATCCTGCGCAGGTTCTGAAACGTTTCTTCCAAGTCTTGAATCAGGGTTTCTTTGCTCTTGCTCTTCACCACGATGTCATCCATGTAAGCTTCTACATTTCTGTGGATCTGTGGCTCAAAAGCAGTGTACACTACCCTTGCAAAGGTTGAGCCTGCATTCTTCAATCCAAATGGCATGCGGATAAAGCAATAAGTGTCACATGGAGTGATAAATGCAGTCTTCTCTTCATCTTCCTTAGCCATGAAAATCTGATGATAGCCTGAGTATGCATCAAGAAAGCAGAGTAGCTCACATCCGGCAGTGGAGTCAACGATCTGGTCAATGCGCGGCAAAGGGAATGGGTCCTTGGGACATGCTTTATTGACATCGGTGAAGTCTATACACAGTCTCCACTTCCCGTTGGCCTTGCGCACGACGACTGGGTTTGCCAACCACGTCGGATGGATCACACCTCTAACTAGGCCTGCTGCTTCTAGCTTCTTGATTTCCTCATTGATGAACTCTTGGCGCTCCACGGCTTGCTTCCTCACTTTCTGCTTGATGGGCCGCGCATGAGGACAGACAGCAAGCTTGTGCTCAATCACCTTCCTGGGAACACCGGGGATGTCAGATGGTTGCCAGGCAAACACATCGACATTCGCCCGCAGGAAGGCGACGAGCGCGCTTTCCTATTTGCTGTCAAGGGTGGCACTGATGGTGAAGGTACCACCAGTGCCGTCCTCCTTCGCGGAAACTTTCTTGGTTGCCGGAGGAGCAGCCATTCCTTTCTTACTCTTGCCGGTGGAGCTCGATGGAACGTCCTCGACGGCAGCGCAGCACTCCGAGGAGGTGCGGTTGCCGGAGTGGGTCCCAGAGCACTTGCCGGACTTGGTCTTCGTCTTCTTCCCCCCGGGAGCTTCAGCGGCAAGAGTATCCTTCTCGGCCGCAGCTGCCGCATCCCGGTAAATCTTGTCGGCGCAAATAAGCGCATCCTTCTTGTCGCTGTGGACGGTGATGACGCTTATCGGCCCCGGCATCTTCAGCACGTTGTAAGCATAGTGGGAAGCTGCCATGAACTTGGCGAGGGCAGGACGGCCAAGTATTCCATTGTAGGGCAATGGAATATCGGCGACGTCAAAGGTGATGCGCTCAGTTCTGAAGTTGAGCTCCCCGCCAAAGGTCACTGGCAGAGTGATTTTTCCCTTGGGCTTGCTCCTTCCCGGGTTGATTCCTTGGAATGAACCGGTCTCTTCGAGCTCGCCATCTTGAATCTGGAGTTTCTTGATCACAGCGGAGGAGATCAAGTTCAGCCCGGCCCCGCCGTCTACCAACATTTTGGTGACCTTGAGGTTGCGGATGGTGGGAGAAACCAGCATCGGCAAGCACCCGACCGCAGTGGTGCGGTCAGGGTGATCCTCAAGATCAAAAACGATGGGCGTGCTGGACCACTTGAGGAGCCTGCGCGACTCCACGGGCGGCTCCGCTGCGTTCACCTCACGCACCCACTGTTTTAGCTGGCGGTGGGAGGTGTGCAGGGAGGCGCCGCCGTCGACGCACAGGACCTCCGTGGCCTTCTGGAACTCCTGCTCGCTGTTCTCGTCGTCCTCCATGTCTTCATCGTCGTCTTCGTCGTTGTCGCGGCCCCGGGGAGGTCGATCCCCTTGCCGCTGCTTAGCCTTGCCGCGGCGTCCTCCCCGGCCGTTGAACGGCCGCTTCTTGCTGGGTTCTTCCCCGCCACCTTGGGCCTTCTCCTTGTCGCGCCTCTCGTACTCAGCTTTTTGCTGCTCGACGAGGTACTCGACGCGCTTGCAATTGGAGAGATCGTGACCCTTGGTGCGGTGAATCTTACAGTATTGCTTGTCGGAGCTACCCGGCTTGTCGGCCGCCGCTGCAGGGGCAGGCTCCTTGCCGGAGCCGCCAGCCTGCGCTTGCTTGGCGGGGGCCTCCTTGCCGGACTTCTCGACGGCAAGCACCTCCTTCTTGCCCTTCTTTCTGTTGTTCCGCCGCCGGCTCTTCTTTGCCGGGGCGGTGTCGTCGCTGTCGCTTCCTCCTGCGCCAGCATCCTCCCCGGGGAGTTTCCTCCCCTCTTCTGCGCGTGCGCACTTGTCAGCAAGAGCGTAGAGCTCGCTGACGTCCCTAATCTTGGTCATCGCCATTTCCTCACGCATGCGGCGGTTACGCACGTTCTGATGGAACGCGCTGATAACCGCGGCAGGGTGAACGTCAGGGATGTTGTGCTGCACCCGGCTGAAGCGTTGGATATACTTGCGCAGGGGCTCGCCTTCCTTCTGGGCCAAAATATGGAGATCGCTCTCCTGGCCATGGGGTTTGTGGCCGCCGGTGAAGGCGCCAACAAACTGGTGGCAAAGGTCGGCCCAAGAAGAGATGGAACCTTCCGGCAAGTGCATGAGCCACGAACGGACGTTCGGCTTTAGCACGAGCGGGAAGTAATTCGCCAAGATCTTCTCGTCGCGCCCCCCGGCAGCTTGTACCGCGATGGTGTAGACGCTGAGAAACTCCGAGGGGTGCGTCTTGCCGTCGTACTTCTCCGGTACGTCGGGCTTGAAATTCTTCATGCTGGGCCACTGGACGCGCCGCAGCTCGCGGGTGAACGCAGGGCAGCCTGCCGCGTACGGCAAGTCGCCTGGTTCACCGGGCGCGTGCGCGTCGACAGTGTTCCCAGCTCTCTTGTCGGATTGTCGCCGAGCTTCTCGGCGGCGCTCGATTGTGGTCCGAGCGTCTTCATCTCGCCGGTCGTCGAGGACCTGGCGCTGGTCCCGACGGGCCCGCGGGTCCGACGAGGCTGTGGAGCCGTCGTCGGGGTTGTTCCGGCGGGGCGGCGTCTTCTGCTTCTGCGGCGGGGAGTGCACGCTTGTCGCACCCCCGGCGGTCTTGTCGCCGATAGCCTTCGTCTTCTCAGCTTGCCGCGGCCGCGAGGTCGACGGCTGCTGTGGAGAGTCGTTGTTGGCGAAGTCTATCAGGCTCCGGATGGTGGCCCTCCATTCTTCGGCCTTGTCGGCCGCCGGAGGAAAGTCGAGGAGCAGCTGCGCCCATGCGAGCGCTTCTGCTGGAGTAGAGGGGAACGCGGGTGAGCGGTGCGAGGAGCGGGATACGCTCGGACTTCTAACAACGTTAGAAGGAGCGGGGTCCCGCGCCGGCGCCTTCGCTTTGCTTGTGCCCGGACGGGGGTCCGGGGCGTCCCGCGAGCCTCCGGTTTGGCCTTGCCCCAGCAAGCGGATACCACCTCCTGTGGTATGGCGCTGCGGGGTCGTCGTGTGCTGCGATGGACGCGGCGCGTCCACGGAGACCGAGGTCCGGTCGTCCGTCCTGTTCTTGGATCTGGTGGCACCGTGAGTGTCCTCACCGGCAACCACCCTTCCGACGGCGTCTCCCCCGCCCACCGTTGGCTCTGGCGGCGGCGGGTGAGACGCAGACGGGCCTCCGACCTCCGAAGGCTTCTTCTTCGGGGCCATGGAGTTGTCGCTGATGAAGTTGCTGATGAAGCTGGAGAGGTTGATGAAGAATGCGCCCGCGCGAACGCCGGATCAGGTTCGCACAACCTCGACGCCCCCTACCTGGCGCGCCAAAGATGTCGGGGGAAACTGTCCGCCACGAACACCTATGGGACCGGAGCCCCTTGTCTGTGCGGTACGAGGGCGGAGGGAGCACAAAGAGCAGATCGAAGCAAACACGCGGGCAGTTTTACCCAGGTTCGGGCCGCGGTAGACGCGTAAAACCCTACTCCTGCTTGGTTGTGTATTAAGTTTGAGCGCTCGGGAGCTTGAAGAAGCAGATACACCCAGCGCGAGAGTGATCTAGGTTCCGAACCCCCTCCACGTTGTGCATGGGCCTCCTTTTATAGTGTAAAGGGGTCACCGACAGGTGTCAACGTAGGAGAAAGGGGTAAAAAAGTAAAAGAGGTGGTAGTTGTAACAGTGCGGGAACAGTGGAGCTACAGTACAGAACAGTGGTCTATACCTACCCTAACAGTGGGGGACAAGGGCATTTAATGCCCGTCGCCGTCGACCCCAAAAGCTCCCGCCTTAGCGTCTCCGTCTGCCACGGCGATGGATCCATCACCGTGGAGTGCCACCGTGTACCCCAGGCTGCACAGCCATCCGCCACGCGTCCCTGGATAGGCCCCAGGGCGACGCGTGGGCCGATGAGCTGGAGCGCGGGCACACAGCGCAACCTCCCCGGCAAGCACCTTGCCGGGACCTCGATCTTGCCGGGCCCGGGAGCTTGCCGCTCCCCGGGCCCCTTGCCGGGGCGCATGTAGCGCCGAGGCTTTGTCTTCTAGTCTTCCTGGCAAGCTCCTCTTGCCAGGGCCTTGTGCTAGTGGGGCGGTCTTGAGCCTGGTACGGCCTTCCCGGCAAGCTCCTCTTGCCGGGGTCTTGGTCTTCTTCCTTTTATACTTTGTTTTTGAATGGTTTAATAAGGAGCAGGAAGGTCTCCGGCGAGCCTGCAGTAAACCTTGCCGCGGGAAGCTGCAACCGCCCGTGCACAAGTTGGGGTACTGGGGTACCCCTACCTTAGTACACCGACACTCTCCTATCGGAATTGTGAGAGACGTTGAAGTCCTATGTGGAAAGGTAAAATACCCTACCGACTTTCTAGTACTTGGTTCAGAGAGGGACAATTTTTGTCCAATTATTTTTGGTAGACCTTTTCTTAGGACTTGTGGAGCTATAATAGATTGCAAGAAAGGTAAAGTTTCTGTTGAATTCGATGGTGAGCCATATGAATTTAATTTTTCTAAGTTCTCTAAGCAGCCTCGTGGTACTGATTTACCCAGTGATGATAAAATTATTGAAAGTATTGCCTCTATTGCTATCCCCCCTAATGATCCTTTGCAGCAATACATGGAGGACCACGAGAATGATTTGCATATGCAGGAAAGAAATGAACTAGATGAAATATTCTTGAGGCAGCCTGCTATCCTGAAGCACAACCTTCCGGTTGAACCTTTTGGAATTTTATCAAAACCGAAAGAAGATCCGGTGTTCGATCTTAAACCTATGCCCGATACGCTCAAGTATGCTTATTTAGATGAAAAGAAAGTATATCCTGTTATTATCAATTCTAACCTTTCAGGATATGAAGAAGAGCGATTATTGGAAGTACTTCGTAAACACCGAGGCGCAATTGGCTATACCCTTGATGACCTTAAGGGGATTAGTCCATCTATCTGTCAACATACTATCAACCTTGAGCCTGATGCTAAACCAGTTGTTGATCATCAACGACGGTTGAACCCGAAGATGATGGATGTTGTGAGAACTGAGATTCTCAAGCTTCTGGCCGCAGGTATTATCTACCCTATAGCTGATAGTAAGTGGGTAAGTCCGGTACATTGTGTTCCTAAGAAAGGAGGTACAACTGTGGTTCCTAATGATAAAAATGAATTAATACCTCAGAGAATTATTATTGGATATAGAATGTGTATTGATTACAGGAAGTTGAACAAAGCAACCAGGAAGGATCACTAGCCGTTGCCGTTCATCGACCAAATGCTTGAAAGGTTATCCAAAAATACCCACTTTTGTTATCTCGATGGTTATTCTGGCTTCTCTCAAATTCATGTTAACACTGCCGATCAAGAGAAGACCGCTTTTACTTGTCCCTTTGGTACTTATGCTTACAGGCGTATGCCTTTTGGTTTATGTAATGCCCCTGCTACTTTTCAAAGGTGTATGTCTGCTATCTTTCATGGTTTCTTCGGGGATATTATGGAAGTCTTCATGGATGATTTCTCCGTCTATGGAACTTCTTTTGACCATCGTCTTCACAACCTTAATAAAGTTTTGCAGAGATGTGAGGAGACAAATTTGGTACTCAACTGGGAAAAGTGCCACTTCATGGTTAATGAAGGAATTGTTCTTGGTCACAAGATTTCCGAAAGGGGAATTGAAGTGGACAAAGCTAAGATCGAAGCTATTGAGAGGATGCCCTACCCAAGGGACATCAAAGGTATTCACAGTTTTCTCGGTCATGCAGGTTTTTATAGAAGATTTATTAAAGACTTTTCTAAAACCTCAAGACCCCTCACTAATCTTCTCCAGAAGGACGTTCCTTTTTTATTTGATGAAAATTGTAAGGAAGCTTTTGAAGTCCTTAAGAAAGCTTTAATAACCGCTCCTATAGTGCAACCACCTGACTGGAATTTACCTTTTGAGATTATGTGTGATGCTAGTGATTTTGCTGTTGGAGCTGTTTTAGGACAAAGAGTTGATAAGAAATTGAATGTTATACATTATGCTAGCAAAACTCTTGATAGTGCTCAAAGGAATTATGCTACTACTGAGAAGGAATTCTTAGCTGCAGTTTTTGCTTGTGATAAATTTAGACAGTATATTGTTGATTCCAAAGTTATTATTCATACTGATCATGCTGCCATTAAGTACCTTATGACAAAGAAGGATGCCAAGCCAAGGCTTATCAGATGGGTACTCCTTCTTCAAGAATTTGATTTGCAGATTGTTGATAGGAAAGGAGAAGACAATCCGGTAGCGGACAATCTTTCAAGGATGGAAGATATACCGCATGATCCCATCCCAGTCAACGATAGTTTTCCAGACGAGCAACTTGCCGTTGTAAAAGTACAATCTCTTTTCGACCCTTGGTCTGCAGATTATGCTAATTTTATTGTTGCAAAGTATTTGCCTCCAGGTTTAACACTTCAGCAAAGGAAGAAGTTCTTTCATGATTTGAGGCACTACTTCTGGGATGACCCACATCTTTTCAAAGAAGGTCCCGACGGGATCGTGAGGAGATGCATTCCGGAACATGAGCAGAAGAACATTCTCAGATGGTGTCATGATAGTCCCTATGGAGGACATCATGCCGGTGAGAGGACTGCACATAAGGCTCTTCAATCAGGTTTTTATTGGCCTACTCTCTTTAAAGATGCTAGAAATTATTTTTTAGCCTGTGATAAATGTCAGAGAGTTGGTAACATTAGTAGAAGGAATGAGATGCCTATGAATTACTCACTAGTGATTGAACCTTTCGATTGTTGGGGTTTTGATTTTATGGGTCCTTTTCCTTCTTCGCACAAGTACACTCACATTTTAGTAGCTGTTAATTATGTGACCAAGTGGGTTGAAGCAATCCCCACTGAAAGTGCTGATCACAAGACATCTTTGAAAATGCTTAAAGATGTAATTTTTCCTAGGTTTGGTGTACCAAGGTATCTCATGACCGATGGAGGATCACATTTCACGCACTGAGCTTTTAGAAAATCTTTGGCTAAATACGATGTTAATCATAGAATTGCTTCACCATATCATCCTCAAACTAGTGGGCAAGTTGAGCTCACCAATAGAGAGATTAAGTTGATCTTGCAGAAGACAGTAAACAGAAACAGAAAGGACTGGTCAAATAAGTTAGGAGATGCTTTGTGGGCATATAGAACTGCTTACAAAAACCCCATGGGCATGTCTCCCTATAAGATGGTGTATGGCAAGGCTTGCCATTTGCCATTAGAGTTAGAGCACAAAGCTTTCTGGGCTGTTAGAGAGCTTAACGCTGACCCAAAACTAGCTGGTGAGAAGCGTCTCATGAACTTGACTTCTCTAGATGAATGGATAAGTGAAGCTTACGAGAGCGCTAAAATGTTCAAGGAAAAGGTAAAAAAGTGGCATGATAGGAAGATTCTGAAACGTGAATTTAATGTTGGTGATAAAGTTTTGTTGTTCAGATCCCGTTTCAGGTTTTCTCCAGGTAAACTACTTTCCAGGTGGGAAGGACCATTTCATATTGAAGAAGTTTATCGGTCTGGAGCAATTAAGATTAATAATTTTGAAGGCACCAAACCTCAAGTTGTGAATGGGCAAAGACTTAAACATTACATAGCAGGAGACCCTGTCAATGTTGATGTGAATATAATATACACAACAACCCACGAAGAACATGTTGCAGCCCTGTTTCAGACGCCAGCATAAGCAGAATAAAGAAAAGGTATGTAGTACGGTAAGGAAACATCGCGAACCGCCATAAAAGTTCCGTATTACGAGTTTCTGCAAAATTAGTAAAATTCCGAGCCTAAGTGGAGCCGGAGACGACCTCCAGGGAGTCCAGGCGCCCCCCTGGCGCCCCCCTGGGCCGCGCCGGGAGGCCGCCTCGACACCCGGGAGTCCGTCTCCGACCCTGCTTTGGTCCGTTACCTTCCTTTCTTGCGATTTCGCGTGTTTTCTCTTCGATCTGTTTCTGCCAGGGAATCTTTCAGCTGAATTTAGGCGCCATGGCTGCTCCAAGCTCCCCCAAGGACGAGTTCGTCGTCAACATCATCAACCCTTACCTCGCTGAGGTGAAGAAGCACCCTCAGGTTGTTCGGATGGAGGACGGTTTCCTTCATCAAGAAGATCTGAAGGGACCTATCAAGGAGGGGAGCATCCAGGCCAGGCTGGAAGAAGTGGAGCAAGAAGTCTTCGAGTACAAGAAGATGATCGAGCGTGGTGTTGAAGCTAACTTTAACATCACCAACGAGCTGAAGAACTACTTCCTGAAGGTGATGAAGGAGATGTGGAAAAGCATCACCACGTCTGAAGAATGAATTATAGAGCTCCAAGGACAAATTAATGATCTACATAACCAGAACTGTGAGTATGAACTAAAGTTTATGCGCATGAGTTTGGGTGCTGAATGCAGGATTCAGGAGACGAGCTTCTCATATGAGACTGGAGAACCCCTTCCATGGAAGCGTTTTGCCAAGGACTACTTGATCAACGCCAACAAGGATGATGAGTGAAATCTCCTAGGGTAATGGCATTCCCTTGGCTTGTTCCAAGCTTTGGGGAGTGCCCGGTATCTATATCTTTACCTTTTGTCTTTTAGAGTCAAGTAGAGTCGTATCATGTCTAGGGAGGTTATTATATGAGATAGGTGTGTGCATTGAGGTCTATCACTCCTTCGGTGAAGAATTGTATCCGTGAGTGTGGAGTCGTCCATGATGGAATATTAATGAGAAGTTTATTGGTTCCTTTTGCTGCACTCGGTATTCTCTTCACGCAATCGACCTTATATGTTGATTCTTATGGGGAGTATTGACCTTATGTCAGTATGGCTGTGAAAACTTTATTTAATCTTGGCAAACATAGCTTTGGTCATAACAAAAAGCATGATTTTCTTGAAGTATCAACATAGCCAAAACCTTTATGTTATTATGTTTGAAGTGTTATGCTGACAAGGAAGACAACTTGATGTGTTATGCTTATTCCAATGTTCATGCTTTATATTGCTTTGCATCTTAGTCATCATCAATTGTCTATTCTTTCAAAACCTTTGCTAGCCTAACTCTGTACTAAGCGGAATTCTGCTTGTGCATCCATACCCTTAAGCCAATACCTTCCATATGAGTCCACCATACCTTCCTACTCGTGGTATTCCACTACCACCTCCTAAAGTACAGAATTTATGTGTTATCCTAAAATGTTCAAAATCTTTTATTTTGTGCCTCTGTTTTAGCTCATGAGGAAGTAATAGCTAATCCATGATCTTTTTGAGTTGGACAAGCTTCACCCCGGGATTGCATGTATAATGTGCAAACCCATAATACGAGAAGGAACTGGCATTGAGTGCACCCGGCTCAAAAAGATAATATAACAAACAAACCCTCCTTCACGCTTTGTTCATGAGAAATCAAAAATTTTTGGCAGTGATTAACAAAGGAGAATAAGAGGATGTGATCGTCCTCGTGCGGGAGCCGTTCCTCGAAACTTGTCCAGCTCAAGAAGTAGTTGAGTTATCTATTAGCATTCGTTGACAAATCATGCACCTCTCAAAACTTGTTTTCATTCTGTTTGATTTAAGGATAGCACATGAGTTTTCCCTACTACCCTAGAGCAGGGCCCATCTTTTAATTTTAAGTTGAGTCAGTTATTCCTACTCCCTTCTATTCTTAAAGAGAGCAGACATTTGATGTTGATAAGGATTCATTCATATAAAGATGCATTAAGATTTGTCATATCATATCCTTGTTGACATTATCATTCGATAAGTAAGTTGTTTGTCATGCCCAGCTAAGGCAAATATCTTCCTTTGTGCTAACTCTTTCACTTCTTGCCTATTAACATGTTATTTCAAAAAGCTTCAATTGATCTCATCAAAATATAAGAGCAAAAGTTAAATCTATTTGTTGTTCTTTGACCAAAGGACATGTTTGTCATGATATAATGAGTTTCCTTAGCCCTACTTTCGAATATAAGTGTTATCACTCTTTTATAAGGGCTTTATGAATTGAAGATTGCTGTTGAGGATATTTGAGTTAGTAAAGAAACTATGATGCTTCTTGTCCGTATTCTATTTATCGACACTTCACTCTCTAAACTTGTGGATAGGTTTTCCGAGTTCATATTCGCTTGGGGACAAGCGAGGTCTAAGCTTGGGGGTGTTGATACGTCCAAAATGCATCACTATTTTGTATCATAATTTATCCTTATACATTGATATATTTCACGTTACGGTGATGTTCTTATGTTGTTTTGGTCTATTTTACACAGTTTGCAAACTTTCCGATGCCGGAGCAGCAAACGCAGGATTCAGCAGTAAAAAGTGGACGCTGAGTTGCTGAAGAAGAATACCTCCAAATTACCTGAAAATTGACGGGAGATATTTTTCAGACGGATCACGAAGGCACGCGAAAGGGCAACCAGAGGGGGGCCACAGGGTGCCCAGGCGCCCTGGGGGCGCCCCCCTGGCCGCGCCGGGGGGGCGCCTGGAGCCCCTGGCCCACCTCTGGCCGCCCCCTTTTGCATATATGCTCTCCGTTATCCAAAAACCCTAGGGACGGGAATTTTTACGGAGTTCCGCCGCCGCTCCATGGCGGAAACCTACAGAGAAGAAAAAGCCATCTCCGGCGGGCACATTCCGCCGGGGAGATCACCTCCCGGAAGGGGAGATCGTTGCCATCGTCATCACCATCGTCACGGGCATCATCGAGATCATCATCAACATCATCCCCAACACCAGCACCATCTCCATCTTCATCCAAATCTCATCTTACAATCGTAACTTGCGTTGTAACTCGTACTACCTATCCTCTCTACACCATCGGTGTTGATTACTACTTTGTGGTGAATGCTATTGAGTTTTGTTGGAGAAATATTATAATGTCCAGATTGTTTATCACCTATTTATCCCCACTGATCATGATCTCCTTTATGTCTCGTGAGTAGTTACCTTAGTTCTTGAGGACATGGGGAAAGTCTTGTTGTTAGTAGTCATATGCTGTTGAAGTAATATGTGTTGTTTGATACTTAAGTTGCGTTGTCATTCTACTAGTGGTGTTGTGTGAGTCGAACACCCAACACTTCGCCTTATTAAGGACCTAGGAGAATACATTGTTTATAAAGAATGCTTATGGTGGGTTGCCGGAGTGACAGAAACCTGAACCCCAGTTCGCACGCTTTTGCATAAGGGAATAATGGATCCTCGATCGTATTGCTATGGTTAGGCTTTTGCCTTAAATTCTATCTTATATTTGCGGATGCTTGCAAGGTGTTTAATCATAAGAGTGCACTCATCTTAGTCTAGAGAGTGTACTAGCATAGATCCACCCACTCAACACTTATCAACACATAACATAGTATCGATACGGAATATGGTGAAAGCACATGACTACCTCTCCCGTGTGTCCTCAGGAACGCTTTAGTCTTTATAAGTTCAGTTGCTAGGCCTCTCCTTTGCTAAGAAAGGATTGGGCCACTTGTTACTCTCAGTGCCTTTTACATTGCTTGCTTTTACTTTCCTGTTACTTATATCGAGAAACCCCTAAAAAGTTATCTTTCAGTGCTTGCAGTGATTTCTTGCTTAGAATCGCTTATCAATACCTTCTGCTCCTCGTTGGGTTCGACACTCTTACTTATCGAAAACGCTGCAATAGATCCCTTACGGTTGTGGGTAATCAATCATGCGCCTGAAAGTCGCGCTGGCATTCTTAAGACCAAAAGGCATGGTAACGTAACAGAAACACCCGAATGGGGTGATGAAGGCTGTTTTATTTCGTCGGGTCCAAACAGTCGGATCTGATGGTACCCGGAATATGCATCTAGAAAAGACAAATGTCACACCCCGCAGTCAAGTCGACGATTTGATCGATGCGAGGGACAGGGAAGTGATCCTTCGGGCAGGCCCGATTGATATGTTTGAAATCAATGCACGTGCGGAGTAATTTGTCCTTCTTGGGGACCATAACCACATTGGCTAGCCACTCGGAGTGGTAAATCTCGCGGATGAACTCAGCCGCCAGAAGCCGAGCCACCTCTTCACCAATTGCTTTTCTCTTTTCCGCAGAGGATCGCCGGAGATGTTCTTTGACAGATTTTGCTTTTGGGTTGACTCGCAAACGGTGCTCAACCAGTCCCCTGGGTACACCTGGCATGTCGGATGGTTTCCATGAAAAGATGTCCCAGTACTCACGGAGGAACTAGATGAGCATTTGTTCCTATTTGCTGTCAAGTGTTGTTGAGATGTGAGTCGGAGCGGCATTGGGGTTAGTTGGATGAATATGCACAGGCTTCGTCTCTCCGGCCGACTGAAACGCTGACTCGGAAGCAGGTTTGTTGGCCCGCAACAAATCACTCGGATCTGCATTCTTCTGGCACTCTTCCATCTCTACTGCTGTCATATGTTCATCATCAATTTTCTAGCCTTTCTGGAAACACTCTTATGCTTTCTGCCGATCCTCAATGACAATGATCACGCCCTTGGGCCCCGACATCTTGAGTTTGAGGTGCACATAGCACGGTCGAGCCATGAAACGGACATAGGCAGGCCTACCCAGGATAGAATGGTAAGCAGTATGGAAGTCTACTACCTTGAACGTCAACTTTTCCTTTCGGTGATTGGTCGAATCACCGAAAACCACATCAAGAACGATCTGGCCGAGTGAGTCGGCTTTCTTCTCGGGGATGGCTCCGTGGAACCTCATGTTGCTCTCACTAAGTTTGGACATCGGAATGCCCATACCCCAGAGGGTTTCAGCGTACAGGATATTCATACCACTGTCGCCATCCATCAGAACCTCGGTCAAATGCGTGCCGTCAACAACTGGGTCGAACACCAACTCTTGCCGCCCAGGGGTAGCAATGTGTGTGGGATGGTCGGACTGGTCAAATGTAATGGAAGTCTTAGACCACTTCAAGTTTGTCGTCGTTGCCGGAGCAACCATGTTGACTTCTCTGTTGATGACTTTCAGTCGAGTCTTGCTCTCGATGTCAGCAAAAATCATCAAGGTGGAGGTGATTTGGGGGTAACCTCCATCCCCTACTTTGTCTTCGCTCTCCTCAGATTCTTTCTCCTTCGCATTGGGCTGGTCCTTCTGGAAATTCTGAATCAGGAGTCGACACTGTCGAGTGGTATGTTTGGGGTAAATGAAATTCCCCTCTTCATCCTTCTTTGTGTGTATAGGACACGGCAAATCAAGCACATCATTTCCCGCTTGATCTTTCACCTTCTTGGGGATCCAAGGACCTTTAGGTTTCCCTTTTTTCCCTTGGTTTACAACTGTCGCCTCTCCTGGAGCTGCGGGTTCTGCTTTGCACTTTGGTTTTCGATTGGAATTTCCATCATTTTGGGCGACTGGTTTCTTGCCGCTACGGAGTCGATCCGCTTCTTCCCCGTTAGCGTACCGACCGACTCTCTCCATCATCTGATTCAGGGACATATCTCCTGTCCGACCGAATTTTAGCTTGAGCTCTCTGTACCGTACACCCTCTTTAAAGGCGCAGACTGCCTGATGCTCGGACACATTCTCCACTGTATGATGCAGAGTGGTCCACCTTTGAATGTGATCTTTCAAAGTTTCATTCGGATTTTGTACGCTATGCTGCAATTCCGCTAGTACGGCAGGCCGTTTACAGGTGCCCTCAAAGGTCTTGACAAACACTCGGGCCAACTCTTCCCAGCTGAATATGCTACCAGGGGCCAACTTATTCAGCCAAGCTCTGGCCGAGCCTCCCAGCATCAGGGGAAGGTGCTTCATGGACACATCATCATTTCCGCCACCAATCTGCATGGCCACTCGGTAGTCCTCCAGCCAAGAATGAGGCTTCAACTCACCGGTGAACTTGCTCACTCCCGCGGCTAACCTGAAGTTGGGGGGAATCTCTGCAGCCCTGATGGCGTTGCTAAAGCACTCGGGTCCAGAGACGTATGCTCTGGTGCCACTCGGACGGTCTCTGTCATGCCATTCTCGGTGTGCCCGATTCCTGTCGACCAGACCTTGCACAAGAATTGATCTCGCATCAAAGCCAGGTCTTCGGGGATCCACTGGGATCCTTCGCTCATCACCATGTGGGTGCCTGCCATCATACCGCCTGGGCGAGTACGGTTCGCTCCCCGGAGGGGGTGTAGGCACTCGACGGTGGTCATTGTTACCGAGTCGACAGTGATACTGATCATAATTCCGACCCGGATGTTGCTCTTGACGGGGTCCACGACCCTCACGCCGCGGGGGTGATCTTGGGCTATGGGCCGACCAGACGGTGTCCGCCGCCACTGATCTGCTATGAATCTTGTTGCGTAACTGAGACACAGCTGCATTCTGCTCACCGGCTATTCGGAGCAGCGCCCGAATGTGCTGCAGACCTCTTACAGCCTTCGATTGAGACGGATACATCGACTCCGCAATATGAGCCGCAGCTGCGAGGTTCTGAATTGGAGTGCAGAATACCTGGGGCTCGTGGGGAAACAACTACCGCGGTCGTCGACTGGATTCGGGAATCAGTCGGCGAGCTCAATCGTCGAGTGAACACTGAAGGTTCTCCAGACGCGCGCGCTCAGCCACAGTGGCTAGGCGCATGGCTTCTAGGGCCCGATCCTCAAGAGTTTCTCCCAAGATGGGGGTATATAGTGCTTCTTCGTTACAGCGGCGCAACTCTTCTCTTTGCTCAACAGTGAGAGGCTCGGGTACATACCTATCGTGGTCGTATGACTGACCATCGTTGCTGCCGCCGTTATCGCCGCGAGGGTACCCAGGTGGCCTGCGCCGAGAACCAACCATGAGGACCTCTGCCACGGAGTCACTGCTCCCGCACTCAGAAAGCATGTCTACGGAGCCAGTCGACCGGCCCGTAGTGGTAATCGTCGGGCTCGATGGCCGCAACTTGGGGGGTGGCCGACTGGTGTGCCACTGTGTGCTTCACCCACTGCTGGAGCCAGGACCGGCCGGATCTCTTGCGATGGCGTGCAGCGGGGACAGCGGAGGACGAGGGACCGACCGATACTGGGTCGACTCCTGTCGGAGAAGGACGCCACAAGCACTCGCGCGAAGTGCGCTACCCCGCGGACGGGTAGTGCCTTGACGTCGAGGGGGGCCTCCTGGAGCCAGGCGGAGTCGTCGGCGACGAAAACGAGCGCGCTGAGTCGGATCTCGCGGCCCAATGCCAAACCACCGCCAGAAACCATGTTGATGGAGATCGGACAAAAACTCGCAACCTCACCGAAAGTCGCTAAGACACCTGCCCCACAGTGGGCGCCAACTGTCATGGTACTAGCACTGACAGTGAGAGTAGGGGGTACGTAGGAGGAGGCAAGGTCCTAGCTACGACAAGGTTGTACACACGAGTTTTATGAGTTCAGGCCCCTCTCAGAGTAGATAAAAGCCCTACGTCTCGGTGCCCGGAGGTTGTCGACTGGAATATGGGTGTATGTGTGTTACAGGGGGTGCGAACCCTTGTACCGGAGGAGGGAGTGGCTTATATAGAGTGCGCTAGGACCCCAGTCACCCCACGTTATAGAGGGTTCAATGTACATAAAAGCAGGACGTTACTGATAACGCCTGTAATAAAAAGCAGTAAAGGCCATCATTACTACAGAGTGAATGCCCGACCGTTGCTAGCCTTACATCACCTTAGACCTTCTGGGCGTCGAGTGGTTTCTTTCATGGGCGAGTGACTTCATTCTGTCAAATGGAATTGGGATATCCGAGTGAGGTATGTGGTCGAGTGAATTGCTCTCTTTGGCCATATCAGTCACTATCTTCTATCATCCTTGGAACGTCTTTGTTCTTAGGGCAGTTACCTTGGGTAGGGTACCTAGGTCAGGCCTATGACCCTACCCTAGGTCTATGGTATCATCACGCCTAGCATGCTCCAGTCCTCCTCAGTTGTCGGCACGATCCCATCGATGCATTCCGTGAGCTCCTCTTCAGAGTATCCTACCCGCAGGGATTCGTAGACATTGTCGGACGTGTCGGAGATGACACCACGACCTCAGATCCGGTGATGTGCCGGCCGTCATCATTGTCAGAGTTGTCGGATTCCGATCCTGAGAGAGCCCAGAACCGATTCCCGGGCCATTGGGGACCGGTGGTGACCACCATGGGGGCACCGTTGTCGCCTCCCATCAAGTCACGGTACCTAATAAGAGCCTTCCCATCATTCGTGCAATGGCTCTCCATTATCCAACGGCTGGCTGTTAAACTCAACTAGATGATACCCCGCACGTTGTTGCGGGAATATTTGCAATATATTTTGATGATATGTGATTTTTATGGAACATGAATAGTAATACTACGAAAACTAAAATTGCAAATCCATATGCTTTATTGTGTTTGATTAATGTATTGTAAAATATTTAGTAAATATCCAATTTATGGTTGCATGTTGAGGTGGACATTTTCTTGTGCATGAATGCATGTTGTGGTGGGCCTTTTGGCATGCATGTTGCTTGATGATGTGGCATGCTTGTATGTTGAGAGAAATATGTTAGTGGGGGCTAGCTATTTAGATATAGAATATTCACAAAGTACCTCAACGTGAAGCATCAAGCTCGCAGAAGCTACGTCTACTACTTTTGTCTGGCTTTATTAATCCCTCCATATTTTGTCTCAAATTTTGACCGTAGATTATATTATTGGATTCATATTCAAAAGAGTTCTTAATGGGACGCGGATTTTTAGATCTTTAGAGCATACGATCCCTAATGAATAGTAAAATTAAAAAAACTGAAATTTGTTGTAGATGTTCATAATGGTGTAACAAGTGCGCCTGACAATTTTCATGCCAATGGGATAGCAGTGCTTCGTCGATGAAAACAAAATTAAGTGTAACATTTGGCATTCGACTCTTTTTTGACAGATCAAAATGCTTAAGTTTTTCTCGTGGAAATTTGCATGTATCATTTTGGTGTGACAATGGACACATATGTTTTCTTTGAACTTTTCTGTCATTTGTAAAATCTATTTTTGGCAAGCAGGATCATGTGCTCCCTAGAACCAAGATGAATTTCGGTTCTCAATGGTACTATTTTGTGGTATATAACTTATTTATTCCATACCAATATAGAAATAGAAAGACCGAAAGGGGTAGATCCAACAAATTTCGTCCGTCAAACCAGGTCAATCCAATGACCCAGACTGCCTCAATGGTGAGCGGTAAACACGTTTAGCAAGCAATTAATATCATGCAAAATATCAATTCCAATCTTAATGCGCATATAATATCCTACCTAATATTAGGGTGCAATTAGTATGAATTTACTAATTATAGTTAAATCCAAGATCAAAATTTCACCCAAAATATAAATGGAGTAATAAACTAGAATGGAGTTAGTACAAAACATAGCTAATTTTTATGAAATAATACATTTTTTAGATTTGAGAAATGATACACGGATATGATATTTAAAATAATACGGCGTCGGCTGAGGCTAAGCCGAACGGATCCATTCGGCTGAGCCGAAGTCGATTAGGATCCAGTCGGCTTAGCATCAACCGACTAGGATCTGCTCGCCCACGCGGCAGCCGATAGGGCCCGCTCGTCCATGCGGCACGCGACCAGTGGCTGGACCACGTCACTCGACCTGGCCGGCCACCAAGCGGCCATACCTTAACCGAAAGGTGGCAATTTAGCAATCAGACCGGCCCTCTTTCTCTCTTCTTCCTCCTCTCTTCTTCTTTTCCTCTTGTCTCTTTCTCCTCTCGCTAAACCAAATCCCCTCGAATTAATACTCATTTTTTAGCCAATTTTTTGCCCGATTTCCATCGTAGTTCAAGTCTGTAAGCTTGGGGTAGGCTAGGGAAACCTCAATCTCGTGATGGGATTGCTCGTGGTGGTCTTGGTGATGATTTTGTGGAGTTGGACGTGGAGGTGGTTGTGGTGCTCCGGTGACTCTATGGTGGTGCAGTTTTTGGTGGTGGTCGTGCTCCGGTGAGTGAAGTCCACCGGACGGAGTTGCTTTGCACGCTTCAAGGGTATGATTCGACTGTCTTTTTGTCTATCATACTTGCAGTATTTAGGTGTGCTCGATAGTATAATTAGGTGAGAGTTGCTCACTTTCTGTGTGTGTCAAATATATTTAGGTGTGCCATTTATTTTAGTTGGTCCGGTAATAATCGGTAATATATTTAGGTGTACGATTTTTTTTTAGTTTTTCATTACTATTCGGTAATATATATGGTTGTGTACTCCTCGGAGTACGTACTCCCGCTACTCATATACCATATGGATGAATATTTTATAACTCTTTATTATTTTTCATATACTTCATTAGTAATTATTAGATACCCAAAATGAGTTTCATGAAGAAATTCATGCGACTCTATATATTTTTAAATGTTTACGTATATACTGATGTGTTTGTACGTGAAAATGTATATTTCAAAAGGTACATTGCAGATGATATTTTTTCAGCAAAACTTGTATTGGGGTATCTTAGAATATTTAATGAAGTATATTGAGAATGATAAAGATGTATAATTAATGCGTATATGAGGTATATTGAGGATGAGAGTACATAGTCCCGGGAGTACAGAAGAGGAGTCCTATAGGCGTGCCATTTTTTTAGTTGGTTTGGTAATAATCCGTAATATATTTAGGTTTATGAATTTTATTAGTTCATTCGGTAATTTCCTTTATTTATGTAGGTTGCATAGTATATTCTCTATGATGTCGTGTTGCTTAATAGTTGACCATGTTGACTAATTTTTTAGGTTAGACATGTCTTATGTAGTGAACTGCGATTTTTACTACGGTCCTGGTATTGTAAACAAAAATGAGATTGGAGCTGATCTGAGTATTTTCATTATATAGAGGTGCCACTTACTACCCCTCAAATATGGTTTGTTAGTCAGTTGACATAGTGGGTTGAGAAGTATGTGTTTCTTTGAAGCATGTATATTAATGGGACACACTAACTTACTTGTTTTTTTTCCGAAGAATTCAATGAACTTGTATGCTTCTTCATATGCATGTTGAAATGGGCTGGAATTTTACCTTTCGCGCGTCTGGTTGAGGCAACATATATCTCTACATGACTCGCCATTGACGCCCCTTTGCTCACCTGCTTAGTGGATCGATGGAGGCCCGAGACCCACATGTTTCACTTCTATTGGGGAGAGATGGCTCCTACTCTAGAGGAAGTGTCACTTTTGCTGGGACTGTCCTTGGCGGGTCATGCCATAGGACCGTTGGAGGCACCGGCTACTTGGGAGCAACATATTACACAATGTTTTGAGGGTGTTTATGACGGTGCTCTGGCTTTGCCTCGGCGACTCACAGACCTAAGCTCGACTGGTTGGTCCATTTCCAGGTTAGTTCAGTTGTCTCATATCTTTCATTTGCCATGCATCTATTTCTACAGATAGCTTATGTATTTACTAACTGGATCTCTTTGCTTACTGAGTATAGACCCCGAAGTTCTCGAGGATCCACAAGTCCGCTTGAGTGCGACATAGCTCACTCAGAGCCTGGAGGCATACCTACTGTGCCTTGTCGGGAAGGTGATGTTCAGAAAGAACCATGTCACCACAATTAGCACGCGCTATATCCCTATTGCACTCAAGATCGTGAGTACTGAGGGGTCGGAGCAGATCACACGAAGGAGTTGGGGTTCTATGGTTTTAGTGGCTACATACTAAGGTATGTGCAACGACTGTTAGATCATTGCATCATTGTCATCCCTACTTGGATGCCCTCTTTTTTTACAGCTGTGGTCGTGGGAGAGATTCTCTATAGGCCAACGGAAAATGCATGTTGAGGAGAGTTGTCCTTTGCATGATCTTCTTGATGTTGATCGCATCGACATGCCTACTTTTGGTATGTGATGGACATGTTGCAAGGTATGTCTCGTGTTGTAATTTATTACATCTTCTTTATGTAAACTATGCTCTTTATGTACACTATCTATGAAACTAACTTTTGTTTTGTGCAGAGACGCTAAGCTAGTGATCAAATAAGGCGAGCCTAGAATGCACTAAATGAGCAATTTAGTGTGTGCATTGGGGCGATATGGTAGTCGTACACGCAACCAACCATGGACGCTAGATACCCCGGTGGTATTTCTGTGGTATGCACAAGAGAACGGGATTACTGGATGAAAAATCAAAGATCATATTTGAAGTATTCGTGGAGGAGATGGCACGATAGAGGGTTATGAGGCAATTTGGTCTTTGACATCCATCCTCCGCCTACAGAGGCTCTGGTGGTAGCTCATATCCACAAGTATGTCTACTTATTCAATGCTTGATTCTTTTTCGCAATTTTTGATATTGAAGCATTAATTAATTGTTGAACATACAACGAAATATTAGGAACATGAGGAAGGGGGATTAGCAGGACCCAGACTGCGTGGCTGCAGAGGGTTCAGCCGTATATTACAAAGTGGGACACTGTGGCCACAAGGCTCGGGGAGGAGAATGTCATGTTCGATATCGATGAATTCAATGCCTATTTGAAGCAGTACTTGCAATGAACACGGCTACACATCATTCAGCACTCTCACCCTGACGATATACTGGCCCCTGCTATGAGGGATACACACCCGAGCTATGATACTTCTAGTTCCAAACAGTACGCAGTAACATATATTCAACTTATCTAATCACCGGTACAGCGAGCTGCTATACAAACAGTTTTTAACCCCTTTCCGTGATGCATTTTAAACCGTCATCTAGTCAGTGTGTGCGATAGGGGTTCCTTCCCACACGACCCAAAAAATGTCCGGGATAGGGGAGCCATGATGCAGATGCCTTGCCAAATGTAATCGTATGTGATGCAGCACACACCAAATTCAGTCACACATATGGGATTGGAGATTAACGTTTCTAATGACGCAATGAAACCAAATAGTGTTTCGTACTAAACCAATTGGGAAACATTATCTAAGGCACATGGGCGAACATATGTACTGTGTGCGATATGTGCCCCCATCGCACACGAGTTTTCTGCGGAACTCGTCTGCCATGCATGACTCCATCGCACACATTTTTGAACAATTACCGTGTGCGATAATGTTCTATCACAAATGGTCCAAGATCCCCTTCGCACATATACAAGTGATGCAGCCCGTTTGTGATTTGTTGTGTATCACCGACGACTGCGGTGTGAGTGACATGTGCTTTTTGTTTGGGATCTCACACGTTTCTTGAAAATTTTATAACTGGGATTGTATTTTACATTGGGAACGGTTTACTCTGAGCTCTCATGTACGATAATGTGGTGTCACAAATGGTTCCGGAGCCCCGACGCACACGTAGTAGTGCCGCAAATCGTCTGTGATCTTTGTGTAACACCGACGGTTCCGCTATGATTGACGTATGCTTTCCGATTTGGATCGCACACACTCATTTAGTTGGACCGTGTGCGCAGCAATTGCCAGGTTAAAGCAAAAAAAAATCACATTTGAATTGTCATGCAAAAAGCAAATTCGCCACAATATGCAATTGAACAAATAGTGTCCACAAGAAGAACATTAATAAGATTTCACAACAACTTCAATTGAACAAATGGTACTAGCAAAATTCCAATGATTTCTCGACATATATATGCATTACATAATTAATCATAGTGTACAAAATATGAAGACCTCATGATATGGGAAACAATGGATCCTTGCCTATATGTTTAGCAGCTAACTCTTACTCAATGTTTCAGGAGAAGGCATGTTGAAATCTTCATTATCACCAGTGGGATTGATGTAGTGATTCAGGAAGAAGTCGCTGATAAATCTCCAAACCATCAGCAATTCACCAGCAGGGAATGGTTCAGGGGTCCTCGGTTGTAAGACGAGCTACAGTATTTTTAAGATCAGAATGTGCCATATGAGTGGAGTAGAAGATATTAATTAAGATAGACTTACTGGTACTAATTCACGAGCTTCTTCACAACTATCAGTAGATTTACATATGGAGATCTTGTGTTTGCAAACATAGTATCAACAAAGGTTGGTCCCTGCTTGTCGCTAAGGACACTGAATTTTTTGTACAGAATTAGTCATGTATTTGTCCTGTTAGGAACAACCTAACCAGTGTTAGATGTATTCTTTTTCTTTGGAAAGAAATAGAAAGATATTTATTTAGAAGCTTGAACATTTGACTAGCGTAAGAAAAGGTAATTGCATCCATTGATACATTTTTGTGAAAATAACAGATTTTGGTGTGTTAGCAGAGAAACGATCTTGTGCTGCAGAGGTAGTTCCCTCTTGAACAGGTTCCCTGGTTTAGTTTTCCACAATGCGAACACATTGCAAATGAAGATGAATTTTCACAACAACAATTCTTGAACCAAATATGAATGCAAATTAATTTCAACATCATGGAATTCAATACCTATCCATGAATTGCTGAAGATGCGTCAGATCCTGAGCGTTTATAAACTCTCTGAGAGAATTCATTTAGTAAACTATGTTCTTGTTTGGAACAATGAATACCAAGATCCAGTCATTGCTACATATTAAGAAAAACATGAACTTACGAATTATGTCAAAATATGAAAGACAATCAGTGTATGCCTGGTTGTTTATTTAAATTACCGTTCATGATATGGCCATAGAAATGATTTTGCATGGGACATGTTTTCGAATAAACGGGCAACTGTGTTAATGGCCCACTCCTATTTATTCTTACCCTACAATGTTGTGCCATTTGCTAATGCAGGATCCATGAAATAAACACTCTTGTAACATCCCAAAATTTTAAATTTTGGAATGTTATAACAAATAGATAGATTTGATTGCTTGCTGATTGTGCTGAGTGAAATTGAGTGAAATTTGAAACTCTTGAAGGTTAAATGAGAGGGAATAAAATGACTTTCCCAAAACTTTCACTTTGCTTTTCGATCTTCGGGAATTCAAATTCTTTTCAACACAAAACCCTAGAGTGAAGATAATATGACTTCTTCCATTTATTCTAAATGATAAAGGGCTTTGAAAGGATTTTGAATTTCATCCTCGAAATATTTTCATTTCAGAGACTTTATGCAACTCAATGATTTCCCAGAGAGAAGATAAAATGACTTCTTCAAATTATAGGAAATATGAGTTGGAGGTTTTCTGAAATTTTCCGGAACTCAATTTCAAATATTGAGTTATTTGGGTTTTATTCAAATTATTTTTCTCCAAAAATATACTACATGGAAAATAGGGTAACATGATTCCCTACATCAGAAAATTGGAGAGAAATAGTTTTGAAATCATTTTGGTATTTTAAATTGATTTTATTTGGTTTTTAATTGCAACAGTAGGACCTTTTGATTTATTAGATTTTGTGGACATTTTATTTGGCAGTAGAAAAATGTTCATGTTGTAGGGCTTATTTTTCTGTAAATTTTGATATATTATATGCCTATAGGTTATTTTTATTTATTTTGATTTTTATTCGTTTTTCAGTGTGCTAAAAAATGTTTAAAAAAAATGTGTGCGCCGAACTGGGCCGGCCCAGCACCCGCGGCCCAGCCAGCCCAGGGCCCCGTCGCTGTCCTCCTCCCGCACGACGAACCCCGCCGCCTCCTCGGCGTTTGTGCCGCCGCCGGACTCTCCTCGCCTTGGCCCCTCCTCCACGCCAAGCTGCCGCCCCGCCAGCCTACATAAGTCCGCCGCCGCCGCCCCTCTCTTCCCGCACCCCGCACTTCCGCCGCCACCACGCACTTTCGCCGCC
>LR738714.1:182627134-182682725 GCA_902687465.1 Secale cereale
CGCTGTCCTCCTCCCGCACGACGAACCCCGCCGCCTCCTCGGCGTTTGTGCCGCCGCCGGACTCTCCTCGCCTTGGCCCCTCCTCCACGCCAAGCTGCCGCCCCGCCAGCCTACATAAGTCCGCCGCCGCCGCCCCTCTCTTCCCGCACCCCGCACTTCCGCCGCCACCACGCACTTTCGCCGCCGCCGCCGCATCGCCTAACCGCCGCCGCCGCGCGAAGTCCCGCCGCCGCTGATGTCCTTCTCGCCGCCGCCTGCCTGCCGCCGGTGCTTCTCGCTCCCGCAGCCGCGCCTCGCCGCACCTCGCCGCCCCTCCTCACGCCATCGGCGCTCGTCGGCTGCCGCCTTCGCCGCCGGCCGGAGTTCACCGCCGGCCGGGACTGAGCCCGAGCCGCTCCGGGTCCGACCCACCGCCCGAACCGCTGGTTTTCCCAGAAAACCGCTAGGTAAAACCCCGGTTCACTTTTCTTCGGTTTTATTTTTAGATCGGTTTTAATTTATTTTTAGGTTTATCTAAACAATGAACGTTCACTGGTTAGGCCCTAATAGCGAGCGTTCGCTCGGTAGTATTTTTCTTTTTCTTTTAATTTCGGCCAGGGACTTGTCTGTAATTACTATTTTTACAGATTAGCCCCTAAACTTCAAACGGCCCTAACTTTTTACTCGTTCGTCCAAATCCAACGAAACCAACGCCCACATCTTCGTTACGATCCCCTCTTTCCAGTAATACAACTCAAACATGTTTTTGAAAAATTTTAAAATTTGAATTCAACTAGTTTTAGATTTAAACTTGTTTTGATCATAACTTGAGTTTCGTAGCTCCGTTTGAGTTGATTCTTTTTGCAAATCGAAGCTCTTGACCTAAACTTTCCGATAAGTCCAAATTCACATAATTTTGGTACTGTTGGAAATTGTTTTGTGTTTCAAGAGTCATTCGTTTGTTTTCGAAGTTTTCCGAAGTGTTTATTCGTTCTCTCCGATCTTTCTGAGTGATTGCTTATGTGTGGTTACCATTGCTTGCTTACAATAGATTGACCGGAGTGTGACGAGTAGATCTATCAAGAGTTTTGAGTGCGAATCATCTTCATCAACTTTGCAGGCAAGTTCACACTTTGATCATATTTTTCCAATACCCAGTTTTCATTGCATTAGTTATATCCTCAAACACATTGCATCAGTAGGATCAATTAACTTGTGGGACTGGGAAGTAGATTGAGGTAGAACCTATTACCTGCATTATTTTCAAACCCCTGGGAGTTACTTCTACGTTTGCTGTTAGGCCATGCTATGCTCGTAGACGTGGTTTGGGTTTGAGTGAAATCCATGACAGATGTGAGTTGTTAATTAATGGTTCAACTTAAGGTGGCTACTTGAATACACATCTGGGTGGATTGGTTTGGGGAACCCTGGGAGTGAACCAGTGGATTGCCCGGACACCTGGGGTTACAAGTGTTGTCCTAGGAAATCCCGAGGTTACCGTGTGATTGTCCTATTGGAATGCCACCCAGGCTCAAAGGGATCATATAATATTTCATGCCTAGAAACTTCCATGTGCAGCCACATGCCAATATGGGCTCTGGCATAGTTGAGTAAGTTGTGGGAAACCTTTCCATGATGGGCGAGCAGATGTAGGGGGATTGTAGGTGGTACCGGCCTATCTATCTGGTTAAGGGGACCTCTTCGGAAAGACTGTGTCTCGGTCATCCGTTTCTCAAACACCATGCAGTGCGAGAAACCAAACGGAGGCGATCGTGTCTTGTGGGGAAAGTGCACAAACCTCTGCAGAGTGTACAAACTATTCACGAGTAGCCGTGTCCCCGGTTATGGACATCTTTGAGTATCTAGAAGTGGATTATTTGCTGATCTCATCACTCTCTAATTTAATATTGTTGGGTTTAATGATGATTTTTAATTGGGGTTGAGAGGATGTCTATCTTCTCAACAATGTTTCAACTACCATGATAGTTAATTAAAATGCATTCCTTTAAAGTAGGGAAAAATTGGCTTTACGCAAAAACTTTACCTTACAGCCTCCACCAGCCAAATATGCATATAGTCGTAGGCTTGCTTATCATTATCATTTCAGTGTGAATTTGCCAGTACATTCCATGTGTTGACCCGTTTTTCGGGCTGCAACGTTTTATGTTGCAGGATTATCTTACGCCGAGTAAGTGATACGTTAGGGGTTACGATTTCTACACTCAACTTTGCCGTTGGTGTTGATAGGAATCCACAACCTTTGTTGCTTCCGCTATGATCGATTGAGGTAATAGTATTTACGTTACTTAATACATGTGATTTACCTCTATTATAAATCCTGTTTGTACTATGTGTATCAGCATACCGATCCAGCGATGACACAGAACACAGAGACTTCGGTCCATTCGGATCGTGGTCGCTACTAGATGGTATCAGAGCACATGTTGACTGTAGGACGTGGCCCTAGAAACTGACCAGACCATAGGAAAGGATTTCTCTAAAACTATCTTTTTCAAAAGGATTCTTATCTCTCTTCTTTTCTGATCTTTGTCAAATCTTCCCTTTGACCCTAAATAGTTAGACTATACCCTTTACCATTTGGATCACTTTGGAGTAAAGATGAATTTACCATGCATTGGAAGTGTTGAAGCTACAACAATGGATACTCTGAATGTTTGAAGAGTTGACAACTTTGAAGAGATGATGACCTTTAGAAGACCAAACCCCTGCTTTGTACTTACGTTAGTTGCGACAATTGTGAGCTGTCGATTGTTTGATGTTTTTCCGACAGCCACAACATAAAACCGTCTTTTCAAAAACTTTTGGTTGTATTGAGTGTATCTCTCCCCACCTTCCTAATCTCATCCCAAAACCTTTGGACCCAATAGAGGATGACTAAAGATAGACTTGAAGTCTCTGAACTAATGACCCAGCCGGAGGCAGAGTTATGGATACAAAACATGGAGGATCACTTCAGAGAGAATTTAGTTGAAAGGAAGTATGAAGTTCAATACGTTCCTCAGTACTTTACAAAAAGTGCTGCAACATGGTGGAAGATGCATCAAGCCATACAAGGATGTAATGGAGCAGAAAGTGGGGTGGAATTCAAGAAGACTCTGTTGAGATCCCGTCTCACCCGAGAGTGTGGTGACAATCCGAAGAAGAAGCCTTGTGCCTGTAGGATTTGTGGAGAAATAGGACACACCCAGGAGGAGCATAAGGATGAATGCCCTAATTGAAGTCACCTAGCTGAAGAATGCCCAACTAGGCAGATTACTTGTTTCTTGTTTGAAGGGACTACCCACTACCCTGCCCAGTGTCACATTTATCCCATGGTGCAACGAGCTGTCCAGCAGAAGAAAGAAGCAATGAAAGAAGTCCTCGAGGAAACCTTAAGGGAATCCACGATGGAGGAAGATATTGATGACCCTGATGGAGAAGGACTAGACAGATATTACTCATGTGCTTGCTACTCATGTGGAGAGAAAGGACATCTTTCACAGCAATGCACAAAGGAAAGCCATGAGTATCTGGGAGACTTCCCGACAGAAGAAGTGGAGTTTGATCCACAAAAGATAGAAGAATTGATAGGAATGAAGAAGTCAAGTAAGAGGAAGAACATGTGTCCCCAGAACAACCCAATTTCTGCGGAAAAGGACCTGAGTGACATCACATCTTATCGGTGCAAGGATTTAGGTCATTATGCTATCAACTGCCCAACCAGGAAACGGAGAACCTGTGAACCAGGATAGTCACCATGAAGTCCCTAGTCTTGTCTTAAGACATTAGTTTACACTACAAGGAAGTAGAGCATTTTGCCAATAGAAGTTTCAGGCCGCAGGAAGGATGATCAGAGTAGTTGAGATCTGGATATTAGGATGAAGCATGTAGATTTATATGGAATACACTTTTGTTACAATGTTGAGTTGAGTATGGAAATAACATTGTAATAGTTCGTGAAGCAAAAGAAGTTGAAATATCTTTGGAAGCTAAGAAGGAGATGTTATGAGTTGTTGGATGATTGTGAGTGCCCCTCACCCAGACCTAGACCTAGAACCCATGGAGAAGTTGACCCAAACCTTTCTCGGACAAAAGCCCCGTTTTACCCAAGGATGTCCGTATGTTATCCTAAGAACCCCTTTTGTCTTATACCAACAGATGACAACCCTTTACGAGTCTTTTCTCAAAGGCCCGGAAACCATCATGACCCTGACTAGCGATCAGGACTATCCAAAGATCCTGAAGGACATGATGAAGCATATTCAAGTGGAAGGAGATGCAGTTTATAATGGTTATCCCTTCATGGAGAATGGAGTTGAATTTTGGTATGTGGAGGTTGATACGTCTCAAACGTATCTACTTTTCCAAACACTTTTGATATTGTTTTGACCTCATTCTTGCATGATTTGAACTAAACTAACCCGGACTGACGCTGTTTTCAGCAGAGCTGCCTGTATGGTTTTATTGTGTGCGGGAAAACGGATTTTTAAGTATCTCAGAAAAAACCACGAATAATCACAGAAAATCCATGCACCCAAAGGAACCAGGAGCCAGAAGTGGGGCCAGAGGGGGGCCAGGGGGAGCCCAGGCGCCCTGTGGGCGCCCCCCCTGGGCCGCGCCGGGGGTCGCCTGGGTGGGGCCCACACCCCCTGGTGCCCTACTTTGCCTCGTATTTTTACTCGCGACACGGAAACCCCAGATGAGAAGTTCTTTTCACAGTTTTTCGTCGCGGAGCCGCTAGCCACCCTCTGTTCTTCCTCGGGAGGGCTAATCTGGAGGCTGAATTGGCCTCCGGAGAGGGGAGATCGTCGCCATCGTCATCATCATCACCACTCCATCATCCCTCCATGACTTCTCCCTCCATGTGTGAGTAATTCCCCAGCTGTAGGCGAAGGGGATGGTAGGGATTGGATGAGTTAGATCATGTAATAGTTTGTCAGATCGTTGGGGGCATGTTGCATATCATCTACTATGGTGTTTATCATCTTTGCTTCAACTTGTTATTCTTAATTCTTGACACTTAGGGCCCGAGTGCCATGATTTCAGATCTGAACCATATGTGTTTGCATGAATAAATTTGTGTTCGTGATCCTATCTATGAGTTGTTTGCACCTATTACGGTTCGGAACCGGCGATCCCAAAAGTGACAGCTTGGGACACCAAAGGGGATGGTCCGTAGTTTGAGGATTACATGTATCCATTGAGTTCATTGCTTTGTTCCGGTGCTCTTTGACAGGAGCACCTTAATATCCATAAGTTCCTTTTGGCCCCGTTCGTAGCGGGATGGTAGGACAAAAGATGTTGTGCAAGTTCTTATTGCAAGCACGTACAACTACCTACGGGATACATGCCTAATGTTTGATATTTGCCTAGATGATCATTACTTTTCCGTGTGCCGTGCCCCAAGTTAGAATCTATCTCATCCATGCAGCGCCCAACCATCCATCTCCCTAGCCTACAGTGTTTTAAATCCTGCTGGTTACTAGTTGCTATTCTTGCCATTTACTTTTGCTATTTACTTTTACTGTTTACTTTTACTATCACTATCATCACTATCATATCGCTGTTACCACTTATCTTTTGTTGCAAGTAAGTATATTTCAGGTGCGGTTGAATTGACAACTCAACTGTCAAAGCTTATAAATACTCTTTGGCTCCCCGTGTGTCGAATCAATAAATTGGGTTCTTCTTACCCGCGAAGACTATCTCGATCCCTTACGGTTGAGGGTTATCAAGTACCGTTTTCTGGCGCCGTTGCCGGGGAGCATAGCAATATTTACAAGTCTACTTGAGGTATCCTACCTGCTGCACTTCATCCACTATTGGTAAGAAAGGGGACCCCAAGGTCCCGGTCTTACTATCCACTACAAGAAGAGGTACTGCTCTGAGCACTAGTGCTACACTTGATTCACCTTCCGTTATGAGTAAGTTTGCCTCACCACCACCACATGATGCTCCTACTGAATCTGTTACTATGTCTGATACTCTTGATGATGCTTCTACTACTTTTGATGATATTAGTTCGCTTGGTTATGCTCTTGAGAAACAAATTGCTGCTGCTGCTAAAAAGTCTGGAATTGAACTTCCTGTTACTCGCTACCCTATTGGTGAAACTTATGATTATCCTGATTTGAGTAAACTCGAAGAGAGGCTCCTTGATGATGATTACTATATGCTTGATGAAGATTTATGCAGGGAACTGACAGAGTTTTCTGGCTCTGACCCTGAAGTCATTAAGAAGCTATTTGAAAAACACTCTTTGAAGAACAAAACCGTTCCTAATCCTGAATTTGCTACATCTCCTATATGCATTGATGATCCTGATTATGATTTCTCTGTTGATCTTTCACTTATACCTATGGTTGAAGCTGACCCCTTTTATGGCAGAGAAAATGATGATGCTATTGCACACCTAACTAAACTCGGTGAGCTAGGTGGCCTCTTTACCACAGATGAAAAGATACGATACTTTTATGTGACCAAGCTTCTTCCTTTCTCGTTGAAGGAAGGTGCTAAAGCATGGTATGATTCACTCCCATACGGTTCCATTAAGAGTCCTCAAGATTTAGCTCACTCTTTTGTTGATAAGTACTTTCCTGCTCACATGCAACATGCTGCTTTACAAAGAATTTATAACTTTAAACAGTTGCAGGATGAGTCCCTCCCTAAAGCTTGGGGGAGGTACTGCGGTCTGATTCGGGCTAGACCTGGACATGAAATCCCTAAGAACGAATTAATCGATATATTCTATGCTGGTCTAACTGATGAATCCAGGTCCTATTTGGATAGTTGTGCTGGTTGTGTTTTCAGGAAAAGAACACCGGATGATGCAGAAGATTTGATGGGCAGGATTGCCAAAAACCATGAAGATTGGTCCGTCCCTGAACCACCTCCACCAGCAAAGAAGAGGGGCATGTTTGTTCTGAGCCCCGAGGATATGCGAGAAGCGAAGAAGTCTATTAAAGAGAAAGGTATTAAAGCTGAAGACGTGAAGAATCTACCCCCTATTGAGAAGCTGTGTGAGCCTACCACTCACCCTCCTATGGTAGGGGTACACTCTCTTTTAGATTTCAACGCAAGTGACATCCCTCATGGTAAGCCTCCTGATCAATGTTTAGATGAGTTTGATAATTTTATTATGAAACAAAATCATTTTAATGAGAGGATACAAAGTCAATTGCATGATAATTCCCTTGCTATCAAAAGACTGCTTGATGTTTTAGATAGAACAGTTAATGATGCTCAATGTCTTGTGAAGCATTTTCAAATGGTTCAAACTCAGCTTGACCAAATTTCTAAAGTGCAAAGAGATTTGCTTGCTAACAATGCCAAACAAGATAATTTGCAGGCTTTCAGGATTAAGACCCGAGGAGGAACTAGTACTCAAGATCCTCTCTACCCAGAGGGGCATCCGAAGAGAATCGAGCAGGATTCTCATATGCAGGAAGAAGAAATTGTTGGCTCTCCAAAGGAAAAGAAGAAACATAAGGAGACTGACAATTCTAATGACCCTATTGCAGATGAAGAACCAGCTATTGATCCCAACAGTGTATCTATAGGTAATAATAATGCGAAGAATAATCCGCTGAGACTGAAGATGGTGCTGAACCTGAAGGTAATAATAATGCGAAGAATGATCCGCCTGAAGTTCGAGAGGAAGAAGCACCTGACAAACGTAAGAGGTACACTAAAGAAGACTTCATCGCAAGAAAACATGGGAAGGAAAGAGAACCATGGGTACAGAAACCCATGCCCTTTCCAGGTAAGTCCATCAAGTCTAAAGAAGAAGAGCATTATAATAAGTTTTGTGAGTGGATTAAACCTCTTTTTCTTCAAATCCCTTTGATTGATGCTATTAAGTTACTTCCTTATTCAAAATATATGAAAGATATTGTCACTAACAAAAGAAAAGTTCCTAATGATGCAATATCTACTATGCTTGCTAACTACTCTTTCAGTGGCAAGATTCCTGAGAAGCTCGGTGATCCAGGTATACCCACCATTCCTTGCTCCATAAAGAATAATTATGTCAAAACTGCTTTATGTGATCTTGGAGCAGGAGTGAGTGTTATGCCTCTCTCTCTCTTTACGAGAGGCTTTGTTTAGAGAAACTAATTCCTACAGATATCTCCCTTCAGATGGCTGACAAGTCAACCGCTGTCCCGATAGGTATTTGTGAGGATGTTCCCGTAGAAGTTGCTAATTGTTTAATTCTTACTGATTTTGTTGTGCTTGACATGCCCGAGGATGGGAGCATGTCCATTATTCTTGGTAGACCTTTTCTTAACACTGCAGGTGCTATTATTGATTGCAATAAAGGGAAGGTTACCTTCCATGTGAATGATAAAGAACACACGGTATATTTTCCGAAGAAGATCGACAGGAGGCATGGCCTCAACTCTATAGAGAATATCGAGACCGTGAAAATTGGAGAATGGGACTGTCCACTACATGTGCCTCAAAAATACAAAACTATCATGGTGGGGACAATTTCCATCAAAGTAAAGGTTCAGTGATTACTTCGTAAGAGGTGAGACTTTTTGCTCTATATATCGCTTGTTTGTTGGTAAGACTTGATCAACCTTACTAGTAAACATGTTTTATATGGATAAAAAGTTGAGCTTGTTATGTTTTCACTTGTTTTTAGTTTTGTCCTACTTGCTGTACCAAGTATTTATGTTTTTGAAGCTTCACAATACTACTAACTGCTTCAAGTTTTCAGAGAGTTTCGCAGCTTTTTGAACTTCGAAAAAATTTCAACAGTGAAGTTTTCAGAAAAATTCCAGAAAAATTAAAATTAAAATTTCCACGTCGGGAGAGACCAGAGGGGCCTGGGGCCAGCCAGGGGGGACCCACCAGTGGCCCAGGCGGCCAGCTGGCGCGGCCCAGCCCCTGGCCGCGCCCATAGGGCGCTTGGGGCCCACAGGGCCCCCCTCCAGGTATGTCTTCTTCCTCCCTCTCTCTTTTTCTCCAAAAACCCGAGTTCTGCACTTGTTCTTGTGTTCTTGCTGTTCTTGGAGGCGATTCTTCGATCTCTCTCTACAGCCCATCATTTGAGCTGAAATTTTGAGCAAATACTCCCTGGTATGTGACTCCTTCACCCCTCCAATTAGATTTGTGATTGGTGGCTTCATTTGTGAGTATTTAGTAGTTCTTGGTGCTGTATAGATGAGCTTGCATGCATATGTAGAAAGTTATTTTTCAAGTTTTGATGCAAGTTTATGCCTTGGGCAAGTGAGTTGAGTAGTTTGCCTTAGCTCACTTTGTTTTAATCCTCGTTTTTGTAAATTATAAAAAAAATCAGAAATGAGTTTGTTAGGAAGGGCAAAAGGGTGGCTTGATAAGAGGAGGCCCGCACACTCCGATCGAGTTACTAGAGTCGCAGCTTCACCATCGACTGCTAGGGTGAGCTATAATGAAGATCATGTGCCCCTGGAGTTGTTGGAAGATACAAGTCCAGCACGTGCGATGACATTTCCATGTGATGAATTCATGGAAGCTGCGGGAATCAAGGATGAGCTTTATTATCTTTGTGCTAATGCAGGTTTGACACGAGTCGTCACGAGCCGTGTTACTCAGTATCAAAAACTCACCTCCAGTTTCATTAACAATTTTAGATATAATCCTGATTCAGGTGCTATTGAGTTTAAAATTTATAATGATCTTATCACCATGACTTTGGGGAATTTTTGTGAAATAATAGGTGTGCCGAATGTTGGGAGGACGGCTAGGATGGCCACTCAGCCCTCCGAGCTGAAAACCGTCATCAACTCTCTCTGCAGCATGGGTACGAGGGATATTCATCGGTCGAAGATCTCGAGCATCTTATTTCCTCACCTCAGGTATTTTGCATATTATATTGCTAGAGGGGTGTTAGCTCGTGACAACACGAGCAACATTTCTGCTCCGGATATTGCTATCTTGGCGGCAGCCCTCTCAGGGAGGTCTGATTATAATCTGGGTGCCTTAATTGCTCGACGCCTTGCTATGAACGGTAACAAGGGAGACTTATATGGTGGCGTTTATGCCACACTTATCTTAGAACATCTTGGAGGCACCCCACACCCTGATGATACTCCTTTTACTTATTCAAGCTTTGATCTTGCTGCTATGAAAAGGCATAAGTTTGTTACCATGGGTTCTGAGCTTGATAATCTTATTTATATCTTGCGTTTCGGAACTGCCGCGGAACGCGAGATCCGTCTACCTACACCTCTTTTGTTTGATTTTTCTCGCAGGAACGGATGGTCTTTTGATGTTGTCCAGTTCGATGAGTTCATGGTCCAGCATCAGTTTCATAACCCCATGGAGGGGGTTGTGCCCGACGAGGAGGGGCACGGTGAGATACCACCTTTTCAGGGAGAAACCGCCACCGAGTTTGGTGAAGGTTCTTCCTCTGTTTGGCGTTCGGAACCTTCCTCGTGGGAGACTCCGAGGAGTTCGGTGTACGCGCCAGCATCTTTCTACGACCCTTGGACTCACCACCATACCCCCGGAGCAGGAGGCTCCTGGGGGCAGTAGCTGCTACCAACTTAGGCCAAAAGCCTAAGCTTGGGGGAGTACGTGCCCTCCTCACTTTTCCATCATATTATCCATTTTATTCGCTTTGATCTTTTCGAAGTTTTTGCCCGTTCTTCTTTATTTTTCTCTTTCTTTTGCTTTTATTCAACCTTTGAAAAATCCAAAAAGATTTCCTTTTCTCTTTAGTTTGCTTTGCTTTCAGAGTTCAGCTCGAGTCCGTGATGGCATTTAATTATATTTCCTACGTTTGATCGTGCAAGTGACAAGCAGTAATGACGAAGATCGACTGAAGGGAAGCAACAAGGAAGACTGGTATGAACTCTTTTTGTTTCTACTTTTGTACATATGCCTGTACTTATGATCTAGAGACCAGCTTGTAGCGACATAGTGCTATGTTTACAATGCTCTTCCAGTGGTTCATGCTTTCCTTGTGGCTAGTCTTGAATAGCTAGAGTATATAATGTGTTATTGAAATGATCTACATGCATTGCACTGTTCATAGTCTGGTATACTAAGGTGGTATTTCCCTTTAGAGAATTTTTGGATTGACTTGGCACATGCTTACACACGTTTAAGACTAAAAAGTCTACTCTGCCTTAATGATCTTTGAGTTTTAGAATAGTTATATCACTTTCATGCCCGATTCAATGTTGCTTTGTCGCTCTGCATGATTATGACCGTTATTGCTCTCTAGTTGGTCGCTTCCCAGTCTTTTGCTAAACCTCCACCTGTATTAAGCGGACTGACTGCTTGTGCATCCAAAATCCTTAAAACCAGTTATGCCATATGAGTCCACTATACCTTCCTATACATGGTATTTACCTGCCATTCCTAACGAAGACTTTCGTGTACCATCTCGAAATTAATCAAAAGCATTTCTCTTTTGTGCCTATGTTTTAGCTCATGAGGAAGTAGTAGTTAATTCATAATCTTTTTTAAGTTGGACAAGTTTCACCCCTGGATTGCATGTATAATGTGCAAACCCCTAATACGAAAAGGAACTGGCATAGAGTGCGCCCGGCTCAGAAAAGATAATACAATAAACAAACCCTCCTTCACGCTTTGTTCATGAGAAATCAGAAAACTTTGGCAGTGATAAACAAAGGAGATTAAGAGGATGTGATCGTCCTCATGCTGGAGCCGTTCCTCGAAACTTGTCCAGCTCAAGAAGTGATTGAGTTATCTGCTAGCATTCGTTGACGAAATATGCACCTCTCAAAACGTTTTTATCTCTGTTTTTAAAACCAAGAGCTCTGGTACATGTTTAGTTTTTGTTTCCGACCACGGGTTTTCAACCTTGCCAATAAAAGCCACGGTTCGAGAGTCTCACCTTCTTTCTTCAAAGCACCAACTATGAGAGCATAATTGTCATTCTGAGTGTAACATGCATTGTCCCAAAGTATTACATTGTCTTCTGCATACTTGTGATATGATTTATTCTGAAATTCTTAGTTCTAGTCTCCTTTAAAACTCTGGAGGAGTTTCTGCATTGATGTTTTGCTTCACTCATGGAGACTAGCGAGATACCACCCTAGTATGCTCAAGCTATGTGCAATGTAATCTTGTCTTGATTTTCAGTAGTATGTTGTTTACTTTTAAGTATTTGTGACTAGTCACTTGAAAGAAGGATTGCTCCTTGCATTGTCCTCATAGTACTATTTCAATACATGCTAGACTATTTTCGTAGTACATGCTTATATACATCTAATGAAGCAAAAGAGTTTGTCAAAGTTTTCTTTGTCGCGTCCAGTTCGTTGAACTGAATTGCTTGAGGACAAGCAATATGCTAAGCTTGGGGGAGTTGATACGTCTCAAACGTATCTACTTTTCCAAACACTTTGATATTGTTTTGACCTCATTCTTGCATGATTTGAACTAAACTAACCCGGACTGACGCTGTTTTCAGCAGAGCTGCCTGTATGGTTTTATTGTGTGCAGGAAAACGGATTTTTAAGTATCTCAGAAAAATCCACGAAAAATCACAGAAAATCCACGCACCCGAAGGAACCAGGAGCCAGAAGTGGGGCCAGATGGGGGCCAGGGGCTGCCCAGGCGCCCTGTGGGCGCCCCCCCCCCCTGGGCCGCGCCGGGGGGTCGCCTGGGTGGGGCCCACACCCCCTGGTTCCCTACTTTGCCTCGTATTTTTACTCGTGACACGGAAACTCGAGATCAGAAGTTCTTTTTGCAGTTTTTCGTCGCGGAGCCGCCGCCACCCTCTGTTCTTCCTCGGGAGGGCTAATCTGGAGGCTGAATTGGCCTCCGGAGAGGGGAGATCATCGCCATCGTCATCATCATCACCACTCCATCATCCCTCCATGACTTCTCCCTCCATGTGTGAGTAATTCCCCTGCTGTAGGCGAAGGGGATGGTAGGGATTGGATGAGTTAGATCATGTAATAGTTTGTCAGATCGTTGGGGGCATGTTGCCTATCATCTACTATGGTGTTTATCATCTTTGCTTCAACTTGTTATTCTTAATGCTTGACACTTAGGGCCTGAGTGCCATGATTTCAGATCTGAACCATATGTGTTTGCATGAATATATTTGTGTTTGTGATCCTATCTATGAGTTGTTTGCACCTATTACGGTTCGGAACCGGCGATCCCAAAAGTGACAGCTTGGGACACCAAAGGGGATGGTCCGTAGTTTGAGGATTACATGTATCCATTGAGTTCATTGCTTTGTTCCGGTGCTCTTTGACAGGAGCACCTTAATATCCATAAGTTCCTTTTGGCCCCGTTCGTAGCGGGATGGTAGGACAAAAGATGTTGTGCAAGTTCTTATTGCAAGCACGTACAACTACCTACGGGATACATGTCTAATGTTTGATATTTGCCTAGATGATCATTACTTTTCCGTGTGCCGTGCCCCAAGTTAGAATCTATCTCATCCATGCAGCGCCCAACCATCCATCTCCCTAGCCTACAGTGTTTTAAATCCTGCTGGTTACTAGTTGCTATTCTTGCCATTTACTTTTGCTATTTACTTTTACTGTTTACTTTTACTATCACTATCATCACTATCATATCACTGGTACCACTTATCTTTTGTTGCAAGTAAGTATATTTCAGGTGCGGTTGAATTGACAACTCAACTGTCAAAGCTTATAAATACTCTTTGGCTCCCCGTGTGTCGAATCAATAAATTGGGTTATTCTTACCCGCGAAGACTATCTCGATCCCTTACGGTTGAGGGTTATCAGAGGTACACCTCCACCGTGTGAAAGGAGTTTGCCCAAAGACTATGGGTCAATACTTTTTCATCTCCCGAGTACCGCGAACAACATTCTTTGATTCTGTTCGTGAAGCTGCTATGGAGGCCATACGTCAGATTGGAGAAATACTTGAAGCATGACTTCGTTATACCTAGGGATGCCTGAGTATGATGCATGCAGAGATGGTGGAGATGAAGCACACAGCCAATAGGATGAAGCAAAAGATTGATGGATATAAGAATCACGTTGCACAATTCCGGTGGGATTGAAGCATCCTTAGCTAGGACAAAGGAGTAAAGATGGGAGGAATGTTTGACCATACCCCACGATGTGGATGGCAACATTTGTAGTGAAACACCTTTGTAACTGGAGTGTTGAATACTGGTTCAAGTAGTAATACAAGATTTGATATGAAGAGAATAGGGATTATGGATGAACCAGTGCATTTTGTTTAGTTGAACCTTACTGAGTGAACCCTGGACCCATAGGAAGGAGAACTGTTGCTCCAAGGAGTAGAGTTTGCACAAATAGTTGGAGTTATGAAGTTACCCCAAGAGTATGAAGGAAAGAAGTACAATTGGATTTTTAAGAGGGTGTAAAGCTGGAGTATGGGACAATAGTGACCCCAAGGATTGAGTTATGGATACACAAGTTCTGACGTGAACCCCAAGCCGAGGACCTAAGGAGGCTACATAATCACAAGGGAACCACGAGACTTGTCAGAAGTGTTATGTTTCTGCTGTAGTAAAGCAGTGCATTTTGCTATAGATTGTACCAAGAAGAAGGAGTTTTGTGCTAAGTATTGGAGTTGAAGCATGCAATGGAAGTGTAGTAGATCGTAGTAAGTTGAGAATCGGTGAAGTTAGTAGCTTGGTATTGATTTTGGATCTTATGAGTTGTTTCTCTATAGTGATGAGTGAAGACAAGATGCATGGAAGGAGATTTTGAAAGAAACTAGTATTATTCATTTTAAGTGTGGTAGAATCCAATACCATTACCCGAATACACTAACTAGTGGTTGGTTACATCAGACTTGGAGTGGATTGCCTAAGGATGAGTCTGAGTAATTACATCATAGTTTTACCCACAGAGAAGTAAGGTATAATTGGATGGATTTAAGAAAAGCCAAGGAAGTTGGATGTTGGAAGAATGATCAGTTGTAACCCGATGATGAGACCAAGTGTTACTAGTGGTGAGATGGGCCATAACCCACAGGCCCCAGGACCTGTCAAGAAAGCAAGCACACTCTTGCTGAAGGAAAAACCCCTGGTATAAGTTACGACCTTTGTCACTAGATGATTTTATAGGTGGTTACGTTACACCCGAGGGGTGAAGAAACGCTAGATGTTTTGTTTAGCTTGCAGAATCCATGGAATTTCTCCGAACTCAGTTCGTCGACAAGAGAAATTCTGTAATGCTTGTGAGGATGACCGAGTGTTAGAATGCGAGATTCACTAAACCATATACAGGGTAATGATTTGGGTGCGGGGTGGATTGATCACCATACCGACTTACTCTTTTTATTCTCCTTTGTTATACGGGATGGTAAATCTGAGTGACTTACCTATAGTAGAGAGACGACGATGTCAAAACCTTGTTTAAACCTTAGAATGGTATAGAAATTTTTCCCCTTGTACACGGCATGCTGTTGCCAACCATAGGATATACGGTGAGGATGAAGCCCAGACCCGTTTTCTGCAGGGACCCTATTAATTTGGTTGATGACCACCATGAGATATCGATATTTGTTTAGTATTGGCGCCAGACCTGTCAGTTAAGAAGAACCCGTCTCGAAAGAACCGTATCAAGATGAAAGGATATAAGAAATTGAGGATGGCAATTTTGCCACTACCGAAAGAGCCCCAGGGAAGGAGTTACCCTGAAAATTTGAGAAGACCGATGCCATCAACCCAAAGGATGGAATACCTGAGTTTTGATGGAATCGTATCCCTGTTCCTAAGTGTGGTAGCACACTAGGCCACACCAGTCAGTGGATTTGTTCCGAATCTCGAGGACGAGATTCATTTTAAGTGTGGTAGGTTTGTAACATCCTAAAATTTTAAATTTTGGAATGTTATAACAAATAGATAGATTTGATTGCTTGCTGATTGTGCTGAGTGAAATTGAGTGAAATTTGAAACTTTTGAAGGTTAAATGAGAGGGAATAAAATGACTTTCCCAAAACTTTAACTTTGCTTTTTGATCTTCGGGAATTCCAATTCTTTTCAACACAAAACCCTAGAGTGAAGATAATATGACTTCTTCCATTTATTCTAAATGATAAAGGGCTTTGAAAGGATTTTGAATTTCATCCTCGAAATATTTTCATTTCAGAGACTTTAAGCAACTCAATGATTTTCTCGAGAGAAGATAAAATGACTTCTTCAAATTATAGGAAATATGAGTTGGAGGTTTTCTGAAACTTTCCGGAACTCAATTTCACATATTGAGTTATTTGGGTTTTATTCAAATTATTTTTCTCCAAAAATATACTACATGGAAAATAGGGTAACATGATTCCCTACAGCAGAAAATTGGAGAGAAATAATTTTGAAATAATTTTGGTATTTTAAATTGATTTTATTTGGTTTTTAATTGCAACAGTAGGACCTTTTGATTTATTAGATTTTGTGGACATTTTATTTGGGAGTATAAAAATGTTCATGTTGTAGGGCTTATTTTTCTGTAAATTTTGATATATTATATGCCTATAGGTTATTTTTATTTATTTTGATTTTTATTCGTTTTTTAGTCTGCTAGAAAAAAATGTTTAAAACAAAATGTGCGCGCCGAACTGGGCCGGCCCAGCACCAGCGGCCCAGCCAGCCCAGCGCCCCGTCGCTGTCCTCCTCCCGCACGACGAACCCCGCCGCCGCCTCGGCGTTCGTGCCGCCGCCGGACTCTCCTCGCCTTGGCCCCTCCTCCACGCCAAGCTGCCGCCCCGCCAGCCTACATAAGTCCGCCGCTGCCGCCCCTCTCTCCCCGCTCCCCGCACTTTCGCCGCCGCCGCCGCATTGCCTAACCGCCGCCGCCCCGCCGCCGCTGCTGCCCTTCTCGCCGCCGCCTGCCTGCCGCCGCTGCTTCTCGCTCCCGCAGCCGCGCCTCGCCGCACGTGCCGCACCTCGCCGCCCCTCCTCACGCCATCGCCGCTCGTCGGCTGCCGCCTTCGCCGCCGGCCGGAGTTCACCGCCGGCCGGGTCTGAGCCCGAGCTGCTCCGGGTCCGGCCCACCGCCCGAACCGCTGGTTTTCCCAGAAAACCGCTAGGTAAAACCCCGGTTCACTTTTCTTTGTTTTATTTTTAGATCGGTTTTAATTTTTTTAGGTTTAGCTAAACAATGAACGTTCACTGGTTAGGCCCTAATAGCGAGCGTTCGCTCGGTAGTCTTTTTCTTTTTCTTTTAATTTCGGCCAGGGACTTGTCTGTAATTACAATTTTTACAGATTAGCCCCTAAACTTCAAACGGCCCTAACTTTTTACTCGTTCGTCCAAATCCAACGAAACCAATGCCCACGTCTTCGTTACGATCCCCTCTTTCCAGTAACACAACTCAAACATGTTTTTGAAAAAGTTTAAAATTTGAATTCAACTAGTTTTAGATTCAAACTTGTTTTGATCATAACTTGAGTTTCGTAGCTCCGTTTGAGTTGATTCTTTTTGCAAATCGAAGCTCTTGACCTAAACTTTCCGATAATGCCAAATTCACATAATTTTGGTACTGTTGGAAATTGTTTTGTGTTTCAAGAGTCATTCGTTGGTTTTCGAAGTTTTCCGAAGTGTTTATTCGTTCTGTCCGATCTTTCTGAGTGATTGCATATGTGTGGTTACCATTGCTTGCTTACGATAGATTGACCGGAGTGCGACGAGTAGATCTATCAAGAGTTTTGAGTGCGAATCATCTTGATCAACTTTGCAGGCAAGTTCACACTTTGATCATATTTTTCCAATACCCAGTTTTCATTGCATTAGTTATATCCTCAAACACATTGCATCAGTAGGATCAATTAACTTGTGGGACTAGGAAGTAGATTGAGGTAGAACCTATTACCTGCATTATTTTCAAAACCCTGGGAGTTACTTCTACGTTTGCTGTTAGGACATGCTATGCTCGTAGATGTGGTTTGGGTTTGAGTGAAATCCATGACAGATGTGAGTTGTTAATTAATGGTTCAACTTAAGGTGGCTACTTGAATACACATCTGGGTGGATTGGTTTGGGGCACCCTGGGAGTGAACGAGTGGATTGCCCGGACACCTGGGGTTACCAGTGTTGTCCTAGGAAATCCTGGGGTTACCGTGTGATTGTCCTATTGGAATGCCACCCAGGCTCAAAGGGATCATATAATATTTCATGCCTAGAAACTTCCATGTGCAGCCACATGCCAATATGGGCTCTGGCATAGTTGAGTAAGTTGTGGGAAACCTTTCCATGATGGGCTAGCAGATGTAGGGGGATTGTAGGTGGTACCGGCCTATCTATCTGGTTAAGGGGACCTCTTCGGAAAGACTGTGTCTCGGTCATCCGTTTCTCAAACACCATGCAGTGCGAGAAACCAAACGGAGGCGATCGAGTCTTGTGGGGAAAGTGCACAAACCTCTGCAGAGTGTACAAACTATTCATGAGTAGCCGTGTCCCCGGTTATGGACATCTTTGAGTATCTGGAGGTGGGTTATTTGTTGATCTCATCACTCTCTAATTTAATATTGTTGGGTTTAATGATGATTTTTAATTGGGGTTGAGAGGATGTCTATCTTCTCAACAATGTTTCAACTACCATGATAGTTAATTAAAATGCATTCCTTTGAAGTAGGGAAAAATTGGCTTTACGCAAAAACTTTACCTTACAGCCTCCACCAGCAAAATATGCATGTAGTCGTAGGCTTGCTTATCACTATCATTTCAGTGTGAATTTGCCAGTACATTCCATGTGCTGACCCGTTTTTCGGGCTGCAACGTTTTATGTTGCAGGATTATCTTACGACGAGTAAGTGATATGTTAGGGGTTACGATTTCTACACTCAACTTTGCCGTTGGTGTTGATGGGAATCCACAACCTTTGTTGCTTCCGCTATGATCGATTGAGGTAATAGTATTTACATTACTTAATACATGTGATTTACCTCTGTTATAAATCCTGTTTCTACTGTGTGTGTCAGCATACCGATCCAGGGAAGACACAGAACACAGATCTTCAGGCGAACAAAGTTTGAGTTTTGTTGCTTCTTTCGATTTGATTCTTTTTGCAAACCGGAGTTCTTAAGTTGAACTTTCTGGTTAGATCTGTTCTTTTGGAGTTTTTTTTGTGCATCATTGCTTGTTTGCTTATGTATGCTATTGTTTGCTTGCGATAGAATACCCGGATTATGAAGCGTGCTGCTACGAGTCACTAGGTTGTGCGAATCGTCAGCAAAGCAAGTAACACTTTGATCATACTCTTATTACCCAGTTTTTATGCATTAGATCAAACCCTCACACATTGCATGAGTAGGATCTTTTAACTTGTGGGACTGGGAAGCAGATTGAGGTAGAACCTATTACCTGCATTATTTTCAAACCCTTGGGAGTTACTTCTACGTTTGCTTAGGTTGCTATGCTATGCTCGTAGACGTGGTTTGGGTTTGAGTGAAATCCATGACATATGTGAGTTGTTAATTAAGGATTCAACTTAAGGTGGCTACTTGAATACACATGTGGGTGGATTGGTTGCAGGGCACCTGGGGAACCCAGTGTTGTCCTAGGAAATCCCGCGGTTCCGTGTGATTTTTTCCTATGGAATGCCACCCAGGCTCAAAGGGATCATAAAACTATTCTTGCTAGAAACTTCCGTGTGCAGCCACATGACAATATGGGCTCTGGCATAGTTGAGTAAGTTGTGGGAAACCTTTCCGTGATGGGCTAGCAGATGTAGAGGGATTGTAGGTGTACCGGCCCATCTATCCGGTTAAGGGGACCTCTTCGGAAAGACTGTGTCTCGGTCATCCGTTTCTCAAACACCATGCAGTGCGAGAAACCAAACGGAGGCGATCGAGTCTTGTGGGAAAAGTGCACAAACCTCTGCAGAGTGTACAAACTGATCATGATTAGCCGTGTCCCCGATTATGGATATCTGGTACTTGAATTTTTGGTTGATCTCAACACTCTATAATTTAATTTGTTGGGTTAATGATGAACTTTTAATTTGGGATTGAGTTGGAGGTACCTTCTCAATAATTTTCAACCAACATGATAGTTAAAATAAAATTTATTCCCTTGTTGTAGGGCAAAATTGGCTTTATGCAAAAACTTTAACCTTAGAGCCTCCACCAGCCAAAAATGCATATAGTATAGCCTCTATTCTGTTACTTGCATCCTTTGTGTTATCTTGCCAGCATATTCCATGTGCTGACCCGTTTTCGGGCTGCAACATATCACGTTACAGACTTTTCAGACGAGGAATAAGACGTGCTAGGTCGTTTGTCATGCACTCAGCTATGCCATTGGAGTTGATGGACTCACTTATCTTCCAAGCCTTCCGCTATTATTTTGTTAGATGGCCTTAAGCCATAGGCTTTTGTAATAAGTTCTCCTTGGAGACATTCGATGTAATAAGTGTGTGATTGCCACTCTGTTATAAATCCTTCAAGTACTGTGTGTGTCAGCATTACCGATCCAGGGATGACACAGAACACAGAGACTTCGGTCCATTCGGATCGTGGTCGCTACAAAGATGGTATCAGAGCACACGCTGAATGTAGGACATGACCACTAAGACAGACCCTAGATCACTCTTCTCTACTCATTTCTGACTTCTCTCCATTTTCTACTTCTTTAGGATGGTGGACCCAAGGAACAAGTTCACTCAACCGGATGAAGACACACCCTTTGGACAACACTTGAAGGAAGTCACTAGGTACCTGAACATAGGAATACCAAGCTTTACCGGGACCTACACCGCCACTTTACCAGAAGAGGAGCGATGGAGCATTCAAGTTCAAATTCCCGGAAGAACCTTCGCACCATCCACTGAGCCAATAGAGTTTTCTTTTGATGCGCCAACCTGGAGCCTAGGCAAGAGCATGGCCGCCCACATCACGATCGGAAGGATCAGAGAAGTCTACAAGCAGGAGTTGAAGGACACCATCTACCAGATTTGTGGACGCCTAGATGAGAATTGGGATATGATCAGCACCCGGAAGGATAGATCCATTACAGCTTCCATCCAGGACTCGAACCAGCACATTCGACGACAGGAGCACCAGATGTGCACTGGGATGATAGAATTGAAGAAGGCACTAAGTAGGACTTTGGAGCTAGAAGAAGAACTTAAGTCTAATCATGACGGATACGAGGAGGAGATGTTGATACTAGTGGAGAAGAATGATAATTTGACAAGGAAGCTAGGAGTATTCATGGGAGATCCAGCACCAGGAGGTGAAGAAGAAGAAGAAGAGCCTAAGGAAATTCCTCCCGAAGATTACATTATCATCGACGACACGGATTCAGAACCCGATGATAGTAAAGACGAACACTATGAAGATGAAGCTGGAGCAGACATCATGGAATCGTCCGCCGATCAATATTTTTAGATGACCACCCTCTGACTAGTAGTTTACCCCCATATATTAGCTTAAGAGCACTTTTGTAACGGTAGTTAGATTTGTAAGATCTTGCTTGAAATTGTTTGGTGTGATATGATTGTGTTTGTCTCATGTGCATATGGGTAGTGATTTCCCCTTAGACCTCAATTCTATTCTAATCTCTTCCCTCTACACCCATCAGATGCCTCCAAGACATGAGCCCGGATTTGAGTTTCCCCCTGAGCTCACCCAGTTGATCCAGCAACAGAACACCCTGATGCAACTTCTTGTCCAGAACACTCAGAACAACCCGAACAATAGCAACAACCCTCCACCACCACCACCCGTGGACAACCTGACATGTTTCTTAAGGTTGCAACCACCAGTGTTTGCTAGCAGCATCGAACCAATAGTGGCTGATGACTGGCTACGCAAGATTGGAAGGAATTTGACCACCGCCAATTGCTCTGACGCTGAGAAAGTGCGATTTTCCGCACACCAGTTGTCTGGACCAGCCGCAGCATGGTGGGAGAATTACACAGCCACTTTCCCTATAGCCAATGTCACTTGGGAGCAGTTTCAGCAAGCTTTCTGTACTGCCCATGTCTCAACTGGAGCTATGAGTATGAAGAAGCGGGAGTTTCGCAACTTGCGCCAAGGAAACCGTACTGTGGCACAGTACGTGGATGAGTTTAGTACCCTGTCTCGTTATGCCCCAGATGATGTGGCCACAGATGCCGCTAAGCAGGAGAGATTTATGGAAGGGCTGAATGATGAGATGAGCGTACAGTTGATGGTGGCAACTTTCAACAACTACGAGGAGTTGGTAGATAAGGCTCTTATGATTGAAGGGAAGCATCACCAGATTGAAAGCCTCAAGAGGAAGTATGGACAAGGAAGGAATAATTCTGGAGCCCAGCAGAAGCCCCAATTCACTCCGAATTCGGGAGGGCATACCCACAACCATGGAATTCCCCACAACCACAAAGGCCCTAAGAATGGAAATGGGAATGGAGCAAGTAGTAACCAGAGCTGCCCTACCCGTCCACACCCACCAAGAAGGATTTCAGCCATGTCACTTGTTTCAAGTGCGGGGAGAATGGACATTATGCCAATGATTGCCCTGAAGCTAAGAATGGGAACGACAATGGAAGCGCCGGGAAGAAGCACAACCCGTTCAACAAAGGACAAGTGAACCACGTGACTGTGGAGGAGGTAGAAGAGCAACCAGATGTTGTTGTCGGTAAGTTTTTGGTTAAAACATTTACCGCAATAGTCCTTTTCGATACTGGTGCATCGCATTCATACATTTCAAGGGGATTCGTAAATAGACATAGGATGTCCACCCAAGTTCTTAAGACCCCCATGTTAGTAAGTTCACCAAGAGCAGAGTATATGGCACACCAAGGATGTTTTTAGACGCCATTGACCATAGGACGCCACACTTTCCCCTCCGACCTAATAGTCCAGGAGTCACAAGGATTGGATGTGATATTAGGTATGGATTGGCTATCGAGGTATGGAGGTAACATTGATTGTGCCAGTAAGTCTATTTTGCTCACCACCCCGGAGGGAAAAGGATTAAGTATGTATCTAGGCATTCGCCTATAAGGACTCAAGTACATTCTATCACGGGAGTTGTTCAGGAGGAAGTGCCAGTAGTAAAGGATTATCCGGATGTGTTTCTAGAGGAGTTACCTGGCATGCCATCGGATAGAGATATTGAGTTTTTGATAGAGTTGTTGCCTGGCACTGGACCTATATCTAAGAGACCGTATCGGATGCCAAAAAATGATCTGGAGGAGATCAAGAAGCAGATTAAGGAGTTGTTGGAGAAATAATTTATTTGTCAAAGTTCATCACCTTGGGGAGCCCCAGTGCTTTTGGTCAAGAAGAAGGATGGATCTTTAAGAATGGTCGTTGATTATCGTGCGCTGAATGAAGTGACTATTAAGAATAAGTACCCGCTGCCGATGATCAATGATTTGTTCGACCAACTCCAAGGAGCGAAAGTATTCTCCAAGATAGATCTACGATCTGGATACCACCAATTGAAGATCTGAGAGAAGGATATACCTAAGACGGCCTTCACCACACGGTACGGGCTATATGAGTATACGGTTATGTCATTTGGATTGACTAAAGCGCCTGCCTATTTCATGAGTATGATGAACAAAGTCTTCATGGAGTTCTTGGATAAGTTCGTAGTGGTATTCATAGATGATATTCTGATATACTCAAAAGATGAAGAAGAACATGCAGAGCATTTGCGTTTGGTATTGGAGAAGCTCAGAGAACATCAATTATATGCCAAGTTTAGCAAATACGAGGTTTGGTTGAAGGAAGTTGGATTTCTAGGGCATGTTATATCGGGAGAAGATATAACAGTAGACCCCATCAAAGTGCAGGCTGTCACGGAGTGGTTGGCACCCACTTTGGTTGGAGAGATCTGCAGTTTTCTTGGACTCGCGGGATAGTACCGGAGGTTCATAGAAAATTTCTCCAAGATTGCGAAGCCAATGACGACATTGTTGAAGAAGGAGACAAAGTTTGATTGGACTGAAGAATGTGAAGAAAGTTTCCAGGAGTTGAAGAAACGGTTGACAACAGCCCCAATGCTGATATTGCCAGATATACATAAGGATTTCCAAGTGTACTGCGACGCTTCACGCTTAGGACTTGGAGGAGAACTTATGCAGGATGGAAGAGTTGTTTCCTATGCATCCCGTCAACTGCGACCGCATGAGTTGAATTACGCGACGCACGATCTGGAGTTAGCAGCTGTAGTGCACGCACTGAAAACGTGGAGACATTACCTTATTGGAAATCGTTGTGATGTGTACACGGATCACAAGAGTTTGAAGTACATTTTCACACAGAAGGAGTTGAACCTCAGACAGAGGAGATGGTTGGAGCATATAAAGGATTATGATATGAAGCTGCACTATCACCCAGGAAAGGCCAACGTCGTGGCAGACGCTTTGAGCCGGAAGAGTTATGCAAATACCCTAGTAAAAGGGGGATTGCCACATGAGTTAGTAGAACATCTCAGGGAGCTTCGTTTGGAGATAGTTCCTAGAGGTTTCGTTGCAACGTTGGCAGTTCAGTCAACATTACTGGGAAATATGGGAAGCCCAGAAGGATGATAAGGAAATTGCAGAGATAAGGAAAAGGATGAGTGAAGGAAAAGCCAAGGGATTTCGTGAGGACGATGTGGGGACCCCGACTCATAAGTCGAGATCACCGAATGCACGTGTACAGTGATCCCAGAGATCAATGCTCACTGAACACACAGAAGCTGAATAACAAGAGTCTTACATCCATACATACCGTATTACACAAATAGGACCATAATGGTCAAGTCTTGAGTATATCGTTGCAGCGGAAATCTTCAATAACAACATGGACCCATGCCATCTGCCTTAACCCTACAGGCATTCTGACTGGGAAGCGTCCTAGCTCGCATGTTCGTCACCAAGAAATCTTCATCATATCCTGTTTTCTCATGCCTGGCCAATAAAATAACCAGTGGCAAGCCAATGAGTACTTTGAATGTACTCGCAAGCAACCCAAGTGTGATGACAGAATAATTATGCAAGGCTCTACTTCTAAATTGGCAGTTTTGCGGAAAGCTAGTTTTTCATATGCAAGTATGATCAACACATAACATGGGCATACATGTGTCTGCAACAAGTATCAGGAGGTCACATACATCATTATCGAGAAAGAGTTGTAATTAACTCATGCTCAAGCTCATTGTGACTTTCTCAAGAATCACATCATCAATATCATTGAACCATGTTGTTTTCTCACACACACTCACACACCAGGTTTCGCAAACATTGGATGTAGCCCAAGAGCAGTTACCCAACTGTCCTTGACCATGGACACGGCTATTCGAATAGTTTTACACTCAACAGAGGTTGCACACTTTACCCACTATATCCGGGGAACTTCCGTGACATCCACGACCCGCGGTACCTCAAGTACCCGAGGTAAGCACCCGATCACTATCTTTCCCTAGGCGACACTAATATGGACTCCACTCGATTGGTAGCAAACCCCGTGCCCCACATTTCACATCTTAAGACTTTGGAGCCTCGCTCCCATATTCATCACATACCACAAGCACGGGGTACCAACGGTGTGTCCGGTGCCCTATAAAGACAGTCATGGCCGCCTATCCAAGCGCGACCCCGTCCCAAGAGTGACCTCATGTCACCCCCGTCACTAGTAATGCGGGCACCATGCTAGTATCGGCCTAGGTAATCGATAATGCCCTTTCCCATATAAGGGTAGAGTGGTTGCGCATGTAAGGTTGGAATAACGGTCGCAACTTAAACCAATCCGTTTTCAAAACAACACACACACTTTCCTCGGTACACCACTTCGTCATCAAGTGGTTACCCATCTCACCATCTCCCTCGGGCATAAATGGCACCCGACGGGGTTTTCGAAAAGTCTTTTGAAAGTATTCGGCCTCCGTCACCATGCATATACCTGTCCCATTTGCGTAGCCACTATTATAGCAACCTAACTACTCCCACCCACATAACCCTCATAGGAAGGTAGGGTCATGATTGATGCAAGTTTCAATAGTAAGTAACAAAGGTAGCAACCAAAGTGGTCTCCACCTCAACATGATTCCGATGCATTGATAATAAGGGGCTATGAGACATGCATAAAAAGGTTTCTCGAACATGGTCAAAGGGCTGCTTGCCTTATTCTTCCGAGTCTTCAAACCTTCTGGTCCACCTCCGAGTACTTCGTTTATTTCGTCAACTAACGATGGAAACCAACATAATAAGCAACACAATCAAAGCAAAAATAAAAGTGCTCTAAAAATAGGAGTTGGACTTTTCTGGGATACCTCTGGTCATATTAGAAATGACCAATGTGTTTTCATGGGCATTGGATCAATGGATAGTTTGGAACATTTCAATATGATGGAATCAAGGGTTCAATGGATTGGAAAGAAGTGTACAGAAATATATTCTTGAATGATGAGCAAAGGCACCCATCAACAAGTCATGATTTTAGAAGCATCTAGGAGTTGGTTTCAATGGATTTGGAATTCAAATGAATTTCCTAGGATTTTGCAAAGTTGATAAATATGAAGAAATGGCTCAATATTTGGTGGGGTACAGAAAGTATTAATAAAAATGTTCCAAAACTAAGTCTGGATATGACAAGCATCTAGGAATTTGAACCACTGCATTTGGATCAAATTTGAGTCCTCTGTGATTTTCTAAAGTTCATCACAGAAAATGAAATAATGGTATTTGATAATTATTTGTGAAGGAAATGATTCTGGAAAAATGTGCATGTTGCACCATGTGATAGAGCATGATTTATGGAGCTATAATAAATTTGAATCATTCAATTTGGAGTCCAAATTAATTGTTTATGGATTTATGAAGTTTACAAAAAAAGAAAAAGGAAAAAGGGGAAGGGTTTTATACCTATACTGCGTTTTGGGCGCAGTATAGCACCGCAGTGCTCTGGGCCGACCCAACTACACAGCAGCGCGCAGGGAATCTGGCCACGTCGAAGGCGGCTTCCCGGAAATGCGTTTTCACGCGGGGGAGGCGGGCTATGCCGTAGCCGTCTCCACTTAAACCGGTGGGGCCTGCCCCCGGGGTCGCTGACCTGCGGGGCCCTCCTGCAGGACCGTCTCCTTCCTCCCGCCCGCGACAGGAGCGGGGCGGAGGAGCTCGGCCGCCGATCGCGCCGGCGACCCAGGCGGTCTCCGCCGGCGTTCTGCGCACCGGAGTGCTCAGGGCGGCGAGGCGCACCCGCCCATGTGCCTCACGCCTGTGGGGGAGCTCGGGAAGGGGAGAAGCGCCTGGCGCGGCGACGATGTGCGATGGCGAAGAGGGTTATGGCGCTACGGCCTCAGGGGGAATGGGGCGGAGCACGGGGAGGCTCAAGGGGGTGCGTGAGAGGCTCTGGTGGTGGCTAGGTGGAGAGGGAGAGGCCGGGGTGCCCGAATTCGAGCAGGGCCCCGAGGCGGCAATGGCGACAGAGGAGGAGGAGGAAGGCTCGGGAGGGAGCGTGGTTTGTTCAGGGAGGCTCACTTGAGGGTGAGGGAGCGGATGGAGTACGGAGAGGGCTCGGGGAGGCCTTATATAGGCCAGCCCGAGGTTCACCGCGGGGCTGTGCGCCGGCGGGGCCGTGGCCGTTGCTGGAGGCCATTATGGCTCTCCGGGGCATGTCTGAGGCGCTCGTGGACGAGGTCCAGGCCAAGGGGAAAGCAGAGGAGGAGCGGGGAGGCGCCAGAGTCTTCGCGCATGTGAGCTTGCTCACTGGAGCTCAGGGTCGGCCGGTGCGCGTGCGAGCTGGGGTGAGAGAGGAGGAGAGAGGAGGGGGCCGACCGCCCAGCGTGTCCCGGACGCCGAGGCAGCCTCGGGGGACACGAGGGGGGAGGCCCTAGGTGGTAGAGGCCAGTGATTGGGGGCGGCTACAGTGCGCCAGGGCACTATAGCGCGCTCCAGAGCACCCGTTTGGCCGGCATGGCCGTGCCCTCGCCGCTCTAGACGCGTCCATCATGCCCAAAGCTGTCTGGGGGGTCGAGGGGGCAGTAAACAATTGAGTGAAGGCCCTGGATGCTCCGGGGAGCCACTGGAATGAGGAGGGAGGTGAGGAAGAAGGAGTTTACTGCTGTCCAGAAGTGTGAATTGGGGCTTTACCCCCCTCCAATGATTGAGCTGAGGCAGGGGAGAGTTACTGGAGGTAGAAGAGGACTAGGAGAAGCTGTGGTAATAATTTGAGGTAAAGGGAAATAGTAAAAGGGTCAATCCAATGGTTTTGGTAAATTGGCAAAAGGTGTTTGATCATGTTTTGGGCAAGCAAAATAGCTCCACTTGACATGAGACTTAACAGGATGGAATGTCACACACAATTAGGCCCCTCCACCAAATTTGAGCTCATTTGGGCAAAGTTGCCAATGTAACTCTTGTAAACCCTAGAAATCAACAGAAATGGATTCACCATGTTTGAGTTAAGCAAATCATCTCCCCTTGATGCACCACTTGGTGTAGTGTCATCATTTGGGGTTGTGATCATGCCCACAAAGTTTGAAGCCCCAGGTAAAAAGTTGATAATGTAAAGTTGTTCAAATTTGAATTTGAACAGAAATGGTTTTGGGGCACTAGATCAAGTTATGCTTCTCCAAAACTTGTGCCATTTGGCATAGATGCATAATTACATCATTTTAGCATGTGCACCAAGTTTGAGAGCATTTGGACAAGTTTGGCAATGTAAAGTTGCTCAAACTTTAAAATGGACATAAATGGTTTTGAGGGGATTAGATGATGATTCCTTGATCTTCAAGGCATGAGGCTTTGCAAGATCATCAAATATGTCATATTTGACGTGATAGAATTTCCCTGGAATTTTTGGAGAATATTTCCTTTGTAGATATTTCAAAAGCTTGAAATATCCAGAAAGGGTTTTGGAAGGATTTGTCCAATATTTTGAACATGACCATGTGTTTAAAATCTTATATATGGACAATATATGTCCTATGAGTCTCCCTGAATTTTGGCAAATACTTTTGAAATAATTAAATAATTTTTCCCTATTAAAGACCATTTCTGGCCTTAAGAAAAAGCTTTTAAATAAAATATAAAAATTACTTTTAAAATTTATAATTTTGTGGTTTCTGGGAGTCCTATACCTAATAGGATTCAAATATACTTTTTGAAAGTTTTTTCACACCCTAAATAAGGTACTTGTAGTGCAAACCTCAATTCAGGGGTTTTTTGGAAAACTAATTTTAGAAAATACTATTTGGCCAAAATATTTTTATAAGAAAATTCTATGCTGGTCTATACACATGGCATGATCATTGGGAAAAGGCTTTGGATCAAGGAGATGAAGTATAAGAGTTGGAGGATTTATTTGATTTTTAGAGCACTAGCAAACAGCAGACAAAAGTCAAATCAAGCAAAGTCAAAAACACTCAAAAGTTTTTTGTAAATCCACATTTTTAACATGGTAATTAGCTCAAGCAATGTGACATGAAAATCAGGGTGTGACAGACCTACCCCCCTTACAAGAATCTCGTCCCCGAGATTCCCAGACTAGGCGTGGGAAAGAATAGGAAGTCTTGGATACGGGGTAGTCTTCACTTCTTCTTGTTGGTTCTGCTTCCGAATGGTGCTCCTTGGAATCTTGAAGTACTTGGTGGTGTGGCTTCTTGCTTTTTACCTTCTTTGATGGAGGTTGCTGAGGGGTCTCTTGCGTAGGTTGGGTTGAGTTAGTTGTCATAGGCTCGGTGATCGATGTCCTTGCGGGCACCGAGCTAGTTAGGAGGTAAGAAGTACTTCCAGAGTGGGGACTCGTGGAAGATTTGGTGCACGGAGGGTATCTCAGGTGGTAAATCTAGCTGGTAGACGTCTACTATTTGCCTTGCAGTGGTCTTGAAGAAGGGTCGATAAATCTTGGTGTGAGCGTCCCTTCGAGAGAAGTGGTTTGCAGACACGCCCGGTCTTGGTCGCAGAAGTAGACTTCTTGATGACGGTGGTCGGTGGAGTTCTTCCTTCTTGACAGGGCGGTCTTCAAATGTCTTCTATCCAGCTGTCCGTCTCTTCTTTTGTCTTCGGGCAGACAAGTAGGCCATCAAATAATGATGTTACCCAACTTGTCCAATTACTCCATGAGGTCTATGGGGGTACGCAAGGTAGGCTGGGGTATTGGTGGTGGTCTCCGTTGAGTATTTGCAAGGTCTTCCTGACTTAGAGCGAAGGCCCGTGGTCGGAATCTGACCAGGTTGTGGCTTGGTGGGGCTTAAGGGTTTCAAGGATTCTAGTGAGTGAGTGAACTTTTATCATCTTATCCTTAAGCACGGTTTCTGAGATGCCATTAGCTCTATCTAGTACTCCGAACGAAAAAGCATCTTCTCGCATAGACCAACTTCAATCACCACTCATGCCATACATGTCCTCATGACTCTCAAGAGGCGGTCTAACAAAATTGTACTTGCCTACGATCCCCAAATCCATATGCATGTCTTCCCCTAAAATCCATGGGTAGGTCATACATGCTACTATGCTTAAATTAAACTCCACAATCCAAGCACTCAATCTATTCTTGCAAGGCTCACGATATTGCATCTCTATTCTAAGGAAACACGTCATATGCCACTCCAAGATTTTGTTTCCTTCCTATAGATCAACTCCAATAGCGCGGTAATTTCCATCAATCACCACAATTCTACAAATCCGATGTCTACGGTGTTCCACAAGATCTCAAGCCCCTATAATGTCCAAATACTGCGAAGGACTATGCATTACGATAGTATGTCCACAAAATTCCCAACATCCGGGTCAAGTAAACTCCAAGGTCGCGATCATATAGATCCCTAAGTCAACTCCGACAAATAATCCATTCTCCTAGTTTATTATCCACCGAGAAGCATGGTATCATGATCAGGATCATCGGTCTAAATCCAATTTACTCGGAACCATGCAGACATATCTAGTATTTATACCAACCAGAATCACCTACATAAATCCAAATATCATGTCCAACGGGTACTCCTACATGCTTCCCTAAAGTCATGATCCCACCAATATGAAAACCTCACAATCCATCAAGGTCTCAGGTAATTCCTCGAAGTCACTGATATAAAGCCACCAAATCATCTGTGTCATATCCTCAAATTGGTCTATCTATGGCATCGTCAGTTCTTGTGCTATATTAGGATGAAAATGTGCTCGTTCACTGCGTCCACTAGCTCCTTTACGAACCCAGTGTTGTGCAAGGTTACAAGGGCTTAACAGGTTCTCTCGCAATACTATGGGTTAGGCACATGGTTAAGGGTTCGTGCTGGAGTATCTCGTGGAGTCTCAAAGGGTCTAGGAATGGGTTACTAGTCTGAAGGATCAAACATAACTCTACGGGGTTGTATCCAGTCGTGGAGGTTATAGCAGAAGTCTTCAGTGCCAGTTGGCTGTCGAGGTAGAATCCTTGGTGCATCTTGTCTTGCGGGTCTTCAGTTGGGGAGAGAGAAGAGGGGAGAAAGTGGCGTAGAGGAGGGAAATGCCTAAAGGGGGTTCTATAGTGCAGGTGCAAACAAACAGGTGCAAAAAGGCCGAGACAAAAGAAACAAGGCAAGGAATATGACATAGCCATGCACTTGTTGCTTAGGGCAAAAGTGCGACTTATATCAAAACACAAACAAATAAAAGCAAACAACACACAGTCATTGTTCTATTAGAACCATCATACGGACTCGACTGCGCATAGGGGGTACACGACTCATCCTACCCTAGGGGTTCTCGGACTCAGTGTCGTGACTTGTGCCTCGTGCAGTCTTCTGAGTTTTCCTCTAGTGTTGATGTGTCCCTTGTAGTTGTTTGATAGATGATCCGGGTTGAGCCTGAAGAATCTTCAACAACTTCTCGCCTGATGAGGTGATATGGTGAAGGTGCCTCCTTGTAGCTGGCGTTGACTTGGTCTTCTCTTGTCTCTCAATCATGACGATCCCTTGTGCCTTCTGGGGCGTCGAGGGTACCAGGTAGGCAATCCGTATGCAATGACAATAACAAGGCATAATAGAGGTCCAACATGTCGGTTACATTGATGACAACATCGACACCAAGAGCGGGGGACAAAGAGAACTGTTTTCCTGCTCACTATAGTGAGTGATAACCCTCAACCGTAAGGGATCGAGATAGTCTTCGCGGGTAAGAATAACCCAATTTATAGATTCGACACACGGGGAGCCAAAGAGTATTTATAAGCTTTGACAGTTGAGTTGTCAATTCAACCGCTCCTGAAATATACTTAATTGCAACAAAAGATAAGTGGTAACGGTGATATGATAGTGATGGTGGTGACAGCAAAAGTAACAACTAATAACCAGCAGGATTGAAACACTGTAGGCTAGGGAGATGGATGGTTGGGCGCTGCATGGATGAGATACATCATGAATCTAACTCGGGGCAAGGCACACAGAAAAGTAATGATCATCTAGGAAAATATCAAACATTAGGCATGTATCCCATAGGTAGTTGTACGTGCTTGCAATAAGAACTTGCACAACATCTTTTGTCCTACCATCCCGCTACGAACGGGGCCAAAAGGAACTTATGGAGATTAAGGTACTCCAGTCAAAGAGCACCGGAACAAAGCAATAAACTCAATGGATACATGGAATCCTCAAATTATGGACCATCCCCTTTGGTGTCCCAAGCTGTCACCTTTGGGATCGCCGGTTTCGGACCATAATAGGTGCAAACAACTCATAGATAGGATCAAGAACACAAATATATTCATGCAAACACATAGGGTTCAGATCTGAAAACATGGCACTCGGGCCCAAAGTGACAAGCATTAAGAGCAACAAGTTGAAGCAAAGATGATAAACACCAAAGTAGATGATAGGCAACATGCCCCCAACAATCTGATAAACTATTACATGATCTAACTCATCCAATCCCTACCATCCCCTTTGCCTACAGCAGGGAATTACTCACACATGGAAGGAGAAGTCATGGAGGGAGGATGGAGTGGTGATGATGATGACGCTGGCGACGATCTCCCCTCTCCGGAGGCCAAATCAGCCTCCAGATTAGCCCTCCCGAAGAAGAACAGAGGGTGGCGGCCGCTCCGCGACGGAAACTGGAAAAACGACTTCTCTTCTGGGGTTTTCTCGCCACGGGAATAAATAGGAGCCAAGGTCGGGCACCAGAGGGGGAAGGACCCTCCCAGGCGGCCTCCTGGCGCGGCCAGGGGTGGGGCCGCGCCAGCATGGCGCCTGGGGCCCCCCTGGCTGCCCTCTGGCCCCACTTCTGGCACAATGGCCCTTCGGGTGCGCGGATTTTCTGTGATTTTTCTTGGAATTTTCTGAGACACCTAAAAATCCATTTTCCTGCACACAATAAAACCATACAGGCAGCTCTGGTGAAAACAGCGTCAGTCCGGGTTAGTTTAGTTCAAATCATGCAAGAATGAGGGCAAAACAATAGCAAAAGTGTTTGGAGAAGTAGATACGTTTGAGAAGTATCAACTCCCCCAAGCTTAGCATATTGCTTGTCCTCAAGCAATTCAGTTCAACGAACTGGACGCGACAAAGAAAACTTTGACAAACTCGTTTGCTTCATTAGATGTATATAAGCATGTACTACGAAAAGAGTCTAGCAAGTATTGAAACAATGCTATGAGGACAATGCACGAAGCAATCCTTCTTTCAAGTGACCAATCACAAATAACTAAAAGTAAATAATATGCTACTAAAAATCAAGACAAGATTACATTGCACATAGCTTGAACATACTAGAGTGGTATCTCGCTAGCCTCCATGAGTGAAGCAAAACATAAATGCAGAAACTCCTCCAGAGTTTTAAAGGAGACTAGAACTAAGAATTTCAGAATAAATAATACCACAAGCATGCAGAAGACAATGTAATACTTTGGGACAATGCACATTACACTCAGAATGACAATTATGCTCTCCTAGTTGGTGCTTTGAAGAAAGAAAGTGGAGACTCTCGAACTGTGGAATTTGATGGCGAGTTTGAAAACCCGTGGTTGGAAGCAAAGACTAAACATGTACCAGAGCTCTTGGTTTTGAAAACAGAGGTAAAAATGATTTTGGGAGATGCATATTTCGTCAACGAATGCTAGTAGACAACCCAATCACTTCTTATGCTAGACATGTTTCAAGGAACGGCTCCCAAGATGGGGACGATCACATCCCCTTAATCTCCTTTGTTTATCACTACCAAAGTTTTCTGATTTCTCATAAACAAAGCGTGAAGGAGGGTTTGTTGGTTGTGATTATCTTTTGTAAGCTGGGCGCACTCATGCCAGTCCCTCCTCGTATTAGGGGTTTGCAGATTAGACATGCAATCCTGGGATAAAACATGTCCAACACAAGAAGATCATGAATTACCTACTACTTCCTCATGAGCTAAAACAGAGGCATAAAACAGGAGTAAATTTGAATAATTTCGAGATGGTACAAGAAAGTCTTTGTTAGGATGGCCGGTAAATACCGCATAGGAAGGTATGGTGGACTCATATGGAATAACTGGTTTGAAAGGATTTGGATGCACAAGCAGAATTCCGCTAAATGCGAGCGAAGGCTAGCAAGAGACTGGGAAGCGACCAACTAGAGAGCAATAACGGTCATAATCATGCAGAGCGACAAAGCAGCATTGAATCGGGCATGAAAGTGATATAACTATTCTGAAACTCAAAGATCATCAAGGCAAAGCAGACTTTTTAGTCTTAAACATGTGTAAACATGTGCCAAGTCAATCCAAGAATTCTCCAAAGGGAAATACCACCTTAGTATACCAAACTATGAACAATGCAATGCACGTAAATCATTTCAATAACACATTATATACTCTAGCTATTCAAGACTAGCCACAAGGAAAGCATGAACCACTGGAAGAGCATTGTAAACATAGCACTATGTCGCTACAAGCTGGTCTCTAGATCATAAGTACAGGCATATGTACAAAAGTAGAAACAAAAAGAGTTCATACCAGTCTTCCTTGTTGCTTCCCTTCAGTCGATCTTCGTCATTACTGCTTGTCACTTGCACGATCGAACGTAGGAAATATAATTAAATGCCATCACGGACTCGAGCTGAACTCTAAAAACAAAGCAAACTAAACAGAGAAAGGAAATCTTTTTGGGTTTTTTCAAAGGTTGAATGAAAGCAAAAGAAAGAGAAAATCTTTTTGTTGTTTTTGCAAAGAAAGAAACAAAGAAGAACGGGCAAAAACTTCGAAAAGATCAAAGCGAACAAAAATAAAACGGATAATACAATGGAAAGTGAGAAGGGCACGTACTCCCCCAAGCTTAGGCTTTTGGCCTAAGTTGGCAGTAGCTACTGCCCCCATGAGCCTCCTGCTCCGGGGTGGTACTAGTGAGTCCAAGGGTCGTATAAGGATTCCGGCGCGTACACCGAAGTCCTCGGATCCTCCCACGAAGAAGGGTTCGCACTCCAAGCAGAGGAAGACCCTTCATCAAACTAGGTGACGGTCTCCCCCTGAAAAGGTGGTAACTCACCGTGCTCCTCCTCGTCGGGCACAACCCCCTCCATGGGGTTATGAAACTGATGCTGGACCATGAACTCATCGAACTGGATAACATCAAAGGACCATCCGTTCCTGCGAGAAAAATCAAACAAAAGAGGTGCAGGTAGACGGATCTTGCGTTCCGCGGTAGTTCCGAAATGCAAGATATAAACAAGGTTACCAAACTCAGAAGTCATGGTAACAAACTTATGCCTTTTCATAGCAGCAAGATCAAAACTTAAATAAGTAAAAGGCTTATCATCAGGGTGTGGGGTGCCTTTAAGATACTCTAAGATAAGTGTGGCATAAACGCCACCAAATAAATCTCCCCTGTTATCGTTCATAGCAAGGCGTCGAGCAATTAAGGCACCCACATTATAATCAAACCTCCCTGAGAGGGCGGTTGCCAGGATAGCAATATCCGGCGCAGAAATGCTGCTCGTGTTGTCACGAGCTAGCACCCCTCTAGAAACATAATACGCAAAATACTTGAGGTGAGGGAATAAGATGCTGGAGATTTTGACCGATGAATATCCCTCGTATCCATGCTGTAGAGAGATTTGAAGACGGTTCTCAGCTCGGAGGGCTGAGAGGTCATCTTCGCCGTCCGCCCAACGTTTGGCACACCTATTATTTCACAAAAATTTTCCAAGGGCATGGTCAAAAGATTATTGTAAATTTTAAACTCAATAGAACTAGTATCAAGGTTATATCTAAAACTGTTAATGAAACCGGAGGTGAGTTTTTGATACTGAGCAACACGGCACGTGACGAGCCGTGTCAGACCTGCATTAGCACTAAGGTTATAAAACTCATCCTTAATTCCTGCAGCTTCAAGGAATTCATCACATGGGAACATCATCGCACGTGCTGGATTTGTGTCTTCCAACAACTCTAGGGGCACATGATCTTCATTGTAGCTCACCCTAGCAGTCGAGGGTGAAGCTGCGGCTCTAGTAACTCGATCGGAGCGCGCGGGCTTCTTCTTCTCAAGCCACCCCTTTGCACTTCCTAACAAACTCATTTCTGAAATTTTTGGCAAATTACAAAAACAAGGATTGAAACAAAGTGGGTTAAGGCAAACTACTCAACTCACTTACCTAAGGCATAAACTTGCATCAAAACTTGGAAATTAATTTCTACACATGCATGCAAGCTCATCTACACAGCACCAAGAACTACTAAATACTCACAAATGAAGCCACCAACCAAAAATCTAATTGGAGGGGTGGAGGAGTTACCTACCAGGGAGTATTTGTTCAAAATCTTAGCTCGAATGATAGGCTGTAGAGAGAGATCGAAAATTGCCTCCAAGAACAGCAAGAACGCAAGAACAGGTGCAGAACTCGTGTTTTCGGAGAGAAAGAGAGAGAGAGAGAGGAAGAAGACTCACCTGGAGGCGGGACCTGTGGGCCCCAGGCGCCCTATGGGCGCGGCCAGGGGGCAGGCCGCGCTAGCTGGCCGCCTGGGCCACTGGTGGCCCCCCCTGGTCAGCCCCAGGTGCCTCTGGGTCACTCCCGTCATGGAAATTTTAATTTTAATTTTTCTGGAATTTTTCTGAAAACTTCACTGTTGAAAATTTTTCGAAGTTCAAAAAGCTGCAAAACTTTCTGAAAACTTAAAGCAGTGATTAGTATTGTGAAGCTTCAAAAACACAAACACTTGGTACAGCAAGGAGATCAAAAGCTAAAAAAATGAAAACATAACAAGCTCAACTTTTTACCTATATAAAACATGCTCACTAGTAAGGTTGATCAAGTCTTACCAACAAACCGGCGATATATAGAGCAAAAAGTCCCACCTCTTATGAAGTGATCATTGCACCTTTACTTTAATGGACATTGTCCCCACCATAATAGTTTTGTATTTGTGGTGCACATGTAGTGGACAGTCCCATTCTCCAATCTTCACGGTCTCGATATTTTCTATAGAGTTGAGGCCATGCCTCTTGTCGATCTTCTTTCGAAAATACACCGTGTGTTCTTTATCATTCACATTGAAGGTAACCTTTCCTTTATTGCAATCAATAATAGTACCTGCGGTGTTAAGAAAAGGTCTACCAAGAATAATGGACATGCTCCCATCCTCGGGCATGTCAAGCACGACAAAATCAGTAAGGATCAAACAATTAGCAACTTCTACGGGAACATCCTCACAAATACCTATCGGGACGGCTGTTGACTTGTCAGCCATCTGAAGAGAGATATCTATAGGAATTAGTTTCTCTAAACAAAGCCTCTTGTAAAGAGAGAAAGGCATAACACTCACTCCTGCTCCAAGATCACATAAAGCAGTTTTGACATAATTATTCTTTATGGAGCAAGGAATGGTGGGTATACCTGGATCACCAAGCTTCTCAGGAATCTTGCCACTGAAAGAGTAGTTAGCAAGCATAGTAGATATTGCTTCATTAGGAACTTTTCTTTTATTAGTAACAATATCTTTCATATATTTTGAATAGGGAGGTAACTTAATAGCATCAGTCAAAGGGATTTGAAGAAAAAGAGGTTTCATCCACTCACAATACTTATTGTAATGCTCTTCTTTTTTAGATTTGAGAGACTTACCTGGAAAGGGCATGGGTTTCTGTATCCATGGTTCTCTTTCCCTCCCATGTCTTCTTGCGACGAAGTCTTCTCTAGTGTACTTCTTGCATTTGTCAGGTGCTTCTTCTTCTCGAACTTCAGGCGGATCATTCTTCTCCTTAGCCTTATCTTCAGGTTCGGCACCGTCTTCAGTCTCAGCATCAGAGGTAGATATACTGTTGGGATCAACAGCTGGCTCTTCACTTGTAATAGGATCATTGGAATTGTCAGCCTCCTTGTGTTTTTTCTTCTTCTTCTTTGGAGAGCCAACAATTTCTTCTTCCTGCATTTGAGAATCTTGCTCGATTCTCCTCGGATGCCCCTCTGGATAGAGAGGATCTTGAGTGCTAGTTCCTCCTTGGGTCTTAATCCCGAAGGCCTGTAAATCATCTTGTCTGGTATTGTTAGCAAGCAAATCTTTTTGCACATTAGAAATTTGTTCAAGCTGAGTTTGAACCATATGAAAATGCTTCACAAGACATTTAACATCATTAACTGTTCTACCTAGAACATCAAGCAAACTTTTGATAGCAAGGGAATTATCATGCAATTGACTTTGTATCCTCTCATTAAAATGACTTTGCTTCATAATAAAATTATCAAGCTCATCTAAACATTGATCAGGAGGCTTACCATGAGGGATGTCACTTGCGTTGAAATCTAAAAGAGAGTGTACCTCTACCATAGGAGGGTGAGTGGTAGGCTCACACAACTCCTCAATAGGGGGTAGATTCTTCACGTCTTCAGTTTTAATACCCTTCTCTTTAATAGACTTCTTTGCTTCTTGCATATCTCCGGGGCTTAGAACAAGCATGCCCCTCTTCTTTGGTGGTGGAGGTGGTTCAGGGACGGACCAATCTTCATGGTTTTTGGCAATCCTGCCCATCAATTCTTCTGCATCATCCGGTGTTCTTTTCCTGAAAACACAACCAACACAACTATCCAAATAGGACCTGGATTCATCAGTTAGACCAGCATAAAATATATCGATTAATTCATTCTTAGGGACTCCATGTCCTGGTCTAGCCTGGATCAGACTACAGAACCTCCCCCAAGCTTTAGGGAGGTGCTCATCCTGCAACTGTTTAAAGTTATAAATTCTTTGTAAAGCAGCATGTTGCATATGAGCAGGAAAGTACTTATCAACAAAAGAGTGAGCTAAGTCTTGAGGACTCTTAATGGAACCACATGGTAGTGCATCATACCATGTTTTAGCACCTTCCTTCAAAGAGAAAGGAAGAAGCTTAGTCACATAAAAGTTTCGTATATTTTCATTCGTGGTAAACAAGCCACCCAACTCAGTGAGTTTGGTCAGGTGTGCAATAGCATCATCATTTTCTCTGCCATAAAAGGGGTCAGCTTCAACCCTAGATATAAGTGAAAGATCAACAGAGAAATCATAATCTGGATCATTGATGCATATAGGAGATGTAGCAAATTCAGGATCAGGAACAGTCTTGTTCTTCAAGGAGTGTTTTTCAAGCAGCTTCTTAATAGCTTCAAGGTCAGAGTCGGCAAACTCTGTCAGTTCACTGCATAAATCATCATCAAGCATAATGTAATCATCATCAAGGAGTCTCTCCTTGAGTATACTCAAATTAGGATAATCATAAGTTCCACCAATAGGGTAGCGAGTAACAGGAATTTCAATTCCAGATTTTTTTGCAGCAGCAACAATCTGTTTCTCAAGAGCATAACCAAGTGAACCAATATCATCAAGAGTAGTAGAAGCATCATCAAAAGTATCGGACATAGTAACAGATTCAGTAGAAGCATCATGTGGTGGTGGTGAGGCAAACTTACTCATAACAGAAGGTGAATCAAGTGTAGCACTAGTGTTCAGAACAGTACCTCTTCTTGTAGTGGATAGTAAGATCGGAACCTTGGGGTTTCCTTTCTTACCCATAGCGGATGAAGTGCAGCAGGTAGGATACTTCAAGTAGACTTGTAAATATTGCTTTGCTCCCCGGCAACGGCGCCAGAACACGGTACTTGATAACCCTCAACCGTAAGGGATCGAGATAGTCTTCGCGGGTAAGAATAACCCAATTTATAGATTCGACACACGGGGAGCCAAAGAGTATTTATAAGCTTTGACAGTTGAGTTGTCAATTCAACCGCACCTGAAATATACTTACTTGCAACAAAAGATAAGTGGTAACGGTGATATGATAGTGATGGTGGTGACAGCAAAAGTAACAACTAATAACAAGCAGGATTGAAACACTGTAGGCTAGGGAGATGGATGGTTGGGCGCTGCATGGATGAGATACATCATGAATCTAACTTGGGGCAAGGCACACAGAAAAGTAATGATCATCTAGGCAAATATCAAACATTAGGCATGTAGCCCACAGGTAGTTGTACGTTCTTGCAATAAGAACTTGCACAACATCTTTTGTCCTACCATCCCGCTACGAACGGGGCCAAAAGGAACTTATGGAGATTAAGGTACCCTATCAAAGAGCACCAGAACAAAGCAATAAACTCAATGGATACATGGAATCCTCAAATTATGGACCATCCCCTTTGGTGTCCCAAGCTGTCACCTTTGGGATCGCCGGTTCCGGACCATAATAGGTGCAAACAACTCATAGATAGGATCAAGAACACAAATATATTCATGCAAACACATAGGGTTCAGATATGAAAACATGGCACTCGGGCCCAAAGTGACAAGCATTAAGAGCAACAAGTTGAAGCAAAGATGATAAACACCAAAGTAGATGATAGGCAACATGCCCCCAACAATCTGATAAACTATTACATGATCTAACTCATCCAATCCCTACCATCCCCTTTGTCTACAGCAGGGAATTACTCACACATGGAAGGAGAAGTCATGGAGGGAGGATGGAGTGGTGATGATGATGACGATGGCGACGATCTCCCCTCTCCGGAGGCCAAATCTGCCTCCAGATTAGCCCTCCTGAAGAAGAACAGAGGGTGGCGGCGGCTCCGCGACGGAAACTGGAAAAACGACTTCTCTTCTGGGGTTTTCTCGCCACGGGAATAAATAGGAGCCAAGGCAGGGCACCAGAGGGGGGAGGACCCTCCCAGGCGGCCTCCTGGCACGGCCAGGGGTGGGGCCGCGCCAGCAGGGCGCCTGGGGCCCCCCTGGCTGCCCTCTGGCCCCACTTCTGGCACAATGGCCCTTTGGGTGCGTGGATTTTCTGTGATTTTTCTTGGAATTTTCTGAGACACCTAAAAATCCATTTTCCTGCACACAATAAAACCATACAGGCAGCTCTGCTGAAAACAGCGTCAGTCCGGGTTAGTTTAGTTCAAATCATGCAGGAATGAGGGCAAAACAATAGCAAAAGTGTTTGGAAAAGTGGATACGTTTGAGACGTATCAGTGAGGCGGACCAAATGGCGAGGTTCTCATCCACCGGTGGTTGCTGGTAGATCAACGGTAGTGACAGGATTACTCTATTAGCGATGTATATCATGATTTTGCATAACCTATACCCTGGTCATCATAGGCCAATATTGCATCTTCTTGGGGCACTGTCAAGGGTGTCACCATCTTCTGGGTCTTCATGTCCTCATTCCTCGAGGATGGATTTTCTGTTGGTATCGTCTTGTCGTGGTGTCGCCAATCTCGTGTTCGAAAGTGGTAGTTGAGTGTTCGGCAAGGTGCACTCCACGAGGATTACAGAAAATCCAGTGGTCTGGGGCATAAGGGTTCTAGCGACCAACAGTTTTGAAGGGGGAAGAGATTAGGTATAGCCTAGTTTTCGAAAAACTGAGAAGGGAAGAAAAGTATAGACAGTTTTGAAAACTAGTAATAGTTTTGGAAATAGTTTTACCCTAACTAACGACCATGCTAACTAAGGCTTCCTACAGTCAGGATGGCTCTGATACCAGCTCTGTGGGGACCCCGACTCATAAGATGAGATCACCGAATGCACGTGTATAGTGATCCCAGAGATCAATGCTCACTAAACACACAGAAGCTGAATAACAAGAGTCTTACATCCATACATACCGTATTACACGAATAGGACCATAATGGTCAAGTCTTGAGTATATCGTTGCAGCGGAAATCTTCAATAACAACATGGACCCATGCCATCTGCCTTAACCCTACAGGCATTCTGACTGGGAAGCGTCCTAGATCGCATGTTCGTCACCAAGAAATCTTCATCATATCCTGTTTTCTCATGCCTGGCCAATAAAATAACCAGTGGCAAGCCAATGAGTACTTTGAATGTACTCGCAAGCAACCCAAGTGTGATGACAGAATAATTATGCAAGGCTCTACTGCTAAATTGGCAGTTTTGCGGAAAGCTAGTTTTTCATATGCAAGTATGATCAACACATAACATGGGCATACATGTGTCTGCAACAAGTATCAGGAGGTCACATACATCATTATCGAGAAAGAGTTGTAATCAACTCATGCTCAAGATCATTGTGACTTACTCAAGAATCACATCATCAATATCATTGAACCATGTTGTTTCCTCACACACACTCACACACCAGGTTTCGCAAACATTGGACGTAGCCCAAGAGCGGTTACCCAACTGTCCTTGACCGTGGACACGGCTATTCGAATAGTTTTACACTCCGCAGAGGTTGCACACTTTACCCACTAGATCCGGGGAACTTCCGTGACATCCATGACCTGCGGTACCTCAAGTACCCGGGGTAAGCACCCGATCACTATCTTTCCCTAGGCGACACTACTATGGAGTCCACTCGATTGGTAGCAACCCCCGTGCCCCACATTTCACATCTTAAGACTTTGGAGCCTCGCTCCCATATTCATCACATACCACAAGCACAGGGTACCAACGGTGTGTCCGGTGCCCTGTAAAGACAGTCATGGCCGCCTATCCAAGCGCGACCCCGTCCCAAGAGTGACCTCATGTCACCCCCGTCACTTGTAATGCGGGCACCATGCTAGTATCGGCCTAGGTAATTGATAATGCCCTTTCCCATATAAGGGTAGAGTGGTTGCGCATGTAAGGTTGGAATAACGGTCGCAACTTAAACCAATCCGTTTTCAAAACAACACACACACTTTCCTCGGTACACCACTTCGTCATCAAGTGGTTACCCATCTCACCATCTCCCTCGGGCATAAATGGCACCCGACAGGGTTTTCGAAAAGTCTTTTGAAAGTATTCGGCCTCCGTCACCATGCATATACCTGTCCCATTTGCGTAGCCACTATTATAGCAACCTAACTACTCCCACCCACATAACCCTCATAGGAAGGTAGGGTCATGCTTGATGCAAGTTTCAATAGTAAGTAACAAAGGTAGCAACCATAGTGGTCTCCACCTCAACATGATTCCGATGCATTGATAATAAGGGGCTATGAGACATGCATAAAAAGGTTTCTCGAACATGGTCAAAGGGCTGCTTGCCTTATTCTTCTGAGTATTCAAACCTTCTGGTCCACCTCCGAGTACTTCGTTTATTTCGTCAACTAACGATGGAAACCAACATAATAAGCAACACAATCAAAGCAAAAATAAAAGTGCTCTAAAAATAGGAGTTGGACTTTTCTGGGATACCTCTGGTCATATTAGAAATGACCAATGTGTTTTCATGGGCATTGGATCAATGGATAGTTTGGAACAGTTCAATATGATGGAATCAAGGGTTCAATGGATTGGAAAGAAGTGTACAGAAATATATTCTTGAATGATGAGCAAAGGCACCCATCAACAAGTCATGATTTTAGAAGCATCTAGGAGTTGGTTTCAATGGATTTGGAATTCAAATGAATTTCCTAGGATTTTGCAAAGTTGATAAATATGAAGAAATGGCTCAATATTTGGTGGGGTACAGAAAGTATTAATAAAAATGTTCCAAAACTAAGTTTGGATATGACAAGCATCTAGGAATTTGAACCACTGCATTTGGATCAAATTTGAGCCCTCTGTGATTTTCTAAAGTTCATCACAGAAAATGAAATAATGGTATTTGATAATTATTTGTGAAGGAAATGATTCTGGAAAAATGTGCATGTTGCACCATGTGATAGAGCATGATTTATGGAGCTATAATAAATATGAATCATTAAATTTGGAGTCCAAATTAATTGTTTATGGATTTATGAAGTTTACAGAAAAAAGAAAAAGGAAAAAGGGGAGGGGCTTTATACCTATACCGCGTTTTGGGCGCAGTATAGCGCCACAGCGTTCTGGGCCGGCCCAACTGCACAGCAGCGCGCAGGGAACCTGGGCACGTCAAAGGCGGCTTCCCGGAAATGCGTTTTCACGTGGGGGAGGCGGGCTATGCCGTAGCCGTCTCCACTTAAACCGGTGGGGCCTGCCCCCGGGGTCGCTGACCTGTGGGGCCATCCTGCAGGACCGTCTCCTTCCTCCTGCCCGCGACAGGAGCGGGGCGGAGGAGCTCGGCCGCCGATCGCGCCGGCGACCCAGGGGGTCTCCGCCGGCGTTCTGCGCACAGGAGTGCTCAGGGCGGCGAGGCGCACCCGCCCATGTGCCTCACGCCTGTGGGGAAGCTCGGGAAGGGGAGAAGCGCCTGGCGCGGCGACGATGGGCGACGGCGAAGAGGGTTATGGCGCTACGGCCTCAGGGGGAATGGGGCGGAGCACGGGGAGGCTCAAGGGGGTGCGTGAGAGGCTCTGGTGGTGGCTAGGTGGAGAGGGAGAGGCCGGGGTGCCGGAATTCGAGCAGGGCCCCGAGGCGGCAATGGCGACAGAGGAGGAGGAGGAAGGCTCGGGAGGGAGCGTGGTTTGTTCAGGGAGGCTCACTGGAGGGTGAGGGAGCGTATGGAGTATGGAGAGTGCTCGGGGAGGCCTTATATAGGCCAGCCCGAGGTTCACCGCGGGGCTGTGCGCCGGCGGGGCCGTGGCCGTTGCTGGAGGCCAATCTGGCTCTCCGGGGCATGTCTGAGGCGCTCGTGGACGAGGTCCAGGCCAAGGGGAAAGCAGAGGAGGAGCGGGGAGGTGCCAGAGTCTTCGCGCGTGTGAGCTTGCTCACTGGATCTTAGGGTCGGCCGGTGCGCGTGCGAGCAGGGGTGAGAGAGGAGGAGAGAGGAGGGGGCCGACCGCCGAGCGTGTCCCGGACGCCGAGGCAGCCTCGGGGGACACGAGGGGGGAGGCCCTAGGTGGTCGGGGCTGGTGATTGGGGCCGGCTACAGTGCGCCAGGGAACTGTAGCGCGCTCCAGAGCACCCGTTTGGCCGGCATGGCCGTGCCCTCGCCGCTCTGGACGCGTCCATCATGCCCAAAGCTGTCTGGGGGGTCGAGGGGGTAGTAAACAATTGAGTGAAGGCCCTAGATGCTCCGGGGAGCCACTGGAATGAGGAGGGAGGTGAGGAAGAGGGAGTTTACTGCTGTCCAGAAGTGTGAATTGGGGTTTTACCCCCCTCCAATGATTGAGCTGAGGCAGGGGAGAGTTACTGGAGGTAGAAGAGGACTAGGAGAAGCTATGGTAAGAATTTGAGGTAAAGGGAAATAGTAAAAGGGGTCAATCCAATGGTTTTGGTATATTGGCAGAAGGTGTTTGATCATGTTTTGGGCAAGCAAAATAGCTCCACTTGACATGAGACTTAACAGGATGGAATGTCACAAACAATTAGGCCCCTCCACCAAATTTGAGCTCATTTGGGCAAAGTTGCCAATGTAACTCTTGTAAACCCTAGAAATCAAAAGAAATCGATTCACCATGTTTGAGTTAAGCAAATCATCTCCCCTTGATGCACCACTTGGTGTAGTGTCATCATTTGGGGTTGTGATCATGCCCACAAAGTTTGAAGCCCCAGGTAAAAAGTTGATAATGTAAAGTTGTTCAAATTTGAATTTGAACAAAAATGGTTTTGGGGCACTAGATCAAGTTATGCTTCTCCAAAACTTGTGCCATTTGGCACAGATGCATAATGACATCATTTTAGCATGTGCACCAAGTTTGAGAGCATTTGGACAAGTTTGGCAATGTAAAGTTGCTCAAACTTTAAAATGGACAGAAATGGTTTTGAGGGGATTAGATGATGATTCCTTGATCTTCAAGGCATGAGGCTTTGCAAGATCATCAAATATGTCATATTTGACATGATAGAATTTCCGTGGAATTTTTGGAGAATATTTCCTTTGTAAATATTTCAAAAGCTTGAAATATCCAGAAATGGTTTTGGAAGGATTTGTCCAATATTTTGAAAATGACCATGTGTTGAAACTCTTATATATAGACAATATATGTCCTATGAGTCTCCCTGAATTTTGACAAATATTTTCGAAATAATTAAATAATTTTTCCCTATTAAAGACCATTTTTGGCCTTAAGAAAAAGCTTTTAAATAAAATATAAAAATAATTTTTAAAATTATAATTTTGTGGTTTCTGGGAGTCCTATTCCTAATAGGATTCAAATATACTTTTTGAAAGATTATTCACACCCTAAATAAGGTACTTGTAGTGCAAACCTCAATTCAGGGGTTTTTTGGAGAACTAATTTTAGAAAATACTATTTGGCCAATATATTTTTATAAAAAAATTCTATACTGGTCTATACACATGGCATGATCATTGGGAAAAGGATTTGGATCAAGGAGATGAAGTATAAGAGTTGGAGGATTTATTTGATTTTTAGAGCACTAGCAAACAGCAGACAAAAGTCAAATCAAGCAAAGTCAAAAACACTCAAAAGTTTTTTGTAAATCCACATTTTTAACATGCTAATTAGCTCAAGCAATGTGACATGAAAATCAGGGTGTGACAGACGAACACGACACCTTTTGGTTTGAGGATCGAATCTATGTGCCCAATGACCCGGAGATCAGGAAGTTGATACTGCAGGAAGCACATGATTTACCATACTCGATACACCACGGAAACACCAAGATGTATTTGGATTTGAAGGAACGTTTCTGGTGGACGTTAATGAAGAAGGATATTGCCGAGTATGTAGCCGTATGCAATGTATGCCAGAGAGTAAAGGCAGAACATCAGAAGCCAGCAGGATTGTTGCAGCCTATGCCGATACCCGAATGGAAGTGGGAGAAACTTGGCATGGATTTTATCACCGGATTGCCCAGGACCAAAGCAGGATATGATTCAATCTAGGTAGTAGTGGACCGATTGATGAAAGTAGCCCACTTTATCCCTGTGAAAACCACATACACCAGTGCAAAGTTGGCCAAGATAAACATGACCATGATAGTATGTCCTCACGGAGTTCCGAGGACCATTGTATCAGATAGAGGAACATAGTTTACCTCAATGTTTTGGCATCAGCTACACCAAACTTTGGGAACGAGGCTGGAATTTAGCACCGCTTTTCATCCGTAGACCGATGGACAGACTGAAAGAGTCAACCAGATCCTGGAGGACATGTTGAGAGCTTGTGCGTTTGATTATGGATCTAGTTGGGATGATAATTTACCCTACGCGAAGTTCTCGTACAACAACGGTTATCATGCCAGTTTGAAGATGGCACCGTTCGAGGCATTGTATGGGAGGAGATGCCGAACACCGTTAATGTGGGATGAAGTTGGAGACCGACAGTTGTTTGGACCAGACTTGATCAAAGAGTCTGCAGAGAAGGTGAAGTTGATTCGAGATAGATTGAAGGTAGCCCAGTATAGGCAGAAGAGTTATGCATACTCGAAGCGCAAGGAGATAGCCTACGAAATCGGAGACAGAGCGTACCTGAGAGTATCGCCTCTGCGAGGAGTTAAACGTTTCAGAGTTAAAGGGAAGCTAGCCCCGAGATTTGTGGGACCTTACCGTGTTTTGGAACGCATGGGAGAGGTTGCCTATAAGTTGGAATTGCCCGAAGGATTTTTAGGAGTGCACAATGTGTTTCATGTTTCGCAGCTTAAGAAGTGCCACATGGAGATGGCCGATATACCGCTTAGAGACATAGTACCCCTGGAAGCAATTCAGTTGGACAGTGATCTGACCTACGAGGAGAAGCCTATTAAGATCCTCGAATTTTCGAGCAGAGTCACCCGCAGTAAGGTTATCAAGTTTTGCAAAGTTCAGTGGAGTCACCACACCGAGGAAGAAGCCACCTGGGAACGAGAAGATGACCTACTCAAGGACCACCCACACCTGTTCTCTAGCCCAGTCGAATCTCGAGGGCGAGATTCATTCTAAGGGGGTAGGTTTGTAACATCCCAAATTTTCAATTTGGAATGTTATACATAGATCATACTGCATTGCATGATCTTTGCATTTTTGTTTGTGGCGTTCCTCGAAATTCTAAGCAACTCAAGGACATACGAAGAGAGTTGGGAATTTTACCGTTTTCGTATTTGAGTTCGCTCGAATACCAGTACAAGGACAGTGTGATTCTAATTGTTTTTCTCTCCTAAAAATATTTCTAAATACAAAATATGAGCGGAGATAATATGACTTCTCCAAAACAACAGAAATATTGGGGAAAAAATGTTAAAATCACTTTTGGTATTTTTCTGGATTTATTTGCGATTTTATTTGCATAGGAAAAAAATGCGCGTTTTTCAAAATTGCATTTACGTCCGGCAATAATGTTCACTTTGTCCTAAATATTATTAGAGGACGGTGAAAATTTATTTCGGGATTTTTGGAGTCCGTTTAGTATTTCTTTCATTAGTTTTTCTGCGCCAGGACTCTTTAAAAAAAAGTGCAACCGACTTGGAGCCGTAGAGGCCCGGGACTCTGGGCTTTATAAGCCGACTGCCCGGGGCCCAAGCCAGCCCAAGCCGCGCCGCCCCGCTGCCCTAGCCTCGCGCCGCCGCCGCCCTAGCCTCGCGCCGCCACCGCCGCTCGCCAGCGACGCCGCCGCCGCACGCCCGCGCTGCCGCCGCTCGTCGCGCCACCGCCGCCCCGCCGCCCACAGCGCTGCCGCCGCTCGCCAGACCACCGCCGCCGGACCTCCGTCTCGCTGGAGTTCGTCATTGAGGTAGTCATTGGTTTTTTTAAAGAACTGATCGATTTTCGTAAACCGTAGATCTTTTTTTTATTATTAGGTTAGATCGGTTCGGTTTTTCGTCGGTTTAGTTATTTAGCGGACGTTCGTCCGTACGTTCGGTTTAACGAACGCTTTTCGTCCGTTAGCCGCAAATAGCGAACGTTCGTTCGTTAGCCTGTTCGTCAGTTTTCTTTTTCGGGGTATTTATCCGCGATTATTCCGATCGCGTTTTCTGCCCTCATCTTGTTTTTCGTTTTTCTTTTCGCTCGAGAGTCGGAATCAGGTGATTCAAAATCCCAGATCTTTGTCTCGATGCCCTCTTTAAGTTTAACCTACTTGAACAAAGTTTTGTCTACTTAAAATTTGACTTTAAATCAATTAGTAACCGGAGCTCGTTTCTTTCGCATTTTGAGTTTCGTTGCTTCTTTCGATTTGATTCTTTTTGCAAACCGGAGTTCTGAAGTTGAACATTCTGGTTAGATCTGTTCTTTTGGAGTTTTGTTTGTGCATCATTGCTTGTTTGCTTATGTATGCTATTGTTTGCTTGAGATAGAATACCCGGACTATGAAGCGTGCTGCTACGAGTCACTAGGTTTTGCGAATCGGCAGCAAGGCAAGTAACACTTTGAACATACTCTTATTACCCAGTTTTTATGCATTAGATCAAACCCTCACACATTGCATGAGTAGGATCTTTTAACTTGTGGGACTGGGAAGCAGATTGAGGTAGAACCTATTACCTGCATTATTTTCAAACCCTTGGGAGTTACTTCTACGTTTGCTTAGGTTGCTATGCTATGCTCGTAGACGTGGTTTGGGTTTGAGTGAAATCCATGACATATGTGAGTTGTTAATTAAGGATTCAACTTAAGGTGGCTACTTGAATACACATGTGGGTGGATTGGTTGCAGGGCACCTGGGGAACCCAGTGTTGTCCTAGGAAATCCCGCGGTTCCGTGTGATTTTTTCCTATGGAATGCCACCCAGGCTCAAAGGGATCATAAAACTATTCTTGCTAGAAACTTCCGTGTGCAGCCACATGACAATATGGGCTCTGGCATAGTTGAGTAAGTTGTGGGAAACCTTTCCGTGATGGGCTAGCAGATGTAGAGGGATTGTAGGTGTACCGGCCCATCTATCCGGTTAAGGGGACCTCTTCGGAAAGACTGTGTCTCGGTCATCCGTTTCTCAAACACCATGCAGTGCGAGAAACCAAACGGAGGCGATCGAGTCTTGTGGGAAAAGTGCACAAACCTCTGCAGAGTGTACAAACTGATCATGATTAGCCGTGTCCCCGATTATGGATATCTGGTACTTGAATTTTTGGTTGATCTCAACACTCTATAATTTAATTTGTTGGGTTAATGATGAACTTTTAATTTGGGATTGAGTTGGAGGTACCTTCTCAATAATTTTCAACCAACATGATAGTTAAAATAAAATTTATTCCTTTGTTGTAGGGAAAAATTGGTTTTACGCAAAAACTTTAACCTTAGAGCCTCCACCAGCCAAATATGCATATAGTATAGCCTTTATTCTGTTACTTGCATCCTTTGTGTTATCTTGCCAGCATATTCCATGTGCTGACCCGTTTTCGGGCTGCAACATATCACGTTGCAGACTTTTCTGACGAGGAATAAGACGTGCTAGGTCGTTTGTCATGCACTGAGCTATGCCGTTGGAGTTGATGGACTCACTTATCTTCCAAGCCTTCCGCTGTTATTTTGTTAGATGGCCTTAAGCCATAGAATTTTTAATAAGTTCTCCTTGGAGACATTCGATGTAATAAGTGTGTGATTGCCACTCTGTTATAAATCCTTCAAGTACTGTGTGTGTCAGCATTACCGATCCAGGGATGACACAGAACACAGAGACTTCGGTCCATTCGGATCGTGGTCGCTACATCGCGGCAACTGGAGCTGCACTCATCAAAGTATTCGCCAACAAGAAATAGCTGGGCATGGACATAATTCGGTGCTTCAAGTACGTCTATTTATTTTTAGAAAGCAACAAACCTATTTCTGCATCATTCATGCCATCAGAGATAATATTACTCTTAGATTTGAACAACTTGCTGTTAATTTGGTTCTGGGCGATGAGTGTCGTAAGTAAGAGGCAGTCTTTCTCATTCCGCTTCGCTCTCTGGGTGCGCTTCCTCACGGGTGCAGCCTTTTTGCCTGCTTCCTTCTTGGTACTTGAAGCGCTTCTGGTACAAGGTCTGGATGGCTGAAAGGTGGATAGCTGAGCAGAGGGTAAAGCTTGAACGGGCTGCTTAGCAGACGGTTTAGCTATGCCCGACTACCGAGCTGGCAGTGCTGTTGTGACAGACTGTTGGGCTGTAAGAGCAAAGGCTTCGGACCGCTAACCATGCGTTGAAGCTATGTCGGGTTTTTGCACAAGTGGTACCAACTTGTCGGTGTGCTGAGAAGGTCGTTCCAGCGCATTGGTTTGCTAAGAAGGCAGTACTGATGCATTGGTATGTCGATCACGCGGCTACGGACCGACAGACTGATGAGCAGTCAGTTTTGTACCTACAGACTGCTTAGCAAGCGGTTCCAAAGCATCAGACTGCTTGGCAGTCCGTTCCACTAGGTTAATCTGCTGAGGATGTGGTGCCACTAGGTCTCCCCCTGCTGCTTCAGCAGCCGGCATTAGAACCGGTGGTGCGTCCTAAGCAGTTGTAGGCCTTGCCACTCTCTGCTCTGGGGCAGATGATGACATGGCATGTAGGCACAAAGTCGGGCGGGCTGATCACGGGTTGATGCATCAGCTGTCGGATTACGATTATTAGGTTCCTTGGGGGCAGCACGCGAGAGCTACTGTGGCAAGGAGAGCGTCACCGGTTGAGAGGTAACATTGGTTGCTCTTGGCGGGGCTTCAGGGATCTCATCCATTAAGTCTGTTTCCTTTCTTTGCCACTGGATGTGATGTAGTCGTATTTCTCCCAAGGTCATATGCTCATAAAAGTCCCCTAGGACATTCTTCAGGGCAAATTCATTGAATCCAGGCTTTACTTCAGTCACGTAGCACTTCACACAGCCCAACTTCAATGGCACATTGTCCAATAAGAGTCCCTCTTCCAAGAAGGGTGGGAAAACCCAGGTTGTTGCACATTTTAATGTACCTTCATAATGTGTAAGCACGCCCTTCAGTCAGTCTTTCATACTACATAGATCAGATATAGCATCATCATGAGCAGCTGCAGTCTCAGTGTCGCTAGGCTCAACTGATGCACAACTACTCTTGTGCGGTGTTGTCGCGCAATAACGAGCATCCTCCATGTCCGCGTCCCCTCCCATCTGCTGGCTATCTGTTAGTGTTAGAGTCTTTTGCATCATTATGAAGGAAATATGCCCTAGAGGCAATAATAAAGATGTTATTTGTATTTCCTTATATCATGATAAATGTCTTTTATTCATGCTAGAATTGTATTAACCGGAAACTTAGTACATGTGTGGATACATAGACAAAACAGTATGTCCCTAGTATGCCTCTACTAGACTAGCTCATTGATCAAAGATGGTTATGTTTCCTAGCCATAGACATGAGTTGTCATTTGATCAACGGGATCACATCATTAGGAGAATGATGTGATGGACAAGACCCATCCGTTAGCATAGCACTATGATCCTTTAGTTTAACTGCTATTGCTTTCTTCATGACTTATACATGTTCCTATGACTATGAGATTATGCAACTCCCGAATACCGTAGGAACACCTTGTGTGCTATCAAACGTCACAACGTAACTGGGTGATCATAAAGATGCTCTACAGGTGTCTCCGAAAGTATTCGTGGTGTTGGCATAGATCAAGATTAGGATTTGTCACTCCGAGTGTCGGAGAGGTATCTCTGGGCCCTCTCGGTAACACACATCATAATAAGCCTTGCAAGCAAAAGACTAATGAGTTAGTCATGAGATGATGTGTTACGGAACGAGTAAAGAGACTTGCCGGTAACGAGATTGAACTAGGTATAAAGATACCGACGATCGAATCTCGGGCAAGTAACATACCGTTTGACAAAAGGAACAACGTATGTTGTTATGCGGATCTCTTGTTTCCAAAGCATCAGACAGAATGCCACGTGGCCCTGCATTCCTGTAGAACCTTCCAGAGATACTGGAAGCCTTAAATATCGCGCGATACATTTCTTCGTCAAGTGAGTTTTGAAAGTAATTAGCTCCTTCATCACGCCTACTTGCACATACCCGCAAGTAGTCTCTAGCAGGTTCACCCCTGATATCACTAAAAGCCGGTTTCCCACCTGCAGCTACTGCTTCCTGGTACCATATCTGTTTCATGTCATAGTATCCTGCCACACCCATACGGTGGGGGTGTGTGTTCGTCTGCTGAAGTTTCGATTGCTTGGTGCTCTTTTCAGCAAACTCTGTAATTGCCTTGACCCTTTTGAATTTTGCCTAGTCTGCCTTTGTAATTTGGGGGGTATGCGGGGATTGGGTCCTTGCCTTCACTCAAGTACATCTTGTATAGCACGTGCTTCTAGTTTCTCCAAGCATCCCTAGCTTTATTTAGTGCAGCGTGTTCCACATGCATTCTCCACTGCTCTCAAACGTTGAAGCCATCCATGATCTCCCGAACTATCCTTTGTCTTGTTTTTGTGTCAGCCTTCCGAAACCCCGATAGATTAATGTTGAGCCTTTCCCTGTCAAAAAATCCACACACACTCCTGAACCTCATGTGTGCTTTATCTGGATTAGTTGGAGCCCAAGACTTTCAATCGATGTTGGTTACTTCATATACAACTTTAGGATGGTGTGTGGGCTTCCTTGGAGCATTCCTCCGTGTCTTGACCGGAAGGGTAATTGTTGCAGCTCTATCCCGTTCCAGATTACTTGATCCCTCACCATCTGCTGGATACCTAGGGTTGTCAGTCTCATATGAATATACATCACCTGAAGCATGAGTAATTTCGCAACTACTTGGCGTCTACAGAGATCACATGTGAAACTTAGGAAAGGAGGATAAGCATAAAGCTAACAACTTGGTATCTAGCTGTCTAAACATTTCATGCAATAATTTAGAAAATGTACGACTAGTTTATTAAGTTTGTGTGACTCGGGCACCCATAATCTGTAAATCAATAATAACTTACTGGAACAAATGCAGCTTATATGTACTAGTTAGGAAGGTAGATAATGAACATATATATGCTCTCTGTTATTTTATAGCCAATTTGGGAATATACCGAACAAAATAGGAAGAGGGATTGTGAGGAAATATGCCTCACCGTGATGGAGAGCACTAACTAACAAGTTTCTTGTGCAAACCCGACAGGACCACAGGATAGGCGAGGGTTATAGGATCAATATGCCACGGGGTGGCTGGTGAGCAAACAAAGATCGTGAGGCGCATGCAACCACGTGCTGGGAACGGCAGTGGAGGTAGGGTTGACGCCGAAGAGCGGGCACACGGCCGGGTTCAGCACGCCGGCGCCGGAGAGGGTTCTTGTGTGGATTGATACGTCTCCAACATATCTATAATTTTTTATTGTTCCATGCTGTTATATTATCATTCTTGAATGTTTTACAATCATTTTATAGCAACTTTATATCATTTTTTTGGGACTAACCTATTGACATGGGGCAAAGTACCAGTTGCTATTTTTTGCTTGTTTTTTACTTCGCAGAAAATCAATATCAAACGGAGTCCAAACGGAGCGAAATTTTTTGGTGATTTTTTCAGGACCACAAGACACCCATTAGGCTAGGGAAGTACCAGAGGGGAGGCCTGAGGTGGGCACAAGCCACTTGGGCGCACCTAGATGAAGGAAATATGCCCTAGAGGCAATAATAAAGTTGTTATTTGTATTTCCTTATATCATGATAAATGTCTATTATTCATGCTAGAATTGTATTAACCGGAAACTTAGTACATGTGTGAATACATAAACAAAACAGAGTGTCCCTAGTATGCCTCTACTAGACTAGCTCACTGATCAAAGATGGTTATGTTTCCTAGGCATATACATGAGTTGTCATTTGATCAATGGGGGATCACATCATTAGGAGAATAATGTGATGGACAAGACCCATCCGTTAGCTTAGCAACTTGATTGTTTAGTTTTACTGCTATTTCTTTCTTCATGACTTATACATGTTCCTATGACTATGAGATTATGCAACTCCCGAATACCGGAGGAACACCTTGTGTGCTATCAAACGTCACAAGTAAGTGGGTGATTATAAAGATGCTCTACAGGTGTCTCCGAAGGTGTTCGTGGTGTTGGCATAGATCAAGAATAGGATTTGTCACTCCGAGTGTCGGAGAGGTATCTCTGGGCCATCTCGGTTATACACTTCATAATAAGCCTTGCAAGCAAACGACTTATGAGTTAGCCACAAGATGATGTATTACGGAATGAGTAAAGAGACTTGCCGGTAATGAGATTAACTAGGTATAGTGATACCGACGATCAACTCTCGGGCAAGTAACATACCGATAACAAAGGGAACAATGTATGTTGTTATGTGGTTTGACCGATAAAGATCTTCGTAGAATAGAGCATCCAGGTTCCATTATTTGTTATTGACCTGAGATGAGTCTTGGTCATGTCTACATAGTTCTCGAACCCGTAGGGTCCGCACGCTTAACGTTCGATGACGATCGATATTATGAGTTTATGAGTTTTGATGTACCGAAGGTAGTTCGGAGTCCCGGATTAGATCACGAACATGACGAGGAGTCTCGGAATGTCCGAGACATAAAGATTAATATATTGGATGACTATATTCGGACACCAGAAGTGTTCCGGGTGTTATCGGATAAAACCAGAGTGTGGAGGGGATTACCGGACCCCC
>LR738714.1:182682775-182707553 GCA_902687465.1 Secale cereale
AGTATGGGCCATAGTGGGCCTATGAGGGAAAGAGAGAGGCAGCCCATAGGGCTGGCCGCCCCCCCAGGGTTCCTAGTTGGACTAGGAGCGGGGGGAGGCACCAATCTCCTTCCTTCTCCTCTCCCCCTTCCATTCCTACTCCTAGTAGGAATAGGAAAGGGTATTCCTATTCCTACTAGGAGTAGGAATCCTACTCCTATGGTGCGCCACTTCGGCCGGTCCCACCTCCCCCTTTCTCCTTTATATACGGGGGCAGGGGGCACCCAAAGAAAACAAGCAACATCGTTTAGCCATGTGCGGTGCCCCCCTCCATAGAAACACACCTCGATCATACCGTTGCAGTGCTTAGGCGAAGCCCTGCGTCGGTAGTTGCATCATCTCCGTCACCACGCCGTCGTGCTAATGAAACTCTCCCGTGAAGCTCAACTGGATCAAGAGCTCGTGGGACATCATCGAGCTGAACATGTGCTGAACGCAGAGGTGTCGTACGTTCGATGCTTGGATCGGTTGGATCGCGAAGACGTTTGACTACATCAACCGCATCACTAGACGCTTCCGCTTTCAATCTACGAGGGTACGTGGACACACTCTCCCCGCTCGTTGCTATGCTTCTAGTTGATAGATCTTGCGTGATTGTAGGAAAATTTTGAAATACTACGTTCCCCAACAGTGGCATCATGAGCCAGGTCTATGTGTAGATGATATGCACGAGTAGCACACAATGAGTAGTGGGCGATAATAGTCATACTGCTTACCAGCATGTCATACTTTGATTCGGCGGTATTGTGAGATGAAGCGGCCCGGACCGACATTGCGCGTACGCTTACGCGAGACTAGTTTCACCGTTACGAGCACTCCTTGCTTAAAGGTGACCGTCTATCTCTCTCACTTTAGTTGAATCGAGTGTGGCTACGCCCGGTCCTTGTGAAGGTTAAAACAACACATACTTGAGAAAAAATCGTTGTGGTTTTTGTATGCGTACGTAAGAACGGTTCTTGCTAAGCCCATAGCAGCCACGTAAAACTTGCAACAACAAAGTAGAGGACATCTAACTTGTTTTTGCAGGGCATGTTGTGATGTGATATGGTCAAGACGTGATGAGTTATACGTTATTGTATGAGATGATCACGCTTTGTAAAGTTATCCACAATCGGCAGGAGCCGTATGGTTGTCTCTTTATTGTATGAATTGCGAAGGCCATGTAATTGCTTTACGTTATCACTATGAGTTAGCGATAGTAGTAGAAGCAATAGTTGGCGAGACGACCACGACGCTACGATGAAGATCATGGTGTCAAGCCGGTGACGATGGAAATCATGACGATGCTTTGGAGATGGAGATCAAAAGCACAAGATGATGATGGCCATATCATGTCACATATTTTGATTGCATGTGATGTTTATCTTATTATGCTTCTTATATTGCTTAGAATGACAGTAGCATTATAAGATGATCCCTTACAAAATTTCAAGGTAAAAGTGTTCCCCCTGAGTGTGCACCGTTGCGAAAGTTCGTCGTGCCGAGACACCACGTGATGATCGGGTGTGATAAGCTCTACGTTCACATACAATGGGTGCAAGCTAGTTTTGCACACGCATAATACTCGGGTTAAACTTGACGAGCCTAGCATGTACAGACATGGCCTCAGAACACTGGAGACCGAAAGGTCGAGCGTGAATCATATAGTAGATATGTTCAACATAAGATGTTCACCATTGAAAACTACTCCATCTCACGTGATGATCGGACATGGTTTAGTTGATTTGGATCACGTGATCATTTAGATGACCAAAGGTATGTCTATCTAAGTGGGAGTTCTTTAGTAATATGATTAATTGAACTTAGTCCTGATAGTTTTTGCATATCGATGTTGTTGTAGATCAATGACCCGTGCTATCGTTCCCGTGAATTTTAATGTGTTCCTGGAGAAAGCTAAGTAGAAAGATGATGGTAGCAATTACACGGACTGGGTCCGTAACTTGAGGATTATCCTCATTACTGCACAGAAGAATTATGTCCTTGAAGCACCGCTAGGTGACAAGCCCCCTCCCTATAATGTAGACGCTTTGAAGGTCTGGCAGACACGGTCTAATGACTACTCGATAGTTCAGTGTGCCATGCTTTACGGCTTAGAATCGGGACTTCAAAGACGTTTTGAACATCATGGAGCATATGAGATATTCCAAGAGTTGAAGTTAATATTTCAAGCAAATACCCGAGTTGAGAGATATGAAGTCTCCAACAAATTCTATAGCTGCAAGATGGAGGAGAACAATTCTATCAGCGAACACTTACTCAGAATGTCTGGGTATTACAACCACATGACTCAACCTGGAGTCAAAGTTGATGAAGATAGTGTTATTGACAGCGTTCCTCAATCAGTGCCACCAAGCTATAAAGGCTTTGTGAGAAACTATAATATGCAAGGGATGCAAAAGACAATTCACGAGCTCTTCGCTATGCTCAAAGCTGCAGAGGTAGAAATAAAAAAGGAGCATCAAATGTTGATAGTTAACAAAGGCACTAGTTTCAAGAAAAAGGGCAAGGGAAAGAAGGGGAACTTCAAGAAGAATAGCAAGCCAGTTGCTACTCCCGGGAATAAACCCATGTCTGGAGCCAAGCCTGAAACTGAGTGCTTCTAATTCAAAGGGAATGGTCTCTGGGAGCGGAGCTGCCCCAAGTATTTGGCGGATAAGAAGGATGGCAAAGTGTACAAAGGTATATTTGATATACACATTATTGATGTGTACCTTACTAATGCCCGTAGTAGCGCCTGGGTATTTGATACTGGTTCGGTTGCTCATATTTGTAACTTGAAACAGGGGCTATGAATTAAGCGAAGATTATCTAAGGACGAGGTGACGATGCGCGTGGGAAAGGGTTCCACAGTCGATGTGATCGCCATCGGCACGCTACCTCTACATCTACCTTCGTGATTAGTTTTAGACCTGAATAATTGTTATTTGGTGCCAGCGTTAAGCATGAACATTATATCTGGATCTTGTTTATTGCGAGACGATTATTCATTTAAAACTGAGAATAATGGCTGTTCCATTTATATGAGTAATATCTTTTATGGTCATGCACCCTTGAAGAGTGGTCTATTCTTGTTGGATCTCGATCGTAGTGATACACATATTCATTATATTGAAGCCAAAAGATGCAAGGTTAATAATGATAGTGCAACTTGTTTGTGGCACTGCCGTTTACGTCATATTGGTGTAAAGCGCATGAAGAAACTCCATAGTGATGGACTTTTGGAATCACTTGATTATGAATCACTTGGTGCTTGCGAACCATGCCTCATGGGAAAGATGACTAAAACTTCGTTCCCCGGAACAATGGAGCAAGCAACAGATTTGTTGGAAATCATACATACTGATGTATGTGGACCGATGAGTGTTGAGGCTAGCGGCGGGTATTGTTATTTTCCGACCTTCACTGATGATTTGAGCAGATATGGGTATATCTACTTGATGAAGCACAAGTATGAAACATTTGAAAAGTTCAAAGAATTTTAGAGTGAAGTAGAGAATCATCGTAACAAGAAAATAATGTTTCTACGAACTGATCGTGGATGTGAATATTTGAGTTACGAGTTTGGTCTTCATTTGAAACAATGTGGAATAGTTTCACAACTCACGCCACCCGGAACACCACAATGTAATGGTGTGTCTGAACGTCGTAACCGTACTTTATTAGATATGGTGCGGTATATGATGTGTCTTACCGATTTACCACTATCGTTTTGGGGTTATGCTTTAGAGACAGCTGCATTCACGTTAAATAGGGCACCATCTAAATCTTTTCAGACGACGCCTTATGAACTATGGTTTGGCAAGAAACCAAAGTTGTCGTTTCTTAAAGATTCGGGCTGCGATGCTTATGTGAAAAAGCTTCAACCTGATAAGCTCGAACCCAAGTCGGAGAAATGTGTCTTCATAGGATACCCAAAGGAGACTGTTGGGTACACCTTCTATCACAGATCCGAAGGCAAGATATTCGTTGCTAAGAATCGATCCTTTCTAGAGAGGGAGTTTCTCTCGAATGAACTGAGTGGGAGGAAAGTGGAACTTCATGAGGTAATTGTACCTTCTCCCAAATTGGATAGTAGTACATCCCAGAAACTAGTTCCAGTGATTCCTACACCAATTAGTGAGGAAGCTAATGATGATGATCATGAAACTTTAGATCAAGTTACTGCTAAACATTATAGATCAACCAGAGTACGTTCCGCGCCAGAGTGGTACGGCAACCCGGTTCTGGAAGTCATGTTATGAGACCATGATGAACCTACGAACGATGAGGAAGCGATGATGAGACCAGATGCCGCAAAATGGCTTGAGGCCATGAAATCTGAGATGGGGTCCATGTATGAGAACAAAGTGTGGACTTTGGTTGACTTGCTTGATGATCGGCAATCCATTGAAAATAAATGGATCTTCAAGAGGAAGACCGACGCTGACGGTAATGTTACTGTCTACAAAGCTCGACTTGTTGCGAAAGGTTTTCGACAAGTTCAAGGAGTTGACTACGATGAGACTTTCTCACCCATAGTGATGCTTAAGTCTGTCCAAATCATGTTAGAAATTGCCGCATTTTATGATTATGACATCTGGCAAATGGATGTCAAAACTGTATTCCTGAATAGATACCTCAAAGAGGAGTTGTATATGATCCAACCTGAAGGTTTTGTCGATCCTAAAGGTGCTAACAAGGTATGCAAGCTCCAGCGATCCATCTATGGACTGGTGCAAGCATCTCGGAGTTGGAAGATAAGCTTTGATGAGGTGATCAAAGCATATGGTTTTATATAGACTTTTGGAAAAGCCTGTATTTACAAGAAAGTGAGTGGGAGCTTTGTAGCATTTCTGATATTATATGTGGATGACATATTGTTGATTGGAAATGATATAGAATTTCTGGATGGCATAAAAGGATACCTGAATAAGAATTTTCCAATGAAAGACCTCAGTGAAGCTGCTTAGATATTAGGCATTAAGATCTATAGAGATAGATCTAGACGCTTAATTGGACTTTCACAAAGCACATACCTTGATAAAGTTTTGAAGAAGTTCAAAATGGATCAGTCAAAGAAAGGGTTCTTGCCTGTGTTACAAGGTGTGAAGTTGAGTAAGACTCAATGCCCGACCACTGCAGAAGATAAAGAGAAAATGAAAGTCATTCCCTACGCCTCATCCATAGGATCTATCTTGTATGCAATGCTGTGTACCAGACCAGATGTGTGCCTTGCTATAAGTTTAGCAGGGAGGTACCAAAGTAATCCATTAGTTGATCACTGGACAACGGTCAAGAACATCCTAAAGTACCTCAAAAAGACAAAGGATATGTTTCTCGTTTATGAAGGTGACATAGAGCTCGTCGTAAACGGTTACGTCGATTCAAGCTTTGACACTGATCCGGATGACTCTAAGTCACAAACCGGATATGTATTTTTATTGAACGGTGGAGCTGTCAGTTGGTGCAGTTCCAAGCAGAGCGTCGTGGTGGGATCTACGTGTGAAGGGGAGTACATAGCTGCTTCGGAAGCAGCAAATAAAGGAGTCTGGATGAAGGAGTTCATATCCGATCTAGGTGTAATACCTAGTGCATCGGGACCAATGAAAATCTTTTGTGACAACACTGGAGTAATAGCCTTGGTGAAGGAATCTAGGTTTCACAAGAGAACAAAGCACATCAAGAGACGCTTCAATTCCATCCGCGATCAAGTCAAGGAGGTAGACATAGAAATTTGCAAGATACATACGGATCTGTATGTTGCAGACCCGCTGACTAAGCCTCTTCCACGGGCAAAACATGATCATCACCAAGACTCCATGGGTGTTAGAATCATTACTATGTAATCTAGATTATTGACTCTAGTTCAAGTGGTAGACTGAAGGAAATATGCCCTAAAGGAAATAATAAAGTTGTTATTTGTATTTCCTTATATCATGATAAATGTCTTTTATTCATGCTAGAATTGTATTAACCGGAAACTTAGTACATGTGTGAATACATAGACAAAACAGAGTGTTCCTAGTATGCCTCTACTAGACTAGCTCATTGATCAAAGATGGTTATGTTTCCTAGCCATAGACATGGGTTGTCATTTGATCAACGGGATCACATCATTAGGAGAATGATGTGATGGACAAGACCCATCCATTAGCTTAGCAACTTGATCGTTTAGTTTTACTGATATTGCTTTCTTCATGACTTATACATGTTCCTATGACTATGAGATTATGCAACTCCGGAATACCGGAGGAACACCTTGTGCGATATTAAATGTCACAGCATAACTGGGTGATTATAAAGATGCTCTACAGGTGTCTCCGAAGGTGTTCGTGGTGTTCGCATAGATCAAGAATAGGATTTGTCACTCCGAGAGTCGAAGAGGTATCTCTGGGCCCTCTCGGTAATACACTTCATAATAAGCCTTTCAAGCAAATGACTAATGAGTTAGTCACGAGATGATGTATTACGGAACGAGTAAAGAGACTTGCCGGTAACGAGATTAACTAGGTATAGTGATACCGACGATCAAAACTCGGGCAAGTAACGTACCGATGACAAAGGGAACAACGTACGTTGTTATGAGGTTTGACCGATAAAGATCTTCGTAGAATATGTAGGAGCCAATATGAAATCCAGGTTCCGCTATTGTTTATTGATCGGAGATGAGTCTTGGTCATGTCTAAATAGTTCTTGAACCCGTAGGGTCCGCACGCTTAACGTTCGATGACGATCGATATTATGAGTTTTGATGTACCGAAGGTAGTTCGGAATTCCGGATGAGATCACAGACATGAAGAGGAGTCTCGGAATGTCCGATACATAAAGATTAATATATTGGACGACTATATTCTGACACCGGAAGTGTTCCGGGTGTTATCAGATAAAACCAGAGTGCCGCAGGGGGTTACCGGAACCCCCCCCCAAGGGAGTATGCGCCATATTGGGCCTATGAGGGAAAGAGAGATGCAGCCCATAGGGCTGGCCGCGCCCCCCTAGGGTTCCTAGTTGGACTAGGAGAGGGGGAGGCGCCCCTCTCCTTCCTTCTCCTCTCCCCCTTCCTTTTCTACTCCTAGTAGAAATAGGAAAGAGGATTCCTATTCTTACTAGGAGTAGGAATCCTACTCCCATGGCACGCCCCTTGGGCCGGCCGCACCTCCCCCTTGCTCCTTTATATATGGGGGGTAGGGGGCACCCAAAGACACACAAGCAAAATCGTTTTAGCCGTGTGCGGTGCCCGCCTCCACTAAAACACACCTTGGTCATACCGTTGCAGTGCTTAGGTGAAGCCCTGCGCCGGTAGTTGCATCATCTCCGTCACCACGCCATTGTGTTGATGAAACTTTCCCTTGAAACTCAACTAGATCAAGATCCTGTGGGACGTCATCGAGCTGAACGTGTGCTGAACGTGGAGGTGTTGTACATTCGGTGCTTGGATTGGTTGGACCGCGAAGACGTTCGACTACATCAACCGCGTCACTAGACGCTTCCGCTTTCGGTCAACGAGGGTACGTAGACACACTCTCCCCACTCGTTGCTATTCTTCTATTAGATATATCTTGCGTGATCGTAGGAAAATTTTGAAATACTACGTTCCCTAACACTAGAGGCCCAAGCATGTTCAGGGGGATTGTGCCCCCTCGGTGACCTGCCGCACCACCTCTTCGTCCTATAAATTCCCAAATATTCCAAAAACCCAAGGGGATTAGATATATCAGATGTTTCACCGATGCAAGCTTGTGTAGCCACGAAAAACCAATCTAGACCCTGTTCTGACACTCCACCGAAGGGGGAAATCATCACTGCTGGCTATCTTCATCATCCCAGCGACCACCAGGATGAGAAGGGAGTAGTTCCCCCTCGGGGCTAAGGGTTTGTACTAGTAGCTATGTGTTTTAATCTCTCTCTCTCTCTCTCTCTCTCGTGTTCTTTAGATGGAACGATCTTGATGTATCGCGGGCTTTGTTAATATAGTTGGATCATATGGTGTTTCTCCCTCTCTATCTTGTTATGATGAATTGAGTTTTCCCTTTCAGATTTCGTTTTATCGAATTGAATAATTTTATGGATTTGAGAACACCTGATGTATGTCTTGCTATGAATACCCATGGTGACAATGGGGTATCATATTGATTCACATGATATGTGTTTTTGCACTCAACTCACGGATTTCCGAGGTGACATTGGGGTAATCTATGCATAGGGGTTGATGCACGTTCTCATCTTTGTTTCTCCGGTAGAAATCTTGGGGCACTCTTTGAGGTTCTTTGTGTTGGATTGAGTATTATGAATCTGAATTTGTTTTGGTGTTATTTTAGTACAAAATCTTGATAGATCGATCGAAAAGAATAACTTGGTGTTATTTTAGTATGAACTCTTGATAGATCAATCGAAAAGAATAACTTGGTGTTATTTTATTACGAACTCTTGGATAGATCGATCAGAAAGAATAGCTACAAACAATCCCTTCTTATGTCCCCCTCTAGATAGGAACTATGGAGTGATTCTTCCTCGCACGTTGAGGGATGCTTATTTGATCTAATTATACTACCATTGTTGAGAGATTGCACTAGCAAAAGTGCGGATCCTAGGCCTCATTTTCAAGCATTACAATACCGTTTGTGCTCTCTTTTGTTACTTGCTACATTGTTGTTTTTATTTTTACTATTACAAAAATCAATATCTACCATCCATATTACACTTGTATCACCATCACTTTGCCGAAATAGTGCACCTATACAATTTACCATTTTATTTGGTGTGTTGGGGACACAGGAGACTCTTTGTTATTTGGTTGCAGGGTTGTTTGAGAGAGACAATCTTCATCCTATGCTTCCCACGGATAGATAAACCTTAGGTCATCCACTTGAGGGAAAATTGCTAGTGTCCTACAAAATTTTGTGCTTGGAGGCCCAACACGAGTCTACAAGAATAATGTTGCATAGTAAACATCAAGCTCTTTTCTGGCGCTGTTGCCGGGGAGGTGAGAGCTTGAAGGTATATCTTTAGATCTTGCAATCAAATATTTTAGTTTCTTGTTTTATCACTAGTTTGGTTTTGTAAAAGAAAATTACAAAAAAATGGAATTTAGGTGGTCTCATGTTGTTCATCTTTATAATGTATTTCTTGAAAATGATGGAAAGGAAAATTGTGCTCAATTTATAGAAGAAAAATTCAATAAAATGTTTGGCATAAATTGCTTGGATGATGAGCGTGATTGCAATGTTTTTAGTATGAATTCTATAATTAACCAAAGTACTAATGATGATTGCGCTAGTCATGACAAAAATATTTCTTATAAGCATGTCAATTTTTGTGGAGTGGAAAGACTTTGTCAAGACATGCCTTATGGGTATGATAGATTTTGTAAGAGGCCTAAACATGATAGAACCAATTTTTTGCTCAAAATGATAGATACGTTTGCTACAAAATTTTGTTCTCTTTATCCTATTTCTTGTGAACTTTGCAATAAAGTTGGTCACCTTAATTTCCAATGCATGCTTATTCATGATCGAATCGTGTCCAAATACTGCAATAATTTGATCACCCTTGAACTTTATAATGAACTTTGTTTATTTTTGGGGTGTGAAGAATTGTCACATAAAAATGGTTGGTTTGAAGCTTTCATATTCATAGACCATGTTGAAACTAATTCGAAAGAAATACATATGTTTTGCACGGTAAATTGCAATGAATTCTTATATTGCCAACTTTAGAAAGACAGGAAAACCAATAGAATATAAAAGGAATACTAATGAAAGGGTAAATATTTCTACTTTCCCTCCTATTGTCTCTCATGATGAAATAGGTGACGAGAAGGAGCTCCTTATTCAACCAATCTCATCAATAAGAAGTTCCGAAAAAATAATTAAACCCACACATGATGTGGTGAAGAAGAAGAAAAGAAGAAAGAGTAGAGGTAAAAAGGTATGCTTCCCAAATGATGTCGCTCCTATTACTATTGTGCCTCATGAGTGTGAATTGAAAATAATTGTGGAAGATGATACACTTGATGATGATTTTGCTATGCCTATGGACTGTTGTGATGACTATGATTGGGAAGATAATCATACTTCTTATAATCTTGAAAATATTTTTGGCACCAACTTGGGAAATTATGAGGATAATAATTGTTATACTATTGGTGCCATTCGTACCATTGATGATGAGAGTGATTATGCTTATGATGTGCCAAGCCACAAGCTTGGGGATGCTATGTTTGATGAGAATGACATGTTTGATAATTTATTTGATGGAATTAATGTTTGTCCCAAGCTTGGGGATGCTATGATTAATGAAGATGATCTATTTAGCTCCTCTACTTTGATGATCCAATTTGTTATGATGATTGTGTGCCTCCTATTTATGATGATTGCAACATATATGAAAGTGGGTTTGGAAGAGTGTCAAGTTTAGATAATATTTATCCCACTATATTGGAGGGTGTTGACTATTATTATAATGATAAAAGTGTATTTGGAGAGGTCATGACTTTATTTAGTAATGATTCCCCTATTTTGGAAGAGGTTTCAATTGACTATGATGAGAACAAAGTTGCTACTTATGATGATTATTGTGATGGTACTTATGTTATAAAAAGTAGTGATAATTATTGTCATAATTTTGAATATCATTTTTCTGATCGTTAATCTTTTAGTGTGGAAATAATTTATAGTATTCATGAGAAGAAATTTGTTTATGTTGAGAGTAATAAAAATTCTATGCATGTGGATCATGAAAGGAATGCTTTGTGTGATGGTTATATGAATCCATTCATGATTCTATTTAAAATTATTATGAGAGAGGAACTTATCATTCATGATGCTCTCGTTATGTTTCAATTATTTACTTCTATGTTAGCATCACTGAAATCGTCATGCCTAGCTAAAAGGCATTATAGAAAAGTGCTTGTGGGAGACAACCCAACATATACCCCTACTGTTTCATGTGTTCACATGGTTATTCTACTGTAGTAATCATGTTTTATAGTTTTTGTTTCAATAAAATGCCATGTAAAGTCTTTGGGATAGTGTGGATGATATTTGACTTGATTTTGTGAAAAACAAAAAGTTTTGTGTCCAGTGCAGAAAATTCTATATATGACTGGATCGTGCTAATTTTCTGAAAGTTTTACACATGAATGATATATAAATTTCTACGTTACCCTAAATTTTCAGATTTGCTTGAGTTGCAGAAGTTTGGTCATTTGCCAAATCATTACACATTGTGTTGTTTTTGGCAGATTCTGTTTTCAATGCATAGTTTGCTTGTTTTCTAGTTTCTATGGCTTATATTGGTCAATATAAATTGTAGAAATGATATGGTATAGTAGGCATTGTGTGAGATCAAATATGAACCTTCTCTTTGACAGTACCCAAAGTGAATGATTTGTTTTATCATACTAACCCATCTCATAAAGTCCGCTAAGTTTTGTGTGATTGAGTTTTCAAGTTTCGGGTGAGATATCGATATGAGGAGAATGAGGAGTGGAAAATACTAGGCTTGGGGATTCCCAATGCAGCCCCAAGGTAATATTCAGGGAATACCCAAGCAACTAAGCTTGGGGATGCCCCGGAAGGCATCCCCTCTTTCATCTTCAACATTATCGGTAACCTCACTTGGAGCTATATTTCTATTCATCACATAATATGAGTTTTGCTTGGAGCATAATTTTATTTTGTGAAGATTTGCTTGCTGATATTTATAGTAATTTATTACAACTATTACTTCAATAAAAATGTCAAGTATAGCCTTTACCATGCTTATTCTGCAAGTCTATATGTTGTTGTTTGAAAGCAGAAAGTTTTCTATCATTGTCTGAATTCTTCTAGATAGTCAGAACATGATAAAATCTTGAAATTTTTGCAGTGACCATTAATAAGTTCTCTGTATCGTGGTAATTTTTCAGAATTTTTTGAGCTAGGGAAGTATGAGTAAAATTGCACTCTTTACAGATTGTCCTGTTTAGACAAATTGCTGTTATGTTTGCATTGTTTGCATATGTTTTCGTGTTTAATGATTCTATTTGAGGATAGGAGTATTAAATATGCAGAGGAATTTAGTATGCAATGATAAATTATAATTGTAGTGATTTGCTACAGTAGATAATGATAAGTTTGTGCATTGATTTGTACTAACTAATCTCACGAGTTCTTGTTGAGTTTTGTGTGGATGAAGTTTCTAAGATTTAGGGAAATAGTGATATAAAAGGAATTAAGGAGACCCAAAAGCTCAAGCTTGGGGATGCCCCAAGATAATATTTCAAGAAGTCTCAAGCATCTAAGCTTGGGGATGCACGCGGTAGGCATCCCACCTTTTTTCATCAATAAATATTGGTTAGTATCGGTTGAGCCTAAGTTTTTGCTTCTTCACATGAGTTGTGCTATTCTTCGAATGTCATTTTATTTTGTTTTGTTTCCTGTTTTAATAAGATACTTAGATCTGAAAGTTTTTAAATAAAAGAGAGTCTTCGGTTAGATACCCATTTACATAACTACTCTCTTGATCTTCACTTATATCTTTTTGGAGTAGTTTACTCTTGTGCTTCACTTATATCATATGAGCAAATTATTGAAGGAATTGAATATCATGAAGTTGGAAATTATATGTTGATATTATGCCTAGTAGTAGCTTCACATTGGGTTTAGAAAGTGAAATCTTTTGAAGCTTGACAATCACAATATTGGTCATATAAGAAATTCATGAATGGTTAGTATAAGGAAGAGAACTTTCACGTGGAAATATATTATCTAGGATTTTAGTGTCAAAACTCACGGATCTCGGGTAGGGGGTCCCGAACTATGCGTCTGAGGATCGATGGTAACAGGAGGCTGGGGACATGATGTTTACCCAGGTTCGGGCCCTCTCGATCGAGGTAATACCCTACTTCCTGCTATATTAATATGGATGAATATGATTACAAGAGTTGATATACCTCGAGATCGTAATGGCTAAACCCTAGAGTCTAGCCTATGAGGATGTTATGATTCTCTAGCCACTACGGACTAACCCTCTAGTTTATATATGCACTGGAGGGCCTAGGGGTTGTACATAACCGACTTGCAGAGGAAGGAAAGATTACACCCATACATAAAACCTGCCATTATACGAATACAGGAGTCCTATCCGGATATGAGAGTCAATCTTCAGCAATGATCTTCATGGCCCACCAGTCCGGCCCACCACAAGTTATCCGACCACACGAGGACCCCTCAATCCAGGGTTCCCTCAGTAGCCCCTGAACCTGTCTTCGATGTCGATGAGTTCGGCTTCCGTATTGTCTTCGGCATTGCAAGGCGGGTTCCTTCTTCCGAACATATCTTCTGCAATAAACGTACTGTGTCCAGCTCCGCAAGGTTAATACAACCCTTAGCCTCGAAGGCAAGGCTTTTGAAAGAAAATGAATAGTGTGTCTTTACTGACAACTTTTTGGTTAAGCGTCGCGTCCATCCCACTAACATATCAAACCGTTTTATTTGGTCCTGGTTTCATGTTTCGAGGTATATCCTCATTGAAACTTCTTATCAGAATAGAGATCGTGCCCGTTTATTGTGGGATCCTTATCAATGTGACGTGAGCATCCACACCGCACATTACGCACGGCCGCTTTGGGAACCAGCGAGGTTTATGGCTAAAGTGGGGGAACCATCTGTATTCATGGAGTTATAAAAGGATACCAATCCCTTTTGTCAGCCCCACGCCTTCCTCAAGCTCGAGTTCTCCAATCTTCCTAGCCCCAGCACCCTCATCTCTTGCGCCCATCGTTCCCCGTTCCTCAACCACCGCTTCCTTCCCCAACAATGGCCGGATCCAGCGCCAGGGGCAAGTGGGAGGCCTCCACTGTCACTGAGAAAACTTTGGAGGATCTTCAGAGCGCGGGCTACCTCGCTCCTGATATTGCGCACCGAGTCCCCGCCAAGGGCCAGGTGGTTCCCGTCCTAGAGGTGGGTGAGAGAGTAGTGTTTCTCTCGCACTTTGTTAGGGGGCTAGGGTTTCTGCTCCACCCCTTTGTTCGGGGTTTGCTGTTTTTCTACGAGCTAGACTTCCACGATCTAGCCACAAACTCAATCCTTCACATCTCCGCTTTTATAGTGGTGTGTGAAGCTTTCCTCCACGTCCCTCCACACTTCGGGCTATGGCTCAAAACCTTCAACGTGAAGCCGAAGGTGGTGGATGGGCAGCATGCAGAGTATGGGGGTGCCATGGTAAGCAAGCTCCCGAATGCAACTTGGCCAAAAGGGTCGCTCGTGGAGACGAACAAGGTCTGGCAGCAGGAGTGGTTCTACATCACCGAACCCCGCGACGCCAAATGGGCGGCCGAACCTGCTTTTAGATCTTGACCCCCGGGGAGGTTGACCTCCTGGACAGAGAAGAGTCCGAACTAGGGGTCTCAAATTGAGGTGACAGCACTACAGAGCCGTGTGTCTAGCGTGATTTCCAAGGTCTACTAGCTCTCGACTGTAGTCCAGGTAATGCTGGCCCGGCTTGTCCTTCCTTGCCAAAGCCAGGGCTCCTCCCTATGGGAGTTCGATCCAGCAGGAGAGCGGTCCCTGAAGCATCTCTTTGGCTTTATGCACAAAGAGATCTGGAAGCATCTCTTCAAGAGGCAGAAGGAGTGGCCGAATGAAACCGAGGACGCGGGCTACAGTACCGTGTTCTCCGCCCTAGAGGTAATGGAAAATTCCGCCTAACATATATCCTTTTTCTTATTTAATAGTAATAGGAGTTGGAGTTTTTGCGTGATATACAGGGCTGGGCGAAGAAGGCAATCCGGATGAAGTGTCCGGAGCCCTTGCCTGAATACCCAGAATTGCCTCGAGTGACGGCGATGCTGGTCCCGGTGCCATACATGGCGCCGGTCAAGAATCCCAAGAAGAAGGGCAAGGAGGCCGAAGACAGCCCCCGCCCTAAGGACGAGAAGTCTGAGAAGATCAATATCATCTCCTCCTAAGAGGAGGAGGATAACGAAGAAGAAGAAGAAGAGCCCCCTGCGCAAGGCAGGGGGACGAAGAGGGGGGCTGCCGCTGACGTGGGCACGACCGTACCCCGAAGGAGGCTAAACCTCTCTACTCGTTCAGTCTCATCATCCGAACAGAGCTTTGTGATGAAGCCCAGGGAGAAGCCCCCGACCGAAACGTCAGTTTGTCCGGATATATTAACTGATGCAACTTTATTTATTTAGCATTTTCATACTTAGTATTTCTCACCTGCAAACCTACAGCCCTCCCCGATCAAACCCTGACGCCTCCTTATCGGAGGATAACTCTCTAGGACCTGGTGAGACGGAGAGTGACCCGTTGGTCCGAGCTCCATCGCCCGTGATCGGCGCGGACACCGAAGTGTCTTCCCAGCTGGTGTCTTCCGCTCAAGGAGATGGCGGCGGGGCAAGTGACAGGGCGACCGAGGGTAACACCTCGGCTGCCGCTGACCATGGGGTAATAATCCCCATGGAGACTGAAGACGGGGGGCCGAAACAATCTGGGGCCCCATCAAACACTGTGTTGGAGCCTAGCGCGGCTTCGGGGTCTGAAGACTAGACTCCACAGATGGGGGAGGTTACGACGGCACCCGGATTCAATCCGAAGGCATCGGACCCTATGGAGGGAGCACTGCAAAGTGCTTCCGTCATGGAGGAACACCGCACCGTGATGGGTGCGGTGATGAAGAAGATTTAGTCCGTCAAAGGCGGACTAAATGAAGCCTTCAACAGCCTGTTAATAGGCTTTGAGATAAGCAATTTAATGTTCTTTATGGAACTTTTATTTGTTTTATATGCACATAGATAGCCAGTAGCCCCTGATGCTTTGCGTGATTCTGAACAAAATCGGACAAAGTATCCATAGTGTAGCAAGCTTATAGAGCCGAACTGTTGTGCTTCTGTTATATGAACATGCTTCACTAGTAACGGCAACTGCACGAGATGCAGAGGTTGTCGAACGAAACTGGAAGCACTTGTTGGCCAACGCGGACCTCGACCGCGTCAACCAGCATTTAGATGAAACACAAGGTATGCTCAAGGTATATTAAGATGTCAAGAAGACTAATAATATCAATTGAGTATGGGTATAAACTCTTTTATGATATTCTGTATTACGCAGTTGGCGCCACTGAGCTCGAGGACCTCAAGGGCAGGCTCGTGAAGGCCAAGGAGGAGGCCGAGGCGAGCAAGGCGATTGCTGACAAAGCGGTTGCCGAACTAGAGGCCGAAAAGGCCGCGTGCGAGAAGCACCATGCTCGGGTGTCCGAAGTCGAGGTTGAGCTCAACGATGCCATTCGCAAATGCCAGGCATGGGAAAAGAAGGCTTCAGAACAAGATTCCAAGCTTGCTGAAGCAGTTAAGGCTGCCCAAGATGCGCGAAGCGAGTCGCGCAGCGGTTGTGAAGAAAGCAAGCAAGCACGACAAATAGCATCTGGTAAGACTTTTCTCTTGCAGAGCATCTTCGTAGGGCAGAAGTATCTTGGGCTGACACGGTTATGGAGTTATCCAAGCGTGTTTGTTGATCTTTCGAGGAGCAGTGCTGACGCTGCCCAATACTTCCGAGCCCAGGAGGGGAACGACATGGAGAAGTTGTTTTGGTCGCAGTTCTATGCACCAAAGCATCCGGTGCCCCTCAACGACCAGATGAAGTAGTTGGTCGAGCTGCATAATATGGCGGGTTCGGCCATGAAGGTCTTAATAGTCTGGCTATGGCCCGCTGATTCCCTCCCAAGTAGCTACTTCAGATTGGTGAAGCGGCTCATTGAGGTGAGTCTGCGGGTCGATGCATTGAAGCGTTCGTCCTGCATAGAAGATGCTCGGATGGCCTTTGCTCGTGTAAAAGTGCACTGGGCGAAGATGAGGGCGCAAGATATAGCTACTGCTGGCCCACCCGCAGGCAAGGAGCACCGCAAGCCGGAGAAATACTTCGAGGACGTCATAGAAGGCGCCCGCCTTGTAGAAGGCCAGTGCTCAAAGGATATTATCTTCGAGTAATTGTATTCGGTTGTAAAGACTTGAGCTTATGAACCAATGTATATAATTTTTGCGCTATTATGAATGTGAGCGACTTTTACCTCCCGTGTGGCTATTTATATAATTCTGAAAGTTTCCAGTCGTCGGCTTCAGCCCCCATGTACGTAGTACTGGGGTGTTCGGTCATATGCATATACACTCTTTATCCAACGTCTTGGTCCGTGTAGGAGGTGTATGCGGAGCGAACCAGGCAATCAGACTATGCGGCGTTATTGCTTTCACTTAGCCATGGGAGTTTCACAAGTGGGGCTAGGTACTAGCCCCTGGTGCGGATATGATATTTCTGAATTAAGGTATCCAATTGCACCTGGCTGGGCGAAAAAACCAACCCTTCGTATAACACGGGGTAGATCTCTATCGATTGTAGTATAAAACTAAGTCACCGGATTGCGGACCAGGTTCTCACCTATCATGACAGTCAATTTTCGGCTTTCTCTACTGAGGTACTTTACCGAACGAGCCGGGAGTACAATCGCAGTAGTTCTCCCTTTGCACCCTAGCCGAACAATCGGGAACGTAGGGGTAAGCACAGGAGCCGGGAACCCAACTATAGACCCAAGACACGATTCGGAACTGATGCATATAAGGCAAATATCTAGGACGCCGAACACTCCTTATAGGTGTTCGGACTTTTTGACATATACCGGGCTGAATACAACCCCTAATAATGGACCATGTTGACAAGGCACATGTAACGATCTGATACGGGGAGAGAACATAGGTGGTGAGAGAATAAAACTCCAAACATAATGTAAACCAAGTTGTTTCGTAAAATATCCTGTTATAGTATGGCGAGCCGTATGTTTACTGATAATGCCGATAACTTTCTTGGACATTTTACATGTCAGGGAAGTACAAAACAAAAAGAAAAGAAAAAGGTTTACACAGGGTCTTAATCCAAAAAGAAACCTTAGCGCGGGTCCCTGCTGCATGTCTGCGCCGTTTTCTCCTTTGTGATGTGTCCGTGAAGGGGGGTGTGATGGCCATCTGTAAAATAGAAAATAAAAAGGAAAAACCTGGAAAAGAAAATTAATCCAGCGTGGACATTAACAAAAACTGGTTCGTTTAGTGAACCTTGAAAGATAATTTTTGAGTCCGAATAGGGTCGAGCCGAACTATGGACTATTTGTATACAGTGTGCCCCCAGCGCAGCCCAAGGGATTTTGAGGGCATAATTATGTACACGAGGCACGTATGCTATCGCCTTATGGGGCAGTCGATGGGGGCGTAACTGCTAATCTAGCTCAGGTTCATCTGAGCTGCCGCACTGAGGCGTATGCCGGACATGTTTAACTGTGTCCGCGGTTTTAACGATCAATAAGTTGTCCGGCTTGAATAGGCCATTTTAGACTTTGGCTATTAAAGCCGCAGTGTCCTCCTCCGTACGGAGAGAGCGCTCCATATTTCCATTGACCATGATGAAGCCACGTGGTCCAGGCATTTTAAGCTTTCGATAAGCATAATGCGGGACTGCATTAAAGCGGGCAAAGGCCGTTCTTCCGACTAGTGCATGGTAGCCACTTCGGAATAGAGCTATGTCGAAGACTAGCTCTTCACTTCGAAAGTTATCGGGAGAGCCAAATACGACTTCCAATGTTAAAGAGCCCGTGCAGCGGGATTCAATGCCCGGTATCACTCCTTTAAAGGCCGTGCTATTGGCTTGATTCTTGATGGGTCGATCCCCATCTTGCGGACAGTGTCCTAATATATCATATTAAGACTGCTACCGCCGTCCATGAGGACCCGGGTGAGATGGTATCCATTTATTATTGGGTCAAGCACTAGAGCAGCTGAACCCCCATGACGGATACTAGTCGGATGATCCCTGCGATCGAAAGTAATCGGACAGGCCGACCATGGGTTGAATTTGGGGGCAATAGGCTCGACGACGTAGACATCTCGTAGTGCGTGCTTGCGCTCCCTATTTGGGATATGAGTGGCACATATCATGTTCACTATTTTGATCTCCGGTGGAAAATTCTTCTTTCCCCCTGTGTTCGACTGGCGAGGTTCGTCCTCGTTTTAGCTCTGAGATTCCTTTCCCTTGTGTTCAGCGTTAAGCTTGCCGGCCTGCTTGAAGACCCAACAATTATGGTTGCTATGGTTTGCAGGTTTCTCTGGGGTGCCATGGATTTGGCAGGGCCTATCTAATATTTTATCCAAGCTAGATGGACCATCTTGTTGCCTTTGAATGGCTTCTTCCATTGACCGGGTCTGGAGCCGCTGAATCCGGCATTTACCATTGTATCATCTGGGCTTCCAGCATTGTTTCGACGTTTGTGTTTGTTATGTCGTGGCTTTCCATTGTCGTCCCTGACTTCGGATGATCTAGGGTCACTGGTGCTGCTACGAGCTAACCAGTTGTCCTCGCCCACGCAAAAACAGGTCATGAGTGTAGTTAGGGCGGCCATTGCACTACTAGGAAAAGGGCTATATATAGGATTGTTACTAATGGCGCACCAGACATGCGGTGCACCATTAGTATATACTAATGGCGCACCATGTGTTGGTGCGCCATTAGTATCCAAATACTAATGGCGCACCGTTGATGTGGTGCGCCATTAGTAACAATTTTTTTTCATTTTATTTTCAAAACTACTAATGGCGCACCAGTGGATAGTGCGCCATTAGTAGTTAAACTACTAATGGCGCACCACATCCACGGTGCGCCATTAGTATTTTTTTTCTTCAAATTTTGCTTTTTTTTTTAATTTTCAAAACTACTAATGGCGCACCGTGGGAGTGGTGCGCCATTAGTAGTTAAACTTACTAATGGCGCACCACATCCACGGTGCACCATTAGTAAATTTTTTTCAAATTTTGCTTTTATTTATTTTATTTTATTTTCAAAACTACTAATGGCGCACCATCGGAGTGGTGCACCATTAGTAGTTAAACTTACTAATGGCGCACCACTCCCACGGTGCGCCATTAGTATTTTTTTTTCATATTTTTTTCATATTTTTTTATTTTTCTCAAAACTAGTAATGGCGCATCGTGGGAGTGGTGCGCCATTAGTAGTTGAACTACTAATGGCGCACCACTCCCACGGTGCGCCATTACTAACTTGGCCATTACGGCACCCCCCCCCCCCGTGGACCGCCTTTTCCAGTTCAAAAAATAAATAAAAGAAAATGATGTAAATGTCAAAAAAAATAAAAGAAAATAAGTTTCCCATGTGATATGTGGTCTACTTGTTGGGAAAATTTACAAATATGAATTTTGACTTTATTTGCAAAATAGTTCTGGAATTTTGTAAAACGGGCATAACTTTTGCATAAATTTTTTTTTCCCAAAATATAATACGTAATATGACCGGGAAGTTTGAAATATATTTTCAAAATTTCATCATACTCATGAACATTAACAAACTCCTAGACATCAAGAAGGGTTAATAGGATTGATATAATAGATATATCAACAAGTGCTTGTGAAGTGAGCTGGTGCTGGGGTTGGATAGAACTACGAAGTTAAGCATGCTCGGGCTGGAGTAGTGTGAGGATGGGTGACCTTATCAGAAGTTTGACCAATTTTTTTTACTAATGGCGCACTTATATGTAGTGCGCCATTAGTATGCCAAAGCACCTGGGTATATATGGCCCCCTGGGAGGCATACTAATGGCGCACCGTGCCCTACACTAATGGCGCACCAGTGGTGCGCCATTAGTATACCAGATACTAATGGCGCACCAGAGGTGCGCCATTAGTAAAAAATACTAATGGCGTGCTACTAATGGCGCACCAGTAGTGCGCCATTAATGGCCAAAACCGGTGCGCCATTAGTAGGCCTTTTTCTAGTAGTGTTGTCCTCGGCTTTTCCTGTCCGAGGTGTCTAGCTAGCCATTCGTCCCGGACACTGTGTTTGAAGGCCGCTAAGGCTGCAGTGTCTGGACAGTCGACGATTTGGTTCTTCTTAGTAAGAAACCGATTCCAAAGCTTGCGGGCTGACTCCCAGGGTTGTTGAATTATGTGACTTGGGTCGTCAGCATCCGGGGGCCGGACATAGGTCCCTTGAAAATTGGCCCGAAAAGCATCCTCAAGTACTTCCCAGCTCCCACTGGAATTCTCTGGGAGGCTGTTTAGCCAGTGCCGAGCTTGTCCTTGCAGTTTGAGGGGTAAGTATTTAATGGCGTGGAAATCATCACCGCGAGCCATGTGGATGTGAAGAATAAAGCCTTCTATACAGACGGCAGGATCTGTCGTCCCATCATATGCCACGATGTTCACGGGTTTAAACCCTTCTGAAAAATCATGATCCAACACCTCATCGGTGAAGCACAGAGGGTGTGCAGCACCCCTGTATTTTGCTGTGTCATGGCGTATGTTCGATGGTTGTGATGTTCGGTATTGACCCCGAACTGGTATATGACCGGCATGATTGGTTTGATAGCCGCCGTCCTGTGCGGGAGCACGGTCCCTGGATCCGTAGATGATTCTGGTCTTGCCATCCTTTTTGTTCGGGTCCTCACGTAAATCGTGTTTCTGGGCCTGAGCCGCATCCTCCTTTCCTTTACGGGTTGACGGTGCGGGCTTGTGCACGCCGTTGCTAGCCACTCTGTCCCGTCCGCCCAGCCTGGTTTATCGGCGGTGTTGTTCTTTGGCGATATAGGCGCAGTGGCCTCGTTGTCAAATTTGGGCAGTACTTTATGCTTGGGATAGCCTTTGGTTTGGCGATTATAGCCATATTTTTGCTCAGCATCTAGCACTTCGTTCCATCTATCATTAAGCGTGTCATGTGCGGCTCGAAGCTGTCCCTGATGCTTTTTCAGGCTCGTCGCGGTGGCAATAAGCCTCTAATGGAAGCGTTTTTGTTCTAAGGGTTCTTCTGGGATGATATATTCGTCATCGCCCAGGCTGACATCCTCTTCGAAAACAAGTTCATAATCGATGTCTTCGGCATCGCTGTCATCGGAGAGCGTTTTCGGGCTATGTTCGCCGTCCTCTCGCTCGTCCTGCTCCAACGCTGGATCCGCGGGGTTTTCGGCTTGCTCCGGACTGTCACCGTCATTAGTGACAGTGTTGATATCTTTCCCTTTACGGGATTTAGTTCGGCGCTTCAGGCGCCGACGTTTGGGAGGTTCTTCGAGAGGCTTGTCCTTTCTGGGATCGTTTTCGTCATCGCCCTCCTTCTCCTTAGGTGTATCCACCATATACACATCGTATGACGATGTGGCTGTCCATCGCCCCTTGACGGGCTGATTTTGGTCTAGATTTGCTTCGGCTTCGAGGTCCATCCCCTCGAAGTCTTCGGAAGCGTAGACAAGTAGATCAGTTAGATCTTCAACCGTGGCTACCAAGTGGGTGGTGGGTGGGGAGAAAAATTATCCATCATCAGCCTCCAGTTCGAATCGGATATAATTCAGCTGTGTGTCCACAGCTAAGGAGAGAGATTTTAACGAGTTCAACACATCGCCAAAAGGAGAGTATCGGAAGATATCTGCAACGCTGAATTCGGTGATAGGCGCCTGATCGAGCTTGAAGGGCGTAGATATGCATGGTTTGGAACTTCCGACCGGAGACGAGTCCGGGGTTACGGTAACACAGATCGAGTTGGGTTCGTGTGTGGCTCCAAGGCCATTGAGTCTGCGGCTTCCGCGGCGGGGTTAAGCTTCCCATCCTCGGGTGACGCGATGTGTTCTGGATCTAAGGCCAGAACGGTTACAGGTGCTATTTCCTGGTCCGATGATAGAGTTAGGTCATGTTCTTCGTGGTGGGAGGGAGAGGTCGCCGTAGGCTCGAATCCGTCGAAGATCAAGTCTCCGCGGATATCAGCAACGTAGTTCAAGCTTCCGAATCTGACTTGATGGCCAGGTGCGTAGCTCTCAACCTGCTCGAGGTGGCCTTCTGTGTTGGCACGGAGCATGAAGCCGTCGAACACAAAAAGCTGGCCAGGAGGGAAAATTCCCTCGATGGCGCCATCGTGGTTGATGAAGCGATCCATCAGACCTTCGGTTGACGACATAGTGGAACTCTCAATGAAAGCACCAATGTTGGTGTCAAAACCGGCGGATCTTGGGTAGGGGGACCAAATTATGCATCTGAGGATCGATGGTAATAGGAGGCTGGGGACACGATGTTTACCCAGGTTCAGGCCCTCTCGATCGAGGTAATACCCTACTTCCTGCTATATTAATATGGATGAATATGATTACAAGAGTTGATCTACCTCGAGATTGTAATGGCTAAACCATAGAGTCTAGCCTATGAGGATGTTATGATTCTCTAGCCACTACGGACTAAACCCTCCAGTTTATATATGCACCAGAGGGCCTAGGGTTTCTACATAACCGACTTGCAGATGAAGGAAAGATGACACCCGAACCTAAAACATTCCATTATATGAATACAGGAGTCCTATCCGGATACGAGAGTCGATCTTCAGCAATGATCTTCATGGCCCACCAGTCCGGCCCACCATGAGTTATCCGGCCACACGAGGACCCCTCAATCCAGGACTCCCTCATAAGACATCTTATATGATTGTGAATACCCATTAATTGTTTTCAAACTTGAGCAAATTAGTTGAAGTTGGACCAGGAAGACAACGTGATGAGTTCTGGTTGTGTATATTTGCATAGAAGTTATATTTTCATGGATCCTCCAACATGTGGTGTTTTCCTAGGACCTTTTGCTAGCCAAAAAATCGTACGAAGCAGAGATACTACTTGTGCATCTGAAAACCGTAAAACCCAGTTTCTTGCCATGAGTGTCCACCATACCTACCTATGGATTGAATAAGATCCTTCAAGTAAGTTGTCATTGGTGCATAAAGCAATAAAAATTGCTCCTAAATATGTTTGATATTTTATTGTCAGGGAAAGTAGAGCATTGTACGAACTTGTGATGGCAAAGTAATAAAAGCGACAGACTGCATAATAAAGGTTCTATCATAAGGTGCAATATAACGTTACATTCCTTTGCATTAAGAGCTTGGGCATCCAAAAATACACTACTAGGGAAAACCTTATACACAGAATCCTACCAGCAGTGCGTCTCAAAATAGGGTACTATTGGTATTTATCAGCAGCGCGCGTACGAAAACCGCGGTACTACTAAATCCGTAGTACCAACGCGTCAGAGAAAAAGAGCACTACTACTACAAATGACACGAGGTTGCCTCCGGAGTGGGTTTAGTAGTAGCACATGTTTTATACCAGCGCTACTGCTATTGTACTTAGCAGCAACGCATTTCGCCCACCCTCATTGCTGCTAAGTTTAGTCCACTCGTTGCAACTAATTTAGTCCCACCTCGCTCCCCGAACAGGGTGTTTACCACCTTAAATACGTTATTTGTCAAACCATCACAACCACTTGGTCTTCATTGAACTCTATGTGTAGGATCTGTGGCCGCAATAGGAGTCATCGCCAGTTCCTAAACCGGGGAGGATTCCTACTGACAATTTAGATTCTACAAAAAAAAGATCATTGATGAGCAATGTATTTTTTATGTTCATTTTTACATTGTAAGCTTTATCAGTAGTGCGTTTTGGTAGAAGGTGCTACTGCTAATTGAATAGCAGTAGCATGTTTCCTATAACAAACGCTACTGCTATGTCCTGTATTTGTAGCGCGTTATCCTAAAGCGCCACTATCTTCCCCAGCCGCCCGCCCTCACTCTCCTCTCTCCACTCCACTCACTCTCCCCCGGCCCACACCCCGTCGTCTACCGCCGCTGCATTGCCACCAGCTACTGCCGCCGTCGCCCCCTCCGTCCTACATCCCCTCCCGCGTCATCGCCCTCTCCCTCCC
>LR738714.1:182707742-182731143 GCA_902687465.1 Secale cereale
ATCCTTCCCGCCTCCTCCCTCCCACATCCTTCCCGCCTCCTTCATCTCCCTCCTCCCTCCCTCCTTCCTACCCCTTCCTACCCCTCCTCCCTCCCTTCTCTCTGTTCTTGTAGAATGTAGGTTTTGAATAGAATAGGAAATTTTAGGATGATGATGTAGATGTTTTAGGTATATATAGTGGATGATGATGTAGATGTTTTTGGTATATATAGAACATTTTAGTAAGTGCTTAGTTGAACTAGTTGAATTAATAGAACTAGTTGGATTTATGTCATTATCACTTTGTCATCAAAGAATACTATATGAGATTTGATGATCTAATTAAAAATTTACTCGATGGAATATGCAGGCTTTGTAGAGTCGTGTCGCTTTGGAGTGATCGTCATCCGAGCAACCTCTACTTCCTCTACACCCGAGTCGGTGAGCTAAAAGTCCACCTCCTCCTTCTCTATTCCTCGGTGTTGAATAGAGTAGAACTAGGGTTTTTAGTTATGCTTCTTAAACAAATGAAATGTTCGGGTTATAAGATATATTGAAATGTTCTGGTGCGAATGCTTATGATATAATTTATTATGATATATGAGAGAAGGGTCATTTTGTATCGCGGTGAAAATCCGAGTGGCCTTTGTTTTGCCGGAGTGTTGATTCATATCCGTTCCGGCAAATTTCAGGCGCTTGATATGTCCTATTTTAGCAAAGGTCACGCCAGATTTTTTTGTGAATTTAAGCTTGACTTGTGCTAGAATATCTAGGAAATATCGAGTGCCCCAGATTTGCTAGAGAGAGAAATAAAAGATATTTCAAGTTGACTTTAAGTCTGTTGGGGCTCCATACATGACAGTCAAAAACTCGGTGAGGTAGAGTCTGCATCATATATGAGAGAAGAAGAATGCCGACTGTTGTCGTGGGGGTCGCTTCTCCTTCTTCTCCTTGTGCTAGACCTTTGTTATGCACTAGGGGAAGGAGGAGTAGCGACCATCACCGATGGTCGCAATATCAGAGAGGGTGTGCCCACCATATACGTGAGATGAGAGTTTAGGAAGGAAGACTCGACAGACCTAAAGTTAAAACGTTGCATATTGAGTAATAGTGATCTATGTGTTGAGTTTCCTGGTAGTTGACTTCAATCAATTATTAATTAATGTTTCAACTATGAACATAGGAAATGTCTGACGATGAAAAGGAATTCGGTATGTGCGAATACTACGAAGACAAGCGTGGCCTGTACGACAGGCCTCACCTAGTACTTCAGCATCAAGCTGGATGAGACCTTCGAAGTGGATACAGTAAGTCACAATGACAAGTCTTTTTTCCTAATTAAGCATGACTTCTGCTTCTTTTGCTTCAACTTAAAATTTTAATTTTTTTTACTATTTTTACTAGGGTATCCCCTACCATGCAAGAATGTATGTCTTAGATAAGGTTGGTTTCAGTACTATGGAAACTATGGATGTAAATAGAGTTCAATTGAGGACCAAGCATTGTTATTCTTTTGCCGTAAAATTATACAATGCAGACACCTACACCTATTTTGAATGCAAAAAATGGAGAACACTATGCAAGGCTTATGCATTTGAGCCTGATATGCTTACCACCTTTGATATTCGTTCGGAAGATGAAGTTCAAGGTAATATCGACATCTGGGTCGATGTGACGCCTCCAGTTCTACCATTATGTGGGTTTCACAACCATATTTATGTCTTGGATATTGTTTATTAAAAAATAGTTGACAACTAATTTCTATTGACAGCTTATTTACATTCAAGCAAACATGTCCGACGCTTGGTAGACATGACCTACTATTGTCCTGGGGTTGAACTAAACTGCGAGGAGATAAGTCATTATGTTTCATGGCTTGAGGATCTTAATACTGGCAAGACAAATTATTTTCCTAGACTTCAAAATATCAGTACTCAAAACGTGCGACCACTAGCGTGCGTATTAAACTACGGTCACATCTATTTAGGAAATATAGTAAGATTTTTACTATTTGTCCTCAGTGCATCTTTTGCAAACATTATTTTTAAGCTAAACTGCATTGCTAAGTATGTTACTATGATGTTCTTCAATAGGGACTCCCGATGATAATTGTGCCTCAATGGATAGAGCATAAAGGTCGCATGACAATGGTTAGCTTACGGCCAAGACATCCTACATTGCACTTTAGTGCATTTAAGGTTTCTCAAAGCGAGCAAGTGTTAATAGTCAAAGACTAGAGCAAAATTGTAAAGGATCGCAGCAGAGAAGTACTAGGGGGCAACAATCAGAAGCGTGGCCGACAATTAGGAGACAGGTTCATCTACATGCTCCAATATGATGAAGAAAGAGTGCAACACATGTTCTATGCTATTTTACCTGAGGAAGAGGAGCGGGAGTGATTAGCTAGTTAGAATGAGTTTGAAGAAGATGAGAATGGTGGAGTGATTAGCTAGTTAGAATGTGATACACTATGACTATGATGATTAAATAGCTAGTGTTGGTGGTAATGACTATGATGATTATCATTAGCTAGTGTTGGTGGTGATTAGATAGCTACACTAAGACTATGATGATTAAATAGCTAGTGTTGGTGGTAATGACTATGATGATTATTATTAGCTAGTGTTGGTGGTGATTAGATAGCTACACTATGACTATGATGATTAAATAGTGTTGGTGATTTTAATTAATATGATGATGATGATGATCATGCATGATTATCATGATGATTTGTTATTAGCTAGTGTTGGTGGAAGGAACGCGGATTAGGTTCATGTGGATGGATCAAAAGTGACCAAAAGTTGAATTAGTAGAATCGTTTTCCTAATTCAACTTTTGATTCATCCAAATGAATATAATCCATGTTTCTTCCTCACAATTTTATATTAATTCATCATGGACATAATGACATAACAACCTCTTAATTGGTATTGTATCAAAATTTGTATAACGGCGTATAATTACACTAAAAAATGAAAAAACAAACTATACTAGTAGCGCTGGACATAAAGCACGCTACTACTGGTTATATTACTAGTAGCGTGGCTTTACTAAAAGCGCATCAGCTATTATCAGTAGCGTGTTTATGCAAAGATCGCTACTGCTACCCACGGATATTAGTAGCGTGGGCCAATCCGCGCTACTGATAGATGTGAGCGGTAGCGCGGTATCAGTAGCACTGGTACCCACCCTACTGATACACCTAAAACCCGCTCCACTGCTAGGCTTTTCCCTAGTAGTGATAAAAAGCGCATGACAACCTTTGATTCCCTCTATGAAGGGCCTATCTATTACTTTTCAGTATTTACTTCTATGCAAGAGTCAATAGAATGCATTCTCATTTCAACCTCAATTATTCTCTAGTTGGCAAGCATCATGTGGTTGGGAAATATCTAGGCACATATGACCAGTCAAATATATTTGATCATGAATTATTATTGTTGACAATTATCTCGATGTTAAATGAAGGAGGCAAAATATTAAGCCCCTATCTTTCTTTGTGTTTGATGGATGCTATTTGTTCTAAGAATATGCTTTGAGTACTAGCAATCGTGGAAAACTATATGATGATTGAGTATGTGGAGCTCTTACTTAGACTATGTTGAACAAGTTGAATTACAATTTTTTTTGGTGACTAAAAATATAGGTTGTTGAGTTCCAAGAGAATTCATTGGTTGAACCATATAAAAGTCCAAATGTCCATTCTACAAAAGAAAAGAATATGTGATGAACATGCTAGGCAGCATTCCACATAAAAAAATTCTTTTTTTATCATTTACCTACTCGAGGACGAGCAGGAGTTAAGCTTGGGGATGCTCATACGTATCCAACGTATCTATAAGTTTTTATTGTTCCAAGCTGTTATGCTATCATTCTTGAATGTTTTACAATTATTTTACAGCAACTTTATATCATTTTTGGGACTAACCTATTGACATAGTGCCGAGTGCCAGTTGCTATTTTTTGCTTGTTTTTTACTTTGCAGAAAATCAATATCAAATGGAGTTCAAACGCAGCAAAAAAATTTGGTAATTTTTTCTCGACTAAAAGACACCTAGTAGGCCAGACAAGTACTAGAGGGGAGGCCCGAGGTGGGCACAACCCACCTGGGCGCACCCAAGGGGGTTGTGCCCCCTCGGTGACCTCCTGCACCGCCTCTTTGCCCTATAAAGTCCAAAGTATTCCAAAAACACTAGGGTAGTCGATAGATCAGAAGTTCTGCCGCCGCAAGCCTCTATAGCCGCGAAAACCCAATCTAGACCACGTTCCGGCACTTCGCCGGAGGGGGAAATCATCACCGGTAGCCATCTTCATCATCCCTGCGGCCACCAGAATGAGGAGGGAGTTGTCCACCCTCGGGGCTGAGGGTTTGTACCAGTAGCTATGTGTTTAATCTCTCTCTCTCTCTCTCTCTCTCTCTCTCTCTCTCTCGTGTTCTTGAGATGTCACGATCTTGATGTATCGAGGGCTTTTTTAATATAGTCAGATCATATGGTGTTTCTCCCTCTCTATCTTGTTGCGATGAATTAAGTTTGCCCTTTGAGATTTCGTTTTATCGGATTGAATATTTTTATGGATTTCAGAACACTTGATGTATGTCTTGTTATAAATACCCGTGGTGACAGTGGGGTATCATATTAATTCACTTGATATGTGTTTTGGCACTCAACTCATGGATTCTCGAGGTGACATTGGGGTAATCTATGCATAGGGGTTGATGCATGTTCTCGTATTTGTTTCTCTGGTAGAAATCTTGGTGCACTCTTTGAGGTTCTTTGTGTTGGATTGAGTATTGTGAATCTGAATTTGTTTTGGTGTTATTTTAGTACAAACTCTTGATAAATTGATCGGAAAGAATAACTTGGTGTTATTTTCGTACGAACTCTTGATAGATCAACCGAAAAGAATAACTTGGTGTTATTTTAGTATGAACTCTTGGATAGATCGATTGAAAAGACTAGGTAAAAACAATACCTTCTTATGTTCTCCGCTAGATAGGAACTTTGGAGTGATTCTTCATCGCACGTTGAGGGATGGTTATGTGATCCAGTTGTATTAGCTTTGTTGAGAGATTGCACTAGCGAAAGTACAGACCCTAGGCCTCATTTTCAAGCATTGCAATACCGTTTGTGCTCACTTTTGTTACTTCCTACCTTGCTGTTTTTTATTGTTACTATTACAAAAATCAATATCTACTATCCATACTACATTTGTATCACCATATCTTTTCCGAACTAGTGCACCTATACAATTTACCATTGTATCTGGTGTATTGGGGACACAAGAGACTCTTCGTTATTTGGTTGCACGGTTGTTTGAGAGAGACCATTTTCATCCTACGCCTCCCACATATTGATAAACATTAGGTCATCCACTAGAGGCAAAATTGCTACTGCCCTACAAAACCCTGCGCTTGGAGGCCCAACACGAGTCTACAAGAATACAGTTGCGTACTAGACATCATGGATCTAGGGGAGGGGGAGCTGGCGATGGAGATTGGCTGGACTATTGAGTGAAACGGGGGCGGGCGGTGGGGGTTGGTGTTGGCGGCCTAGGTAAAAAGTATGAAAGAAGATCCCCGGTCGCTGCGCGGAAAGGCCTATGCAAACGGTTAACTCTAAGCGCACGTGTGCACAAACAACATAACTTCATTTGAAATGAAGACGTGCTAATTTTGAAATGAAGACGTGAGTTCATCGTTTCGCCACGAATTCTCTTCCACAGTAAGCAATCACCATTATACCACAGATTTGATTTGCTGGCGCATTTCAGGTCACGTGTGCTATATTTAAGCTATTTTTGGCATTTACCGTGCATTTTGGCATATAAATCAAATCCTAGCCGGAAATGCATGTGCTCATGAAAGGGATGAGGATTGTCGTTCAATCAGGGACCATTCAACGGTGCAGAAGTACGATCCGTGTGCTTTCGGTTCTTGCCAATCAAAATGCATGACTCACATTGCGCGCACAGCATGGTTTGGTAGGCACACAGCTTTCGTGCGTGAACCGTGTGCTATTTGAAAACATTTACATCAACTAACATCATATTTTCGTTTGAATAAAAACATGATTTCATCGTTTGGCCTTCAATTTTTTTCACGGTAAGCAATCACCATTGCACCCTAAGGTTCAATTTTCTAGTGCATTTGAGATCTCGTTTGTTATATTTGAACCATGTTTTTCATTTACAATGCATATATAACCATGTCGCAACTACACGTGGGTGTTAGCAAGATCATTTGTGTGTCACTTTGCGATTTTCATTCATTGTCCGAGAAACGGGAAAAAATCAAACGTTTCGGCCGCATGGTGCGGCTAGAGGCATCGGCCTTGTAGGTATTTTAATTACTAGAAATGCATATTGACTTCGGAAATAACAAAAATCAGTGCGTCAATGTGGCATGCTCTCACGACCCCATGGAATTTTTTTAGTAAAGTTTTGGCACAAGTTTTGATGCCCGCACCTTCAAAACCGGAGCATCTCTAGAAGGATCATAGTTTCCAAAAGGAGATGCGGCACTTCAGACTCCAATCATCGGTGATTTCATCGTTCTGCCTCGAAATTGTTTTCACGGTAAACAATCACCGATATACCTTAGATTTGATTTTCTGGCCCATTTCAGGTCTCGTCTGCTATATTTAAGCCATTTCTTGCATTTGCCTCTACAACTACATGTGGGTGTTAGTTCACAAAGAAGGTGTACAAATCATTTGTGTGCCTATTTGCGAGTTTTCAACCATCGTCCTAGAAGTGGGGAGAAGTTTCAAACATTTCGGCTGCGAGGTGCGGCCACCGGCGTAGGCCTAGTTGGTATTTTAATTACAGGAAATTCATATAGAGTCCGAAGATCATGAAAATCAGTGTGTGACCGTGGCGTGCTCTCACGCCCCCGTGGAAATAATTTGGTAAAGTTTGGCACATGTTTTGATGATCGCTCCTTGGAAACCGGAGCATCTCACAAGAAGGATCATGGTTTCCAAAAGGAGACATGTCAATTCAAACTCCAGCGGCTGGTGACTTCATCGTTCTGCCTCAAAAAAATCATGGTAAACAATCACCGATATACCCTAGGTTTGATTTTCTGGCCCATTTCAAGCCTTGTTCGCTAAATTTAAGATATTTTTTGCATTTACCTTGCATTTAATGCATATAAAATCAAAACCCTACTACAACTACATGTGTTTGTTAGTTAGCAAAGAAGGTGTAAAAATCATTTGTATGTCGCTTTGCGAGTTTTCAATCATTGTCCGAGAAGCGGGGAGAAGTTTCAAACATTTCGGCTGCAAGGTGCGTCCACCAGTGTAGGCCTAGTTGGTATTTCGATTACAAGGAATTCATATGGAGTATGGGCATCATGAAAATCGGTGCGTGACCGTGGCGTGCTCTCACGCCCCCGTGGAAAGACTTTGGTAAAGTTTGGCACAAGTTTTGATGATCGCTCCTTGGAACTAGAGCATCTAACAAGAATGATCATGGTTCCAAAAGGAGACGTGTCAATTCAAACTCCAGTGGCTGTTGACTTCATCGTTTGGCCTCATAAAAAAGTCCACGGTACGCAATCACCATTATACCACAGGTTTGATTTTTTGGGGCATTTCAGGTGTTGCTTGCTATATTTAAGACATTTGTTTAAATTTAACGTGAATTTTGTGCATATAAATCAAATCCCAACCACAACTGCATGTGATGATGAAAGGGATGAGGATTGGTGTTCGATTAGTGAGCATCCAACGGTGCAGACATCCGATCCGTGGGGCTTGGGTTTTGGCCAATCAGAGCGCACGACCCACATTGCACGCGCAACAGGGGGCCGACGGCGGGAGGGTGGGGGCATCGGCCATGGTTTCGCAAGCACACGGCTTTCGTGAGTGAATCGTGTGCTATTTGAAAACATTTATATCAACTAACATCATATTTTCATTTGAATGAAAACACGAGTTCATCGTTTCGCCTCGATTTTTTTCCACTCAATCACCATTCTACCCTAACATTTGCTTTTCTAGTGCATTTGAGATCTCGTTTGCTATATTCGAGCCATTTTGCATCTACCATGCATATATATAACCGTGTCCCAACTACACGTGGGTTTTAGCAAGATCATTTCTATGTCGCTTTGTGAGTTTTCATTCATTATTGAGAAACAAGAAAAAAATTCAAACATTTACGGCTGCATGGTGCCGCCAGAAGCGTAGGCCTAGTTGGTCTTTTAATTACAGGAAATTCATATGGAGTATGGACATCATGAAAATCGGTGTATGACCGTGGCATGCTCTCACGACCCCATGGGAAAAAATTGGTAAAGTTTGGCACAAGTTTTGATGCTCGCACCTTTGAAACCGAAGCATCTCACAAGAATGATCATAGTTTCCAAAAGGAGACGTGGCACATCGGACTAAAAAAAAATTCCACGGTAAAAAATCACCAATATATCATAGGTTTGATTTTCTAGCCCATTTTAGTTCTCGTTTGCTATATTTAAGCCATTTTTTGCATTTCTCTTGCATTTAGTGCATATAAAATCAAAACCCTACTACAACTAAATGTGAGTGTTAGTTATCAAAGAAGGTGTACAAATCATTTGTGTGTCGCTTTGCGAGTTTTCAACCATTCTACGAGAAGCGGGGAGAAGTTTCAAACATTTCCGCTGCGAGGTGCGGCCATCGATGTAGGCCTAGGTTGTATTTTAATTACAGGTAATTCATATGGAGTCCGGACATCATGAAAATCGGTGTGTGACCATGGCGTGCTCTCACGCCCCCGTGGAAAAATTTGGTAAAAGTTTGTCACAAGCTTTGATGATCACTCCTTGGAATCTTGAGCATCTCACAAGAAGGATCATTGTTTCCAAAAGGAGACGTGTCAATTCAAACTCAAGTGGATGGTGACTTCATCGTTTGGCCTCATAAAAAATTCGACGGTACGCAATCACCATTATACCGTAGGGTTGATTTTCTGGCACATTTCAGGTGTCGCATGCTATATTTAAGACATTTTTTTGAATATAATGTGCATTTTGTGCATATAAATCAAATCCCAATCGCAACTGCATGTGCCGATGAAAGGGTTGAGGATTGCCGTTCGATCAGGGACCATCCTACGATGCTGACGTACAATCCGTGAGGTTTGGGTTCTGGCCAATCATAATGCAAAACTCACATCACGCGCGCGGTTTGGTCGGCACACGGATTTCATGAATTAACCGTGTTCTATTCACAAACCAGATTGCATATCTTCTGTTCATGCATATTGGAGTGTGGGTGGGCTACCTCTAGGGCACAATAATAGTAAACAGTTGAAAGTCATTGCCTGAGCTGACAACATATCAAGGTCAACATATTAACAGTTCTTACATCAACAAAAGACCGGGCATAACTCAAAAATTCAGTACACACGACAATTTTAAATTGAACGAATTAAGTTGGAGGCTAGCCATAAAAACTAGTCTTATGGCTTAATTCCCATGTACATGGGGGAATTGGGATCATTAGGTTGACCCCAAATGAACTTAGGTTATCTTATTATTTTACGCTTCTGTGTTGGGGAGGTGCATGGTCCCTTTGTTGGCAACTCAGAACATTCATCGTACCCATCCTCATCAGCAACATCCTCGACGCCCAGTACCCTCTTCTTTCCATGCATCACTACATGGCAGTTTATGCAAGTGGTATGTCACATAGAAAATCTAGGTAGCCTCGCTGGCAAGAATAAATTGGTCCTTGTGATACGACATTGTTCTCTTGTTAACACAGGTATTCCGGTAACTATGAAACTTTACCTGACCAAGAGGGATCCATGTGCACATGAATAATGCCACCTTAACTTTCACATAGTTAAGCTCCGAAATCTGTTTGATGGTTCCATAGTATACCCTTGTATCAACTTCATCCACAGTCATGCATTCTATTCGAAGAAATTTGTTCTGATACGAGGTCTTTTCATCACATTCCTCAGTGTAGAACGTGTATACATTTATGTCATACGCTTGGTACAACAAAACCGTAGGTGATGGCTTTTGTGCCAACCATGTCGCAATGTCATCCATGGATCTGTGTGCCAAACGATCCTTCAACCATCGGGCGTGGTACTTATTGTGCTGCTTCATCTCGAAATCTATTGGATGCATGATTCGTAAGAAGCTTTGGCATATCTCATCCAAGTGTTCGTCAGCATAAGCGTTGAGAACTGGGTTTTTAAGCAGTATCGTCAAATGGGCTTTGTTGGCCAAATCTCCGGGTGCAGCCTTTTGCATGCCAGCAAGGACCGGCTTACCTTTCATCCTTCCCTCATGGCGAGAGAGGGGAAAACCTATAGGTATTTGTTTAATATATTCAATGCAAAACTCAACCACCTCCTCTGCGGTATAACCTTGCAGGATGCCTGCCTCTAGATGGCTTCCGTTTCGACAATAGAACTTCAGTATTCCAATGAATCGCTCAAAGGGATACATGTTGTGAACAAACACAGGACCACAATACTTTATCTCGTCGACAAGGTGCACAGTCAGATGGACCATGACATTAAAGAATGACGGCAGGAAAAACATCTCTAGGCTGGACAATATTCTTGCAATATCCTCTTGCATAGAATCCAACTCTTCAGGATCTACAAGTTTATGCCATAGTTTGTTGAAGAAATCATAGAGCTCAATGAGTGTGTTTCTTATATCTCTGTCCATCGGATTCCTCATGGCCACCGGGAGGATTTGTCTCAACATTACGTGGCAATCATGTGACTTCATGTGTCCCGACTTCATTTTACTAGAGCTCACATCCATGGGACTTCTGATGTTTGCGGAGTAGGAAGAGGGTGTCTTAACTGACAACAAATACTTGAAGAATTATGTTGCCTATTTTGTACTAATGTAACTCTGGCGAGTGTGGAGGAATTTGTTATCATCTTGTCCTTCACTCTTGCATTTTGATTGATAACCAAGCATATCGAGTCGTGCACCGCCACCATCCTTTGTTTTACCTTTAATCTTGAGCAGAGTACCAAGGATGCTTTCACATACGTTCCTCTCTACGTGCATGGCATTGATGCAGTGACGTACACGTAGAATCTCCCAGTAAGATAATTCCTAGAATACCAATTTCTTCTTAAACGCTTGATCCTTGGGTGTTTGTTTCACTGTCAAAGGGTGGTTCTTGCCAAGTACAACATTGATTTTTTTGGCCATGTTGTGGGCCACCACCCTAGCATAAGGTCTTGGGCCCAAACCTACCTCAGTCGTACCATCAAATTCAACTTTCATCTTTTGGTATGGGTGATCTTTCTGTAAGTACCTACGATGACACAAATACACAGTTTTGTGCCAGTTGGGAAGAAATCTGCTAGCTGTCCTATCCATGCATGTGACACACCCTACATCTCCCTTTGTTTTCTGCGCCGAGGTGTTGCCTAATGCCGGAATATCTTGAGTGGTGTGCAGTAGCATCTCATGTAGATCAAAAATATCATTTTTGTAAGCATCATAACATTTTACAGCAGGCTTTTCTACCCACAATGTCAACAGTTCTTCTACCAGTAGCTGAAAGTAAATGTCGATGTCATTTCCAGGTTGCTTCGGGCCTTGCATAATCATTGACGCCGTGATGTATTTTTTCTTCATACACAACCAAGGAGCAAGGTTATGTATGCACAGAAGCACCGGTCATCGGCTGTGTTTGGTGCTCATATCGCCAAAATGATTCATCCCATCAGTACACTCCCTGAGCCTTATACTTCTATGATCCTTGGCAAAGTCTTCAAATTTGTTGTCAATTAATTCCCACTAATCCCCATCTTTCGGGTGCCTGATATATTTATCCGCAGTTCGCTCTGCATGATGCCACCGCAACCTCTTTGCCTCTCTAGGGTTTGAAAACAAATGCCTTGACCTTGGAATTAAAGGCAAGTACCAAACAACCTTGAACGAGATTCTTGTATTGATCTCTTTGTCCAATTTGTACTTTTCCTTTCCTCTCTTGCGCTTGCATCGTGCATGCTTGCATGTGGGACATGCACGCAAATCTTTGTACTCACCACGGTACAATATACAATCATTCACACAAGCGTGTATCTTCTATACTTCAAGTTCCAATGGGAAAACAATTCTCTTCGCTTCATTCGTGCTTTTGGGGAGCACATTATCTTCCGAAATAATTTCTATGAAAATACCTAACAACTCTGTGAATCCCTTGTTTGGTAGACCATTTGTTGCTTTAAATCGGAGAAGCGCCGGTGTGGCAGTCAACTTGGAATATTTCTTTTTGCAACCTGGATACAAATCTTTCTTAGAGTCTGTATCAATGGTTCGCAGATCCTTGTACCCAATCATATCTTTTTCTGGGCTCTCGAAATCTGCAATCATAGCAGCAAAATCTGGCGTATCAAGGTCGTCACCGTCACCTGTGTCCCCGTCTTGGTTTTCTGGTTGGTTTTTTGACTTTTCGGTGTTCCATTGCTAGCTTGACACCCCAGCCCCGATGTTAGATTCAACATCCATGTGACCCTAACCGAGGTTTGGCATCTCGTAGCCCTAGGTATATTCATCCATGACCTTCTCCTGACTGTGTCTGGTCTAACAAGTATATCCATCCATGAATCCCCGAGTGAGTAAGTGTAACTCGACATCTGTAACTTTACTTGACTCTGTATTGGCACAACGACTACATGGACACAGGATGTAATCCTGATTACCAATTGCCTTCTCTGTACTTTCGGCCAAATTGATGAACTTCGACATGCCACTGATAAAACCGGAGCTTCTCTGATTCTTCATCCATTTATATCGTTTCGTCTACACCACACGAAAGGTAATTAAAAACAAAACAACACCATTTACACAGAGATTAACTGATGTCCAAAGATGCATGCATAAATCGCAATATTTATTTTCATAATTATTGAGGGTGCACCATATTGTTATCCAGTCGGGCGGTGACAAAAATTAATGGCCAGTCAATTTATAGGCAGAGTACTACATCACTACCCTTATGAATTGAACACCTTAATTAAGCCACTCAACAAAAATAATACCTTAATTAATTAGCCGCACGGCGACCTCCACCCATCAGACAAAAAAGCGCGATGCAGCGGCACGTTGAGACAGCGGGGTTGAGGACCGAAGCTTACCGGGGCTACAGCTTGAAGCTCGACCTCCACTATCCCTCCATCGACTGCGATGGATGTGCTCCAATCACACCACCGCCGACCTCGATGGTTGAGCTCCTCCTATCCCCCGCCACACACAAAGGATTGACCTCCTATGATGCCGCCACCGCCTACCGACCGAGGATTGACCTCTTATTCGGTAGCCTCTGCCTTGGTCATCGCCGGTTGTTTTATTTTTTTATGGATATCCACAGAGCGGCTGTGTACCCTAAATATTACTATAACTCAATTATTGCAGCCCCATATGTGTACATGGTAGTACATCACATACAGTTATGTCACGGCAACCATGTCTCACCTACTTGTCTTCTCACACAGTTTGGTGCGGAAATCGTGTGCTGATGATTTCAGTGCGGCTGCTCCTACTCGTATCACTACTCTTGGCAATGCCACCATGACGGTGGTCACCGTCGAGCACTTGCCTAAGGCCATCAAAAGGAAGGTGTACTACGGATCTGAATCGTCCCGTCAGGTTCCAATCTATCACGGTCTTGTTTAGCATGTCCAAAGTAGCTCCCTACTGAATCAGTCCTGAATGACCCCCCCCCCTAGGAAAGCGATCAGCCGCCGGATCCGGAGTATGACTCTAGAATCCCACAACACAAGTTCGACTCCGGGTTTTGCGCCACCGAGAAGTACCAAAAGCTGAGTTGTGTGCACGGGCACACTCCCGCTCGATGTGTATGCATGGAGGGATTCGACATTGGCAGACGGATTCTCAGTTGCCCGTTAGAGGTTAGTGCTAAGTTCATCAGTTTAGTTGAGTTAATGCCACCGCTGATCCTGAATACTATTTAACGTTGGTAGGGATATGAGGCTTGTGCCTTTGTTAACTGCATGGCAGGGATCAGACTGTTATCACCAAGCTCGCAGAAGATAACGTAAAGTTGAAGAAGAAACTGACTGATCTGGAGTGTACAATCCGTACGATGAAGCAAGAAACAATCAATCACAGGCAACAGATGAAAGAAAGAGACAAGAAGGAACTACCATGTGTAGTTGTGGTTGTCACATTACCCATCTTCTATGCGCGGTTTGCAATGATTATTAGGGGTTTTGTTTGATAGTATTCCTAAAGCACCCCTAGATGTGCTCTTAGTGTTGCACATCTAGGTCCTATGCCATTGATGTTACGCGAGATTCGTGCAGATATTTTCCATTTTTTTCTTTTCCTTTGTAGTTTGATTATTACTAGCTTCATCAATAAGAAGAGCTCAATGTATTGCTTGCCAACTTTCCTACTCCGTTTGTACCGGTGCATAAGTCACATTATGAAAACCAAATAATACCAAAACTCATTCCTTGTTTTTTGTCCGAAAAAAAGAACCCAGCAATATGAGTCGTGGGGCTTGTATGCATTCAATGACTTCAGACTACTTAGCATAACATGCAATGGTCAATTCTCTGCATGCAATGGTATTGATTACCAAATAATCATCAAGTTCTCTCATTTTTCCTCCCACCTAGGTCGTTGGTACGGAGGGAGTAGTATGAAAAATGCTTGTTTCATATTTGGATGCTCCAACGCGTGTGCGTTATTAGCACATTGAGTTGCGCAACCCCGGGAATTTGGAGCGACTAGGTACAAATAATTGCGGTTGACAATATCAGGGGTTAAATAATACGTCAATCCCCCGCTTGAATTGACATTCCTCTTCTCTGCATACCCTGCTGAAGCGTCCACCATCTTAATCGTCCCCGCCCGGCCGTGCTACACACTTGCACACACTCTACAATCTCACTTTCTCGCGGTTGTATACGTATCGCAGCCATGTGGAGCGACAGCGAGGATGATAGTTCCGCCAGCAGTCTGTCGGTGGGAACGACACCTATGGGATCACAAGAATCCCTACTATGGTTAGCGGGGCGCGAGGTTGAGAGAAGAACGGATAAAACAGATAGCACACGGTTTGTTTATCCAGGTTCGGGCCGCGAGGATGCGTAAAACCCTACTCCTGCTTTGGTGGGTTTTATATCTGTGTTCTCCAGCTAGTTATGGGGCGTGAGGAGCTCCAAAGAGTCGAATCCTCCTCTTGGTCGCCTCGGGCCTCCTTTTATAGAAAAAGGGGTTGCCATAGTGGCACACAGGAGGTGGAAAGGGTACAGTGATGCGAGTTTATCCCTCGCATTACATGACAAGGCGCATTTAATGCGTCTTGCCTAGGTGTCCTTGCTTTATCGGGGACGGGGGAGAGATCTATCTTGTCCGTCGCTGCTCCTTCTTGTGTCGACACGCGCCCTGGCCAGCGATGCCTGAGATGCCACGTAGGTAGGCAGGCAGCTGAGGTGGCGCACTGGTGGGTCTTCACGAAGATCTGTATGTCGCCACGTAGGTGCCTGCCCAGCTGGTTGGGTCGGCAGCTGCATACGGCGGTGGAAGTTTAGTCGGCGTGGGCCTGATGGTGGCCCCGCGGATGTCCTCGGCAAGGGCCTTGTAGGGGCCCTTGCAAGGGTCTTGCCGCGGCGCGTGCTGCCATCCCCGGCAAGGCGCTTGCTGGAGGCCCCGGCAAGGGTCTTGCCGTGGCGCCTGCTGCCATCCCCGGCAAGGTGCTTGCCGGAGGTCTTGTGGTCTTCCTTGGCTGGGATACCGCCAAGGGTCGTAGTCTTCTTAGTACGTATCTGATCTTGAATGTCTTCACAAAGATCTGCATGCCACTATGGGGATGTCTCCCGAATCCTTGCCCCATGGGGGCAGTGGACTCAAGGGTGATTTGCTCCGTAGGCGTGGGGCGAGTTGTCGCGGCAAGGGTCTTGCCGGGGCTGCTAAAGCTGGCCCCGGCAAGGATCTTGCCGGGGGAGCCCGTCTCGTCCCTTGGCTCTTCGTGGTCTTATCCTTGGTGTCGTTCTAGTTCTCTTGAGCTTCGGTCTTACCCTAGTTTACCTCCCTTGCCTTGCTTGGTGCAGCGGTGCCCGTGGCTCGGACTGCCCGTGCACAGTTATAGGGGTACAAAAAGTGTACCCCTCTTTTTGTACACCGACAGGAGCCCCATGGCCTGGGCCACACATAAGCGCAACGCATTGTTGGTCCAGGCCCAAAAAACGGTGCGCGGGCAGGCGGGGCGGTTTTTACCGCGGTAAGATTTTTCGCGCGCTGCGTCTCCCATGATCCGCGCGCGTGGCGCGGTGTGGAGGGGTGTGCGTGACATGGGCGGCATGCGTGGGGTTGGTTCCCACAGGCATGCGTCACATCACAGTTAATGTGAAAGGAGGCGGCCCGCGTTTTCCCCCATAAGAAGGAATGACCGTGGGCGCGCTGCTCTCTTTCTCCTCTTTCCTCGTGCCTTCTCCAATCTCAGAGCCGCCATTTCCTCTCTTCCTTCCTTCCTAAGCTTCTGTTGTCGCCTGTCATCGTCGCTTCGCCATCCTCCTCCCTCTGTCCTCTAACTTTCTTAGCCGCCATGGCGTCCAAATCCGTCAAGGGCCAGGGGGTGGCCAAGGGCGTCGGGACTATGGAGCCGCCGGAGAATGCACTATTGGGGGACCGGACAAAGTCCGCCTTCTTCTTCCCCTCGACGGTTGATGCCCGCGAGCTCCAGGCCTCCTTCAAGCCTCTATGGGGAGTGAAGAAGGGGGGAGAGAATTCGGGACATTCGGTGATGCGCGTCATTCCTGCCGCTTGCGCCGATCCTGCCCCAAATCGGTATCCCTTTTCCGTCGATTATCTTTCTTGCGGGTTATGTCCCCCTTTTTCCGATTTCTTCCGTGACATTATGCATACCTTCGGCTTTCACCTCTTGGATTTCACTCCGAATGCAGTGGCGTGCATGGCTTTCTTTGCGCATCTTTGCGAAGGCTTCGTCGGGGTGCAGCCCAACACGGCGCTTTTCCGCCATTATTTCTCCCCTCGGATCCATCCGGGAGGTGCCATCTCTGGATACGTCACTTGGATCCCAAGATCCAAGGGGGCGTACCCGGACGGTGCCGTGAAGGAGAGGTGGGATGAATGGTGTGGCCGGTGGTGCTGGATTGAAGACGAACACCCGCCAAAATTCTGCAAGGTCCGTCGAGTGCCGTCGGTCCGTGGCAGTGATTGGAGCGATGTCGATGTCGCCGACGGGAGGCTCACTGTCGCCACTAACAGGATTCTCCGGCTCACCCGGGCTGGACTCACCCTTGAGATGATTGGGGCGGACTTTATTCGCCGTCGGATCGCCCCGTTGCACAACAAGGCGAAGCCAGCCTGGCTCTTTACGAATCTGGCTGACATTATGCGACTCCGTCCTGGCCTCAACCACAATTTCACGGTGATGGCACATGCCCATTTCTGCCAGCAGCTTTTTCAGCTTGATGTGGGTCGTGATGGCGAGGTCGATTGGACCGGGAAGGCCGTGAGGGCTGCCGCAAAGGCCGACAAGGCCCTCAAGGGTCCGTTTTTCAAGTTGCCAGCGGGGGTGGTCCCGTTGTGCAATAATTCACGTCGGTCCGAGATCATCGCTATGATGCCAGACTGTAACGTGCACGGCCCTGTCCCGAGTTGGAAGGAGCCGACGGACGCGGATGTGCAGCAATACTTTGAGACCCTGATTGAGGTATATGTCAATGCTGACGCTGAGCGGTGGCTTGTCATGGACACCTCCCAGGCAGAGCTGGACTACATCACCACTAGGGAGAGGGAGACGCAGCTTGCCATGGAGGCCGGCAATGTCGGGGGTGTGGAGGACAAGGCCGCAACGGCTGCGGAGGAGGAGGAGCTCACGCGGTGGGCGGTGGCCGCCGGGGAGGTTAGCTGCGTCGGCACTGGAGCTCCGCTTGTCGAAGATGCGGCCGACGAGTCGCCGTCGGAGGAGGACGTGGCAGCGGGATCGACGCCAGCCAGGGGAAGAGGGCGAGTCCTGCGGCGGGCTGGCTCCGGCGATCCGGCCCGGCCCGGCAGGGCGACGCGGCCTCAATTGACCCTAGCGAGGTCCGAGCGTCACACGAGGGCCATGGCAGCGAAGAGGCTGACGAAGGCCGCTGAGAAGAAGAAGACAACAGCCCCTTCCCCATCTGGGTGCGCACAAACCCCGCCTTCTTCGCCTCCTCCAGCAGATGCCGACTCGGATGTTGACGCGGAGCTCCCTTTTGATCTTGGGCCTCTCAGCCCGAAGAGGAAAAGGAAAGTGGTGGAAAAGGAGGAGATGGATGACGAGTAAGTACTATGTTCCTTACTGCCATTTCCATTCCCCTGAATTAAGTCACTCATCTTGATCCGTTTTTGCTTTTGCAGGGATGCAGAGACGTTGGCCTAGAGGGTGAAGAGGGCGAAGGCCTCGGCGAGCAGTCAGCCCTCGGCTAGGGCTTCAAAGACGCCACTGGTGGTGTTGAGCAGCCCGGATAGGAGCCCCCGGCACAGCCCCCAGCGTAAGTTCGTCACCCTCCTCTTATTCGACATGTGGTAGGTGTTCGATACTATGGTTTTGACCTTGTCGGGTTTGTAGGAAGGGAGCGGCAGCAGGAGGAGCCGTAGAGGGCTACCCCCAACACACCACCCCCATCGACTACGCCGCTGCGAGGGGCGTCCACGGCAAGGGCATCAAGCACGGAGCCCACACCCATGGAGGAAGAGGGAAACTTGGGCGCTGGTGACTCTGCCACGGTTCCAAATACTGGCAGGGAGGGGGCTTTTGCTTCACAGCCTGGCACTGGTGAGTCGCTTGTCCTCCGTCTCTGTTTTTCCCTTATTCTTTTTCTTGGCTTCATTGGTCCCATTACTGCCCAGGCCCTCCTTCAACAGATATAGAGGACGTGGATACTGTGGTCGGGAATATAGCTGAGGAGGCCGCGGCGGAGGCCCACAGGATTACTGCCGAGGAGGCCGCCAAGGATGCTGACGTGGTCGCCGCCGGTGAGGCCGCCAAGGATGCTGCCGAGGACATCGCTGCGGGGGCCGCCAAGGCGTCCGGCGAGGCTTCTGCCGAGGGTGCCAGTGGTGGGCCTGCCGGGGAGGACGGCAAGGCCACAGCCGAGGAAGAGGTGGTTGATGATCAGCCTCCTTCCTCCACAACCTCGGGCCCCGGCAGATATCTGAAGGTGGGCAACGATCTTTTCGTCCATCTTCCTGGGGCGTCAAGTTCCCGAGCGCCCGCCGAAGGGGAAGTCTTCGACGGCGAGGTGCTCGCCGCCACCGGTCTCGAGGTGGTCGATGAACCGGGCATTGGCGGTGATGGTTCTCCAGAAGAGTAGCTTTTTCGTGCTATGGGGGCCAATTGCCGAAAGCTCCAAGTGCTCTACCGTGCCCGTCTGGACAAGGTTAAGTCCAGGATGGCAACGGTAGACAAGGCAGAGGTGGACTTCAAGGCACGCGTTGCTGAGACGCAGACCTGGTTCCACCAGACTCGCGAGGAGCAGAGGGCCTTTCAGGGGGAATTGGCCAAGCGCGATGCAGAGCTCACCATGAAGATGGCTAACATCGAGAAGGCCCAGGAAAAGGCAGCGAACTTGGCTGCCGCGGCCGAGGCCGCCCGGAACCAGCATCAAGCCGCATTGGATTCCCAGGAAGAAGACCTCTCCACGCATGAGGCGAAGCTTGCCGCAATGCTCCACGGCAAGGATGAGGAGCTCGAGGCCCTTGTCATGTGGCGGACTCGTGAGCTGGAGCAGAGGCACAAAGAGACACTCGATGCCCAGGCTCTGGCCCATGCCGGTAAGGTGAAGGAGTTGGAGGTAGAGCGGGACGAGCTGAAGGAACAGGCCCTCAAGCTATCCAACGAGAAGAGCACGCTCAACTGCGCCTTGGTAGAGGCGCAAGGAGCGGTCATCAGCAGGGCTGGGGAGCTCTCCGAAGTGCAAAACTCCTTCAGAGATCTCAAGCTAAAGCTGGAGAATCTCGAGAAGATGTTGTCGGAGAGCACGGCTCGGGAGGAGACCTCGACCAGGAGCCTGGAGGAGGAGAAGCAGCTGCGGGCGAATGAGGCCTCCTCCCACCAGGAATATGTGGCGGGCGAGAACAGATGGATCAGCCGCCTGGAGGACGTCGCCGGCAGGGTCACCTCGCATTTGGCCATCATGGGGATGCCAAACATGAGGTATGCCCCTGAGCTCATAGGGACCGTCAACGCCAAGCTGACCCGGTTCTTTGAGGGCGTCCTTGGAGCCTTGGCTGATCTTCACTCCAACAGAGCGGCCACGTTAGCCGGGGAGGCCCAGCGACTTTGCCGGGGGGTCGTGACCAAGGTCCTCACCAAGATGGCGTATTGGAGTCCGACCTTGACTTTGAAACCGCGATGGATAGCTTGCCGGATGGTACTGACCTCACGGTGCTCAAGGAACGCATCAAGCCCGTCATCAGCTGCATCGACGAAATCAAGAGGGTGGAAGGCCAGCGCCGGGATTAGGCATCCCGTTCTTCTTCGCCGCTGCGGGTTCCCGACCAAGACAAGTTTTATCTTTAGTTAGAACCGCAGCAATGATGTGATGTAACATAACTTTGAAGTATTTTTGGGATTATGCATGCTATTTTCCTGTTTGTTGCCTCTTTGTACGTCCACCCTACGCTAGCTGGGTAGGCTTGCCGGCGCGGAAACCTAGGGCGGCGTTTTGGGGATGGGTCCCCATTGGCCTGCCGGGTGAACATGCTACCGGGTGAGCTACCTTACCACCCTTAACACAGCCGCTCGAACTGTCGAGTTTGACTCGAGTCAGAGTCGAGAGCCTTGCCAATTGCGGAAGGCTACCCTACCGTTTCCAACGCAGCCATTTGAACCGTTGAGCGGACACGAAACATAACAAAGGCATTGGCGATCGGGGAGGGCCCCATTTGCGTACATGTTTCTTTTTGTACAAAGAACGACAGCTTCGAGGATAATAACTTTCTATAATAGAATGGATATATCCAGGGTCCAATGTAACTTAGCTCTTGTTTGTAGCTGCTCGAGTGCTGATCTTCCGGCTTCCTTCCTTCTCAAAGAGCCACGAAGACGAAGGAGTGCTGGGCTAACTGCTAGAGCCGATTCTCACAACTGCGCCCCCTACCTGGCGCACCAAAGATGTCGGTGGGAACGACACCTATGGGATCACAAGAATCCCTACTACGGTTAGCGGGGCGCGAGGTTGAGAGAAGAGCGGATCAAACAGATAGCACATGGTTCGTTTATCCAGGTTCGGGCCGCGAGGATGCGTAAAACCCTACTCCTGCTTTGGTGGGTTGTATATCTGTGTTCTCCAGCTAGATATGGGGCGTGAGGAGCTCCAAAAAGCTGAATCCTCCTCCTGGTCGCCTCGGGCCTCCTTTTATAGAAAAAGGGGTTGCCACAGTGGCACACAGGAGGTGGAAAGGGTACAGTGATGCGAGTTTATCCCTCGCATTACATGACAAGGCGCATTTAATGCGTCTTGCCTAGGTGTGCTTGCTTTATCGGGGACGGGGGAGAGATCTATATTGTCCGTCGCCACTCCTTCTTGTGTCGACACGCGCCCTGGCCAGCGATGCCTGAGATGCCATGTAGGTAGGCAGGCAGCTAAGGTGGCGCAATGGTGGGTCTTCACGAAGATCTGTATGTCGCCACGCAGGTGCCTGCCCAGCTGGTTGGGTCGGCAGCTACATACGGCGGTGGAAGTTTTGTCGGCGTGGGTCTGATGGTAGCCCTGCGGATGTCCTCGGCAATGGCCTTGTCGGGGCCTCGGCAAGGGTCTTGTCGCGGCGCCTGCTGCCATCCCCGGCAGGGCCCGGAGGCCCCCGCAAGGGTCTTGCCGCGGTGCCTGCTGCCATCCCCGGCAAGGTGCTTGCCGGAGGTCTTGTGGTCTTCCTTGGCTGGGATACCGCCAAGGGTCGTCGTCTTCTTAGTGCTTATCTGATCTTGAATGTCTTCACAAAGATCTGCATGCCAGTACGGGGATGTCTCCCGAATCCTTGCCCCATGGGGGCAGTGGACTCAAGGGTGATTTGCTCCGTAGGCGTGGGGCGAGTTGCCGCGGCAAGGGTCTTGCCGGGGTTTCTAAAGTTGGCCCCGGCAAGGATCTTGCCGGGGGAGCCCGTCTCGTCCCTTGGCTCTTCGTGGTCTTGTCCTTGGTGTCGTTCTAGTTCTCTTGAGCTTCGGTCTTACCCTGGCTTACCTCCCTTGCCTTGCTTGGTGAGGCGGTGCCCGTGGCTCAGAATGCCCGTGCATAGTTATAGGGGTACAAAAAGTGTACCCCTCTTTTTGTACACCGACACAGTCTGGCGCCCGGTGATAGGTCGACATCAGAATAATCCCGCTTGTCTTCCATGAGTCCGGCGTCGAGCCCAGACCTCCATTTTATCCAGATCATGGAAGGGACGCCGCCTCTGGAGTCTTCACACGACAACTAGACGGACAAGGAGGCGTCGGAGGATGACGATGATGAGGAGGAGGAATGGTCGAACGAGGAGGAGGACAACGACCATGACAACGGTGGCAGCGATGAATAGCCAACAGTGAGTGGCAAGAAGCATCCTTGCCAAGACGATGTTGCGGGGCCATCCAACAACAACAAGAAGAAGAAGGACTAAATTAAGCAGACTCTATATATCTCTATTTATGTTCGCTCTAATTTATTCGTTATCTTTGTTTCCCCTGTCAATCTCATCGCAGACGGTTAGTAATACGTATTCGACAGATATCTTTTACATTATCGCCCACAAGTTGGTTTCTTGAATTGTGTGCCCTTTCACAAAAAAGATCGTATGGTCTATCTATAATGATCGCACACAATTCTGATTACTGACCTGTTTGCGGGGTATCACGCACATATTATTACGCTGAATCGTTTGTATTCAACTCGATCATCGCAAACGGTTCATCGGAGTGAACTGTATGCCGTATATCGCACACACCTTGATCTGGCTACCCGTTTCTATTGTTCTTTATCATCGCAAACAGTTCGTATGGATCAACCGTATGCCACACATCGTACATGCAACTAAAATATGGATCATGTTTGATGTCTCCACCATCACAAACGTTTCGCATCTTTTTTGATGGTTTTATTAGATCACCATTTGCGATTAATGCATCACGCAAAATTTCATCGAAGGGTTTCTTATTGTAGTGTCACGTTAGGTGCATCCTGCAGTAGAGAATGCAATTTGTTGTTACATACTTTGTACTGCATATATAATAATCATCGTGACAATTTCAGGTTGACTTGACACTCGAAACTCATGAGGAGTTGTCCAACTTTCACTGTTCACTATCGTCTGAACCTCTACTCATTCCTCGGCCTTAGATCTAGAACTGGGTGACGCGCATTGAGGGGAGGCTGTGAGCTATGTATCGGGTTATCACGTGCACCCGCACTTCGGATGTTTTTCACCAGCAGCTCCTACAAGCCC
>LR738714.1:182731281-182785567 GCA_902687465.1 Secale cereale
CCCCCCCCCCCCCGCGCGTCACTCCACCCACCAGCAACAGCAGGTTACTCCATGCAGTAGCTAGAACCCACACATCACTGACATGACCCATGTCCACGTCTAGCAGAGCAGTGGACAGCCATGCCACCCACTCCTGACCAGGCTGGTAGTTTGGCATGGTAGCACCAGCATGATCCCACGCCGGGCTACGTGTTTCTGCCACACCCACACCACCAGGGTCCCATGCAGGGCTTCATGACACAGCCACAGCCTACATGTATGCTTCTTCTTATTTATTCTTTTCAATATCGAATGGACTACGTATTTCGTCAATACTTATGTTCCCTCCCTCCTGCAGGAGCCTACGGATTTATGGTGTTGTCCATACATAAGGCGTCTATGTCCGGATCTGGGTGGGATAATGACCATGAAGGTTCGCATAACACAGAGAATCACTTGTCGAAGTACAACGACTGGATGGACATGTATTCGACTCCTGCACTAGGCACCACGCAGGATACATGGCCTGACCAGGCAGGTCCGAGCTTCCCCTTCGTAACGTCAAGGAACCCCACAAGTATATGTGGTCGACGGTGCATCCAGCACCTCCACAGCGTGGCAGATGATGTGGTGGATGCTTGTGTGGCATATTTCTATCTATGTACGGGAGAGACATATTTCTACCTATGTATGCGAGAGACATATTTCTACCTATGTATGCGAGAGACATATTTCTACCTATGTATGCGAGAGACATATTACTATTAATTTGCATTGTTATTCAAGTTACATTGCATAGAGACTGCTATATATAATTAAGATACAATACATCTGATTTAAATATTATGAATGAACTTAAATGATACAACGCACAAACTACATGAAGACATCATTGTCATCCTCCATTGGTGCAACACTCTTTCCCTTCGAAGATGCGGTGCTCTTGTCCTTTGATGATGCGGGTGTCTTGGCCTTAGTGCTCGGCATGAAGATATCGTCTTTGTCTTTGATGTCGGTAGTCTTTAGGAAATTTTCACTCTTATGTTGTTGCTTCTTCCACTTTCCATGCAACATGAGAAGTTCTTTTCCTATCTCCTCAAAGGTCCTTGCAGGCCACCTACACCTACTAAATGTGTGACCCAACTCATTTAGTACGGTGTCAGTACTGATGAGTTCGTCCCATGGAACTATCCTATTGTCTATCTTGAAGTTGTTGGCTAACCTTAGAAGACATTTGGACATACCATGGCAAGTACTAGAGATGTGGACCCCTCAAAATGCTAAGGACAAGCATTAGCAAAACGTCAAGACACTACATTTTTTGTTTGGGTGATCCAAGATCACATTGTGTCCATAGGAAGCCAATACTATTAAAAGGTTATGAGGTGTTGATTGATAACATGGTTGCTCAAGTGCTTAGTGATATTGCTCCAAACCCTCGGCCACTTGCTCTATACAAATATGTCCAGAACCTAAATTCCAACTCGGCTCCATTGAAATTTCCTACCCAGAGCCACCGAGTTCATCTGGACTTAGCTACAGCCAAACCCTAACAAATCGGATCCACCAACACGGATCTCGGTCCCACCGATAAGGCCTTGCCAACTCTCTATTGCTTTTTGCAATTATTTTGGTCCCGTCGAGAATTGCAATCAGCACCACCGAGATGGCTTGCCAACTCACTGTTGCCTCATCGCTTCACTTCGGTCCCTCCAAGATGATGCAATCGGTGCCACCAAGACAAGGTTTTGCCCTAGCCATTGCACATCGGGTCATCTAAGATGTTCGAGTCGGTCCCACCGAGATTCCTAACGTTCATATCTTTTACCCAGATCACTGCCACTGAGTTTTTCTGATCTGTGCCACCGAGATGGGTAAAAAGTGTGTAATGGTTGGATTTTGTGTGGAGGCTATATTGTAATGCCCAGTATGGGACTATACCTCCTACGTGTCGAGGCACGACTTAAAGGTATAAGCCCATTCTGGAATGATCTCAAGTTTGGTATCTTTGCACGACTCATGTAAAAGAGGGATTAAAATGCAAAAGGAGATAGTTGGCTTACACTCGCCACTTCACACAATACATTACATAAGCAAAACATCATTCAAAACATCGCAACCCGACTACGGGCGAAGATCCAAAAGATAGATACCAAAAACAACATAAAGCCACATATCCAGATCGAATCATAGTAGAAACCACTACTGATCGTCGAAACGTCACAAGCATACGGCCACTCTCTTCATCGAGCTCCCAGTGAAGTACTTGAACCAACTCCTGCATCAAACTCGGCTGAACCTGCATCTGGTGTTGTAGTATCTGTGAGCCACGAGGACTCAGCAATCCCATAACCATGGGTATCAAGACTAGCAAAGCTTTATGGGTAGGAAGAGGTAAAGTGGTGAGGTTGCACCAGCGGCTAAGCATAATATGGTGGCTAACTTACGAGTACCAGAATAAGATGAGCATCTACGCAAACGGTCGCAAAAGTGGTGATCGCTAAAGATCCTGAACTACATACGAATCAAACATAACCCCACCGTGTTCTTTTCTCAAAGTGAAAAGAGACAGTCACGGTTACTCACACGGTTGTGTGTTTTACTTCGGATCCTCTGTCAAGTTTTCTACAACCGGACATTAACAAATTCCAATCTGGCACATAACCGCGGGCACGGCTTTCGAAAGATCATAACCCTGCAGGGGTGTTCCAACTTAGCCCATCACAAGCTCTCACGATTAGCTGAAGTGATAAATATAATATCATCACCTCTTATCTTAGGGAAATCCGATCAGGCTCGGCATCCCGGTAGCACAAGACATTTCGACAATGGTAAACCAAGTCCAGCAAGACCTCCCGGTGTGTCGACACCCTGATAGTAGCCGCGCGTATCTCGTCTCAGGCCACGACCGGACGGGTGAAGCTACGGGAGCCAAACCTCGAGTTTCCCCGTGGTGGCCCCGCAGGCTCCCCGTTTGGGACCATCACCATCAGCACTGGCCCCCCTGCTATGTAGAAAGAATCCTCGGGTAGCGCTAACTCCCTATGCAAATTAATTAATTAATTAAGTTGTTATTATGAGCAAATTAAAACCAATGTTGGGCCTTGCTGGAGGAGTTTTATTCAAAGTCGAACTGTCAAGGGGTCCCCATCCACCCATCGTGTAAGGAACGCAAAATCAAGGAACATAATGCCGGTTTATCGGCGCCTAAGGTGGCATGAGTGGAACAAAACACCGAGCAAAAGGCCAAGCCTTCCACCCATGCCCAGTATATAGGTGTGTTATAATATAATAATAGATATTGTGATATTCTAACAACAAGTTCCCTCCTGGAACAAACTTCATCTTCACCTGCAACTAACAACGCTATAAGAGGGACTGAGCAAGCGGGTAACATAGCCAAACAGTGGTTTTTCTAGGAGGGTATCAAGGTTAGAGGTTTCATGGCAACAAGGAGAGGCTGACATAAAAGATGGGTAGCACGACATGTAACGATAGCATCGAGACAACTAAGCATGGCAATGGTAGTAAAGGTATCCAAGCTATGATCATCTTGCCTGGGAATCCACAAGGGAGAAGAACGGATCCAGAAGTAGATGGAGCAACATAGCCGAGCGAATCCTCACAACTCCGGAACGAAACCGAAGCTAACAAGAGAAGCAACCGGAAAGAAGCAAACAACACGGTAAACACACATATCATAAACATGGCATACGATGCACATCCAAGTATGATGCATGTCCGGTTTAATTATGCATGGCATGGCATAGTGCACAAACAAAACTACAAGTTAAGTGGAGCTCAATATGCAACGAGTTGCATATTGACGAAACACCACATTTAATTATTTAGTTGACTCTCGTTTATTTACAAGACAAGATTAAATGTTTTTAACATGGCAAGAGGTGAAGCATAATAAAACTACACTATTTAGGCAAATTAAATGAGGCCGGAAAAACAACAACAATTCCGGAAAATCCCCATGAGCATGTTTAGTAATTTTAAGCAAACAACAAATTAAACATTTTTAATGTTGTTAACATGATGCGGATGACATGATCAAGTTTTAAGCAATTTTATTAAAAGGTTGACATGAAGAGATATGAAGATGATAAGGAGTATTTGTCACCGTGGTGTAAAGAATGTGCCATGGCAGCGAACCGAAAATGATGCAACGCAACATCTCGGTTCCGGTAACTCATTGAGAGACCGGTGCAAAAGATGACGGAGAGCGAGCGAAACAAGATGAAAGGTGGGATGATCCCGTCTCCGGGTTCCCACGAGTCGGCAACGAGGCAACCGAGGAACATGAAAAAAGGACGAAACGGGCACGGTGCACACAAGGGAAACATCTCATACAACACACAAGCAAACGTTCTCGGGTCATCGACTCGGGGTTATACCTTCGGAACATTCATTTCGGATGGGCTCGAGATCGTAGAGGAAGGAGTCGTTCTCGGGAGTCGTACACGGGTCGTAGAGGAAGTAGTCGTTCCGTTATCGTGTCGTGGTACTTGTCGCGGCATCGGGCGCCTTCGGGGCGACGGTAGTGGAAGTAGTGGTTCACGGTCATCGTGGTCGTCATTGACGTAGGGGTACACGTTCGTAGAGGTACTTGCGTTCTCGGCGACGGTAGTTGTACTCGTTCGGGCGTCGAGTTCGTAGATGTTCGGGTTTTTCGTAGATGTACTTGAGGCAACATCGGGTGTAGTCGTACACGATTTGGAGGGTACTTGCGGGCTGTCGGCGAGTCTTGACTGGATCCACCGTACCGAAGATGAGCGTACGTATCTTGGCGTTCCTGGGTACTTGAGATAAACAAAAACAGCAACAACAAAAAATAAAGGAAAAGGCTGAGGGGGTTGCTCGGGGCGACGCCTTGGCGCTCGGGGCGAGCTGGAGGATGGGCAGGGCGACCACGACGTCGGGGATGGAGGCAGCAGAGGTGGGGCGGCTTGAGGACGGGGACGCAGCAGACTTGGCGAGGACGGGCGCGGTGGATGCGGCCCAAGGCAGAGGAGGCGCTGGATGGCCTCGGCGATGCACTTGGGGTGCCAAGGACGAAGGCGAGCGGCCTCCATGGCGAGCAGCCGGCGGCGTCGATCTGCAGGGGAGGGAGCCGCGGAGGGAGGCACGGAGGGGCGTCGCTGGCGGCCTTGGCGCCGACGTAGGAGGAGCGCTGGGCACTCGCGCCGGGCGAGGAGACAGGGGCCGGGGCCCTCGGCCTTGCTGGATCGTGGAAGGGCGCTGGGAAGCTCCTGCCGGGCGAAGGGGGAGAGAGCGAGGGAGGTTCGAGGGAACGAGGAAGGCGCTCGAGGCTGGGGTTCGGGCGCTCGAGGGAGATAGCGAGAGGACGAGGGGAGATGGGTCGGGATCGAGCACAGGGGAGATGGGGTCGAGCGAGGAGAGAGGGAACGGGCGCTGGCGGCGCGAGGGGGAAAGGGAGAGCGAGCGTTGGGGCTTGGGGCTGAGCGCTAGGGTTTATAAAAACAGATGGGCCGCGAGGCTGATGGGCCGGCGGGGAATGGCAGTTGGGCCAGCTGCGGCTGGGCTGCCGGCTGCTCTTCTTTCAACTGCTTCTATTTCTAAAAGCAGAGATAAAATAAGAAAGACAGAAGATAGAAAAAAGGAATGATTAGGGAAGGAACTTGGGCATGTGGATAATTTTCCCGGACTCGTAAAAAAGGTACACGGTCCACGAAAAATGTGAGAGGCGCTACGAAAGATGTAATTCAAACTCATTTGACTTTAATTCAAATGATTTGAACTATGACATGGTTCCGGAAGTGTCCAAAAATGTTCACATTTTTGGAGGAACCTCGATACATCGGAAAAGAATATAAGGAGGGTTTTGACGGTGAAACTAGGATTAAAGGCATGGGGAATATATGCAAGTGTGTTGGTTATTCCGAAGCAATGGAATATTTATTATATAGCTCCCTAAAATACTGGGAGGATATGTTATAAAGAGAAGTCACCTTCCCTCGATTTAAATGGACCGAAGGTCCACACAATTTATTTAGGTTGAGATGCAAAATAAATATGACATGATGGCATGATGACATGATGCAATGCAAAAATAAATAACACAAGACAAATGAAACACATGGAAGAACCCGGAACATCTGGAATCTTCTGGAATCTTCTGGGACGTCGGTCTTCGGGTGTCACAACTCTCCCACACTAACAGAAGATCTCGACCCGTGATCCTAGAGATAGCACCGGGTAAAAACGGAAGAGGAAGAGGTAAAACAAAGTTGTTTCTTTGACAGACGAGTGAAACCAAAGAACCTTGAGAGGTTGCACAAAATGAAAGCAGAATACAACAAAGATGAACGAAGATGAAAACACTCCGTTAGAAAAGAGGAACAAGGAACATTATGAGAACCTTGTAGGTTGAACGACGTGAAACAAGAGCTTAGGAACCAAAAGAATATGAAACTGCAATGGTATAGCCAAGGAATAAGAATTACAGAATTTGGACAGCACTCCGTCTGAAAATGGAAGGAATTAACAAGAACTTGCCAAGTTGGGATGATACTTGATGAAAACAACAACACACAGCCTCCGGAACAATTAAACAATGGCACAAGGGGTAAGAAAGATTCAGACAGCACTCCGGTTGAAAAAGAGAGGCAAAAGTTGATAAGATGAGAGAACTAGAAAAAGAGGACATAAAACTCCGGTTAAATAGACAAGCAAGGGAGAATATGATCTTGATAAAAACGAGATGATGGTCAAAGAGATCGTCATCACAATGCCTCCGGAATGAAAGAATAGCATATAAATGAATGAAAGAATTGAACGGAGAAGAAAAAGACAACTTCTCCCAGAAATGAATTAGGAAATCCTCCTTACAAAGAAGGGTTGAATGTGGTTGATGGAAAATCAACAACGAAATGAATAAGCTTCATGTGGGCTTATAGAAAACATCTCAAATTATGAGGTGACAACCAGCCACTAACAGAAACGAATTGCTTGGATTGAGATCAACAAGGAGATGAAAACTTATCTCACCGGAATGATAAATGAAGAATTTGGGTCATTTATAAGCACCATAATAGCAACAATTCTCAAGGAAAGCTTTTAGGTGAATTATAACCCAAGATGACTCCAACGAATAAATTGAATGGTTGGAAAGATCTCCTGAACAAAGAAAAGATGGGTTTAAATATCTCATTCCTGACAACTTGTGAATCATGAAACATGAAGGGAACTTGTCAAAAATGGCATACCACCATCTCAAATAATAAAGGTAGAAAGAATTGCACTTCGAAATGCAAGAAGAAGAATGCTTGAGCTCCAACAAGAATCTTGATGAAGACTACGAGGATGAATTAAAACATGATGAACCACCATGAGAACTCCAGTAATGAAAAGCATGAGAAGCGAAAGATGAAAAGAATAAGATTCAAGGCCTGCGATGAATTAGATGGAGCTTTGAAATGATATAATTGAAATAACTTGGAGCTCCGGAAAACAAGATGAAAAACTTAGAACCAAGGATATGATATGATGAACAAGCTCCAGACAAAAGAATTAAATCACCTTGAAGCAATAAGAATAAGAATTATGTCATGCATCTCCTTCACCAATTTAAATTGACGACAACCAAAGGATTTGGCATACTACTTATTCTCGTTGGAAAGGATTAAGAGAGATCTCGCACAAGCTTGGATAAATCTTCAACGAACCACCGGTAGGATTATGAAAAGAACAAATGAATTAAAACGATAACAACGGAAGGGTAATCTTGAAAGAACCACCGTAAGAATAGGGAGACGAACGAAGAGACATCAATGCAGAATATTTAGAGGACGAGGTTAAAAACTGAGAACGAAGAATCTTCTAAAATGATGGCCTTCGGAGGAACACAATGGAAAGATTCATGAAATGCTTCGGATGGTATAAAAAGAATTCCTCACAATCTGAACAATAATGAGGATGGCATGAAGCTAGAACCACGAATCTGCAAGAGAACGGGCCAAGATTTAAGAGAAACACTTCTACGGTCTTCAAATGTTGAGAATGAAGATGAGAAATGTCATGAAGAATTGTTGAGCACTCCGGAATGAGGAATTAAAAGGTTGAAACAATGGTGAAAAGAATTGAACGCGATATTGGAGAAGGTATATGACTGATGTAATCCATTCTTACGTCACATTTGAAAAGAATTTGAGTATAACTCCAGAAAAATTAGAAGAGTCAGGTAAGATCCTGGGAAAAGACCTGTGGGTTAGGGCCCACTCAAGAAATCACCGTTGGAAAAGATTGCTGAAGAGATATTGCACCGGTTGAATTAAAAGGCTTGAGTAAGATGATAATCCTCAAAATAGCTGAACGGATTAAGAATGGAATTATGAATCTTCAGCACTCCGGATATGAATAGCAAGAGGAGAATGATTAATTGGTGCACCGGAATAAGAAAGCATTGTGAAAAAAGGAAAAGGATAAGATCAACACCCAAATCTTGAATTACATCCACCGGCAGAATTGAGAACAAAAGAATGATGGGCTAGAAGCTCTTGAGCATCTTCACGATAAATCACCGGATAAGAACATTGATGGAAAAGAATGAAGAAACATCACATGAATAAAATGGATATTTAATTTGAGAATTTCTGGCTCCGAGAATAAGAAGGGTGGGAGGGTGGGGAAAACAAGGACAACTTGGGATGAATGAAACAGACAAATCGTCAATATCTCAACGACGTCTGTATGGAATAACTTGAAGAGAAGGCACACCGGTTGAAAAGGATTAACATGAAGATCTTGATGGTCAAGAAGAATTAGCACTCCCATAGAAATATGAGAACACCGATTAGGAAAAGTATGGAATCAACATTTGACATCGAAGCAACTCGAATACCAGAATCAAGACAAAAACAAAGGATAGATATGTTTATGAAGAAGACTATGTTGCAACATATCTATCCGAACAGAGAATTGAACGAATGAATTCCGTAGGTACATCAACTTGACGAGAAGCCACTTGGAGAACAAAAGGTAAATAAAAAGGAACAAGGAACAGATAGAACAAATACAAGATAGAAGCTTCGTTCGACATCTTCGTGCTGAAAGCTCATGGAACGTGTTACAAAAGGGTTTTGCAATCCCCGGATCCGCATAGCCAAGGACCCTTTAAGATGCAACTCCCGATCGGAACAAGCCCATAAAACCACTTCACTCAATGTAGAACCCCGAACTTCATATCATGCACTCGTTGGAAGAATGCCTAGAACTACTAGATGAACCCACCTATTAATTTCCGAAAGTTTCCAGTTATGCAATCAGGTGTTGGGGATACAGGGGAAGCACCGCGCACTCAACTCTAAACCTACATCCAGCTGTATCCATCCTTGAACACATAACCAGTTGTTCTCTGAAACCGTTTACCTCGGACCTTCGAAATGCATCTATTATACAAGCTATGGCAATACTCCCGAACTACCTCCCCAGTACTGGGTGATATCGGGGTTATCTTGCCACTAACCGCATAGGAGAGTTTTCGATGTCGGCCATCTTAAGTATTCTAGTACTGCCGCGATGGATTTGTGACGACAACAACTCGGAGCTCAACTCCCCGGGACAGTGCCACAACCCCTAATGACATGAGGCATCGAGAACAATGTTCTCGTCACAAAGACATCGGAACAATCCAAACAATACTCGCGAGATCCTAAAAAAAATTTGGTGCAATTTTTGAAAGTAGAAGAGGCAAGAGTAGTCGTCAGGAGTCCTCACCAGAGTGAAAGAGATGAGGAGCAAAAGAAATCCTACTCTCCGATATATATAGGACTCAAAACATTTTCAAGTGTGTGCCTAGACTCAACCGTCAACGATTCGATCAATCAGTGGGGGCTCCTAGGTCGGAGAAGGCTCTGATACCAACTTGTAATGCCCAGTATGAAACTATACCTCCTACGTGTCGAGGCACGACTTAAAGGTATAAGCCCATTCTGGAATGATCTCAAGTTTGGTATCTTTGCACGACTCATGTAAAAGAGGGATTAAAATGCAAAAGGAGATAGCCTGTTTCAGAGATCAAGTCATTGCCAAGAAGTTGACGTTCGCCTGTTTCAGACCAGTTGAGAGGGGTACGGCACTTTCTGCCATAGAGGATTTCAAACGGTGCTTTGCCTGCACTTGCTTGAAAGCTGTTGTTGTAAGAGAACTCGGCAAATGGAAGGCAGTCTTCCCATTTCATGCCAAAGGAGATGACACAGGCTCTGAGCATGTCTTCTAGAATCTGATTCACGCGCTCGACTTGACCACTAGTCTGAGGGTGAAATGCAGTGCTGAACCTGATCTTAGTGCCCATGGCGGACTGAAAGGAGTCCCAGAACCTTGATGTGAACAAGCTTCCACGGTCTGAGGATATAACTTGAGGAATGCCATGTAAAGACACAATTCTGGAAGTGTACAGCTCTGCCAATTGAGCTGCATTGATTGATTCTTTGACTGGAAGAAAGTGAGCGACTTCGGTAAGCTTGTCAATCACCACAAAGATAGCATCATTTCCTCGCTTGGATTTAGGAAAACCAGTGACGAAGTCCATTTCAATGTGGTCGAACTTCCACTCAGGAATAGGAAGAGGTTGGAGAAGACCGGCTGGACGTTGATGTTCTGCTTTCACTCTTCTGCAAACATCACATTCATTCACGAATTGGGCAATCTCCCTTTTCATGTGTGTCCACCAGTAAGACTGCTTGAGGTCTTGGTACATCTTGGAACTGCCAGAATGAATGGAAAGGAGAGAATCATGTGCTTCTTCCATTATGAGCTTCTTGAGATCACCTTTGGGAACAACGAGTCTGTCCTCGAAGAACAAGGTATCTCTCCCATCAACACGGAAGCACTTGTATTTTGGAGTGCCCTTTGCAATACCATATTTCACCTTCTTCACCATGGTATCCCTGAGTTGGGCCTCACGGACTTGATCTTCCAAGGTAGGAGCAATTTGAAGATTTGCAAGAAAACCCTGCGGAACAACTTGAAGGTTGAGCTTCCTGAATGCTTCACAAAGCTCAGGCTGGCACGGCTTGATAAGAAGGCTGTTGCAATATGCCTTTCTGCTCAAAGCATCTGCAATCACATTCGCCTTGCCAGGAGTGTATTCAATGCTGGGATTATACTCTTGGATCATTTCAACCCAATGAGTCTGACAGAGGTTCAGATGCGGCTGTGTGAAGATGTACTTCAAGCTCTTGTGATCAGTGAAGATGTCGACCTTTCTGCCCAACAACAGATGTCTCCACGTAATCAGAGCATGTACCACAGCTGCTAGCTCGAGATCATGTGTGGGATAGTTCTTCTCACTTGGCTTTAGCTGACGAGAAGTGTATGCCACAGTTCTCTTATCTTGCATAAGCACACCACCAAGACCTTGAAGAGAAGCATCACAGAAAACTTCATAGGGCTTGGATTCATCTGGAGGAGTCAGAACTGGAGCAGAGACAAGCTTTTCTTTGAGAGTTTTGAATGCCACTTCACACTCTGGAGACCAAAAGTATTTGACATTCTTCTGAAGCAAGTTGGAAAGAGGCTTGGCAATCTTGGAGAAGTTCTCAACGAACCTTCTGCAATAGCTGGCAAGACCCAGAAAACTGCGGAGCTGCTTGACGTTCTGAGGAGCTTCCCAGTTGACAATTGCTTCAACTTTCTCGGGATTTACCGCAATGCCGCCAGCTGAGATGATGTGGCCCAGGTACAAAACCTTATCGAGCCAAAACTCGCACTTTGAGAACTTGGCATAGAATTTATGCTCTCGGAGTCGATCAAGAACCAGATGTAAGTGCTTTTTGTGATCTTCTTCATTCTTGGAAAACACCAGAATATCATCCAGATACACAAACACAAACTCGCCAGTATAGGGGTTGAAGATGTAATGCATCATCCTTGAAAAGGTAGGAGGAGCATTGGCGAGACCGAAGGACATGACGGTATACTCGTATGAACCATAGCTCGTTCTGAAGGCCGTCTTGGGAATGTCTTCCTCGCAAATGCGAATTTGATGATAGCCCATTCGGAGGTCAAGCTTAGAGAACACTTTAGCTCCTTTGAGCTGCTCGAAGAGTTCGTTGATGTTGGGGAGCGGATACTTGTTCTTAATCGTCTTCTTGTTCAATGGCCGGTAATCAACGCAGAGACGCTCTGTGCCATCTTTCTTCTTGACAAATAAGACACCACAGCCCCACGGAGACGTACTAGGCCTGATGAGACCCATACTCTCCTGCTTATCAAGCTGCTTCTTCAATTCTTTCAATTCATCCGGAGAGAGCTTGTACGGACGCCGGCATGCTGGCTCAGTACCCGGCTCGAGTTCAATAACGAATTCCACCTGACGGTGTGGAGGCATGCCTGGAAGGTCTTCAGGAAAGACGTCTTGATATTCGTTCACCACCGGAATTTGAGATATGGCATTAATTTCGCCCTTATCATTGAGAGAGAAAAGCCTGATAGTGTTATCCCTGGAGGCAAAGATAATCACATCTTCATCAGGATGAGTCATCTTGACTTCCTTTTGAGCACAATCAATGTGATCATCATGCTGAGAAAGCCAATCCATTCCGAGGATGAGGTCGATGTCAGAATTACCAAGAACCACCGGATTAGCCAGAAATCGATAATCACCCATGCGAATAGAAACATTCGGAGCAAATATGTTGGAAGACATACGTCTCCCCGGAGAAATAACTTGCAACTTCTGAGGCAGACTTTGGATGTCAACATTATGCTTGGATGCAAATGGTTGAGACATGAAAGAGCATGAAGCACCCGAATAAAATAAAACTTTAGTAGGGATAGAGTTCACTGGAAGGTTACCCAAAATGACATCAGAAGAATTCTCCGCTTGTGCTGCATTCATCAGATTGACCCTTGCTGCCTTTGGATCATGCCTGACAATAGCTAAACTCACAGGTGGAGGAGGTGGAAGACGCTTCGGATTCGGACATCTATTGGCATAGTGACCTTTCTGAGTGCATTTGTTGCAAGTCACTTCTGAGAGAGGACGGAAATGAGAACCACTTGACTTGGAGCCTTGAGACTGAAACTGGTTCTTCGACTTGATGCTCGGGTTGGGTGGGTGGGAGAAACCACGTCCACTAGAGTTCTTGTTGTTAGAGTTGTTGGAGTTGTTGTATGGAGCTCGAATCACTGGAGGAGGAGGAAGCCAGAATTTCTGATGCTTCGAGACCATCTGAGACGATGAGGAAGAGTGAAAGGCATCTCAAATTATCTTCTTGGAAGCCTCCATCTTAAGCTGAGCTGCTTCTTGTTTCAAAGCCATGTTATAGAACTTGTCGAATTCATCCGGCTCGAACAAGGTGAGAGCAAGCTGAAGTTCATCTTTGAGACCTCCACGAAACTGGTAGATTTTACTCTTGGCATCAGGAATGTCTTGCTTAGCATAGCGAGCGAGGTTTTGGAACTTGACATTATACTGATAGACTGTCATGGAGCCCTGCTTCAGGTTGCGGAATTGCTCACGCATACCCTCGATGACACTTGTAGGAATGTGGTGCGAGCGAAAATCCTTGAAGAAATTCTCCCAAGAGATCACTTGACCTGGCCTGGAGTCTTTGTACTGCTGCCACCAGTCAGCTGCTTGATCTTTGAGTTGGAAGGCTGCAAACTTCACATAATCATCTTCCTTCACGTTACTGCACTCAAAATGCTTCTTTATGTCAGTTAACCAATCTTCAGCATCAAGAGGGTCGACACAGTAACTGAAAGCTTTAGGATTGTTGGCCAAGAACTGGTTGAGAGTAGCATGGTGCTGCTGGTTGAAGAAGTTGCCTTGGTTCCCTGGAACACCCTGATTAGCTTGATTAGCTTGCATCTGTTGCATCATCTGCATCAACAACTGAGTGTTCTGAGCTGTAGTCTTCATAATCGCTCTCCAAGCCTCAGGCGGAGGAGGAGGGGAAGGAGGACGATCTGGGACCTCTTCCAGCTCTGGGTTAGCGTTGGGAACCTTTTTCGGAGCCATCCTGTAAGAGATGACCACGAATCAGCAATTGATTGACAGAAGGTATAAGCTGAATCAATGGAGTGAATTGCAACAAGTCTTCACAATAATCATTCGAACAATAAGAACGAATGAACTCATTCGAACAAGAGGAATGAATGAAATTCTCAGTTCAATGATAACATCAATCTTCACGAGAAGCCACATAGGGGACAAAATGAAAATAAGAAAACAACAAGGTACAGACGGGAACAAACACAAGATAGGAGCTTCGTTCTAACATCTTTGTGCTGAAAGCATATAAAAGGTTTTGCAATCCCCGGATCAGCATAGCCAAGGACCCTTTAAGATGCAACTCCTGATCGGAACATCGGTCATATAACCCCTTCACTCAATGTAGAACCCCGAACTCACTAACCTGCATTCGTTGGAAGAATGCCTACGATCTATTGGATAAACCCACCTATGAATTTCCGAAAGGTTCCAGTTATGCAATCAGGTGTTGGGGATACACGGGAAGCACCGCGCAATCAACTCTAAACCTACATCCAGGTGTATCCATCCTTCAACACATAACCAGTCTTTCTCGGAAACTATGTACCTCGGACCTTCGAAAAGCATCCACTATAACAAGCTATGGCAATACTCCCGAACTACCTCCCCAGTACTGGGTGATGTCGGGGTTATCTTGCCACTGGCCGTATAGGAGAGATTTTCGATGTCGGCCGTCTTAAGTATTTAGTACTGCCGCGATGTGCTTGTGACGACAATACCCCGAAGCTCAACTCCATGGGACACTGCCACAACCCCTAATGTCAGGAGGCATCAAGAACAATATCCTCGTCACAAGAACATCGAAACAATCCCAGAATACTCGCGGGATTCCTAAAAAAAAATTGGTGAAATTTTTGAAGATAGGAGAGACAAGAGTAGTCGTCAGGAGTCCTCACCAGAGAGAAAGGAGATGAGAAGCAAAGAAATCCTACTCCCCGATATAATATAGGAATCAAAATATTTTTTAGTGTGTGCCTAGACTCGACCATCAACGATTCGATCAAACAGTGGGGGCTCCTAGGTCGGAGAAGGCTCTGAATACCAACTTGTAATGCCCAGGATGGAGTTATACCTCTTACGTGTCGAGGCACGACTTATAGGCATAAGTCCATCCTAGAATGATCTCAAGTTTGGTAATCTTTGCACATCTCATGTAAAAGAGGGGATTGTAAACATAAATAGTAGGCTTACACTCGCCACGTCACACAATTACATAACATGTCTCAATCATCATACATTAAGAATATCACAACCCTCTAAGGGAAAAATCCAAATGTCAAGATACCAAACTTAGATAAATAAACCACAGGCGGATCGAATCCTAGTAGAAGTCTCCACTACTGATCATCCGGATATCGAACATAGTACCGACTACGCTCCTCGTCGTACTCCCAATCAAGCTCGGTGCCATCACCTGGATAGCTCACAACTGGACCTGCATCTGGTGTGGTGAAGTAACTGTGAGCCACAGAGGACTCAGCAATCCCGTTCCCGGGTAACAAGACTATTCAAGCCTTGGGAAAGGATAAGGCTGAAGAAAAGAATAAGTGTCTGCAGCAGCAACTAGCGACTAGCTTACGTGAGTGAGAGCGAGAAGAGAAAGCCTCGGTCGAGAAGTGATCACGAAGTGATCCTAGCTACAAGCTCAACAAACATAACCCCTCCGTGTTCAACTCCCGAATCCCTATTCGGAAATTGACAGTCACGGAACACACGCTGGTAGTGTATTAGAAACATTGTGTCAAGTTATCTACAACCGGATATTAACAAGCTCCCATCTGCCACATAACCGCGGGCACGGCTTTCGAAAGTTCAAAACCCTGCAGGTGTGTTCCAACTTGACCCATTACAAGCCCACGATCCGCGGAGTCGCAACTCCAAAGTGGGAAGACCCGAGTATCCTCGGAATCCCGTGCTCAAGATATACCGAACTAAGGTAAGGCTAATCCAGCAAATCCTCCCGGCGTGTCGACACCCTGATAGTAGCCGCGCGTATCTAAGTCTCAGGACACGACCGGATGGGTGAAGCTACGGGTTTTTACCAGACCTTGAGTTTCCTCGAGGTGGCCCCGCAGGCTCCCCGTTTCGGACCAACACTCATGTAGAGCACTGGCCCGGGGTTGTTGATTAAGAAAAAGGGTTTATAATTCCCTATGCAAGTTTAGTTTGTTATTAGGCAAATAGTACCAATGTTGGGACTTGCTGGAAAATACTTAGCACTTAGCGGTTTATCGAGGGGGTCCCATACACCCCAACCGTGTTAGGAACGCATAATCAAGGAACATAACACCGGTTTATACGGTTCCTAACGACATGAGTGGAACAAATCACCAAGCAAAAGGCTTAGCCTTCCACCCTTGCCAATATATAGATGATTTCATTTTAAGCATTTATATAGTGTGATAAACCTAACCAAACTTCATGTGAAGCAAGCATCTTCGATCTTCACCTGCAACTAGCAACGCTATAAGAAGGGCTGAGCGAAGCGTACTTAGCCAAGCAACGCTTTGCATAGGTAGGTTGGTTAAACATGGCAATGGTTTACAAGTAGGAGGCTGACAAGAAGATCATGGGCATCGAGGCAAAACTATAGAACGGAACTACTAGCAATAGGCAAAGATAGTAATGTTATCGGGGTTCGGTCATCTTGCCTGAAGAGAAGTCGTTCGGATCGTAAGAAGGGTCCTCGTGCTCAACCTCATTGGAAACCTCGTGCTCGTACTCGAACTCGGTCTCGGCTTTCGGCTCTAAAAAAACAATCACACCAAGCAAAAATCAACAAGATGCAATGCGCACTCGAAAATGATGGATGCATGATGGATGCACTAAGGATGCACACGGAGCACGGAAATTAGCACTCAAACAAAACACCTCAAAACAAGACAAAAATAAGATATTATTAATCTACACAGAAAATCAATCAAGTTTCATATAAGATTCGCTGAAATCGGAGTTACGGGCTAAAAGTTATGCCCGAAACAAGAAATGAGCGAAAGCTGAAAATTACAGCAACATAGCAACTTCGGAGCACAAAATAATTAAGCTACAGCACTCAAATATCATGGCAAACTACATGAACACAAACTAGACATATACTACAGCAACTAAGTCCAAAGGTGCACCCCCAAAGGAGTCACGGTTCAATAGCAATGAACTTGGACATATTGAACTTGACAATAAAATTCTGGCAGCAGAATTTTATTGAAACTTTGGAGCAAAAGATAAACATGCTACATCCACTCAAATAGGCATGTGAGGACATGAATGGAAAGCCAACAATATATACTTCAAGGAACAATCAAGATCCACTCCAAAACTAACATGGTTTGTCCTAGAGCATCACACGAACATGGCATCGGAACGTTACAGATTTCAGACTTAGTGAAAATCCACTAAGTCCTAAAACATCAATTTCATCATGGCATCTAAGAGCAAGTTTAAGTCACCTCGAAACTAAACATGGCAATTGGTAAGCACCTCATCAAAGTACACATGAAGGTGATTCCGAAACACACAAACATGCTTCAAGGAGATAATCACAACGATAGCAACGAGCTCAACAAGATGGCATTTCATAACAAGTGAAACAACATCACAGCCACATGGCACTTTGCAACGATGATAAACATGGCAAGAATAAATCTATCATGCAACCTATCACATACAACATGTAGATCATGGCAAGATGAACACGTGGACATGTCATTTGCATCATTCGGACAAACGAGCTAAAAGATATCACATGGCAAAGATGACATGAAAACTTCACATAGCAGCAGTTTATATCACGATGCACTCTTGCAACAGCAAAACAAGCACCTAGATGATCTCTAACATGCATGACAACAAAAGATAAAACGTAGTGCACGATCCCACGAACGTCTGGACATGCTATTTGCGCGAATCGGAGCACCACACTAAAAGATATAGTAGTATGAATATAGCATCAGCACACAAATAACAACAAGGACTTAGAGGATTGGGGAGACAACCTCAGATCCAGATCTGAAGAAAAAAAACGATGGGCCTCGGGCGGTGCGGCTAGACCGGTGGAGAAGATTCGGGCCCAGGTCGGCGGATCAGCGCGGCCCGACGGGATCTGGCGAGGGAGCCTGGGCGGCTTCGGGCCCGCGGGGCGACCTGGGGCTGCGGCCCGAAGGAGGCGGCGGCGGCCCAACTGGCGAGCGGGACGGCCGGTGCGGGAGGTCTGGAGGGAGGCCGGCTGGCGATGGCGGGGGAGGCCCGGCTGGTCCACCCGAGGCGGGAGGCGGGAGGCGCGGTGGCGGAGCCTGGCGCGGCCTGGAGGAAGGGAGCCCCGCGACTTGGGCCCGGTCGGCGATGTGGGCCGCGACGGGGGCGAAGTGGTCCTGGCGACCTGGTCCGATCGGGGGCGTACGGCCTGGAGGGCGCGTGCGGCGCGGGAGGCAAGCCCAGCCTGGAGCGATCCGCGACGAGGGGAGCGGCCTGGTTCGATCGGGCGGGGTGGCTGGGAGCGACGAGGCCGCTCGGTCTGGCGACGATGCGTTGACTAGATCGATCCAATCGATCGAACAGAGCGGCGGCGCGGCTGGTTCTTTCGGGAACTGGCCAAGTGGCAGTGAGGGGCTGGCCAGATCCGAAAAATTGAGGTGGAGAAGTGGGGAAGAAGATAGAGATGCCAAAAATTAGACCTAGGGGTCTATATATATAGCAGGTAGCTAGGGTTAGGGGATTTGGGGGTGTTAGGAGCCCTCCGATCGTGATCCGACGGATCCGATCGCGGGTGTAGTTTAGATGGGCCTAGGAGAAGGTAGTAGACTGCAGTAGGGGTGTTTCTGGGACACAAAGCGAAGGCACTTTGGAGCCACACAAATAACTGTTGGGATAGCAAACGGAGTCCAAACGCGACGAGATTTGAGAGGCGGGTTGCACACAACAAAACAATAACACACACAACAACCTCACGGCACACCGGTAACGTTACACGCCCAAACAACAAAGTAGGCCTACGGGACGTCACGGACACGTGAGGGAGCTCCGGAACGCGAAACGGACAACGGGAAGGAACGCGTGGAACCGGATGCAACCGACAACACAAAAGCAATGCAATGCACATGTCTACATGATATGAATGAATGCCACACACGCACACAACAACACGACGAAAACCCGAAAGACAAAGAACCCGGAATGGAAATAGATGAAGCCGGAGATATATTATATACCCAAAAGGGAAAGTATTACATCCGGGGCATTACAAACTCTCCTCTACTACAAAAAGATCTCGTCCCGAGATCTAGGACTGGAAAAAGGAAGGGTACTCGGAACGAAGATGATCTTCTCGTTCCCAGGTAGCTTCTCGGTCAGTGTGATGTGACCACTTGACTTTCAAGAATTTGATGGACTTGTTGCGGGTCTTGCGTTCGGTTTCTTCGAGAATTGCAACGGGATGCTCTCGGTAAGACAGGTCTTGTTGAAGATCAATCTCTTCAAACGGAATCATGCACTCAGGTGCCTTAAAGCATTTGCGAAGTTGAGACACATGGAAGACATCATGAACGTTGGCGAAGTTTGAAGGGAGCTCAAGTTAATAGGCTAGATCGCCTCTTTTGCCAAGAATCTTGAAAGGCCCGACGTATCTAGGAGCAAGCTTTCCTTTGATACCGAATCTTTGGGTGCCTTTCATCGGAGACACACGGAGATAGACATGATCACCGATGTTGAAGGCCAAATCACGATGCTTGCCGTCATAGTAGCTCTTCTGGCGCGACTGAGCGGCCTTGAGATTCTCACGTATGACTTTGCACATTTCTTCGGCTTCTGAGATCAAGTCATTGCCAAGAAGTTGACGTTCGCCTGTTTCAGACCAGTTGAGAGGGGTACGGCAGTTTCTGCCATAGAGGATTTCAAACGGTGCTTTGCCTGCACTTGCTTGAAAGCTGTTGTTGTAAGAGAACTCGGCAAATGGAAGGCAGTCTTCCCATTTCATGCCAAAGGAGATGACACAGGCTCTGAGCATGTCTTCTAGAATCTGATTCACGCGCTCGACTTGACCACTAGTCTGAGGGTGAAATGCAGTGCTGAACCTGATCTTAGTGCCCATGGCGGACTGAAAGGAGTCCCAGAACCTTGATGTGAACAAGCTTCCATGGTCTGAGGATATAACTTGAGGAATGCCATGTAAAGACACAATTCTGGAAGTGTACAGCTCTGCCAATTGAGCTGCATTGATTGATTCTTTGACTGGAAGAAAGTGAGCGACTTTGGTAAGCTTGTCAATCACCACAAAGATAGCATCATTACCTCGCTTGGATTTAGGAAAACCAGTGACGAAGTCCATTTCAATGTGGTCGAACTTCCACTCGAGAATAGGAAGAGGTTGGAGAAGACCGGCTGGACGTTGATGTTCTGCTTTCACTCTTCTGCAAACATCACATTCATTCACGAATTGGGCAATCTCCCTTTTCATGTGTGTCCACCAGTAAGACTGCTTGAGGTCTTGGTACATCTTGGAACTGCCAGGATGAATGGAAAGGAGAGAATCATGTGCTTCTTCCATTATGAGCTTCCTGAGATCACCTTTGGGAACAACGAGTCTGTCCTCGAAGAACAAGGTATCTCTCTCATCAACACGGAAGCACTTGTATTTTGGAGTGCCCTTTGCAATACCATGTTTCACCTTCTTCACCATGGTATCCCTGAGTTGGGCCTCACGGACTTGATCTTCCAAGGGAGGAGCAATTTGAAGATTTGCAAGAAAACCCTGCGGAACAACTTGAAGGTTGAGCTTCCAGAATGCTTCACAAAGCTCAGGCTGGCACGGCTTGATAAGAAGGCTGTTGCAATATGCCTTTCTGCTCAAAGCATCTGCAATCACATTCGCCTTGCCAGGAGTGTATTCAATGCTGGGATTATACTCTTGGATCATTTCAACCCAACGAGTCTGACGGAGGTTCAGATGCGGCTGTGTGAAGATGTACTTCAAGCTCTTGTGATCAGTGAAGATGTCGACCTTTCTGCCCAACAACAGATGTCTCCACGTAATCAGAGCATGTACCACAGCTGCTAGCTCGAGATCATGTGTGGGATAGTTCTTCTCACCTGGCTTTAGCTAACGAGAAGTGTATGCCACAATTATCTTATCTTGCATAAGCACACCACCAAGACCTTGAAGGGAAGCATCACAGAAAACTTCATAGGGCTTGGATTCATCTGGAGGAGTAAGAACTGGAGCAGAGACAAGCTTTTCTTTGAGAGTTTTGAATGCCACTTCACACTCTGGAGACCAAAAGTATTTGACATTCTTCTGAAGCAAGTTGGAAAGAGGCTTGGCAATCTTGGAGAAGTTCTCAACGAACCTTCTGCAATAGCTGGCAAGACCCAGAAAACTGCGGAGCTGCTTGACGTTCTGAGGAGCTTCCCAGTTGCCAATTGCTTCAACTTTCTCGGGATTTACCGCAATGCCGTCAGCTGAGATGATGTGGCCCAGGTACAAAACCTTATCGAGCCAAAACTCGCACTTTGAGAACTTGGCATAGAATTTATGCTCTCGGAGTCAATCAAGAACCAGATGTAAGTGCTTTTCGTGATCTTCTTCATTCTTGGAAAACACCAGAATATCATCCAGATACACAAGCACAAACTCGCCAGTATAGGGGTTGAAGATGTAATGCATCATCCTTGAAAAGGTAGGAGGAGCATTGGCGAGACCGAAGGACATGACGGTATACTCGTATGAACCGTAGCTCGTTCTGAAGGCCGTCTTGGGAATGTCTTCCTCGCGAATGCGAATTTGATGATAGCCCATTCGGAGGTCAAGCTTAGAGAACACTTTAGCTCCTTTGAGCTGCTCGAAGAGTTCGTTGATGTTGGGGAGCGGATACTTGTTCTTAATCGTCTTCTTGTTCAATGGCCGGTAATCAACGCAGAGACGCTCCGTGCCATCTTTCTTCTTGAATAATAAGACACCACAGCCCCACGGAGACGTACTAGGCCTGATGAGACCCATACTCTCCTGCTTATCAAGCTGCTTCTTCAATTCCTTCAATTCATCCGGAGAGAGCTTGTACGGACGCCGGCATGCTGGCTCAGTACCCGGCTCGAGTTCAATAATGAATTCCACCTGACGGTGTGGAGGCATGCCTGGAAGGTCTTCAGGAAAGACGTCTTGATATTCGTTCACCACCGGAATTTGAGATATGGCATTAATTTCACCCTTATCATTGAGAGAGAAAAGCCTGATAGTGTTATCCCTGCAGGCAAAGATAATCACATCTTCATCAGGATGAGTCATCTTGACTTCCTTTTGAGCACAATCAATGTGAGCATCATGCTGAGAAAGCCAATCCATTCCGAGGATGAGGTCGATGTCAGAATCACCAAGAACCACCGGATTAGCCAGAAATCGATAATCACCCATGCGAATAGAAACATTCGGAGCAAATATGTTGGAAGACATACGTCTCCCCGGAGAAATAACTTGCAACTTCTGAGGCAGACTTTGGATGTCAACATTATGCTTAGATGCAAATGGTTGAGACATGAAAGAGCATGAAGCACCCGAATCAAATAAAACTTTAGTAGGGATAGAGTTCACTGGAAGGTTACCCAAAATGACATCAGAAGAACTCTCCGCTTGTGCTGCATTCATCAGATTGACCCTTGCTGCCTTTGGATCATGCCTGACAATAGCTGAACTCACAGGTGGAGGAGGTGGAAGACGCTTCGGATTCAGACATCTATTGGCATAGTGACCTTTCTGAGTGCATTTGTTGCAAGTCACTTCTAAGAGAGGACGGAAATGAGAACCACTTGACTTGGAGCCTTGAGACTGAAACTGGTTCTTCGACTTGATGCTCGGGTTGGGTGGGTGGGAGAAACCACGTCCACTAGAGTTCTTGTTGTTGGAGTTGTTGGAGTTGTTGTATGGAGCTCGAATCACTGGAGGAGGAGGAAGCCAGAATTTCTGATGCTTCGAGACCATCTGAGACGATGAGGAAGAGTGAACGGCATCTCAAATTCTCTTCTTGGAAGCCTCCATCTTAAGCTGAGCTGCTTCTTGTTTCAAAGCCATGTTATAGAACTTGTCGAATTCATCCGGCTCGAACAAGGTGAGAGCAAGCTGAAGTTCATCTTTGAGACCTCCACGAAACTGGTAGATTTTACTCTTGGCATCAGGAATGTCTTGCTTAGCATAGCGAGCGAGGTTTTGGAACTTGACATTATACTGATAGACTGTCATGGAGCCCTGCTTCAGGTTGCGGAATTTCTCACGCATACCCTCGATGACACTTGTAGGAATGTGGTGCGAGCGAAAATCCTTGCAGAAATTCTCCCAAGAGATCACTTGACCTGGCCTGGAGTCTTTGTACTGCTGCCACCAGTCAGCTGCTTGATCTTTGAGTTGGAAGGCTGCAAACTTCACATAATCATCTTCCTTCACGTTACTGCACTCAAAATGCTTCTTTATGTCGGTTAACCAATCTTCAGCATCAAGAGGGTCGACACAGTAACTGAAAGCTTTAGGATTGTTGGCCAAGAACTGGTTGAGAGTAGCATGGTGCTGCTGGTTGAACAAGTTGCCTTGGTTCCCTGGAACACCCTGATTAGCTTGATTAGCTTGCATCTGTTGCATCATCTGCATCAACAACTGAGTGTTCTGAGCTGTAGTCTTCATAATCGCTCTCCAAGCCTCAGGCGAAGGAGGAGGGGAAGGAGGACGATCTGGGACCTCTTCCACCTCTGGGTTAGCGTTGGGAACCTTTTTCGGAGCCATTCTGTAAGAGATTACCACGAATCAGCAATTGATTGACAGAAGGTATAAGCTGAATCAATGGAGTGAATTGCAACAAGTCTTCACAATAATCATTCGAACAATAAGAACGAATGAACTCATTCGAACAAGAGGAATGAATGAAATTCTCAGTTCAATGATAACATCAATCTTCACGAGAAGCCACATAGGGGACAAAATGAAAATAAGAAAACAACAAGGTACAGACGGGAACAAACACAAGATAGGAGCTTCGTTCTAACATCTTTGTGCTGAAAGCATATGAACGCGTTACGAAAAGGTTTTGCAATCCCCGGATCAGCATAGCCAAGGACCCTTTAAGATGCAACTCCTGATCGGAACATCGGTCATATAACCCCTTCACTCAATGTAGAACCCCGAACTCACTAACTCTCAAAAAATAGCAACGGTGGGTAGACAAAACACTGTTGGGCAATTGATAGAAAAGCAAATAATTATGATGATATCCAAGACAATGATCATGTATATAGGCATCATGTCTAAGATTAGTAGACCGACTCCTGCCTCGATCTACTACTATTACTCCACACATCAACCGCTATCCAGCATGCATCTAGTGTATTAAGTTCATGGAAAAACAAAGTAATGCAATAAGAACGATGACATGATGTAGATAAGATCTATTCATGTAGAAATAGACCCCATCTTTTTATCCTTAATAGCAACGATACACGCATGCCTTGCTGCCCCTTCTGTTACTGGGAAAGGACACTGCAAGATCGAACCCATTACAAAGCACCTCTTCCCATTGCAAGATAAATAGATCGAGTTGGCCAAACAAAACCCTAATATCAGAGAAGAAATACGAGGCTATAATAATCAAGAATGGATATTAAATCAAGGCAAATCTGATCATAAACTCACAATTCATCGGATCCCAACAAACACACCGCAAAAAGTCATTATATCAAATAGATCTCCAAGAGACCATTGTATTGAGATACAAAGAGAGAAGAAGCCATCTCGCTACTGACTACAGACCCATAGGTGTAATGCCCAGGATGGAGTTATACCTCCTAAGAGTCGAGGCACGACTTAAAGGCATAAGTCCATCCTAGAATGATCTCAAGTTTGGTAATCTTTGCACATCTCATGTAAAAGAGGGGATTGTAAACATAAATAGTAGGCTTACACTCGCCGCGTCACACAATTACATAACATGTCTCAATCAACATACATTAAGAATATCACAACCCTCTAAGGGCAAAATCCAAATGCCAAGATACCAAACTTAGATAAATAAACCACAGGCGGATCGAATCCTAGTAGAAGTCTCCACTACTGATCATCCGGATATCGAACATAGTACCGACTACGCTCCTCGTCGTACTCCCAATCAAGCTCGGTGCCATCACCTGGATAGCTCACAACTGGACCTGGATCTGGTGTGGTGAAGTAACTGTGAGCCACAGAGGACTCAGCAATCCCATTCCCGGGTAACAAGACTATTCAAGCCTTGGGAAAGGATAAGGCTGAAGAAAAGAATAAGTGTCTGCAGCAGCAACTAGCGACTAGCTTACGTGAGTGAGAGCGAGAAGAGAAAGCCTCGGTCGAGAAGTGATCACGAAGTGATCCTAGCTACAAGCTCAACAAACATAACCCCTCCGTGTTCAACTCCCGAATCCCTATTCGGAAATTGACAGTCACGAAACACACGCTGGTAGTGTATTAGAAACATTGTGTCAAGTTATCTACAACCGGATATTAACAAGCTCCCATCTGCCACATAACCGCGGGCACGGCTTTCGAAAGTTCAAAACCCTGCAGGGGTGTTCCAACTTGACCCATTACAAGCCCACGATCCGCGGAGTCGCAACTCCAAAGTGGGAAGACCCGAGTATCCTCGGAATCCCGTGCTCAAGATATACCGAACTAAGGTAAGGCTAATCCAGCAAATCCTCCCGGCGTGTCGACACCCTGATAGTAGCCGCGCGTATCTAAGTCTCAGGACACGACCGGATGGGTGAAGCTACGGGTTTTTACCAGACCTTGAGTTTCCTCGAGGAGGCCCCGCAGGCTCCCCGTTTCGGACCAACACTCATGTGGAGCACTGGCCCGGGGTTGTTGATTAAGAAAAAGGGTTTATAACTCCCTATGCAAGTTTAGTTTGTTATTAGGCAAATAGTACCAATGTTGGGACTTGCTGGAAAATACTTAGCACTTAGCGGTTTATCGAGGGGGTCCCATACACCGCAACCGTGTTAGGAACGCATAATCAAGGAACATAACACCGGTTTATACGGTTCCTAATGGCATGAGTGGAACAAATCACCAAGCAAAAGGCTTAGCCTTCCACCCTTGCCAATATAAAGATGATTTCATTTTAAGCATTTATATAGTGTGATAAACCCAACCAAACTTCATGTGAAGCAAGCATCTTCGATCTTCACCTGCAACTAGCAACGCTATAAGAAGGGCTGAGCGAAGCGTACTTAGCCAAGCAACGCTTTGCATAGGTAGGTTGGTTAAACATGGCAATGGTTTACAAGTAGGAGGCTGACAATAAGATCATCGGCATCGAGGCAAAACTATAGAGCGGAACTACTAGCAATAGGCAAAGATAGTAATGTTATCGGGGTTCGGTCATCTTGCCTGAAGAGAAGTCGTTCGGATCGTAAGAAGGGTCCTCGTGCTCAACCTCGTTGGAAACCTCATACTCGTACTCGAACTCGGTCTCGGCTTTCGGCTCTAAACAAAACAATCACACCAAGCAAAAATCAACAAGATGCAATGCGCACTCGAAAATGATGGATGCATGATGGATGCACTAAGGATGCACACGGAGCACGGAAATTAGCACTCAAGCAAAACACCTCAAAACAAGACAACAATATGATATTATTAATCTACACAGAAAATCAATCAAGTTTCATACAAGATTCGCTGAAATCGGAGTTACGGGCTAAAAGTTATGCCCGAAACAAGAAATGAGCGAAAGCTGGAAATTACAGCAACATAGCAACTTCGGAGCACAAAATAATTAAGCTACAGCACTCAAATATCATGGCAAAGGACATGAACACAAACTAGACATATACTAAAGCAACTAAGTCCAAAGGTGCACCCCCAAAGGAGTCACGGTTCAATAGCAATGAACTTGGACATATTGAACTTGACAATAAAATTCTGGCAGCAAAATTTTATTGAAACTTTGGAGCAAAAGATAAACATGCTACAGCCACTCAAATAGGCATGTGAGGACATGAATGGAAAGCCAACAATATATAATTCAAGGAACAATCAAGATCCACTCCAAAACTAACATGGTTTGTCCTAGAGCATCACACGAACATGGCTTCGGAACGTTACAGATTTCAGACTTAGTGAAAATCCACTAAGTCCTAAAACAGCAATTTCATCATGGCATCTAAGAGCAAGTTTAAGTCACCTCGAAACTAAACATGGCAGGTGGTAAGAACCTCATCAATGTACACATGAAGGTGATTCCGAAACACACAAACATGCGTCAAGGAGATAATCACAACGATAGCAACCAGCTCAACAAGATGGCATTTCATAACAAGTGAAACAACATTACAGCCACATGGCACTTTGCAACGATGATAAACATGGCAAGAATAAATCTATCATGCAACCTATCACATACAACATGTAGATCATGGCAAGACGAACACGTGGACATGTCATTTGCATCATTCGGACAAACGAGCTAAAATATATCACATGGCAAAGATGACATGAAAACATCACATAGCAGCAGTTTATATCACGATGCACTCTTGCAACAGCAAAACAAGCACCTAGATGATCTCTAACATGCATGACAACAAAAGATAAAACGTAGTGCACGATCCCACGAACGTCTGGACATCCTATTTGCGCGAATCGGAGCACCACACTAAAAGATATAGCAGTATGAATATAGCATCAGCACACAAATAACAACAAGGACTTAGAGGATTGGGGAGACAACCTCAGATCCAGATCTGAAGAAAAAAAACGACGGGCCTCGGGCGGTGCGGCTGGACCGGTGGAGAAGATTCGGGCCCAGGGCGGCGGATCGGCGCGGCCCGGCGGGATCTGGCGAGGGAGCCTGGGCGGCTTCGGGCCCGCGGGGCGACCTGGGGCTGCGGCCCGAAGGAGGCGGCGGCGGCCCACCTGGCGAGCGGGACGGCCGGTGCGGAAGGCCTGGAGGGAGGCCGGCTAGCGATGGCGGGGGAGGCCCGGCTGGCCCACCCGAGGCGGGAGGCGGGAGGAGCGGTGGTGGAGCCTGGCGCGGCCTGGAGGAAGGGAGCCCTGCGACTTGGGCCCGGTCGGCGATGTGGGCCGCGACGGGGGCGAAGTGGTCCTGGCGACCTGGTCCGATCGGGGGCGTACGGCCTGGAGGGCGCGTGCGGCGCGGGAGGCGAGCCCACCCTGGAGCGATCGGCGACGAGAGGAGCGGCCTGGTTCGATCGGGCGGGGTGGCTGGGAGCGACGAGGCCACTCGGTCTGGCGACGATGCGTTGACTAGATTGATCCAATCGATCGAACAGAGCGGCGGCGCGGCTGGTTCCTTCGGGAACTGGCCAAGTGGCAGTGAGGGGCTGGCCAGATCCGAAAAATTGAGGTGGAGAAGTGGGGAAGAAGATAGAGATGCCAAAAATTAGACCTAGGGGTCTATATATATAGCAGGTAGCTAGGGTTAGGGGATTTGGGGGTGTTAGGAGCCCTCCGATCGTGATCCGACTGATCCGATCGCGGGGGTAGTTTAGATGGGCCTAGGAGAAGGTAGTAGACTGCATGTCGGGGGAAACTGTCCGCCACGAGCACCTATGGGACCGGTGCCCCTTCTACGTTGCGGTAAGGGAGCGGAGGGAGCGCGAAGAGCGGATCGAGGAGCACACGCGGGCAGTTTACCCAGGTTCAGGCCGCGCGGACGCGTAAAACCCTACTCCTGCCTTGGTTGTATTGAGTTCTTGAGCTCGGGAGCTTGAAGAGCTAGCTACACGGAGCAAGAGAGATGTCTAGGTTCCGAACCTTTTCTACGTTGTGCATGGGCCTCCTTTTATAGCTCAAGGGGTCATCGACAGGTGTCAACGTAGAGGAGGGCAAAAATGTAACTTTGGTGGTAGTTGGAACAGTGCGGGAACAGTGCATGAACAGTGGATGAACAGTGGTCTTCACCTAACTTTGAAAGTGGGGGACAAGGGTATTAAATGCCCGTCACCGTCGACCCCAAAAGCGCTCGTCCATGCTCCTCCGTCCGCCACGACGGTAGCCTCGTCACCGTGGCGTGCCACCGTGTCCCCCAGGCTGCACAGCCATCCGCCACGCGTCCCTGGAAGGGCCCCAGGGCGACGCATGGGTCGATGAGCTGGAGCGCGGGCACAAAGCGCAGGCTTCCCCCGGCAAGCACCTTGCCGGGGTCTTGATCTTGCCGGACCCGGAAGCTTGTCGCTCCCCGGGTCTTGCCGGGGCGCAAGGTGCGCCGAGGCATGCCTTCTGAGATGCAGTCTTCTGGTCTTCCTGGCAAGCTCCTCTTGCCAGGGTCTTGTGTTAATATGATAATCTTGGGCCTGATGTAGCCTTCCCGGCAAGCTCCACTTGCCGGGGCCTTGATCTCCTGACTTGTATACTTTGTTTTCGAATGGCTTTATAGGGACCAGAAAGGTTTCCGGCGAGCACGTGGTAAACCCTGCCGCGGGAAGCTGCTACTGCCCGTGCACAAGTTGGGGTACTAAGGTACCCCTATCTTAGTACACTGACAGGAGCCCCCGGACCTGGGCCACACGCGGTGCCGAGCGCTGTTGGGCCAGGCCCAAAACAGTGCACGGGCACGTGCGGCCCACAGCACGCCGAATCCCCTTCCACATCCGCCGCGCCCCTCCCTAACGGCACGCGTCGATTGCGGCGTCGTGGGAGAGATCGTGGCCTCGTTCTTTAATGGGAAATGCGGAGCGTCCCCCACTCCCCCCTTAAAAGCAGAGGAAGCAGGGGCAGTTTCCCTCCTTTGTCTTCATTGCGCCTTCATCCTCCAGAAAACCTCCACTGCTCTTTGCCTCCACCCCTCCTCCGCCGTCTTCCGCATCCGCGGCGCCGTCGAGCTCCTCGCCCCTTACCCCGCCGCCTCCGCCATGGCTCCGAAGAGCGAGAAGGCGAAAGCGGAGAAGACCAAGAGGGAGAAGTCCGAGCAGGCGGCGAAGCTTGCCGCCCTGCGGAAGAGGAATGTGGTCTTCGCGCCGAGGCTCAGCGCGAAGGAGCTGTGGAACAAGTACTACCTCTTCTGGTCCGGGGAGACCAAAGCTCATCCCCGTACCAGAGCCTTCCCCGCCGTCGCCAGAGATTTGTTTCCCGGCGGGTATTTCTTCTTTGCTGTCTTCTTCCATTGTGGATTGTGCCCTCCGTACTCGGAGTTTTTCTGTGACATTATGAACACATACGGCCTCCACCTCCTAGACTTTACCCCCAACGCCATCCTTACGATGGCCGTTTTCGCACATCTGTGCGAAAACTATGTGGGGATCCATCCAAACGTAGCGCTCTTTCGCCATTTCTTTATGCCTAGAGTAGAGGCTAGCGCTCCCCTCTCCGGCGGCATCTCCTGGATCTTCCGGTTGAACAAGAAGGATTCATACCTGAAGGGAGAACTCCGCGGCAAGTTGGAAGAATGGCGCGCAGATTGGTGCTGGGTAGTAGAGGACAAGCCGGAGCCCTTCACTGCGCCGCGCACAACAGCCATAGTGCGCGGCAGAAACTGGAGCGAATTGGCCCCGGAAGACGGCAAGCTCAATATTGCCCTTATCAGGATACTTCGTCTCCGGGTAGCTAAACTGACCATCGGAGAGGTAGGGGCAGATTTCCTCCGCCGCCGCATTGCCCCTTTACAAGAAAGGAAAAGGCCAGCATGGGAATTTGGCAATGCGGCGGATATTATGAGGCTGCGCCCGGGATTGAACTTCAACTTCACTGCTTTGGAGCTGAAGGGGATGGTCCGGGAGCTCTTCAAGCATGACCCGGCCCATCCGGAGTGGTTTAGATCTCCCCGGGGAGTGGTGCCGCTGTGCAACAGCACTGCCCGGGATTCCTTGCGCGCGATGATGCCCGCGTGCGATTCTCACGGCGTCGACCCCACCTGGATAGAGCCTCCGCCAGACGCAATTCTGAGTTTCTTCGACAATCTGGTCGAGGTGCCCAAGAACACCGAGGAGAACAAGGGTCTCACCCGGGCCACCACGGAGCGGGATATAGCCTATATCTCCCGGGTGGAAGTGGCCGCCGCAGCCGCAGTGGCGGGAGATTTCGGATTCACCGTCGACGAGGCGCAGGCCGCGGACGAGGCGTGCCAAGCAGAGGAGGCAGAGATCCGCAGGCTGCTCAAGCTTCCGCCCTACGAGCTTGCCGGGGTTCCTTCCCTGAGGCATGCCGGGATTCCCGGGATTGTGAGCGAGGCCGCCGCAGGAGGCGAGGTTGCCGGAGGGAGTAGAGGTGCCGGAGGGAGCGGAGCCGCCGGAGGGAGCGAGGCCGCAGGGCAGGATGCTGGACCCAGCGGGCCTGCTGGGGAGGAGGAGGAAGACGTCGAGGCCGATGAAGACACCGGCGGATCTCTAGGACTCGACGATGACGCCTCCTCGTCCTCTGAGAACTCCCCGCCTCCGGCAAGTCCCACGCAAGCGCCGAGGAAACGCCTCCGCAAGGCGGCTACAGCGACGAGGACGCAGGCCCCTCGACAGCAGCCTGCTCGCCGGGCGGCGCGCGCCACCAGAGCGAGCCAAGCCGCAACGGAGGCGCCCCGCGCACCAGCGCCAAGCGGAGGGGGATCCTCCCGGAGCAGAACGGCCGCTCCGCCTGCTCCTCGGGCCTCGGCGTCAACGGAGGCTGGGTCTTCGCAGCCCCCAGCCCCGGAGACCGCCAAGCGCCCGAGGGAGCCTTCTCCTCCTGCTCCTCGCGCGGGAGCAACTCAGGTGGAGTTCGATTTCTCCGCCCTCAGCTCCGACGACGACGAGGAAGAGGAGTAAGCATTTGTAATTTGTAACTTCTTCGATTCTGCCTTGATTCTTTCTTTGATGATTCTGATCTTGTTCTTGTTTTGCTTTCAGGACCCTGGCCCAGCGGATGGCGAAGAGGGCCAAGATCCCCGTGGTCGAGGTCGAAGACGACTCGCCCGTCGCGGCGACAGGGGACGCGCCGGCGACGAACTTGCCGGATCAACCCGCTGCTCCGAGGAGCAGCCCCCAGCACAGCCCCCAGCGTAAGTCTGGTCTTGAGCTTTCCGTTCGTCGGGCGTGCTTGAGGTTTTTGCTTGTACTAATATCTTGTTGCCTTGTTTGTTTTGTGCAGAAGTGGAGCTGCAGCCGCAGGAGCGCCCGGAGACCACCCCCGACGAGCCACAGGTTCCACCCTCCCCGCCAAGGTCGAGCTCCCCGGCGAGGGAGAGCGCTCCGCCAAGGACGGGTACTCCGCCAAGGGCGAGTACCCCGCCAAGGGCGAGCAGCCCGACGATGGTGGCCACCCCGCCAAGGGAGGGCGCGAGCGGGCCTCCGCCAGCAGGGGCCACCGCTCCACGGCCAAGGGAGGACTCCCCGGCGAGGGAGCCTGTCGTCGAAGAAGTCCGCGAAGGTGAGTCTTGTAGCTTCTTCTTCTTGGACTTGTCTTTTTGGATATTTGCTTGATCTTTTCTTTTCTTTTTCTTCTGCTAGATCCTCCTGCGCCGGAACGGATGGAGACTGAGACCGCCGGCGAGGAGGGCGCGCAAGGCGATGGCGGCAACGCCACTGCCACTGAGGGCATGGCAGGGGCCGACGAGCCTGCCGCTGAGGAGACCGCCCCGGCCGCAGACGCCGCGGCTGGGGAGGGGGACGGCGACCACACTGCTGGCCCGGAGGCAGCAGGAGCGTCAAGCGCTGCACCGGCCGCCGATCCCTCCGCCGCCAAGGAGCAGCCAGGCGTTTATCTTGAGGCCCCCAATGGCGTCTTCATACAAGTCCCTTGGGGGTCCTTGTCGCGAGCCCCTGTGGAGGGAGAGACCTTTGATGGAGAGGTCCTCGCCTCCGCGGGTTTGAAGATTGTCGAAGCACTTGGCGGTGGAGACGAGCCCGAAGAGGAGAAGCTCCTTCGCCGGCTACTGGCCCTTTACCGGGCCAGGCAGGCGAAGCTGGATTCCAAGGAAGCTCTTGCCGCCAAGGCTGGAGTCGATTTGGAGAAGCGCGCTGCCGAACTCCGCGCCGCCAACCAGGCAGCTCTCCGCAACTTGGCGGAGGAGCGTGAAGGGCTTGCCGAGGAGCAGCAAGCCTTCCTCCTGGAGAAAGCTGAGGCAGAGGAGCGGCAGCGGCTGGCCGCCGAGGAGTTATCTCGGCGGGAAGGGGCGCTCAACCAGTGGAAGGTTGAGCGCGACGCCCATGACGACGAGCTCACCGCCCGGGAGCAGGCTCTTGGCGGGGCCCTGAAGGAGGCAAAGGAAGCTGCTGCCGCCGCGGAAACCGCCAAGAGGGACCTGGAGCTCAAGGTGGAGCAACTAGAGCGGTACCTGAAGGCGAGCGAGGACAGGGTCACCGCGCTCAACGTGGAACGCGAGAAAGACGCCCATACCAACTCAGACTTGCAGGTACGCCTCTCCAAGAAGGGCCACGAGCTTACTGCTGCCAAAGATTCAATCGCTGACTTGGAGTTGAAGGTCTCCACCTTGACCGATTCACTTGACGCTGCCCGGGACCGCGAAACGAAGCTGAAGGACGAGCTCTACAAGGAACGAGGCCTAGTGGAGAGCGCCGCCACTTCAGCGAACAACTTCAGCTGGGCCGTGGAGCAGTGGACCGACGATCTGGTCGCCTCTGCTGCTAACATCGACAAGGAGCTGATGGCGCTGAGGGTGGAGCACCTCGTGTACTCTCCGGACCAGAATCTCCCCCACAGCGCCAAATTAAGTCTTTTCTTCAGGGGAATCGCGCTGGCGCTTGCACGGCTGCAGGAGAAGCTCCCCGCGCAGCTAGCCGAGGAGTCGCGTCAGCTCTGTGCGGGCACCTTGGAGCGCGTCTTGACGAAGATCGTCTACCGCAACCTTGGCATTAATCTTGTCAACGTCCTCCGCAGCTTGCCGGACGACGCAGATCTGGAGGCGTTGAAGGCGCAGGTCGCCCACATCGTCGCCAAGGTGAACAAGATCTCCAGGCGTGAAGGCGACCGCGTAGATTAGGCCTCTTTCTTTCTGTTTCCTTTGCTGCTGCAAAGTGTGTTATGAACATGAATCAATTAGTTATTGCAACAAGTTATCTCTGTAATATATTATCTTATTTCCGAGCAATTGACGCATTGTTATCTCCCTTGCTTTTGGTCCTTTACTTTGTATGCTTTTTACCCTACGCCTTTAGGGAACTTGCCGGCAAGGGACCCTTGCCGCGAGCACTGAGTGCTGGACTCGGAGCAGCCTGCTGGCAAAGGCCTTATCGGCAAGTAACCTTGCCGCAGCTAGTCGCAACGCACTTAGCTTGCTGAGCGAACTCGAAAACGAAGCAAGGGCGCGACACTTGTCGCAGCTCACTTAAGTCGTTGAGCGTACTCGAAAGCAAAGTAAGGGTGCGGCTAGCCACGGGTAGGTTCCTCCGCGCACAGGTTTACCATACAAAGTGTGGTTGTTCAAGGAAGATAACTAAAATTTAAAAATTTGAACTGCTCAAATTCTGGTAATTTAGCTTTCATAATCTGTTCGTCCTCCGGCAAGTTTCTCTTTCTCGAACAGCACTTGGTTCGTCCTCTTTCTTGAACAGCACTTGGTTCGTCCTCCACCTCCTTCGGGGGAAACTGTCCGCCACGAGCACCTATGGGACCGGAGCCCCTTCTACGTTGCGGTAAGGGAGCGGAGGGAGCGCGAAGAGCGGATCGAGGAGCACACGCGGGCAGTTTACCCAGGTTCGGGCCGTGCGGACGCGTAAAACCCTACTCCTGCCTTGGTTTTATTGAGTTCTTGAGCTCGGGAGCTTGAAGAGCTAGCTACACCGAGCAAGAGAGATGTCTAGGTTCCGAACCTTTTCTACGTTGTGCATGGGCCTCCTTTTATAGCTCAAGGGGTCACCGACAGGTGTCAACGTAGAGGAGGGCAAAAATGTAACTTTGGTGGTAGTTGTAACAGTGCGGGAACAGTGCATGAACAGTGGATGAACAGTGGTCTTCACCTAACTTTGACAGTGGGGGACAAGGGTATTAAATGCCCGTCACCGTCGACCCCAAAAGCGCTCGTCCATGCTCCTCCGTCCGCCACGACGGTAGCCTCGTCACCGTGGCGTGCCACCGTGTCCCCCAGGCTGCACAGCCATCCGCCACGCGTCCCTGGAAGGGCCCCAGGGCGACGTGTGGGCCGATGAGCTGGAGCGCGGGCACACAGCGCAGGCTTCCCCCGGCAAGCACCTTGCCGGACCCGGAAGCTTGTTGCTCCCCGGGTCCTGCCGGGGCGCAAGGTGCGCCGAGGCATGCCTTCTGAGATGCAGTCTTCTGGTCTTCCTGGCAAGCTCCTCTTGCCAGGGTCTTGTGTTAATATGATAATCTTGGGCCTGGTGTAGCCTTCCCGGCAAGCTCCACTTGCCGGGGCCTTGATCTCCTGACTTGTATACTTTGTTTTCGAATGGCTTTATAGGGACCAGAAAGGTTTCCGGCGAGCACGTGGTAAACCCTGCCGCGGGAAGCTGCTACTGCCCGTGCACAAGTTGGGGTACTAAGGTACCCCTATCTTAGTACACCGACACTGCAGTAGGGGTGTTTCTGGGACACAAAGCGAAGGCACTTTGGAACCACACAAATAACTATTGGGATAACAAACGGAGTCCAAACGCGACGAGATTTGAGAGGCGGGTTGCACACAACAAAACAACAACACACACAACAACCTCGCGGCACACCGGTAACGTTACACGCCCAAACAACAAAGTAGGCCTACGGGACGTCACGGACACTTGAGGGAGCTCCGGAACGCGAAACGGACAACGGGAAGGAACGCGTGGAACCGGATGCAACCGACAACACAAAAGCAATGCAATGCACATGTCTACATGATATGAATGAATGCCACACACGCACACAACAACACGACGAAAACCCGAAAGACAAAGAACCCGGAATGGAAATAGATGAAGCCGGAGATATATTATATACCCAAAAGGGAAAGTATTACATCCGGGGCATTACAATAGGTCTGTGGTAAACTACTCACGCATCATCGAAGAGGCACCAATGAGGATGATGAACCCCTCTGTGATCGTGTTCCCCTCTGACGGAGTGCTGGAAAAGGGTTCTAGATTGGATCTCGTGGTTCTGGAACTTGCGGTGGCTGGAATAAAATTTCGTCGACTCCCCTAGGGTTTTTGGAGTATGGAGGTATTTATAGAGCGAAGAGGCGGTGTTGGAGGCCACTAAGGTGGGAACAACCCACATGGGCGCGCCTGTGGGCCCAGGCGCATCCTGGTGGGTGGTGCCCCTCTTGGGGCACCCCCCAGGTGCTTCTCTGGCCCACTGGATGTCTTCTCGTCCAAAAAAATCCACACAAAGTTTCGCTGCATTTTGACTCCGTTTGGTATTGATTTTCTGCAATGTTAAAAAACAAGCATAAAACAGCAACTCGCACTAGGCACTATGTCAATAGGTTAGTCCCAAAAAATGATATAAAATGATTATAAAATGATTGTAAAACATCCAAGAATGATAATATAACAGCATGGAATAATCAAAAAGTATAGATATGTTGGAGACGTATCACCCCCCTCGCACCCGATCCACTAGGGCTAGCTGGGGACACAAGTTTAGTCACCTCCTACGATGGAGGTGTTGGACCGGACCTGGTGGCCAATGTCGGGATAGGAATGGATGGAGGTGTCTTCCACTATTCCTATCGTGATTGTTGCATTGAGATGACGATGGTTGGCGATGTTTCGGGACATCGATGTCGGGGCTACAGCGCCGTATTGTGGGCTATATAGTAGGCTTTCATTCAGGATCTATGGTGGCGGGGTGTCTTTTACCTTTTGGTCGTGCGGGAGGCAAGATGTGTAGTTGTGGAAGGCTCTTGCCTATTGATATGTCTCCAACGTATCTATAATTTTTTATTGTTCCATGCTATTATAGTATCTATCATGGATGCTTTATATGCAATTATATGCATTTTATATCATTTTTTGGAACTAACCTATTAATCCAGTGCCAAATGCTAGTTGTTGTTTTTTTGCCTACTTTTGGTTTTCCAGAGACTATGTACCAAACAAAATCCAAATGCCACGAAATTTTTGATGATTTTTTCTTGACAAGAGAGACCCTAGAAGTTTCGGCAGGAGATCAGAAGGCAAGGCAGCATGGCGCGCCCCGGGGGTCCCTCGGGGATCCGTCTGACCTAATTACAACTCTATAAATTCTCTAAAATCGGGAAGCCTATAGAGGGCCACCCAAAATACTTTTTCTGCCGCCGCTAGTTTCTTTTCTTCAACGATCCCATCTAGAGGCCTTTACTGGTACTCCATCGGAGGGGGAATCGATCACGGTGGGCTTCTACATCATGCTTGCTGCCCTTCCGATGATGTGTGAGTTGTTTACCTCAGACCTACGGGTCCATAGCTAGTAGCTATATGGCTTCTTCTCTCTCTTTGATCTTCAATGCAATGTTCTCCTCGATGTTATTGGAGATATATTAGATGTAATCTTATATTGCGGTGTATTTGTTGGGATCTAATGAATTGTGGGTTTGTGATCAGATTATTTTGAGTATTATCTGAGTCTTCTCTAAATTCTTATATGCATGATTACTATATCTATGTATATCCCTCCAATCTATCTGTTTGGTTTGGACGACTAGATTGATCTATCTTGCAATGGAGAGGTGCTTTGTAATGTGTTCGATCTTGCGGTGATCCATATCCCAGTGACAGAAAGGGACAAGACACGTATTTGTATTGTTGCCATTAAGGGGAAAATGATGGGGTTTATTCATATTGATTGAGTTTAATTTGTCTACATCATGTCATCTTTCTTAAGGTGTTACTCTGTTTCTTATGAATTTACTACTCTAGATGCATGCTGGATAGCGCTCATTGGGTGGAGAAATAGTAGTATATGCAGCAGGAGTCGATCTCCTTGTCTCATACATGATGCCTATATACAATCATTACCTTGAATATCATCTTAACTATGTGTTTTTCTATCAATTACCCAACAGTAATTTATTTACCCACTGTATGGTTTTTGTTTGAGAGAGAAGCCTCTAGTGAAAACTATGGCCCCCGGGTCTACCTTTACCATATATTAAAATCCAAAATACCTTGCTGCAATTTAATTACCGTTCTTTTATTTTTATTTTTTTATATTTAATCCTTGCAAGTAACCTCCAAGGCGAGACAACCCCCTTGATCATGTTGGGTGCAAGTATTTGCTCTTTTGTGTATAGGTGTTGTTCACAAGGTTTCGTATGATTCTCCTACTAGATTGATAACCTTGGTTCTTAACTAAGGGAAAAACTTATCTCTATTTTACTATATCAACCTCTCTCCTCTTCGAGGAAATCCCAACGCAGCTCACAAGTAGCAGGAAGAATTTCTAGCGCCGTTGCCTGGGAGACATCACCAAAACCTATGAAGTACCTTCACATAAATGCTACTTCTTGAGCTTGCATTAGTTTTTCCCTTGTGGTGGAAAGGGTGATACAGCAAAGTAGAGATAAGTATTTCCCTTAGTTAAGAACCAAGGTATCAATCCAGTAGGAGGAAACACAAGTATCCAATAGTTGTACCTGCACAAACAAACAAATACTTGCACCCGAATGTGATAAAGGGGTTGTCAATCCCTTCACGGTTACTTACAAAGATGAGATTTGATAGTCATAGGTATAAAGATAAGTAAAAGTGCAAAAAAATAGTAAATAAATTGCAGCAAGGTATTTTTTATTTTTTATTTTATAGATCAAAAGCAATGTGATTGAAGATAGACCCGGGGCCATAGTTTTCACTAGAGGCTTCTCTCTTGAAAGAGGGGTAGATCCAATAAATATGAATAAACCCCATCTTTTTATCCATAATGGAAACAATATAAATAGGTGTCATGTCCCTTTTATGTCACTGGGATTGAGCACCGCAAGATCGAATCCATACAAAGCACCTCTCTCATTGCAAGAAAAATCAATCTAGTTGGTCAAACCAAATCAATAGGTTGGAGAGAAATACAAAGCTATAACACTCATGCATAAAAGAGCTCAGAGAAGACTCAAATAATATTCATAGATAATCTGAGCATAAACCCACAATTCATCGGATCTCGACAAACACACCACAAAAGAAGAATACATCGAATAGATCTCCAAGAACATTGAGGAGAACATTGTATAGAAGATCAAAGAGAGAGAAGAAGCCATCTAGCTACTAGCTATGGACCTATAGGTCTGTGGTAAACTACTCACACATCACCGGAAGGGCAGCAAGGTTGATGAAGAAGTCCTCCATGATCGAATCCCCCTCCAGCGGAGTACCAAAAAAGGTCCCCAGATGGGATCTCTCGAAGACAGAAACTTGTAGTAGTGGAAAAAATATTTTTGGTTGCTCTCTAGTCTTCGGGAAATATTTGGGTATTTATAGAAGAAGAATTAGGGTTGGAAGGGTCAAGGGGTGCCCACAAGCTTGTGCCCCCCGAGCTTCTAGCCACCTCGTGCCTCTTCTGGCCTCTTCTTGAAGCTTCTAGGGTGTCTTATGGTCCAAGAAAAATCGTCAAAAAGTTTTGTTGCATTTGGACTCCTTTTGGTATTGATATTCGGGAAAGACAAAAACAAGGAAAAAACAGGAACTAGAACTAGGCACTAGGTTAATAGGTTAGTCCCCAAAATTGATATAAAATAGCATAAATATGCATATAAAACATCCAAGATTGATAATATAATACCATGGAACAATAAAAACTTATGGATACATTGGAGATGTATCAACAAGCTATCATCTACTTGCATTTACTTTCATTTGCCATTTGCCTCTTGTTTTCATCTCCCCCGCTTTTAAAACGTTTTCACAAAAACAAAAATATAGTTTGTTTGCCTTTTTGTTTCTTTGCTTGCTTTACCGTTATGGCTAGTTCTTCGCTTGTTATGTGTACCTCTGAAAATGAGTATCTCAATTTTAAACAAAGGGGAGGAGAAAATTTAAAAGATGCTTGGTATAGAATTTGTGATACCTAAAATAGATCAACTCGTAAGCAATCTACTACCGTTCTTCTTCGCAATTTTTATGTGAGTGTACCTACTTGGTATAGAATTGTTCTAGACACTATTACTAGACGGAATTTCTTTAGTAGTCACCCTTTGGTTGCTTTCAATGCCATGGAATATTTAGTGGGTTCACCACCTATCATTATTAATGGAACAACATTAACTTTAGGAGCATGTTATGCAAATATTGGAAGCTATTGAAAATAAAATGCCTACCATAGAGCATATTGCAAATCTAGATAAAAAGATTCATAATCATATTACTCAATTTGGATCAAAGGTAGGAACTACTTTGAAAGTACCAAAAGAAAAGGAGCCGATAATTAATGAGTGGATAGAGCAAAGCCCTGCTAGGATTGATAAGTTGGAAGAAGTTATTAATAAGTTGGGTTCCATTTTTTCTTCTACTAAAAATATTGAAAGGACTCCTCCTAGTAAGAATTGCAAGTTTATGTATGTTCCCAAGAACAAGGGTGCCGCATCTAGTAATGGGAGTGAGGATCCTCAAATGATTAGTGTTCATCCCGACTTCATTGATTTAATAAAAGCGCCCATCTGTGAGAATAAATTATTTAATTTTGTTCCTAGGAGTGTGATCACCAAAATATTCATGCTAAGCCCCCTAGGAAGCATGGTTGTGTCGTCGAGGAATTGGGACTATGGATGACAATACTTGAAACAAGGGTCATAAAATAATAGCGCTTGTTGGGAGGCAACCCAATAGTTATCTTTATTTTTCTTGTTTACTTTCTGTTTTCGAGTGTACACACAATTATGCTACAACTATCGTTGTGTTTTTGTGTATAAATTAGTGTTTATGCAAAGTAAAGCCTTTGGGATGATTCGGTTGATAGTTGATTAGATCCCGTGAAGAAACAGAACCTTTGTGCTCTGTCTAAAAAAATCTAAAATCACTCGCACATGTTTTTGATCTGAATTTTTTACACATTATCGATATACAAATTTCCCACGTTTTCCTAACTTTTCAGAATTTTTAGAGTTATAGAAGTATGGTCATTGTTCAGATCTTTACAGACTGTTCTATTTTGACATATTCTGTTTTCGTTGCATAGTTTGATTGTTTTGATGAATCTATGGATTGTATTGGGGGTATAAGTCATGGTTAAGTTAGAATAAAATAGGTATTATGAAATAATAAAAAATGAATGGGTTTACAATAGTAACTAACTTTAAGATATTGTGGTTATACTAATGGATCTCACGAGTTTTCTGTTGAGTTTTGTGTGCTGAAGTTTTCCAGTTTAGAGTGGGATCGCGATGCATGAAGAAATAAGGAGTGGCAAGACCCTATGCTTGGGGATTCCCAAAGCACCCCAAGGTAATATTCAAGGACACCCAAGACTCTAAACTTGGGATTCCCCGGATAGCATCCCGTCTTTCTTCTATCAACCATCGGTAAATTACTGGGAACTATATTTGTATTCATCACATAATATGAGTTTTGCTTGGAATGCCGTGTATTATATGACTCTTTGCTTTGTTTGATTTAGTTTTCCACAATCATGTTTTCTAGACACGCCTTTTTAGAGGGACACACATTATTCGTGATTTGTTATAATACTCTTTGTGCTTCACTTATATCTTTTGAGCTAGGCAGTTGCTCTATTGCTTCACTTATATGTGGGAGGTACTAGTGAATGATTGTGGCCTAGCAAGAATATTTGTGTTAAGGATTGTGATTCCTGAAGCATGCACGTATAGTCTCTTGTTATGCTAAGAAGTTCGAGCACAATTTATTATTGAGTGTCTTTGTGTAAAGGTCGGGCGAGCGCGGTGGTTAACTCCTACCAATCTCCCCCATAGAGGCATGTGTAGTAGTACTTTGCTTCCAAAGCATGACAAGGCTATATGATTTTTTAGGGATAGCATTCTTAAGCACTTTTATTTTGAAAGGCATGATTGTTTGTTAGTATGTCTCAGTATTTATGTTTTTATGTCAAATTATGGTCTATTGGTTTGAATCATTTGGATCTAAATATTCATACCATAAAAGAAAGATTACATGACGAACATGTTAGGTAGCATTCAACATAAAAAATTCTATTTTTGTCATTTACCTACTCGAGGACAAGCAGGAATTAAGCTTGGGATGCTTGATACGTCTCCAACATATCTATAATTTTTTATTGTTCCATGCTATTATAGTATAAATCTTGGTTGTTTAATATGAGATTATATATTATTTTTTGGGATTATAACCCAGTGCCAAGTGCAGTTGTTGTTGTTTTGCCTGTTTTTGGTTTTCTAGAATTTTTATAACAAATGAAGTCCAAATGCCACGAAACTTTTTGATGATTTTTTTCTGGCCAAGAGAGACCCTAGAAGCTTTGGGGGGAAACGAGAAGGTGAACAAGTAGACGACAAGGCACTAGGACGCTCCCCAGGGGGCGCGCCCTAGTACCTTGTGGGTACCTCGGGGATCCGTATGACCTAATTCCAACTCTATAAATTCTCTAAAATTGGGAAACCAAGGGAGGGCCGCCCAAAATATTTTTCTTGCCGATCCAAGTTTATGTTCATCCATGATCTCATCTAGAAGCCTTTTTCGGTACTCTTCCGGAGGGGGAATCAATTATGAATGGCTTCTACATCGAGCTTGTTTCACTTTCGATGATGTGTGAGTAGTTTACCATTGTCGGTGTATTTGGATCAACACCTATGGGATCACAAGAATCCCTACTACGGTTGCGGGGCGCGGGGTTGAGAGAAGGGCGGATCTAACTGTTAGCACACGGTTCCTTTATCCAGGTTCGGGCCGCAAAGATGCGTAAAACCCTACTCCTGCTTTGGTGTATTATATGTTTGTGTTCATCAGCTAGTGAGGAGCTCCGAAAGCCGAGTCGTGAGGACTTCTAAAAAGCCGAAGCCTTCTCCTGGTCGCCTCGGGCCTCCTTTTATAGGAAAAATGGGTTGCCACAGTGGCACACAGGAGGTGCAAAGGGTACACGGATGCGAGGTTATCCCTCGCATTACAGGACAAGGCGCATTTAATGCGCTTGGCTTAGGTGTCCTTTCTTTATCGGGGATGAGGGGAGACGCCCGTGTTGTCCGTCGCCGCTCCTCCTTGTGTTGACACGCGCCCTGGCCAGCGGTTCTTGAGGTGCCATGTAGGCAGGCAGGCAGCTGAGGTGGCGTAACGGCGGGTCTCTACGAAGATCTGCATGTTGCCACGCAGGAGCCTGCCCAGCTGGTTGGGTTGGCAGCTGCATGGGGCGGTGGAAACTCAGTTGGCGCAAGCCTGAGGATGGCCCTGCGGGTGTCCTCGGCAAGGGCCTTGCCGGGGCCCCTGGCAAGGGTCTTGTCGTGGCGCCTGATGTCATCCTCGGCAAGGTGCTTGCCGGAGGCCTTGTGGTCCTCCTTGGCTGGGATCCCACCAAGGGTCGTCGTCCTCTTAGTGTGTGTATCTATCCTTGAATGTCTTCACAAAGATCTGCATGCCACCACGGGGATATCTCCCGAATCCTTGCCCCATGGGGGCAGTGGACTCAAGGGTGGTCCGCTCCGTAGGCATGGGGCGAGCTGCCGCGACAAGGGTCTTGCCAGGGCTGCCAGAGCCGGCCCCGGCAAGGATCTTGCCAGGGCTGCTGAAACTGGTTCCCGGCAAGGATCTTGCCGGGGGAAGCCGCTTCGTCCCTTTGCTCTTTGTGGTCTTGTTCTTGGCGTTGCTCGAGTTCCATCGAGCTTCGGTCTTACGCTGGCTCACCTCCCATGCTGCGCTTGGTGTGGTGGTGCTCGTGGCTCAGACTGCCCGTGCACAGTCATAGGGGTAAAAAATGTGTACCCCTCTTTTTGTACACCGACAGGAGCCCTCGGGCCTGGGCCACACATAAGCGCGACGCGTTGTTGGGCTATGCCCAGAACGGTGCGCGGGCAGGCGGGGCGGTTCTCACCGTGGTAAGATTTTCCGCGCGCTGCCCCTCCCATGACCCGCACTCATGGCGCGGGGTGGAGGGGCGTGCGTGACATGGGCGGCATGCGTGGGGCGGTTTTCGCAGGCATGCGTCACGTCACAGTAAATGTGAAAGGAGGGGGCTTCGCGCCTTCCCCGTAAACGGGGGAGGCGTGGAGGCGCGGCCCATTTACTGAATGGGGCCGAGGCATGGTCGTCAAGGTGTCCACTCCCCACGATCATGGGGTGGGGAGAGGTCACCTCACCCGTCCCCTCGGTTCTGCACGTCCGCCACGTGCCCTCCATGCGGTTGAGGTGGCGAACGGTGGAGGCGGGAAACCGAATCGTCGCTTGTTGGGAGGCGGGTCGGTCCCGGCTCCCTCGCCTTCTACGTCTTGATTGGCCGAGCGGGGCGGTCGAGCCCCAGCCCCGCCCCTTTATAAAGAGCGGGAGGGAAGGGACGGCGTGTTGGAAATATGCCCTAGAGGCAATAATAAAAGAGTTATTATTATATTTCCTTGTTCATGATAATCATTTATTATCCATGCTATAACTGTATTGATTGGAAACTCAAATACACGTGTGGATGAATAGACAGACTTTGTGTCCCTAGTGAGCCTCTACAGGACTAGCTCGTTGATCAAAGATGACCGCGGTTTCCAGGTCATTGACATGAGTTGTCATTTGATAACGGGATCACATCATTAGGAGAATGATGTGATGGACGAGACCCAAACGTTAACATAGCTTTTGATCGTGTCAGTTATCGCTATAGTTTTCTGCATGTCAAGTATAAGTTCCTATGACCATGAGATCATGTAACTCACTGACACCATAGGAGTGCTTTGTGTGTGCCAAACGTCACAACGTAACTGGGTGACTATAAAGGTACTCTACAGGTATCTCCGAGGGTGTCTGTTGAGTTGACATGGATCGAGACTGGGATTTGTCACTCCGTGTGACGGAGAGGTATCTCCGGGCCCACTCGGTAATACGTCATCTCAATGAGCTCAAAGTGACTAAGTAGTTGGTCACGGGATTATGTATTACGGTAACGAGTAAAGAGACTTGCCGGTAACGAGATTGAACTAGGTATAGAGATACCGACGATCGAATCTCGGGCAAGTAACATACCGACGAGACAAAGGGAACTGTATGCGGGATTGCCTGAATCCTTGACATCGTGGTTCATCCGATGAGATCATCGAGAAACATGTGGGAACCAATATGGGTATCCAGATCCCGCTATTGGTTATTGACCTGGGAGTGTCTCGGTCATGTCTACATGGTTTCCGAACCCGCAGGGTCTACACACTTAACGTTCGGTGACGCTAGGGTTGTTAGTGAGAAAAGTGCATGGTTACCGAAGGTTGTTCGGAGTCCCGGATGAGATCCCGGACGTGACGAGGGTCTCCGGAATGGTCCGGAGACGAAGATTGATATATAGGATGAAAGGTTTCGGAGTACGGAAGTGTTCCGGGGAGCATCGGGAAATCGGCGGACGACCGAAAGGGGTTTCGGGGGTTCCGGAAGTAGTTCTGGGCCTATTGGGCCACAAGGGGGAACACCACAGCCCTCAAGGGGCTGTGCGCCCCCCCTGGGCCCTCTCCTCATGCGGCTAAGGGGGTGGGACCCCCTAGGGCAGCCGCACCCCTTTGGAGTGGGGGGCAAGGCACCTAGGGGGGGAAACCCTAGGGCCTGGCCCTTGGCCGCCGCCCCCCCCCCATGCCCTGGCCGCCGGCCCCCTAGGGGAAACCCTAGGGGCGCCCCCCTCTCCTCCTTCCCCCTATATATAGAGAGGTAGAGGGAGGGCAGCCAACACAAGTTCGTGCCTCGGTGCTGCCCTCCCTCTCCCGTAATATCTTCTTCTCCCGTGGTGCTTAGGCGAAGCCCTGCTGGAAATCTTCTACACCATCACCACCACGCCGTCGTGCTGCCGGTTCTCCATCAACCTCTCCTCCACCCCTTGCTGGATCAAGAAGGAGGAGACGTCCCTGAGCCGTACGTGTGAAGAACGCGGAGGCACCGTTGCTTCGGTGCTAGGATCTTCGGCGATCTGAATCGCGGCGAGTACGACTCCATCATCCGCGTTCATAACGCTTCCGCTTAGCGATCTACAAGGGTATGTGGATCCTACTCTCCCCTCGTAGTTGCATCTACTAGATTGATCTTGGTGAACGTAGAGAAAAATTTTTGTTTTCCATGCAACGTTCCCCAACAGTGGCATCATGAGCTAGGATCTTGCGTAGATGCTTTCTCGAGTAGAACACAAAAGGGTTTGTGGCGTTGATGTTTAAATTGCTGCCCTCCTTAGTCTTTCTTGATTCAGCGGTATTATGGGATGAAGCGGCCCGGACCAACTTTACATGTCCACGTACATGAGACCGGTTCCATCGACAGACATGTGACTTTTGTTGCATAAGATGGCTGGCGGGTGTCTGTCTCTCCTATCTTAGTTGAATCGGAATAGAACAAGGCGGTCCTTGTAGAAGGTTAAATAGCAACTTGAATATCACCGTTGTGGTTTTGCGTAGGTAAGAAGCGTTCTTGCTAGATACCCATAGCAGCCACGTAAAACATGCAACAACAATTAGAGGACGTCTAACTTGTTTTTGCAGGGTATGTATGTGATATGATATGGCCAATGACATGATGAGATATATTTGATGTATGAGATGATCATGTTGTAATAGTTAATATCGACTTGCATGTCGATGCATACGGCAACCGGCAGGAGCCATAGGGTTGTCTTTAATTTTTGTATGACCTGCGTGTCAATCATTAAGCGCTTTGTAATGCTTTACTTTATCGCTAAACGATAGCAATAGTAGTAAGAGCATGGTGGGCGCCGACAACCCCGATGGCGACACGATGATGGAGATCATGATGATGGAGATCATGGTGTGGCGCCGGTGACGATGGAGATCATGCCGGTGCTTTGGAGATGGAGATCAAAAGCACGAGTTGATGGCCATATCATGTCACTTATGATTTGCATGTGATGTTAATCCTTTTATGCATCTTATTTTGCTTAGGACGACGGTAGCATTATAAGATGATCCCTCACTAAAATTTCAAGATAAAATTGTGTTCCCCCGAGTGTGCACCGTTGCGAAGGTTCGTCGTTTCGAAGCACCACGTGATGATCGGGTGTGATAGACTCTACGTTCGCATACAACGGGTGCAAGCCAGTTTTGCACATGCAGAACACTCGGGTTAGACTTGACGAGCCTAGCATGTACAGACATGGCCTCGGAACACGGAAGACCGAAAGGTCGAGCATGAGTCATATAGTAGATATGATCAACATGTTGATGTTCACCATTGACACCACCTCATCTCACGTGATGATCGGACTTGGGTTGGTGAATTTGGATCATGTCACGCTCGAATGACCGGAGGGATGTCAATTTGAGTGGGAGTTATAAATAATTTGATTAGGTAATAACTCACTTATCATGAACAATAGTCTAAAATGTCTTTGCAAATTTTTGGTTGTAGATGGCTCGCGCAGTAGCTCCCCTGAATTTTAATGCGTTCCTAGAGAAAGCTAAACTGAAAGATGACGGGAGCAACTTTGTGGACTGGCTCCGCAATCTGAGGATCATCCTCACAGCTGCCCAAAAGGTTTATGTCCTGAATGCACCGCTAGGTGACCCCCCCGCTCCTGGAGCCTCTGCGGACGTTATGAACGTTTGGCAGACGCGTTCGGATGACTATTCGATAGTGCAGTGTGCCATGTTGTACGGCTTGGAAGGAGGACTTCAAAGGCGTTTTGAACGTCATGGTGCATATGAGATGTACACGGAGTCGAAGTTCATCTTTGAGAAGAATGCTAAGATCGAGAGGTATGAGACCACCGATAAATTCTTCGCTTGCAAGATGGAGGAGAATTCGTCTGTCAGTGAGCACTTACTGAAGATGTCTGGGTACTATACCCGCATAGCTGATCTGGGACTTGTGTTCCCGGATGAGGCTATCATTGACAGAATTCTCCAGTCACTCCCTCCAAGCTACAAGAGCTTCGTGCAGCAGTATAACATGCAAGGGATGAACAAGACCATCGCCGAGCTGTTTTCGATGCTGAAAGTCGCTGAGGCAGACATCCAGAAGGAGTATCAAGTGTTGATGGTCAATAAAACCACTAGTTTCAAGAAGAATGGCAAGGGCAAGAAGGGTAACTCTAAGAAGGGTGGCAAAGCAGTTGCTAATCCAGTGAAGAAACCCAAGGCTGGGCCCAAGCCAGAGACTGAGTGTTTCTATTGCAAGGGGAACGGCCACTGGAAGCGGAACTGCCCCAAGTATCTGGCGGACAAGAAGGGGGCCAACAACAACAGAGGTATATGTGATATACATGTTATTGATGTGTACCTTACCAACTCTCGTTGTAGTGCCTGGGTATTTGATACCGGTTCGGTTGCTCACATTTGCAACTCTAAACAGGAACTGCGGAATAAACAAAGGCTGGCGAAGGACGAAGTGACGATGCGCGTGGGAAATGGTTCCAAGGTTGATGTGATCGCCGTCGGCACGCTCGCTCTTCGATTACCATCGGGATTAGTTATGAACCTGAATAATTGTTATTTAGTGCCTGCGTTAAGCATGAACATTATATCTGGATCTTGTTTATTGCGAGACGGTTACTCATTTAAGTCAGAGAATAATGGTTGTTCTATTTATATGAGTAATATCTTTTATGGTCATGAACCCGAAGTTAGGGGTTTATTCTTATTGAATCTCGATAGTAATGATACACATGTTCATAACATTGATGCCAAAAGATGTAGAGTAGATAATGATAATACCACTTTTTTGTGGCACTGCCGTCTGGGTCATATCGGCGTAAAACGCATGAGGAAGCTCCATGCTGATGGACTTTTAGAGTCTCTTGATTTTGAATCACTTGACACGTGCGAGCCGTGCCTCATGGGCAAGATGACAAGGACCCCGTTTTCAGGGACAATGGAACGGGCAAGTGACTTATTGGAAATCATACATACTGATGTGTGCGGTCCGATGAGTGTAACAGCGCGCGGTGGATATCGTTATTTTCTCACCTTCACTGACGACTTAAGTAGATATGGGTATATTTACTTAATGAAGCATAAGTCTGAAACTTTTGAAAAGTTCAAGCAATTTCAGAGTGAAGTTGAAAATCATCGTAACAAGAAGATCAAGTTCCTACGATCTGATCGAGGGGGAGAATATCTGAGTTATGAGTTTGGTGATCACTTAAGAAAGTGTGGAATTGTTTCACAGTTGACGCCACCTGGAACACCACAGCGTAATGGTGTGTCCGAACATCGTAATCGAACCCTATTAGATATGGTACGTTCTATGATGTCTCTTGCCGATTTGCCACTATCGTTTTGGGGATATGCGTTAGAGACAGCTGCATTCACTTTAAATAGGGCTCCATCTAAGTCCGTTGAGACAACACCGTATGAACTATGGTTTAGTAAGAAACAGAAGTTGTCTTTTCTCAAGGTTTGGGGTTGCGATGCTTATGTCAAAAGGCTTCAGCCAGAAAAGCTCGAACCCAAAGCGGACAAATGTGTCTTCATAGGATACCCAAAAAGAAACTGTTGGGTACACCTTCTATCTCAGATCCGAAGGCAAAGTGTTTGTCGCTAAGAACGGGTCCTTTCTCGAGAAGGAGTTTCTCTCGAAAGAATTGAGTGAGAGGAAGGTAGAACTTGATGAGGTTATTGAACCTCTGCTTCAACCAGAAAGTAGCGCAGCGCAGAAAGATGTTTTTGTGGAGCCTGCAGAGGTTGAAGAGGAAGCAAATGATGATGATCAAGAAGCTTCTGATCAAGTTACTACCGAACCTCGTAGGTCGACAAGGGTACGCACTGCACCTGAGTGGTACGGTAACCCTGTCTTGGAGGTCATGTTGTTAGACAACGGTGAACCTACGAGCTATGGAGAAGCGATGGTGGGCCCAGATTCCGACAAATGGTTAGAGGCCATGAAATACGAGATGGGATCCATGTATGAAAACAAAGTATGGACTTTGGAAGTATTACCTGAAGGGCGGAAGGCCATTCAGAATAAATGGATTTTTAAGAGGAAGACGGACGCTGACGGTAATGTCACCGTGTATAAAGCTCGACTTGTGGCAAAGGGTTTTTCACAAGTTCAAGGGATTGACTACGATGAGACTTTCTCACCCGTAGCGATGCTTAAATCCGTCCGTATCATGTTAGCAATAGCTGCATATTTCGATTATGAAATTTGGCAGATGGATGTCAAGACTGCGTTCCTTAACGGTTTTCTTAAGGAAGAGTTGTATATGATGCAACCAGAAGGTTTTGTCGATCCAGAGAATGCTGACAAAGTATGCAGGCTCCAGCGTTCCATTTATGGGCTGGTGCAAGCATCTCGGAGTTGGAATCTTCGCTTTGATGAGGTGATCAAAGCGTTTGGGTTTATACAAGTTTACAATGAAGCTTGTATTTACAAGAAAGTGAGTGGGAGCTCTATAGCGTTTCTAATATTATATGTGGATGACATATTGCTGATTGGAAACAATATAGAATTTTTGGATAGCGTGAAGGGGTATTTGAACAAGAGTTTTTCGATGAAAGATCTCGGTGAAGCTGCTTTCATATTGGGCATCAAGATCTATAGAGATAGATCAAGACGCTTGATAGGACTTTCACAAAGCACATACCTTGATAAAGTTTTGAAGAAGTTCAAAATGGATCAATCCAAGAAGGGGTTCTTGCCGGTGTTGCAAGGTACGAAGTTGAGTAAGACTCAATGCCCAGTGACTGCGGATGACAGAGAAAAGATGAGTGTCGTCCCCTATGCTTCAGCCATAGGCTCTATCATGTATGCAATGCTGTGCACAAGACCAGATGTCAGCCTTGCCATAAGTATGGCCGGAAGGTTTCAAAGTAATCCTGGTATGGATCACTGGACAGCGGTCAAGAATATCCTAAAGTACCTGAAAAGGACTAAGGATATGTTTCTCGTTTATGGAGGTGATCAAGAGCTCGTCGTAAAGGGTTACGTCGATGCAAGCTTTGACACTGATCCGGATGACTCTAAGTCTCAAACCGGATACGTATATATTCTCAACGGGGAGCGGTAAGCTGGTGCAGTTCCAAGCAGAGCGTGGTAGCTGATTCTACATGTGAAGCGGAGTATATAGCTGCCTCGGAGGCGGCAAAGGAAGGTGTCTGGATGAAGGAGTTCATGACAGATCTTGGAGTTGTGCCTAGTGCACTGAACCCAATGACTCTGTTCTGTGACAACACTGGTGCCATTGCTCTAGCCAAGGAACCAAGGTTTCACAAGAGGACCAGACACATAAAGCGACGCTTCAATTCCATCCGCGATTCGGTCAAGGAGGAGGACATAAACATTTGCAAAGTACACACGGATTTGAATGTTGCAGATCCGTTGACTAAGCCTCTTCCACGGGCTAAGCACGATCAACACCAAGACTCTATGGGTGTTAGATTCATTACCTTGTAATGCTAGATTATTGACTCTAGTGCAAGTGGGAGACTGTTGGAAATATGCCCTAGAGGCAATAATAAAAGAGTTATTATCATATTTCCTTGTTCATGATAATCGTTTATTATCCATGCTATAACTGTATTGATTGGAAACTCAAATACACGTGTGGATGAATAGACAGACTTTGTGTCCCTAGTGAGCCTCTACAGGACTAGCTCGTTGATCAAAGATGACCGCGGTTTCCAGGTCATTGACATGAGTTGTCATTTGATAACGGGATCACATCATTAGGAGAATGATGTGATGGACGAGACCCAAACGTTAACATAGCTTTTGATCGTGTCAGTTATCGCTATAGTTTTCTGCATGTCAAGTATAAGTTCCTATGACCATGAGATCATGTAACTCACTGACACCGTAGGAGTGCTTTGTGTGTGCCAAACGTCACAACGTAACTGGGTGACTATAAAGGTACTCTACAGGTATCTCCGAGGGTGTCTGTTGAGTTGACATGGATCGAGACTGGGATTTGTCACTCCGTGTGACGGAGAGGTATCTCCGGGCCCACTCGGTAGTACGTCATCTCAATGAGCTCAAAGTGACTAAGTGGTTGGTCACGGGATTATGTATTACGGTAACGAGTAAAGAGACTTGCCGGTAACGAGATTGAACTAGGTATAGAGATACCGACGATCGAATCTCGGGCAAGTAACATACCGACGAGACAAAGGGAACTGTATACGGGATTGCCTGAATCCTTGACATCGTGGTTCATCCGATGAGATCATCGAGAAACATGTAGGAGCCAATATGGGTATCCAGATCCCGCTATTGGTTGTTGACCTGAGAGTGTCTCGGTCATGTCTACATGGTTTCCGAACCCGCAGGGTCTACACACTTAACGTTCGGTGACGCTAGGGTTGTTAGTGAGAAGAGTGCATGGTTACCGAAGGTTGTTCGGAGTCCCGGATGAGATCCCGGACATGACGAGGGTCTCCGGAATGGTCCGGAGACGAAGATTGATATATAGGATGAAAGGTTTCGGAGTACCGGAAGTGTTCCGGGGAGCATCGGGAAATCGGCGGAGTACCGGGAAGGTTTTCGGGGGGTCCGGAAGGTGTTCTGGGCCTATTGGGCCACAAGGGGGGACACCACAGCCCTCAGGGGGCTGTGCGCCCCCCCTGGGCCCTCTCCCCATGCGGCTAAGGGGGTGGGACCCCCTAGGGCTGGCCGCACCCCTTGGGACTTGGGGGGCAAGGCACCTAGGGGGGAAACCCTAGGGCCTGGGCGCCTTCCCCTGCCCTGGCCGCCGCCCCCCTCCCCTTGCCCTGGCCGCCGGCCCCTAGGGGGAAACCCTAGGGCGCCCTAGCCTCTCCACCCCCCCTATATATAGTGGGGCAAAGGGAGGGCAGCAAACACAGTTCGTGCCTCGGTGCTGCCCTCCCTCTCCCGTCATATCTTCTTCTCCCGCGGTGCTTAGGCGAAGCCCTGCTGGAGTTCTTCTCCACCATCACCACCACGCCGTCGTGCTGCCGGTTCTCCATCAACCTCTCCTCCACCCCTTGCTGGATCAAGAAGGAGGAGACGTCCCCGAGCCGTACGTGTGAAGAACGCGGAGGCACCGTTGCTTCGGTGCTAGGTCTTCGGCGATCTGAATCGCGACGAGTACGACTCCATCATCCGCGTTCATAACGCTTCCGCTTAGCGATCTACAAGGGTACGTAGATCACACTCCTTCCTCGTAGTTGCATCTACTAGATTGATCTTGGTGAACGGTAGGAAAAATTTTTGTTTCCCATGCAACGTTCCCCAACAGAACTGTTGGAAATATGCCCTAGAGGCAATAATAAAAGAGTTATTATTATATTTCCTTGTTCATGATAATCGTTTATTATCCATGCTATAACTGTATTGATTGGAAACTCAGATACACGTGTGGATGAATAGACAGACTTTGTGTCCCTAGTGTGCCTCTACAGGACTAGCTCGTTAATCAAAGATGACCGCGGTTTCCAGGTCATAAGACATGAGTTGTCATTTGATAACGGGATCACATCATTAGGAGAATGATGTGATGGACGAGACCCAAACGTTAACATAGCTTTTGATCGTGTCAGTTATCGCTATAGTTTTCTGCATGTCAAGTATAAGTTCCTATGACCATGAGATCATGTAACTCACTGACACCGTAGGAGTGCTTTGTGTGTGCCAAACGTCGCAACGTAACTGGGTGACTATAAAGGTACTCTACAGGTATCTCCGAGGGTGTCTGTTGAGTTGACATGGATCGAGACTGGGATTTGTCACTCCGTGTGACGGAGAGGTATCTCCGGGCCCACTCGGTAATACGTCATCTCAATGAGCTCAAAGTGACTAAGTAGTTGGTCACGGGATTATGTATTACGGTAACGAGTAAAGAGACTTGCCGGTAACGAGATTGAACTAGGTATAGAGATACCGACGATCGAATCTCGGGCAAGTAACATACCGACGAGACAAAGGGAACTGTATGCGGGATTGCCTGAATCCTTGACATCGTGGTTCATCCGATGAGATCATCGAGAAACATGTGGGAACCAATATGGGTATCCAGATCCCGCTATTGGTTATTGACCTGGGAGTGTCTCGGTCATGTCTACATGGTTTCCGAACCCGCAGGGTCTACACACTTAACGTTCGGTGACGCTAGGGTTGTTAGTGAGAAAAGTGCATGGTTACCGAAGTTTGTTCGGAGTCCCGGATGAGATCCCGGACGTGACGAGGGTCTCCGGAATGGTCCGGAGACGAAGATTGATATATAGGATGAAAGGTTTCGGAGTACGGAAGTGTTCCGGGGAGCATCGGGAAATCGGCGGACGACCGAAAGGGGTTTCGGGGGTTCCGGAAGTAGTTCTGGGCCTATTGGGCCACAAGGGGGAACACCACAGCCCTCAAGGGGCTGTGCGCCCCCCC
>LR738714.1:182785698-182801874 GCA_902687465.1 Secale cereale
CCCCCCCCCCATGCCCTGGCCGCCGGCCCCCTAGGGGAAACCCTAGGGGCGCCCCCCTCTCCTCCTTCCCCCTATATATAGAGAGGTAGAGGGAGGGCAGCCAACACAAGTTCGTGCCTCGGTGCTGCCCTCCCTCTCCCGTAATATCTTCTTCTCCCGTGGTGCTTAGGCGAAGCCCTGCTGGAAATCTTCTACACCATCACCACCACGCCGTCGTGCTGCCGGTTCTCCATCAACCTCTCCTCCACCCCTTGCTGGATCAAGAAGGAGGAGACGTCCCCGAGCCGTACGTGTGAAGAACGCGGAGGCACCGTTGCTTCGGTGCTAGGATCTTCGGCGATCTGAATCGCGGCGAGTACGACTCCATCATCCGCGTTCATAACGCTTCCGCTTAGCGATCTACAAGGGTATGTGGATCCTACTCTCCCCTCGTAGTTGCATCTACTAGATTGATCTTGGTGAACGTAGAGAAAAATTTTTGTTTTCCATGCAACGTTCCCCAACACGGCGCCCCGCACTCCTCCATGTTCTTTCTCCTTCAGCTTCTGCTCCTCTCTTATGTTCGCCATGGAGAGAGGAAATCCCGGCTCTTCAACGATGGCGGCAAGGGTCGCTGCTCGACAACGCGTCCCTCCTTCTACTGCACATGCGGTGGCAGAACCGGCCATGAGGGGAAGAGGGAGGGGGCGAGGCCGTGGGCGAGGCCGGGGCGCTCGGGGAAGAGGAGGACGGGGCGGCCCGCCGGCCTCGCCCCCGCCAGCAGCCCATCTTCCAATGGAAGGCCATATTGGGGATGACCCTTGCGAGTTCTTCGTCAGGTTGCGACGGCCTCCGCGCCATCGCCTTCGTCTCCCGACCCCATTTGCGCGGGAGATGGAGGTGGATCCGCCGGAGTCGCGGCGGCTGCACATGAGGGGCTGCGGGATCAGTGGCACGCGGGTCCGCGTCGACTTCGCTGCCCCTCATGTGATGTATCTTCGTCAAGGATGGAAGACGTTCACTCGCAGCCACAGCCTGACGGATGGGCTCACCCTCCATTTCAAGTTGATGGAGGACGGCCATCTCTCCGTCAAGGTCTTCGGGCACTTCGGGACTCGTGCGAGGTGCTGCGTGGAGAGCTCCTCCGATGACGAAGACTCCTCCTCGAATGAGGGTGACGAGGAGGACAGCGGCAGCGAAGACGAGGGCGGTGGACGGCAGGATGACGGGTCCGACTAGGTGTCGGGCGTCGCTCCTGGTGGCACCGGCAACCCCATCATCCGCGTCGCCGGCTCCTTGAACTTCTCGGGGCCGCCTCCTTGGCGGCTGGCGTAGGGAGGCTGCGGAAGAGGAAGAGGAAGAAGGCGGGCGACAAGGTCGTCATGTCGGAGTACGCGGACACCGACCCCTTCGACGCGTACTGACGTCCTGTCGCCTCGTCTTCGAGCTCTGCCTCCGGCGCCGTCATCTTCGTCCAGCCCTTGGGCGGCCATCGAGATGTCCTCTTGGTGTTTTCTGGCACCCGTAGCATGCCTAGGCGCCCCTTTTGCCCTTCTCGCCTCCTTGACCTACCTCCTGAGGAGAGGGACAAGAAAGGCATTACGGGCATCTTATCTCTTTTTAGTTTGTAAGCCTTCGGGCATCTGTTAAGTTTAAAACTTGTAATCTCCTTGTTCATGTTTTTCATTCCCTATGGACTGTACCTGAGTGGAATGTTTTTAATGAAAAATGAATGTTTGCCAGGTCAGTTGTTCGCAGGTAGAACCCACAACAGGGAATAAATCCCTGATATCTCTAAGATAAACATTTTCTTGCCCAGCAGCAGGCCTTGCTGTCTCCCTACTTCGCTCGAACTTTCTCAGGCCCTTGGCGGAGGCAGGGATGAAGTGGTCTTAGGCTCCTCGTCTCACCTTTTCGCTCCCGCGACTACGACCAAACTTAGTCCCAGGAACGAGCCCTATGACCTAGAGTTATGGGAGCACGATAGCTTAAGGAAAAGAATGAGATTTCACATACCACAGTCCATAGTGGAATGCATGATAGGGGATGAAGAACTTATCTGAAGCCGCAACACCCGCCAACCCTGGTTCACCGTGGGCGAATCTTTGCTCTTGTAGCCCCCGGCAACACTGGCTTGCCGGGGCCTTGATGCTGATATGTTCCTCTTTCTTCTCCCCAAGTGGCCTCGGCAAGGATGTTTGTGCGTCCTGTGAACCAAAGGAGATAGAGGAAAGACAAAGAGATGCAAACTCGAACTCTAAGCTAGGGGTTAGCCGCCGCTAAGCACTATCAACCCTAACCAAGGAGGAGACTCGACTCAGCATGCATGCTATAACTTAGGGTGATAGCGCTTCATTTATTTATGCTCAGGGTCTGCGCCTGGCTTTGTACAAAGGGTTACATGCCTTGCCGGCAAGGCTTGTACAAAAGGGTGGCTTGCAGGGGGGCGGCAAGCCGCGCCTTATGGGTAAAACTTGCGAAGATGCTCAATGTTCCAGAAATTGGTCACCGGAATGGCATTTTCGGTCTCCAGGCGGACTGCGCCAGGCCTGGTGACTCGTATTACCCGATAAGGGCCTTCCCACTTTGGCGTCAACTTGTTTGTATTCCTGGCCGATTGAACGCGCCGGAGAACAAGGTCGCCTTCCTCAAAGCTTCGGGCACGGACCTTGCGGCTATGGTAGCGGCGCAAGGCTTGCTGGTAGCATGCTGCTCTCACAGCCGCCCGAAGACGATCTTCCTCAAGGAGCGTTGCGTCCTCTTGCCGCAGTTGCTCTTGCTCAAGCTCATCATAAGCGAGCACTCGAGGTGACCCGTATATGAGTTCAGTGGGGAGAACTGCTTCCGCCCCGTATATCAGGGCGAAGGGTGTCTGGCCGGTGGCTCGATTTGGCGTCGTTCTGATCGACCAAAGAACCGCCGTCAACTCATCAATCCAGCGCCTCCCGCTCTTGTGCAGCCTGTCAAAGGTCTTTGTCCTTAACCCTCGCAGCACTTTAGCGTTTGCCCTCTCAGCCTGACCATTGCTTCGGGGGTGAGCAACGGAAGCGAAACAGACTTTGCTGTCGAGGTCTTGGGTATATTGCATGAAGGTGCGGCTTGTGAACTGTGCGCCGTTGTCGGTGATGATCCTGTTGGGTACACCAAAACGACACACTAGTCCCTTGAAGAACTTGACGGCTGACTGAGCTGTGACCTTCGTCACTGCCTCCACCTTTGGCCACTTTGTGAACTTGTCGACTGCAACGTACAAGTATTCAAAGCCCCCGACAGCGCGGGGGAAAGGGCCCAGTATGTCGAGCCCCCAGACCGAGAAGGGCCAGGAGAGAGGAATGGTTTTAAAGGCTTGAGCTGGTTGATGAAGTTTCTTTGAATGGAACTGGCATGCTTCACACCTGGTGACCAGTGCCGTCGCATCCTGGAGGGCAGTGGGCCAGAAGAAGCCTTGCCGGAATGCCTTGCCGGCAAGGGCTCTTGACCCTATGCGGGATCCACATATGCCTCCATGTATCTCTGCCAACAGCTCCAGTCCTTCTTCTCGAGGGATGCACTTCAATTTCACGCCGTTCGGTCTCTTTCTGTACAGGACGTCATCGACAAACTGGTACATAGCAGACCGACGGGCTACTTTCTCCGCTTCTTCCTGCTCCTCAGGAAGTTCCCCAGTCTGGAGGAATTGGACAGTATGTTGCGCCCACGCTGGAGCCTGGGGCTCGACGGCAAGGACCAAAGGCATTTCCTCCGCCAAGGGAGCGGCTGTCTCGACGGCAAAAGCTTGACGCTCCGCCGGAGCTAGTCGTCCCGTGGCGGGCTCAGTGTCTCCGGCAACATCCTTGCCGGCGGCTCCGGGGAGCTCGGTGGGAAAGTACTTGCCGGGCCCTGATTTCCTCCTCTTGTTCTGCTCTGTTGATGGATCAACAGATGGATGAGAAAGCTGAAGCACAAAGGTACCTGGTTCCACAGGTAGCTTGAGGGTAGCGCGCTTTCACAGGTAATCGGCGATGTCGTTCTCCGCTCGGGGAACGTGCTCCGCCTGTATACTATCAAAGCACTCTTCCAACTTTCTCACTTCATCGACGTAGGCCTTCATCAACGGGCTCTGGTAATCCTTGTTGACTTATTTGACGACAAGCTGCGAGTCGCCCCTGACAATGAGCTTCTTGATTCCGAGGTCTGCCACGATCCTAAGACCAGCAAGCAGCCCCTCGTACTCAGCATTGTTGTTCGTTGATACCTCCCTGGGGAAGTGCATCTGGATCACGTACTTGAGGTGCTATCTAGTGGGCGCGACCAGCAGTACGCCAGCCCCGGTGCCCTGCAAGGAGAAAGCTCCATCAAAGTACATGATCCAGTTGCAACTCGCCTCTTTGCCGGGGAGAGCCATTTCCTGGACTTCTTCTTCAGGTGTTGTGGTCCATTCTGTGACGAACTCTGCCAGGACTCAGCTCTGAATCGTCGAGGTACTTTCAAACTTGAGGCCAAAGTTGGACAGCTCCAGTGCCCACTCTACAATCCTTCCCGTTGCATCTGGATTGTGCAATATCCGTTGTAGAGGGAGGCGAGTGCCGACAGTGATCTCGTGCGCCTGGAAGTAGTGACACAGCTTCCTCGAGGCCATGAGAAGGCCGAAGAGAAATTTCTTCACACCGGAGTACCTTGATCTAGCCCCCTGCAAGAGGGAGCTAACAAAGTAGACCGGGTGCTGCATCATTTTCTTCCTTGGCAGCACTCCAACCGGTCGTGTCATCTCTGCGCCACTGGCACCAGGCTCTGTCGTTGCTATGACCCCGTCATCAATTTCTCTCTGCGCCACTAGTGCGGCGCTGACCACTTGGTTCGTCGCCGCCAAGTATAGCAGCAACGGTTCTTGTGGCCTACATGCAACTAGTATTGGCGTGGAGGAAAGATACCTCTTCAAATCTTGTAACTCTGCTTCAGCTTCTGCCGTCCACTCCATCGGCCCTGCCCTTTTCAAGATCTTGAAGAAGGGGAGGGCGCGCTCGGCAGACTTGGAAATGAATCTGCTCATGGCGGCAACGCAGCCAGCAAGCCGACGCACGTCCTTGACCCATTTGGGTGCTTCAATCTGCTCTGTAGATTTGATCTTGTCCGGATTGGCCTCTATCCCACGTTGCGACACAAAGAACCTGAGAAGCTTGCCGGATGGGACGCCGAAGACGCACTTCTCAGGTTTCAGCTTGAGGTTGATCTTGCGTAGGTTGACAAATGTTTCTTGTAAATCTGGTATAAGGGTTGCCCTGTTCTTGGTTTTGACCACTATATCATCCATATAAGCCTCCATATTTCTATGGAGCTAGGATTCAAAACCAATCTGGACTGCCCTTGCAAACGTCGAGCCGGCATTCTTCAACCCGAAAGGCATTCTTACGAAACAGTACGTGCCACATGGGGTGATGAATGATGTCTTCTCTTCATCTTCTCTTGCCATGAAGATCTGGTGGTAGCCGGAGTAGGCATTGAAGAATGACAGCAGGTCGCACCCAGCCGTGGAGTCAACAATCTAGTCGATGCGCGGCAACGGGAAGGGGTCATTGGGACAAGCTTTATTGATATCTGTGTAATCAATACACGGCCTCCACTTCCCATTTGCCTTGCGCACTACCACTGGAATGGCCAACCACGTTGGATGGAGCACTCCTCTTACCAAACCCGCAGCTTCCAATTTCCGGATCTCCTCTGTGATGAACTCTTGCCGTTCCAAAGCTTGCTTCCTGACCTTCTGCTTGATGGGCCGCGCATGGGGACAGACAGCAAGGTGGTGCTCGATCACCTCCCCGGGAATGCCGGGGATGTCGGATGTTTGCCATGCAAACACGTCGACATTCGCCCGTAGGAAGGTGACGAGCGCGTCTTCCTATCTGTCGTCAAGGGAGGAGCTTATGGTGAAAGCCCCTCCTGTGCCGTCCTCCTTGATGGAAACCTTCTTGGTTCCCGGTGGCGTGGCCCTGGACCTCTTGTTCCTGTCGGTGGAGCTCTCTGGCACGTCCTCGACGGGAGCGCGACACTCCGAAGAAGTGCGCTCACCGGAGTGGGTGTCCGAGGTCTCACCGGCCTTCTTCTTTCCGGTGGAACTCTCTGGCACGTCCTCGATGGGAGCACAGCACTCCGAAGAGGTGCGCTTGCCGGAGTGGGTGTCTGAGGTCTCACCGGTCTTCTTCTTCTTCCCTCCCGGGGCTCTAGTGGCAGGAGCAAGTGCCCTCGTAGCAGCATCTGCTGTAACCGCTTGCTAGTACAATTGGTCAGCGCAGATCAGCGCATCTTTCTTATCGGAGGGGATGGTGATGATCGTCACAGGTCCTGGCATCTTCAGGGTGTTGTAGGCGTAGTGTGACGCTGCCATGAACTTGGCCAGCGCTGGGCGGCCAAGGATCCCGTTGTAGGGCAAGGGGATCTTGGCAACATCGAACACAATCCTCTCCGTCCTATAGTTCAGATCACTTCCAAAAGTCACGTGCAGCGTGACCTTCCCCTTTGGTTGGCTCCTCCCCGGGTTGACCCCCTGAAACATGCCCGTCTCTTCGAGGTCTCCATCAGGAACTTGCAGCTTCTCGATCACGGTGGGCGAGAGTAGGTTTAGACCAGCCCCGCCATTGACTAGCATCTTTGTCACTTTGAGGTTGTGTATTATTGGAGAAACCAACAATGGAAAGCACCCGACCGCAGTAGTGCGATCAGGGTGATCCTCAGCGTCAAAGATGATAGGTGTGCTAGACTATTTCAGCGGCTTTTGGGCACCGGACGACGGCTCCGCCGCTGTAATCTCACGCGCCCACTGTTTAAGTTGGCGGTAAAAAGTATACAGCGAGGCGCCACCGTCGACGCACATGGCCTCCATAGCTTTCTGAATTTCTTGGTCGCCAGACTCGTCGTCCTCCTCGTGATCGTCGTCTTCGGGCCTTCTGTCACGGCCCCGGGCGGGCCTCTCCTGCTGTTTACCCTTGCCACGACGGCCTGCTTGGCCGTCGCGCTTCTTGCCGGACCCTTCGGCACCATCCTGGCCCTTTTCCTTGTCCCGCCTCTCATATTCAGCCCTCTGCTTCTCAGCAAGGAGCTCAACCTGTCGGCAGTCCTGGAGATCATGGCCCTTGGTGCGATGGATCTTGCAATATCGCTTGCTAGAGTTTCCAGGCTTCTCGGCAGCCGCCAAGGCCCGGCAGGCGACACACCCGGCAATTTCCTTGCCGGGGTCACCCGCCCTGGTTTTCTTGGCGGAGCCGGTGTCATCAGATCCCTCGATGGCAAGCACGGCTTTACCCTTGCGCTTCCTGTTGCGGTGCCGGCCTTTCTTTGCCTGGGTGGTAGTATCGTCATCTGAAGAGTCGCTTTCCGCGCCGGCACCTTCGCCGGGGTACTTCCTTCCCTCTTTAGCCCGGGCACATCTGTTAGCGAGAACATAGAGTTCTGCCACATCTTTCACCTTGGTCATCGCCAGTTCTTCACGCATCTTGCGGTTATGCACGTTCTGATGGAACGCGCTGATGATGGCGGCAGGGTGAACATCAGTGATGTTGTACTGCACCCCGCTGAACCTTTGTATGTACTTGCGCAGACTCTCGCCTTCCTTTTGGGATATGACGTGCAGGTCACTCGTTTGGCCATGGGCTTGGTGACTTCCAGTAAAGGTGCCAACAAACTCATGGCACAAGTCGGACTAGGAGGAAATAGAGTCTACTGGCAAGTGCATCAACCACGACATGGCGTTAGGTTTAAGAGCCAACGGAAAGTAATTCGCAAGCACCTTATCGTCGCGGGTCCCGGCGGCTTGCATCGCGATGGTGTAGATGCTGAGGAACTCGGACGGGTGGTTCTAGCCGTTGTACTTCTCGTCAACCTCAGGCCTGAAGGTGCGGTGAGAGGGCCACTGGAACTACCGCAGCTCACGGGTAAAAGCCGGATAGCCTACCTCGTAAGGTAGACCCCCAGGGCTCTCCGGTGATGGGCAGTCCACAGCAGGCCCCGCTCGCCTGTCTGACTGGTGGTGCACTCCGCGCCGGCGCTCGATGGTGGTTCAAGCGTCTTCATGAGCTCGCTCCTGAAGAACTTGGCGCTGGTTGCCGTGGGTCCGTGGGTCGGACGATGCTATGGAAATGGCGTCGCCCGCGACGTCCCGACGAGTCGACGCACGCGGCACCGGGCGAGGAGGAGACGAATGCACCGTAGCCACGGCGCTGTCGGCCCTCCCGCTGCTCGTGCGTGGGACTCCATCGGGGCGTCGACCCAGGAGCTTCGCTGGATTTGGTTCATCCTTGTTGGCGACGGCGACAAGGCTTCGGATGGTGGCTCTCCATTCGTCGAGTTTCCCCGTAACGGGAGGAAAGTCGAGGAGCAACTGCGCGCGCGCCAGGGCTTCGGCTGGTGTCAGGGATATGGTTAGTAGGCATAAACCGGATATTGTAAACCGGCTTAGTTACATTGTACTTGGTTTTACTATTTTAGTAGAGACTACGGCCCAAGAGATTTCAAGGCCCATGTATAGAAGTACGGTTTGTAAACCGCCAAGAGATGTAACTTGAGAGATAAGAAAGAAAAGACAGAGACCGAGGCGGACACGATTATGAGCCGACCTCGGGACTCTGTAAACCGGACCAGGCGTCACCTCTATATAAAGGGACGACCCGGCGACGGTTCAAGGACAAGCAACAACCAATCCGTCGAGACGCAGGCAAAGCGAATCCGCTCCCTGTAAACCGACGCCCAAGCAATATCAACCAACTAGACGTAGGTTTTTACCTTCTCTGAAGGGGCCGAACTAGTATAAATCCTTTGTGTCCTTTGTGTGCCATGAATCCTTTCAAGCTAACCCGTGCGATGGTTCCATCATCAAGTCCGCTAAACCGGACATCTGCCGTGTTATTTCCACGACAGTTGGCGCCCACCGTGGGGCCTGTGCACGATGGTTTCGAGTTCTTGAAAGGCGGCTTCGAAGGGTTAAAGGGTTACGCAGTCGGCCAGATGACCAAGAGTCGTCGTGGCCGGATCTACATCGACGACGCGGGTTGGGGACCGGAGGCCGATTCGATCGAATACGGGTACCGGGTCCCCTTCGGCAGCATCCAAGTCTTCATTGGCAAAATTGGTGAACCGGGACCTGAGCCGGACACCCTCCCCAACATCGTCGAGCCGGCTCAGCGTGCGAGATCGGCCCGGATTCAGCCTGCCATGAAGCATGTGTTCGTTGGAGCAATTCACGGAGGCCAAGCCGAGGACGGATCGGAATCTGATGGTGCAACCGTCGTCTACTCAGATGACGAGTCTTCATCCGGGGAAACTGAATCTCTGTATCAGTTGCGGGACGGCCGGTCTGAGGGCGAGTCCGATGGAAACAGTATTCCGGACCCCTTCGGCCCGCCAAACCGGGTGGCGGTCTTCATGGCCGGTTCACAACCCCCGACGAACGGAACAACAGCAGAGGCTGGTGCAGGTGGAAGCGGTTCAAATCCCTCCCTTACTGAAGTTCTATCCACCTTGATCGAGGAGTTCACAGCTAAGGCAGTGGAGGTCGTAGCTCCGGCAGACAAGGAGCAACATGATGCAGCGCTTCTTCAGTTGAAAGCCCGGATCGATCAGTTAAAGGAAGATTTAAAGGCCGAAGGAGAGATGTTAGCCATAAGACAAGCAGAGTTGGATGATCAAGCCTTTCATTTGAGGATGGAGCAGGCTTCTGTGGAAGGAGTAAGGGGGCGAAAGTATCGATCCCGCTTACCGCCGGGTTACGAATCTGCGAATTTGTTCAAAACACCTGGGGCTGGGGCCAGTAATAATCCGGCCTTAAACCGGAGAAGCCCACCGGCTCGGGATGAGCCGGTTCAGCAGCCCGCCGCAGAACGGGAGCGTCGGATTACATCGGCGCCTTATGTTCCTGTCCCTCCAGGTCACTATTCAAACCCTTTGGATAATATTGCTGCAGCGGCAGCACGGTTGGCCGCTTTACCCGTGGAAGAAACGTCCCCGGTGGCGATAGAGGCACGCAGGGCCCAGAAGCTACTCAATACGGCATTAATACAGCAGCAAGCGTACTCTCATAGCAGGGAAAGGTTACATTCAACGCCACGTCCCAACCGAAGTTACTCTAGACATTGGTAGGAGCCGGAAGTGTCTAGCAGTGAACGCAAGAGACATCAGCACAGGCAGGATAATCCGGCAAGGGCGGAGATGCCAGCCCCGGACCTAAACCGGCCTAGATCGGAGGCCAGGGAGGAAATTCGTCAGTCGACACCGGTTCAAACAGCCACTACAGGGACAGGAGCTACAACGAGCGGTTTTGGAATACAATGTCTCGTCCCCGCCCTGCGGAGCGTTAAGTTGCCCAAGGATTTCAAAGGACCTCGCAAGGTGCCTAATTACACAGCCGATTTACCGCCCGAAGCTTGGGTGGAGAGTTACGAGATGGCCATGGAGATGCTGGACGTGGATGAATCGGCTTGCGCCAAATATTTCACTATGATGCTTGAGGGCACGGCCCGGACTTGGCTGAAGGCGCTACCTCCGAATTCTATCGGGTCATGGGGGGAGCTGCGCAGTCAGTTCATCAAAAACTTCAAGGATACATGCAAGCAACCGATGTCGGTGATAGATTTAGCGGCATGTGTGCAAGGAGAGCAGGAGTCTACCGTGGCTTGGGTACGTAGAGTGGCAGAGATCTTGCACTCCTCAAATGGCATCAACCCTAGCACAGCAATTGTAACATTGGAGAACAATTGCCGGTTTGAATCTTTAAAATTAAAACTCGGACGGCTCAAACGGGAATGCAATGACATGGGGACTCTAATGAGCGCCCTGGTGAAGTATGGAGACTCAGATAATACCAAGTATCCGGAGTCAGAAGGAGATAAAACGGGGAAGGCCAGCAAGTCTGGTAAACCGGCGCCAGTTAGTCCGGTTACTTCAAGCTTTTTGGGCAAACGGAAGGCAGAAAATAGCTCCGATTTTGTTGCTAATACACAGGCTCAAGGCGGTCTTCAGGTTAATCAGCAGGGTTCCACTCTCCAAACCGGTGGAGGAAACCCGGGTTGGGAGCAGGATTTGGATCAACCCTGTCTAAAGCATAGCGGAAGAGGGAGGATTGCAAGGCACACTATAAGAGAATGCCTGTCCTTTATGAAAGCAAGGAACGGCTGTTTTAATCCTCCTAGCCGGCCCCCGAACGGCGGTTCAGGGCCCGGGTTTTATGGTCCGGGTTATCAAGGGAACAACTCCGGATCAGGATATAGGGGCAACGGCGGTTATCAAGGGAACAACGGCGGTTATCAATCCCGGCCAGGCGGCCAAAGTAGTCAAGGAAACTACAATGGTCAGGGAAATCAATCACATCATCAAGGTGGTTACAATGGTCAGGGAAACCAATCACATCATCAAGGTGGTTATCATGGTCAGGGAAATCAATCGCATCATCAAGGTGGTTACAACAATCAGAATAATCAGGAGTAGGGCCAAGGGAGTTACAGTAACCAAGGAAACCAACAGCAACAGCGCCCGCAGCAACAGCAGCAATCCGGATACCAGAGTAATCCGAAGGAGTTGAGCAGCGGTCAATATCATGTTTTCACCACAAGTTTATGTAAGAGAGACCAGAAGGTTTTAAAGCGAGCTGTTAATGCAGTAGAACCGGCGACGCCACAGTTTCTGCGATGGTCAGAGCAGCCCATTGTATGGAGCAGAGAGGACCACCCGTTACGGGTAGATAATCCGGGACATTTAGCCTTGGTGGTAGCACCTCAGGTGGGAGGATACAAATTTACTAAAGTCCTCATGGACGGAGGTAGCAGTATCAATATATTGTATTACGAGACCTTTCGCCGCATGGGTCTGACAGATAAAAAGTTAAGGACATCAAACACAGTGTTTCACGGGGTGGTCCCAGGTAAGTCAGCTTATCCAGTTGGTAAGATTGACTTAGAAGTTACCTTTGGGGATGAGCATGATTCCAGATCGGAGATGATCACTTTTGAAGTTGTCAAAATTAAAAGTCCGTATCATGCTTTGTTTGGAAGGACGGTTTATGCTAAATTTATGGCCAGGCCATGTTATGTTTATTTGCAGCTTAAGATGCCGGGTCATAAAGGCACGATTACGGTGCATGGCAGTCGTAAGATAGCAGTGGAATGTGAGGAAGGTGATGCAGCTTATGCAGAAGCGGTATGTGCCACGGAAGAGTTAAAATTTTATAAGGATAATGTTGATCCGGCAGATATGACTCCGCTGAAGAAACCAACTACCGAGCATGATCCGGCTTTGAAGTTCAAGTCAGCGGAAGAGACTAAGCAGGTCGATTTTGTGCCTGGGGACTCATCTAAGCAATTCACCATCAGTGCTAACCTGGATCCTAAATAGGAAAGCGCGCTCATCGAGTTCATCCGTGAGAACCGGGATATCTTTCCATGGAAACCTTCTGACATGCCAGGTATACCGAGGGAACTCGCTGAGCACAAGTTGAATATCGATCCGAAGTTTAAACCGGTAAAACAGTATCTGCGCCGCTTTAATGAAGAGAGACGCAAAGCTATAGGAGAAGAAGTGGCCAGGCTTTTGGCGGCAGGGTTCATAGTGGAAGTTTTTCATCCGGAATGGTTGGCTAATCCGGTGCTGGTTCTAAAGAAAAATGGGAAGTGGAGGATGTGTGTGGACTACACAGACCTCAATAAAGCTTGCCCGACTGATCCTTTTGCTCTACCTCGCATTGATCAGATTATTGATGCCACAGCAGGGTGTGAGCGACTGAGTTTTCTGTATGCGTATTCAGGTTATCACCAGATCAAAATGGCAGTTGAAGATCAAGAGAAGACAGCTTTCATAACTCCTTTTGGTGCTTTTTGCTATGTATCGATGCCCTTTGGGCTCAAGTGTGCACAGGCAACTTATCAGCGTTGTGTTCAGAATTGTTTGAAAGGGCAGATAGGAAGGAACGTGCATGCTTATGTGGATGACATTGTGGTTAAATCAAAGGAGCAAAGAACAATGATAGAAGACCTCAGAGAAACCTTTGATAATCTTCGGGCTTACAGGATGATGCTTAATCCGGAGAAATGTGCCTTTGGTGTCCCGGCTGGTAAGCTTCTGGGATTCCTGGTCTCGAACAGGGGAATAGAAGCCAACCCGGAGAAGATCAAGGCCATCACATCTTTGACAAAACTGGTTTGCATCAATGATGTTCAGCGCATAGCTGGCCGGATCACGGCGCTGAGCCGGTTTATCAGTCGCTTAGGAGAAAAGGCGATCCCGCTTTATCAAATGTTGAAGAAAACGGACCGGTTCATTTTGAGTGATGAGGCAAATACAGCGTTTGAGAATCTGAAACAGCAACTAGCAAAACCACCGATTTTAGCTGCTCCCATTGATAAGGAGCCTTTGCTGTTATATGTTGCTGCAAATACACGGGCAGTCAGCGTTGCGATTGTGGTTGAGCGCAAGGAAGCAGGGAAGGAACATCCGGTTCAGCGCCCGATTTATTATGTGAGTGAAGTACTCATCGAATCTAAGCAAAGGTACCCTCATTGGCAGAAGTTGGTATACGGGGTGTTCATGGCGAACCGGAAACTGAAGCATTATTTCCAAGGGCATCCAATAACTGTGGTTAGTTCAGCTCCGTTGGGGGACATAATCCAGAATAGGGAAGCTACAGGCAGGGTAGCCAAGTGGGCCATTGAGCTCAGTCCGCATGAATTGAAGTATGTACCGCGTACTGCTATAAAATCTCAGGCATTGGTCGATTTCATCAATGACTGGACGGAGTTGCAGACTCCTGAGGAAAAGCCGGATCTTACTTATTGGACGATTCACTTCGACGGTTCAAAGCAGTTGGAGGGCTCGGGGGCTGGAGTTGTCTTAACTTCCCCCAGAGGTGATAAATTTTGTTATGTCCTCCGGTTATTATTTCCTTGTACTAATAATGCAACAGAATATGAAGCACTACTTCATGGTTTGCGGTTGGCAAAAGAGATGAATTTGAGCCGGGTTAAGTGCCTGGGTGATTCAGATTTAGTGGCACAGCAAGTTTCGGGCAAGTGGGATTCAAGGGATCCCCTCATGGCGGCTTATAGACGAGAGGTTGAAGCGGTGGCAGGATATTTCAAAGGATATCAGGTGGAGCATATAGACCGGCGAAGGAACGAAGCAGCCGACGCTTTAAGCCGGCTAGGATCGCAACGTAAACCGGTACCACCAAACACCTTTTTGGATGAATTGCACAGTCCTTCGATTCAAGTACCTTCAGAGAACGACCTAGCTGTTCCGGATCCAGAGGCGCAGTTGGTTGCAGCAACCCATGTTATTCCGGATTGGACGTTACCCTATTTGGCATACTTAAGCCGAGGAGAGTTACCAGAGGACGAAGACGAAGCACGGCAGATAATCCGGCGTTCCAAATCTATGACAATTGCCAACGGAGAGCTGCACCATCGTAGCACTTCTGGAGTATTTCAACGGTGTGTTTCGGCTGAGGAAGGTTGTGAGATTCTAAGAGAGATTCATGAAGGGGATTGTGGTCATCATGCCGGATCAAAATCTTTAGTGGCTAAAGCTTTCCGACATGGCTTTTATTGGTCAACCGCACATGCTGATGCGGCAGACCTGGTCCACAAGTGTGACGCTTGTCAGAAGTTCACAAGACGTGCCCTTGTTCCGGCACAGGAACTCCGGATGATACCAATAACTTGGCCTTTTGCAACTTGGGGGCTTGACATGGTTGGTCCTTTCAAGAGATCCCAAGATCAGAAAACTCATCTACTAGTAGCAGTAGACAAGTTTACGAAGTGGGTTGAAGCGGAGCCTATAAGCAAGTGTGATGCGGCAACAACGGTTAAGTTCATCAAAAAAGTAATATTCCGGTTTGGTTTTCCACACAGCATCATCACAGATAATGGCACCAACTTATCTCAGGGTGAGATGGAAGAATTCTGTCAACGAGAGCATATTCGTTTGGACGTGTCTTCTATAGCTCACCCCCAATCCAATGGTCAGGCAGAAAGGGCAAATCAGGAGATTTTGCGAGGAATCAAACCCCGGCTTATGACACCTTTGCAGAGAACCCCAGGATGTTGGGTTGAAGAATTACCGTCTGTCCTTTGGAGTATTAACACTACACCCAACCGGTCTACAGGTTATACACCTTTCTTCATGGTTTACGACGCAGAAGCAGTTCTTCCAAGTGACATACGCCATGATTCACCGAGGGTAGCGGCTTATGTGGAAGCCGTTAATGAGGAGTCAAGACAAGACGGTTTGGATCGGTTGGATGAAGAGCGTGATATAGCTGCAGCACGGTCGGCGATTTATCAGCAAGATCTGCGCAGATATCACAGCCGCCGGATTAGAACCAGGACATTCCAGGAGGGTGACTTGGTACTTCGGCTTATCCAAGATCAAACAGATATGCACAAGCTATCCCCGCCATGGGAAGGGCCCTTTGTGGTCAGCAAAAATTTACACAACGGGTCATATTATTTGGTGGACATTCGAGAACACAAGGACTCACGGACATCAGAAGAGGAGACGAAAAGGCCGTGGAACATTGCTCATCTACGGCCATACTACACTTGAGCCATGGGCTCCAATGTATCCTATGTATATATTATGAACAATGAATAAACCGGCACCCTCGGTAAATCGGGGGCTCAGCCCTTTCTCCATATACATAAATTTTGCGGCAAATAACCATATCAGTTTGTTATCAAGTATCATATTTCAATGTTGGCTGGTTTTAGAAACTAATCTTTGCAGGATATGTGAAGGAGCGGTAGAACTCTCGGGAACAAGAGATTATATCCGGTTCAAGAAGAGAAAAACCCCATAAAAAGAAAAACCTGCAGAGTCAGGAGGAACTTTAGAGGCCCCTTGGGACAGTCCGGTTTGCCCACGTCCCATTGATTGGCAATGTTATGATTCTTTGGGCTCCCTGAACAGTCGATACGCTCACGTTCAGGGATGACCCAGCCCCTTGGGACAGTCTGGTTTGCCCACGTCCCATTGATTGGCTATGTTTACGATTATAGGGCTCCCTGAACAGTCGATACGCTCACGTTCAGGGATGACCCGGCCCCTTGGGACAGTCCGGTTTGCCCACGTCCCATTGATTGGCTATGTTTACGATTATAGGGCTCCCTGAACAGTCGATACGCTCACGTTCAGGGATGACCCGGCCCCTTGGGACAGTCCGGTTTGCCCACGTCCCATTGATTGGCT
>LR738714.1:182802024-182834756 GCA_902687465.1 Secale cereale
AGGCCCCTTGGGACAGTCCGGTTTGCCCACGTCCCAATGATTGGCTATGTTTACAATTATATCGGCCCTCTGAACAGTCGATACGCTCACGTTCAGTGATTGGCTAGGCCCCTTGGGACAGTCCGGTTTGCCCACGTCCCAATGATTGGCTCGGTTTTTATTTGCGGTTCTATCGGTCCTCTGAACAGTCGATACGCTCATGTTCAGTGTTTGGCTAGGCTCCTTGGGACAGTAGGTTTGCCCACGTCCCATTGATTGGCTGAACCTTGTTTTTGAGCCTGGCAGCTCTTTGAAAAAGCCTCGACTACATGGTCTGATTTACAAGAATTGCGTGTTTCTTGATGTTTTCTGTGTTCCATAAAATTTTAAACCGAGTGGAACAGCTCCAGAAGTTGACCACCTATCTATAATGTTATAAGTCTGGGTCATGAACACCAGCGAGAATTAAACCGGCGTTCATCATAACCCGGATCGACTTCATGATGAGCCAACAGGTTGGCAGTACACGATCAGTTGTGACCAAGCCCGGTGTTCATTCAAACCCGGATGGAGTATCAGGTGCAAGTTACAAGTTGCTGAACCAAGATGAGAAAGATTTATCGACAAGATGAACCGAAGAATTTCAGGTGTTTATTAGAATTGATGAAGACCGATTAAGGTGATTTTAAACATCCTGACCGGTTTAAGGTATATTGTCTACATACAATTCAGGTATCATAGTTATTTTTTAAGATATGCTTATTAGATGCGTTGAGAGAACAAGATAATCCGTCTAGTGGTAAGCCACTAGGACATGTTTTTTGATATTTTTTATGAACAGAACAAGGCATCCGCATCAATCAACAAGTCAACGAACGAATACTTCATGAAGACCAAATGTCGGATCACAGCGCATTAAGTTTCAGCTAAACCTATTACAAGGCATGAAAAGCCAAATAGTTGGAAGCATTGTTTGACGGAATAACAATACTGATTACAACAATAGCATTCAAGGTTGTGCTTCTCCTTGCTGAGATGGTTGGCCACCGTCTTGCTCCGGAACGTCTTCATCCTCGTGAAGCGGTGGGAAGTCCGGTACACGCCAATCAATCTTTGCCAAGGCACGGAAATATACTTCATCGTTGATAAGCTCAGCAGGATCAATATCAGGAGCAAAGGTGTGAGGACGAACCGGCGGAGTTAAGTTTACAATATCGTAAACCGGTCGATCCACCCGCTCGTTCTGCAGATTATATGATGGATGATATCGAGACAAGTCAGACTCCATCGCAATCTTGCTAGCAAGGGGACGCATTTCCTTTGTCAGAGCATAAAGATCCTTTTCATTAAACGTTGAACCGTCCTCCTTGGTATCAGGAAATCCGGTTAACACCTCCTCCGGATCAATGTCCGGGACCCAAACTTTAGCCCTCGTAAGGGCCAGAAGAGCACCTCCTCGAGCAGCCGATTTCTTAACCTCTTCAAGACGAGCCGGCAGAATGGACAAACTATTCAAAGTATCTTTGATAGTTGAAGGAGCCGGTTTACCGAAGGAAGTGGCACTGATAATCCTTTGCGTTCCAGAGTACAACTGTTCGACCAAGGTATAGCAGGCCTTGAGTTTCTTCCGTAAGTCATCCCCAAGATGGGCGACACGGCGTCCTACATACAACAATGAAAGTTAAACCGGTGCAGGTCACAGGTTACAAAGATAAAGACAGGAGTTCAGATTATGCTTACCAAAAATAGCAGAAATCATCAAGTCAATTTGGCGCTTTAACCCGGTCAATTCTTCAGTGATCGGGTTAAGTGCTCCTTCGGCATCCTGAACACGTTTCTCAAGATCTTTTTTCTGGACTTCAAAAGTAGTCCGCTCCTCGTCGAAAAACCTCTTCAAGTCTTCAGCAGTCTTTAAACTCACTTGAAGTTCTTTCTTCGCCTTTGAAGCGGCTGACTCAGTCTCCGTAAGACGGCTTCGAAGTTCACTGATTTCCAGAGCATTCCGGTTCAGCTCAGCCTGTAGGCAAAAGTTCAAAGGCAAGATTAGAAATTACAAGTCTCAAGCACACAACCAAGTTGTCTACTTGACACTTGGGGGCTAATGGCAGTTGAAGTAATGCAGCAAAGACAATTTGAAAGTACAAGTCTCAAGCACACAACCAAGTTGTATACTTGACACTTGGGGGCTAATGGCAGTTGAAGCAATGCACCACAGACAATTTGAAATTACAAGTATCAACTATATAACCAAGTTATCTACTTGATACTTGGGGGCTAATGTACGGATCAACAGTTCAAACTACAAAGTTCCGGATTACCTTCAGTAAAGCAGATAAACCGGAACTTGGGGGCTGCTATGAGATAAAGACGCGTCAAAAAAGCAAAGTCAGAAGAGGAAAACTTACTTCATATTTTTCTCTCATCAGGTTTACCAGGCTGGCTTCATAATCCCGGCTGCTGTGGAGCCGGTTCAAATATCCGGAATAGATATCTTGAGCACTTATACTCGAAAGACTGGATATATCAGTACTCCACTTCCCTTTTTCCTGAGTTATCTTTTCCGCTTTAGCTGTATGTTTTGCTAAAACGGTGGGTTCAGCTGGAGCAACATAAGCAGTGCCAGTAACCACAACATCAGGGGAAGTGGGTACATTGGGAGGAGTAACTTCAACTTGAGCCGGATCAGGAGACGCCGGATTAACTTGAGGAGAATTAACTCGGGCCGGACTTGGTGGGTCTTGGACATTTTCTGCGACAGGAGTTTCAAGAGCAGGTTCTTCAACCGGAGCTGCAGGGGTACCTTCTGGGGGAACGGCTGTAGACGGATCAATCACCGGTTCATCAGCAGAAGGATCAGCAACAGGCTTATTCGCCTTGGCCTTTTTGCTAGGTTTCGGTTTGCTGAAAAACAGGCAAGATAAGTTAGTGTTATAAAAAGAAAGGGGTGTTATAAACCGGAAGAGCTGAAGAGAGTTACCCCGGGACGGTCTTCAAAGGAGGAAGCTGTGTAGCGGTCGACTCGCCGGAAGAAGACAGCGGAGTTTCCTGATAGTCAGGATCAGACGGTTTAAGGGGTTTTCGGATAAGTCCGGCCTTGGGATGAAGAGGGGTCGGAGAGAGTATCACCTCAGCACGGCGCTTTTGAACCGGAGTTAATGAGATTCCAGAGGACTCCACCGCCAGGCCACTATGGCGAGTGGTCCGGCGAAAAGCTTCGTGCTGTTGCTTCTTCAAAGTAAAATTAGGATCCAACTTAGCATAAGGGTGAGAAAATTGATATTTTTTGACGGTCCGACGGCTTTTTTGAGGAGGAGGTTCTGAATCAGAAGAAATAAGGGTTACCTCAATCTCAGCCGGGTTATCACCTTCAAGCGGTTCCTGTGAAAAGGTATCATTAGATATGATTACAAGTACGTGAAAGTGAGACTTAAACCGGAGTAAGGCATACCTCGGAATCCGGATCATCATCCTCAGAAGGAGAACCGGCATCGACGGCTGCCTTCCTTTTCTTGTTTGCAGGGGTTTTCCGGCGAGCCTGCTTTACAGTTTTCTCCTGAGGTTTTCTCCTCCAGAAGGGGTCATCAGCCTAATTGAAAAAAAAAGCAAAGGCAAGTAAAAGACGGTTCAAAGGGAACGGTTTATAAAGTACAAGCCAAAGACAAACTTACTTCAGGCAGCTTATTCTTCTTAAAGTACGGGGCCAAGCCAACTTTAGAGCAATCTGTTAAGGCAGGATTGACAATCTTCTTGGCTGACTCCACTACCTCCGATTCAGAAAGCTTATCCTTAGTAAACCTCTGAGGATCATCCGGTTTACCAGAGTATTTGCACATCAGCTTAGGGCGCCGGCTTAAGGGAAGGATGCTCCAGGATAACCAGCAGCGAAGGAAATCAGTGCCAATCAGACCATTCGCCATAAAAGCTCTCAGCTTGGAGAGCTGTGGTGAAAACCGGGTCCGTTCAGCAGCACTTAGCCGTTGTGGCAAGGGGTGATTCGCCGGGATACGAGTTTCGCGATAACCCGGCAAAGGATTTTCACCTTCAGGAGAGGTGTCTACACAATAAAACCAGGACTTGTTCCAGTCCTTAGGGTGAGTATGTAAGGAGGCGTGAGGAAAGACTGCATCCCTCCTTTTCTGAATACTAATCCCACCAAGTTCTTGGTGAGGTCCGCTGGTGAATTTAGTGCGCCGGTTTGCATGGAAGAAATCCCGGAATAAATCAACTGAAGGCTCCTCTTGCAAAACACTTCAGAAAATACTTGGAAATCGCAAATGTTGGAGACAGAATTTGGTGCGATATCCTGTGGGTGCAGCTGGAAGGTGGCAAGAACATCCCGGAAAAATTTTGAACCGGGGGGAGAGAAGCCTCTGGAGATGTGGTCCAGAAATACGATGAATTCCCCGGATCTAGGAGTAGGAGGGCATTCGTTACCCGGAGCACGCCATTTTAGCTCAGCCTGAGGGCCTAATGTGCCGATTCTCGACAGCTTGACTAAGTCATCCTCAGCCACGACAGAACGGACCCAATCGCACGAAACATACTGCTTAGCCATTGAACAAAGTGCTGAAGAAGATAAAGTACAGAAATGGATTATGAACGTACAATGATCCGGGATCTGTTTATATTATACAATGATTGAAACTGAGAACAAGCTGGCGAGGTTAAACCGGCAATCATAAAACAAGTTATATCATTTCCGGTTTAAATGGCAGTTGAAGAGGAACAGTTTAAATCGTTGCATCAGTTTATATCATTTCCGGTTTATGGCATATCAATTTAAACCGGAACATACTTAGCGAATCTACTGAGGAGAAAAACAGGTTTCTAAATAATTGTTAAGGGGGAAAGATCTGAGTATGTTGAGGAAAAGAAACTAATCTACAGCGGAGTAATAATTGCTAAGGGGGAAAGCTACGCAGACTTTATACCAAAAAGACGGATTTACATATCAGATAAGAGCAATAAAGTTTCGACGCATCTACAGCGGAGTAAAAATGGAGAAGATTGAAAGATAAAGCTATTACGAGTCACAGGGTCAAAGAACGAACAACACGAAGCTTGCTAAGAGCTCTAATGGCGGAACGGATAAATCTACAGCATTATGACGGTGAGATCTAATCTAATACTAAGCGGAAGATCTGCTGACTAGGGCCTAAGGGTCACAAATCTTCTATGAGAAACGAATCTACGAAGAGGTGAAGCTTCATTGGAAGCCCTAATGGCGGAAGAACAAGGTGAAGCAATGGCGGACGCAGATCAGCAACAAGGAAGATGAACATACCTGGGACAGCGAGAAGCGGCGGCGGAGATTAATCTGGTCGAGGCTCAGGTTGATGCAGCGGCCGGTCGAGGACTGGAGATCCGGCGGTCGTCGGCGGCGGTTTGAGCTCGGGCAGCAATGGAGGAAGAAGACGCAGGAAGAGGATGAAGGGAGAAGAAGATAATGAATGGAGGGTGGCAATATTTATAGCCAGGAGTCAGATCTGAAACGACAGGTGCGAGAATCGAGGAGACAGAAATCGGATAAAGATCCCGTGACGCCTCGATCTTCGGGATAACCCTTAAAATACGCTACAGTACAGCTCACGGCGTTAAATGCGGAGGTGATGTCATTGTCAGACTTCAATGATTTCGGAAGATGACGTCAGAGCTGGTTTACAAAAAGATGAAGACAGAAGAAAATTATATGAGACGAAGAAGACTGATATGAACAAGCTCAAATCATTCTGGGGCCTAATGTCAGGGATATGGTTAGTAGGCATAAACCGGATATTGTAAACCGGCTTAGTTACATTGTACTTGGTTTTACTATTTTAGTAGAGACTACGGCCCAAGAGATTTCAAGGCCCATGTATAGAAGTACGGTTTGTAAACCGCCAAGAGATGTAACTTGAGAGATAAGAAATAAAAGACAGAGACCGAGGCGGACACGATTATGAGCCGACCTCGGGACTCTGTAAACCGGACCAGGCGTCACCTCTATATAAAGGGACGACCCGGCGACGGTTCAAGGACAAGCAACAACCAATCCGTCGAGACGCAGGCAAAGCGAATCCGCTCCCTGTAAACCGACGCCCAAGCAATATCAACCAACTAGACGTAGGTTTTTACCTTCTCTGAAGGGGCCGAACTAGTATAAATCCTTTGTGTCCTTTGTGTGCCATGAATCCTTTCAAGCTAACCCGTGCGATGGTTCCATCATCAAGTCCGCTAAACCGGACATCTGCCGTGTTATTTCAACGACAGCTGGGGTCAACGGTAGCAAAACTTGCACGGACCGCGACGCGCTTCGACCCCTGACCGTGTCAGGAGGAGCCCCATCACGATCCCGCGGTCGCATACCGTCTCCACCAGTGCTTCGGCGGGCGGGCAGGTCTTCTACGTCCCGGGAGTGGCGCTCGGGGCTCTTCCCATGGCGACGCACGGGATCTTCGGGGTGACGACGCCGTTCATCACGCGCTGCTTGAGAGGAGCGCATCGTTGGCACCGGCGTGGGATTTCTAAAGGCCCTTGCGTCGCCTTCGGGTGATGCGGCAGCGACCTTGGAAGGCCCCGCGCCACCCGCGGAGGTCCTGGCTCCATATTTGGAACTGGCGGTGTGCGGCCCATTACCAGGCGCGCAAACATCGCCACCTCCCAAACTCTGGCTGCTGGGATGGCATTGGTGTTCGCGAGCAGCGCCCCGGGTCCTTTCCGCGACCGGTGCGTTGCTCGCCCGTGTCGGGACGAGCTGACCGGCTTCCGAATGGCCAACCGCCACCGTCGTCTTCTTCTTGGGCGCCATGATGATGAAGGAGCGCCGAACTAACTGCTAGAGCTGAATCTCACAAACGTGTACGCCCCTACCTGACGCGCCAAAGATGTCGGTGTATTTGGATCGACACCTATGGGATCACAAGAATCCCTACTACGGTTGCGGGGCGCGGGGTTGAGAGAAGGGCGGATCTAACAGTTAGCACATGGTTCCTTTATCCAGGTTCGGGTCGCAAAGATGCGTAAAACCCTACTCCTGCTTTGGTGGATTATATGTTTGTGTTCTTCAGCTAGTGAGGAGCTCCGAAAGCCGAGTCGTGAGGAGTTCTAAAAAGCCGAATCCTTCTCCTGGTCGCCTCGGGCCTCCTTTTATAGGAAAAAGGGGTTGCCACAGTGGCACACAGGAGGTGGAAAGGGTACAGTGATGCGAGGTTATCCCTCGCATTACAGGACAAGGTGCATTTAATGCGCTTGGCTTAGGTGTCCTTGCTTTATCGGGGATGAGGGGAGACATCCGTCTTGTCCGTCGCCACTCCTCCTTGTGTTGACACGCGCCCTGGCCAGCGGTTCCTGAGGTGCCATGTAGGCAGGCAGGCAGTTGAGGTGGCGCAACGGCGGGTCTCCACGAAGATCTGCATGTTGCTACGTAGGAGCCTGCCCAGCTGGTTGGGTTGGCAGCTGCATGGGGCGGTGGAAACTCAGTTGGCGCAGGCCTGACGGTGGCCCTGTGGGTGTCCTCGGCAAGGGCCTTGCCAGGGCCCCCGGCAAGGGTCTTGCCGCGGCGCCTGATGTCATCCCCGACAAGGTGCTTGCCGGAGGCCTTGTGGTCCTCCTTGGCTGGGATCCCGCCAAGGGTCGTCGTCCTCTTAATGTGTGTATCTGTCCTTGAATGTCTTCACAAAGAGTTGCATGCCACCACGGGGATGTCTCCCGAATCCTTGCCCCATGGGGGCAATGGACTCAAGGGTGATCCGCTCCGTAGGCGTGGGGCGAGCTGCCGCGGCAAGGGTCTTGCCAGGGCTGCCAGAGTCGGCCCCGGCAAGGATCTTGCCAGGGCTGCTGAAACTGGTTCCCGACAAGGATCTTGCGAGGGCTGCTGAAACTGGTTCCCGGCAAGGATCTTGTCGGGGGAAGCCGCTTCGTCCCTTTGCTCTTTGTTGTCTTGTTCTTGGCGTTGTTCCAGTTCCATCGAGCTTCGGTCTTACCTTGGCTCACCTCCCCTGTTGCGCTTGGTGTGGTGGTGCCCATGGCTGAGATTGCCCGTGCACAGTCATAGGGGTACAAAAAGTGTACCCCTCTTTTTGTACACCGACAACCATAGACCTACAAGTCCATAGCTAGTAGCTAGATGGCTTCTTCTCTCTCTTTGATCTTCAATACAAAGTTCTCCTCGATGTTCCTGGAGATCTATTTGATGTAATCTTCTTTTGTGGTGTGTTTGTTGGGATTGATGAATTGTGGGTTTATGATCAGATTATTCATGAGTACTATTTGAGTCTTTTCTAAATTCGTATCATGATTACTATAGCTTTGTATTTCCCTTTGATCTATCAGTTTCGTTTGGCCAACTAGATTGATTTAGCTTGCAAGGGAGATGTGCTTTATAATGGGTTCAATCATGCGGTGATCTATATCCCAGTGACAGAGAGGGACAAGACACGTATTTGTATTGTTGCCATTAAGGGGAAAATGGCGGGGTTCATTCATATTGATTGAGTTCACTTTGTCCACATCATGTCATCTTGCTTAAGGCGTTACTCATTTTCTTATGAACTTAATACTCTAGATGCATGTTGGATAGCGGTCGATGCATGGAATAATAGTAGTAGATGCAAGCAGGACTTTGTCTACTTGTCTCGGATGTGATGCATGTATATGATCATTGCCTTGAATATCGTCATAACTATGCACTTTTCTGTCAATTTCCCCACAGTAATTCGTTCACCCATTGTATGTTTTTTGTTCGAGAGAGAAGCCTCTGGTGAAAACTATGGCTCGGGTTTACCTTTACTGTCTATTAAAACCCAAAAGTACCTTGCTGAAATCAATTTACTGTTCTTTTATTCTACGTTTTATATTATCCGTCTACCATTATCACATTTAATCCTTGCAAGTAACTGCCAAGGGGATTGGCAGCCCCCGTGATCGCGTTGGGTGAAAGTATTTGCTCGTTTGTGTGTAGGCGATGTTCACAAGGTTTCATGTGGTTCTCCTACTCGATCAATAACCTTGGTTCTTAATTAAGGAAAATACTTATCTCTACTATATTACAACATCCTCTCATCTTCGAGGAAATTCCAACGCAGCTCACAAGTAGCACCTATCCTCTTCCTTTGTGGTGGTGCTCAAATATGGTGTGAATGGGTTGTCCTTCGTCATGGTGGTGGACGAGTGCCTCCTAGTTGTGCAAGCAAGTTTTCGAGCGAAAGCTTCACGCTTTGGCATCGGTAATGGTGGCGCCCATGGGCACCGTTTTCTTCCTAAAGACATTGTCGTGGGTATCCCCCTTGTTTTAGGGCTTCGGGTGAAAAACCTTGTCTTTATGACTAGGTGCTACTTCTCAAGCTTGTGTTGTATTCCCTCGAAGAGGAAAGGGTGATGCAGCACAGTAGCATCAGTATTTCCCTCAGTTTTTGAGAACCAAGGTAACAATCCAGTAGGAGACCACGTGCGAGTCCCTCGCACCTACACAAACAAATAAGAACTTCGCAGCCAACGCGATAAGGGGTTGTCAATCCCTTTACGGTCACTTCAAAAGTGAGATCTGATAGATATGATAGTTTGATATTTTTGGTATTTTTGGATATAAGAATAGAAAGTAAAAACGGTAAAGTAAAGTAGATTGTAGATTGATATGCTGAGAATAGACCCGGGGGCCATAGGTTTCACTAGTGGCTTCTCTCATGATAGCAGAATTCTACGGTGGGTGAACGAATTACTATCGAGCAACTGATAGAAAAGTGAATAATTATGAGAATATCTAGGCATGATCATTATATATAGGCATCACGTCCGTGACAAGTAGACCGAAATGATTTTGCATCTACTACTATTACTCCACACATCGACCGCTATCCAGCATGCATCTAGAGTATTAAGTTCATAAGAACAGAGTAACGCCTTAAGCAAGATGACATGATGTAGAGGGATAAACTCAAGCAATATGATATAAACCCCATCTTTTTATCCTCGATGGCCACAATACAATATGTGCCTTGGTGCCCCTACTGTCACTGTGAAAGGACACCGCAAGATTGAACCCAAAGCCAAGCCCTTCTCCTATTGCAAGAACTATAGATCTAGTAGGCCAAACCAAACCAATAATTCGAAGAGACTTGCAAGGATATTATAATCATACATAAAAGAATTCAGAAAAGAACCAAATATTTCTCATAGATAATCTTGATCATAAACCCACAATTCATCGGATCTCGACAAACACACCGCAAAAAGAGATTACATCGAATAGATCTCCTTGAATACCGAGGAGAACTTGGTATTGAGATACAAAGAGAGAGAAGAAGCCATCTAGGTACTAACTATGGACCTGAAGGTCTATGGTAAACTACTCACAACTCATGGTGAGGCGATGGTGTTGATGTAGAAGCACTCCGTGGTAGATCCCCCCTCCGGCAGAGCTCCGGAACAGGCCCCAAGATGGGATCTCACGGGAATAGAAGGTTGAGGCGGTGGAATTAGGGTTTTCTCTCCTCTTCTGATGTTTTTGGCGTACATGGATATATATAGGAGGAAGGAGGGCACCAGGGGACCAACGTGGGGCCCACGAGGCAGGGGCGCGCCCTGTAGGGGGGGCGCCGCCCACCCTCGTGGATGCCATGTGTGCCCTATTCCATGGTTCTCAAGTCTCCCGTGAAGATATCGCTCCAAAAATATCTCTCTCGAAGGTTTCATTCCGTTTGGACTCCGTTTGATATTCCTTTTATGTAAAACCCTGAAATAGGCAAAAAACAACAATTTGGACTGGGCCTTTGGGTTAATAGGTTAGTCCCAAAAATAATATAAAAGTGTATAACAAAGCCCATTAAACATCCAAAACATCATAAATAATAGCATGGAACAATCAAAAATTATAGATACGTTGGAGACATATCAAGCATCCCCAAGCTTAATTCATGCCCGTCCTCGGGTAGGTAAATGATGAAAACAGAATTTTTGATGTGGAATGCTAACCAACATAATTTTCAATGTAATTCTTTTTATTGTGGCATGAATGTTCAGATCTGAAAGATTCAAGACAAAAGTTTATATTGACATAAGAAATAATAATACTTCAAGCATACTAACAAAGCAATCATGTGTGCTCAAAATACCATGGCAAAAGAAAGTTATCCCTACAAAATCATATAGTCTGGCTATGCTCCCTCTTCATCACACAAAATATTCATATCATGCACAACCCCGGTTTCAGCCAAGCACTTGTTTTCATACTCAATTCTTTCAAACCTTTCAACTTTCACGCAATACATGAGCGTGAGCCATGGATATAGCACTATGGGTGGAATAGAGTGGTGGTTATGGAGAAGACAAAAAGGAGGGAGATAGTCTCACATCGACTAGGCGTATCAACGGGCTATGGAGATGCCCATCAACAGATATGAATGTGAGTGAGTAGGGATTTCCATGCAACGGATGCACTAGAGCTAAAAATGTATGAAAGTTCAACAAAAGAAACTAAGTGGGTGTGCATCCAACTTGCTTGCTCACGAAGACCTAGGGCATATGAGGAAGCCCATCGTTGGAATATACAAGCCAAGTTCTATAATGAAAATTCCCACTAGCATATGAAAGTGACTAAACATGAGACTCTCTATCATGAAGAATATGGTGCTACTTTGAAGCACAAGTGTGGAAAAAGATAGTAGCAATTGTCGCTTTTTCTTTTCTTTCCCTTTTTTCCTTTTTTCCTTTTTTTCTCTTTTTCTTTCTTTTTTTGGGGCCTTTCTTTTCTTGGCCTTTCCTTCCTTTTTTTTCTTTTTGGGACAATGCTCTAATAATTATGATCATCACACTTATATTGATTTACAACTCGATATTACAACTCGATACTAAAACAAAGTATGACTCTATATAAATGCCTCCGACGGTGTACCGGGATGTGCAATGAATCAAGAGTGGCATGTATGAAAAATTATGCATGGTGGCTTTGCCACAAATACAATGTCAACTACATGATCATGCATGGAAATATGACAATATGAAGCGTGTCATATGAACGGAACGGTGGAAAGTTGCATGGCAATATATCTCACAATGGCTATGGAAATGCCATGATAGGTAGATATGGTGGTTGTTTTGAGGAAGGTATATGGTGGGTGTATGGTACCGGCGAAAGTTGCACGGTACAAGAGAGGCTAGCAATGGTGGAAGGGTGAGAGTGCGTATAATCCATGGACTCAACATTAATCATAAAGAACTCATATACTTATTGCAAAAATTTACGAGTCATCAAAACAAAGCAGTCAACACATGCTCCTAGGGGGGAGGTTGGTAGGAGTTAACCATCGCGCGCCCCCGACCTCCACATAAAGGATGCACTACAAAAAAATACACTTCCGTGATGATACGTGTTTGTCACAGTAGGTCACGTTTTCTGTCATGCATGTACATACATGACGATTTTATGACAGAATCAAGATAGTCATTAATGTGCTGTCGTAGAAGTGTTCCATGACATTACGAAAATTATAATCACGGAAGTGTCCACTTCCATGACGATAAATCGCGCGTCACAGAAGTGCTTTTGTCAAGGGTGACCGACACATAGCATCCACCGTAACGAAACACCGTTAAGCTATCTGGTCCGGTTTTGGATTCGATAACCCGTTAGCAGCCTCGACCAATGGGGATTTCCCACGTGTAAAATTCTGATTGGCTGACGGAAACAGGTGTCAGCTCCGCGTTGGCACAGGTGTCACTCATCCAATGGGCGAGATGCGCCTATGATATGTTGACACGTGGACCGGTCCAAAAGTGGCCCATAAAGTTTAAATGGTTCGGCCCAACTAAAGGCCCGCGAGATTTTGCAGACCATAATGGGCCGGCCCAACTGAAGGCCCACAAGATTTTGCGAACCATAATGGGCCGCCCCAGCTAAAGGCCCACAAGATTTTGCGGGTCATAATGGGCCAGCCCAGGTAAAGGCCCACAAGTTTTTTGCGGGCCATAATGGGCCGGCCTAGGTGAAGGCCCACAAAATTTGTGTGTACCATAATGGGCCGGCCCAGCTAAAGGCCCACGAGATTTCGCCGACATTAATGGGCCGGCCCAGTTGTAGGCCCACAAGATTTTGAGGACCCTAGTAGGCCGGCCCATTAACTAGCTGCCATATTTTGGGCCAAATGCCGGCCCATATATGATCCAGTCCATTAATGGCCTGCCACGTTCCGGGCCTAATAATGGCCCATATGAAATCCGGCCCGTTAAAAGCCTACCATGTTCTGGGCCAAATTTCGGCCCAGATCAGGTCCGGCCCTTTAAGAGGCCTTGGGCTAAATTATGGCCCATATCAGATTCGGCCCGTCAACTGGACGCTATGCTTTTGGGCCCACTTGCCAAAGGCCCATTTAGTAATTCGGCGTGATATTAGTTTCGCATGTTAAGGGCCCGTTTAACATTTCGGCCCTATATTAATACCGGCCTATTAAAAGCCCGTCATATAGTTGGGCCTAACTACGGCCCGGTTTGCATCCAGCCTGCTTGCAGCCGATAATCTGATTGGGCCAAACAAGGACCGAGACAATTTTGGCCTGTTATAAGCCCGTGATTTGATTGGCGCATTCATGGGCCGGGGTCAATTTCGGCCTGCTACGAGCCCGTGAGCTGTTCGGCACGATTCAGGCCCAACCTACTTTTCAGCCTCCTAAAGGCCCATTGAGTTTTCTTGGGAAAATAGGGCCGGTGGTTTACTCGGCCTATTAAAGGCCAGAACCTACTAGTGGGCCAGTTTACATTTATGCCTGTTAACGGACCAAGATGACGGGGTCCATGATGCGGATCATACATGGTGATTTGCATGACGACCTGATTATGTACCGTAATTTTACGGTTTGGCCGGTTTATTGCGAAGACAGGATATATATAGAGTAAAATAACTGCAGCATCGTGAATAAGAAAAAAAACATAGACTATACAATAAAGAAATTACGGCATATTACATCCACAGGGCATCAAAGTTCGCCACTATGATAATAAAGCACAAGCAGACTACATACACTGGGCATCAAAGATCCCCACCAGTGCAACTAAACATGCCGACAAAATAATATAAAAAACCGACAACACTTCAATAGAGTTCAGGAAAGGTTAAACCTGCTTGGGAGCTACAGCGCAAGCAGCTGAGCAAGCTGTTGAGACTGCATTTGCTTGACACTTATATCCTCCTCACTCTGAAAGATAAACAAGCAGACAGATGACATGTTTTGCACATATAAGTATCAGTGCTGACAATTTATCACATTTCTTACTGACGAATAAAGTGACACAGTTTCAAATAGCATTAAGACAATATGGTATTGTTCAGGTCAAAACATGGCAGGAAATGATATTGTGAAGGAGTTGGCAGCTTCACGACACCACTGGATTACAGATCAAGAACTCATAAGTATCAATGGTTAGTGTGCTGTCAATTTATCCCATTTCAGATTGGCAAAATAAGATCACTTGCTCTATATAGTTTAATTTACATGGTACGAAGAAGGAACTTCGTTGTACAACTGAAAACTTAAATTGAGAAGGACAAACTTTTGTTTATGAACTGGAGTACATAATAAACTTTAAACATGCAATTTGATGCAAACACCAAAAATAAACAGCTGTTGCAGTCATGCCTAACCAAATATACACAACAAAGTTTGAAGGCTTGAGAAGGACAAACTTACATTATTGGTGAAGGCAGGCTCTATAAAGCCCTTGTCCATTCTGATGGGGGGCAATTCAAGAATTTTACCACCGAATCTTCTTCATAAGCGTTGCCTTTATTCTCCATTTTGTTAAGAGTAAATATAGATGTGACAATATAAGAAAAAATGGAGAATATTTAAGATAAGATGAAGAGTGATGCTACATAACCAAGTAGCTATAAATGTAAGTACAGCGATATAGGCAAAAGGTACAGCCAAGAGCAATGCAGAGCTAAACTTCTTCAGTATCATCGGTGTTATCCAACCTTATGGTAAGAGTAAATATAGATTTTATGTGTAGAAAATGGAGGGTAAAGGAAAATAAGCTGCAGAGTGATGGTACATGAACAACTACCTGTCAATATAAGTACGCTGATAAAGGACGGCAGGTACTTACAAGAACAATGCAGAGCTAAAAAAATTCATTGGCATTGGATATATTCTACACTAATGTAACCATTCATACAGATCAGATAATTTGGAGCGAACAATTGATAAGCAAACTATCATGCATACTGTTGTCACATAATGAACCAGATATGTATGCAAGTACAGTGATACAGGACAATAGGTACTAACAAGAGCAAAGCAGCGGGCAGCATATTTGCGATATCATGTCGTTCTTTTCAAACCAGAATTCTTTTTCAAGCAGATTTCCTGCAAAAAAGATCCGTAAGGCACGTGCGGAAAATTAGAAGTTCAAATTGTCATGCGATATCATAGATAGTACCTCATCCTTGGAACGAGACCAGTGCATAACAAGGTGTTTCCATTCAATTTCTTCTAAATTTAGCACATCAGACTTCACCAGAAATTCGTTTATAGACTTGCCATCAAAGTGTGATTTCCTCAGGTAACACCAATACTGCTGCAATGCTTCCTTGAAAAGGGCAAGCAAGCTTTGCTCGTCATGACTATCCAGATTGACCCTCGCCTACTTACAACAATGTAATGTAAATCATTGATGTGTTCAATCAGCAGAAAATAGGAAAATAATCACCATGAATAATAGCACTTACACGTAAGTGGGACAGGAAGATGTGAAAATGGTGTTTGTCTTCACTATAATCTTCCAATGATGGGAATATATGCACGTGGTCCCTAACAACATTGAAAGCATTGTCTTTTAAACTGGGAATAACTGGAATGGGGTTCCAATCTATAGGAATTGGTCGTCTCTGCAGTTGGGATAGGTCTTCGGCCGGTGGACTTGCTGTACTTTTTGCTGGAGTGGGATTTTTCTGTGGAACGGCTGGTGCTATGGCAACTGAAATCGGCATACCTTTTGCTGGAGTGCAGGTCCTGTGTGGTGGGGCTAGTGGTGTGGCCAGTGAAGTATGGGTACAGTCTGCTGGAGTCGGTCCTACGTTTTGTGTCACTGGTTGTACAGCCAATATAAGTGAGGTGTTGACTGATTTCTCCAGCACTACCATGTTTTTCAAGGACTTTGCTGGTGCTCCTTCAGGTTCGGCAATCACCCTCTTCCTTTTTGATGTCTGATGCACAAGAACAGCATTTGAGTGGAAAAACATGGTATGATGACAGATGGAATATGTATTGATAATGGATGGGCATGGCATCTCGACATATATGATGAGTAAACTAAGCAGATGGCAGTGCAACAAAGTAGAAGAAATGCAAGACAACATATGCAAGATACGTGCAATCAATAAAACCTTGACAAATTAGAGCAGACACCTTGATGGGTGAACATGACAGGCCATCTGCCTTTGACTCCTCAAGGTTAGAATAATCATTAGGATCATATCTGAATAAGAATCTACACGTGGGGAGCGTATGACTTTCATTGCATCCAGAATGGCACTCAACGCCTTGGTGCCAATTTTGTAAGTCATTGCAGTGTTCCACAATATTCTTCTGATGCGCGGATTCTGATATTCACTGTAATTACATATAATATATGAGAACCATGAAAACATAAATAGTTGTGAGATTATCTTTGTAATGCAGAGGATATTCTAATATAGGGGCGCCCCTGTAAACACTTGTGTGCTATCACTGGATTCTGATGAGAGAGCTCATGTGTGCTCGAATATGGTGTGTGCATTTATATAATCTGGCACAAGTACACAAAAAATAGGCTCCACAAGTAAGGATAGTTGGCAGATGATAGGTTCAAAATATACTGTATAGAGAGTTTATTGCCAAACCATGATAACAAGAGCACACAACAACTAGGCAGATCATAGTGTACATAAAAGGGGTACACCATAACCATAATATATAAATCGGGAAAGTGGAACTAGCTTGAAATACGGTTTTGTATTTCCGCTAGTAATTGAAAGCCTATCAATCAAGTACATGCCAGCTCTATCAGCTGTTGATTGCAGATGTCCCTGCTCCCCTTCCTGACAAGGAACATAGTGTACGTATTAAATACAAAATAACAAAAGAGGAACATGTTAAAGAACAGAAGAGGAAGCATATTCTTGAGGTTCCGCTTAATTGCATACAATTTTGGTTGCACACTCATGATGAATCACAGTGCCCAAAGAAATGCAATTCCATGTTGTCTCTCTATATGTGGCAATTTTGAACAAGAGTCATTAGGACCATATTATGAACAAGATTCAATAGGTGGGAAGCGTATGAGTTTCATTGCATCCAAAATGGCGCTCAATGCCTTGGTGCCAATTTTTTAAGTCATTGCGATGTTTAGCTTCAAGAGTGGACTGCTGCTAGTGCGACACAAAGGAGCTACACAGATCATAGTGTAGATATAACGTGAAAATCGTAAGCATTAGAGTAAAATCAGCAAAGTGGAACTTGCTGGAATATATGTGCTAGTATTGTCGGTACAGCTAGAAAGGCTTCGGACACCAGCTCTCTTCAACTGAAGGTGTGGTACTATTAATATCAGTGTAACTCTCATAGGTGACACAACTCCCTACATTTCCTTGCTATTCTTATAGGATTCAAGTGGGTAGGCCACTACAAATCCTATTCCCATGTTTACAAAATCCTACAAATCAAAGAGGCCTGCAGAGTTCAAAGTGTCCATACCAACCGACCGTATAGACCTGTACACTGCAAATGTCCCTGCTCATCTTCACTACAAGGAACATACTGTACTACTATCATACTCCTCCATTCCAAAATAAAAGTCTTGGTAGAAATTTCCACTATGGATCACATACAGATGTATCCAGATACATTTTAGAGTGTAGATTCACTCAGTTTTATCCATATGTAGTCCATGGTGGAATCTATACAAAGACTTGTATTTAGGAACATAGAGGGTACTTATTAAAGAAGAACGGATGAGGAACATGCTAAAGAAGAGCAAGCAGATTTTGGATAATAAAATGTTCGTTGCGCAGTGCCCACGCATGATGAACCAGAGCGCATTAAGAAAGCAACTCACTGCTATCTCTCTATATGTGGTGCACGTGCTTTTTTGAAAGTAAAGTAGGAACATTAGCTGAGCAATTAAATGTTATCTGTTTTAGCAATATCAACATCATATCAGATTCGTACTTGAGCAACAAGTTTGGAATTATGAGTGGCTCGTTGTTTAGCTTGATGGATTCAGGAGCAGTGCTAAGCAGGTACGATGATGGTACTGAATATAAAGGCATGTCTTCATGTAAGTCGTGTGACTTTTGTCATTTGGGTCAGTCGACCATTTCAGGCAGTTGGATGAAGATCCTACGTCTCCAAACCCTTCTTCTTCCTCGTCTCTGATTCTTCCTATACAGAACACCGCACGGGCCGCCGACCGGACCACCGGCCCCCACCGCCCGTGTTCCTCCGCCACCCCCACCCCCACCCCCGCCCCCACTCGCGTCGAGTTTTCGAGCCCTGGAAAATCGACTGACCCAATTTTGAAACTTAGTCTACTGTGATTTAACTAGTGTGGAATATAAAAGGGGAAAACCATAAGCATTGGGAGTATAGTGTTGATCGTGCCATGGCGGATCTGAAGGTGCAAACCAGACAAAGGCAACTTCGCAACCAATTTTTGCTCTCAACTAGCAAGTAAGTGATGGACAAGAAATTAGAGGAAAGCAGTGGCGATCTATTTTCTTGCTGCGACAAATAAGTTGAGCATATACGAAAGAGTACCGCCTCTGGTGCGGCGCCGTGTATGCATCTGCTGAGAATTTGATGCTGCTGCAGTAGCGATGGTTGTTGGCGGCGTGGAATCAGATCTAGGAGGGTAGATGGTGGCGGCGGGACGCGGTGGACGAGACGGTCGTAGGAGCGGCGCCGGCAAGGTGGACGATGGCGGGGATGAAGCGAGAGGACGGGATGCAAGGATCCCGGTCCGAAGCCGTGGATGAGAGAGGTCGATCTCTTGTAATGGACGGCGGCGTCGAGGTATCAGCTCCGGCATGGTGGAGGAGGACGGCAGTGGATGGGGTGGCGGACGGAGGAGGTTGGGGTGGAGAGGGTGTTTTGGCGCCCACAGAGTACGAATGGGGAAATGGAGGTGGAGAGGAAGGGGGGAACCATGTCTACACGGCGCGCTTGTCTCAAATGCGAGGAAATTTACAAACTTAGCCCTCGTTTCAAATTTCCTACATCACAGCAATATTAGTCGGTTGGGGATAGGACGTTAATCTCCCATACACCGAATATTTGCTGACGAGAGTTTGTTTTTGGCGCCCATCGTGTATGAATCGGGGAGCGTGTCGATTTCGGCTGAGGACACACTGTGTTTTGGCGCCCACCGTGTATGAATCCGGGTGAGAGGCGGTTATGTCACGTTTGAGTGAAATTACAAACCTACCCCTATCGAAAACTATAGAAATCGAGCAGATAGGCTTTGTGTGGCAGGGATAGGCACTAGTAATTTCCATCTCACAGATTTTGGTTTCAGGCGGTTACTGCGACTTTCCCTGCTTCTTTCAAATTTTGCAGAGTGCACGTTTACCGTGCCAACTCAATTCGAAGCCCGTTTGTATTTTTTTCGGGCGGGATCCATTTTCGATTGGAATAAAATTATATATACATCATTTTTTATATATACTTTCAAAATCACAACAAATAATTCTGCTCCTTTATATGTATAATACGATTTACAAATACAATGATTTCAAAATCATAAGGTTGAAATCAAAAAATTAAACAAATTATGTTCTACTAAAATGTATGGATCAGTAATATCTACATATTAAATAACATAGATGCGTGTGAATCCATATGAGTATGCATGTTTGATAGATCAATTTTGGTTCGAGTATGGATGACATGTATCATCATCTCGAATTCAAATATTTGAATCCCATTTATGTTCACTCCTTTCATGCCCATCTCTCTCGCATGCATGCTCCTTCATGTTGCTATCACTCTCTTTTCTCCAGCTCACCCGCACGCTCACTTCATGTTTCTCCTATCCTCGCAAACATGGTCTCTCGACGTCTCCCTTGAGAAGTGTCACACTCTCCCTATCATTATACATAACATGGTTTTCATTATCTCTCACATCTCTACCGTTCTCTCGTATCACTAGGTACATAAGCTTTCTTTTTGACCGCCACACACACAGTCTCCACTCGTCTTTCACTTTGTCTTTCTCTCTATGGGATTGTCTCACACACCCTATATGTCTCTATATATGAATCATACCACTAAAATTACTCTCTCTCTCTCTCTCTCTTGTAGACACAACATTTGTTGCGGTCTTCTTTTCGTCTCCATCCCAGACTGACATTATTCATTTGTTTACCGATCAGACAAACTCCCCCCTCTCTCTCTCTCACACACACACACACACATAAATCCTGCTTCCACTCCCCTTCCCAACTACCGTCTCTCTCACACACACACAAAACTCTCGCTTTCGCAACCCCGACTCGTATTTCTCTATCAAACATTTGTCGACTAGCCTCTAGAAACGTTTATACACCCGCACACTCGTGCTTCCACTATCACATACATGTGTCTCTCCCGCTCCTTGTATCTATGTAGATGTTTCTTCCCTTCTTGATACACGCCCTCTCGATCGTGCACACACACTCTATCGCCTCATTTTAAGCTGATACCTCTCGCACACACACTCTTTGTGTCTTTGTCACACATGCACTCCGTCCTCCTCCTCTCTCCCTCTCTCTCTCACACATGGGCTTTTTGCAACAACTAGCAAGATGTCCATGCGTTGCACGGAACACCAAGATGCATTTGTATGAGTAGTTTATCTTGTGGGAGAAAATGATGAACATGGGAAGGCCCTATTTGCAAGTGTGGAGAGGGGTGTGGGTATCTTTTTGCAAAATTACCATAGTTTCCTTCTTATCCGTCAGATATAGATCGGACGGCCTATATTGTAGGATGGCAGGCACACGATCATCACCGACTATGCTTTTTATAAGAGTATGGATAAAAAACAGAGTTGGTGATGATGGTGGGCCTGCCATCCTGCAATATAGGCCGACCGATTTATATCTGACGGATAGGAACGAAACTATGGCAATTTACCAGCACTCCTCTCCACATTTGTTGATAAGGTCTTCGCTCGTTCATCCTTTTCTCCCACAAGATCTTGATGTTCCGTGCAATGTACGGGCATCTTGCTAGTAAGAGTAGAAATTAGACATATACCACTTCTCGAATCTCGAAACCAATAACATTCCTCCTTTATCTCATCAAAACCACCAAAGGAATATATTTTGAGTGAAACATAACAATTTTTTAGTGATATACGTATTTCAAAACTAGACTTTTTTTTTCTATCAAATCGGTGAATATGTATTAATCTACTCGGATCGTGTGGCAACACATTGGCACATTGCTAGTCTCTACTACTATAGTACATAAATTTTTGAATTCAGGTTATCTATCCGCCAAGACTGGGGAGCAATTAGTGGCCATTTGATTTGTTCCACACAGTACACAACTCAAGTGATCTAACAGCCCACGTTTCTTGGATTCGCTCTGTACGGCCACCCGCCAAAGTGACTCGAGGAACTTTCTTGAACCCTCACGATGCCAAATGTCCACACACGTGCTGGTGCAAAAGTCTGCTATTTACCATCTTCTATGGCTCTGAACTTTAATGCTTAACAACTGGAGGCCTGCAATATCTGGCAAACAACAACGACTCACTAAACAACTAATGTTTCACAAATCAAAGTACTCAACGTTTGTATGATTATCCCCCAACCTCCGGGAACTTCTAATGCAGCAATTTGATAACCCTTTCTCAAAATGCAAAAAAATTGAACAATAAAGTTTGTTACATGTTCAATACAATCTTAACAACTATGGGCAGAATAAGCCACCTTTTTCAGAAAAAAAATTGAGTGAGTAAGAAATACGTGCATAGCATGTGCCTTCTACTAGTAGTTATTAGTATAATTTTTTGGACACCAGACAAACGATAGAGTACATATACGAAGAGAAGAGGCGCACGCACGCAGTCGGTCTCTCGCTGTCTCGCACACACGAGTGTTACATAAAGGCAACGTTAACAAATAGTAAAACCTAAAACCATAGGTGCACGATTGCTGCATTCGCGGGTACCGGGTACGTGATGGAGCGCACCTTTGTAGGAATAGTCAGCTCGCGTGGTAATTTGATTCGTAGGAGTTGATGGTCGGGACCACAGGTGAACGACTTGGAGGCAGTGGCTCGCCAGTTGCCACAGATCGAGTAGCCACGTTTAAAATATCATTTTTAGCGGGGTTAAGAGTTCCGATTTTCAATGACGCGTTATAAGTACTAAGTAGTTTTTAGAACGATTGGTATGGAGCGAAAATGGATTCATAGTACTACGTACCTCCTTGGCGTATGGTTGTATGGGTTTATGTTGCGAGATGTTGAACCTGGTAGTTCTAGGGAAAATACTATGTTTAGATTTAGATGTTGGTTTTCAGTAATGAAAGTCGGAAGGGGGAAACCCTTCTTTGATTAGGCAAAAAAACTACTACCTCCGTTCTGGTTTACTAGTCCCCATCCTATTTTGGGTCAAAGTTTGTCCACGAATTTTACTTGTAAAATGTGAATGGAAATGAGATTTTGTTATACGCAAACAAAAAAGGGCTGGAGGAAGTGATTGCTCTGACACGGATGTGACCTCTCATAGCGCAGGCATTGAACCGGCACGTCGGCCAAGAGGGCCCCACTCACTGCAGGCCCTGTTGAACACGCCTCCTCGCCGCATGGAACCGGCTTCAGACTGCCCCGCCTGCCTTCATTGAATCCGCACGTGTGCCGGCAACACGTCCTTCCGCGAGCCGGCCGGCATTTTAGAACACAAAAAATGACCAAAATATAATTAATTACGCATGGTCTTGACTTGTTGTGCTCGCACTGGTGGCAGGAACTAGAGGTTTTTTTATTCATAACAAAATTGGCTTTGAAGTGAATCATGGTTGTGGACATTATGTATGAATGTGGAGGTATCTGTGAACATGAGTGTGATGTGGAACTTGAACTTGGAATGTCGGGCTTGCGCGTGAACTATACCATGTCCAATGCTTCGTTTGTTATTGTTTGGAAATTAATTGCTCTTATTACATGACCCAAAAAAAATATTTTGTGCCACATCAGTAGATGCACGAACATCACAACAGGCATGCTGACTGGATAAACATTTGAACCTAGCTACTATGAAGGAAATTTTGTATTGACAACAGTTTTAGATAGCAGGAGACGCCTAGCCTGCTCTGCCTCTGCTAGCTTATTTCTGGCTTCTTCCATCTCTTCTTTAGCATGGGTGAAGAGAGCATCTGATTGCTCTTTTCGCTTCTTCGGGAACTCAGCTACATTCTCAAGGGTTGATGCATGCTTTCTTTTAGCCTTTACTAGAGCCACGAGGACACGAACAGCTGACGACTCCACCTGGCTTGTGTGTAATCCAGCATCATCTGGGAATTTGCACCTTGTGTCTAATCCAGCATCATTAGGGAACTGGCACCTTGTGTGTAATCCAGCCTCATTCTGGAAACATGATCTCGAGGTTGACCATACTTCCCTCCTCGCAGGAACTGCATCCTGACATGAAGTTACTTCATTTTTAGATAATTACTCAGAGCAACCTAGATCCATTTAGTAGAAGCCAGATAAACAAAACTGGGAGAAGTAACTTCAAAAGGAAAAAATACAAAAACGGACTACCAGGTGAGAGCACCCACTTCCTACATCAAGCTAAAAACGAAAGCATTAGGACGATTAAGACTCTTCTTATGACACATCAAAGAACACGATGCTTAAGAGAAACAGAAACTACAACATATACACATCGAAGAACACGAGGCTAAATGTATGTAATTGAAAGGGTGTTACTTACCAAAGCTCGTTTTACAGGTTCGGTGCAGCTCCTCTTTAACTTAGCATGCTCCTTGAAGATGCACCCAATATCCCGTGTTTGGTCTTCATTGCTCCTCTGCATGTTCGCACTCGTGGTTTTAAAATCTCAACATGGCAAGAAAAATATACTACTAGTAATACTCGCGCATCTTGTGGGCAACATTAGAGCATCTCCAACAGAATCGCAATGCACGGCGCTTTAAAAAAGCGTTTACAATGTTGAGATCGAGAAGTAGAGATAGAGAGTAGAGGATAGTTCTCAGCATATATAGATAAAAAAATAGATTATACAACTACTCCTCGTCATCCGACTCCTCCTCGGTGATGTCCTCCTCCGACGTCTGACTGTAGGCCTGAAGATACCGATCGTCGTCGGATTCCCAGGGCGACGCTGCTTCTAGCCTCATGTAGAATTGAGCGTCCGCTTTTCGCCTATGCTTGTCCTCGCGGTAGGCGGCTCGCTGCGCCCTCCTCTTATCCCTCTCCGCCATCCTTTGCTCGTAGAACTCGCGCTCGTTGATGATGTCCGGCGGGAAGCGTTGGCACCACAACGCCATGGCTTCCTCGTCTATCTCGGCAATGCCGAGACGGTGCAACCGCCTCCGGTGGTGGCGATGATCCTCGTCGGTGATAAGCCACGGCAGAGGCGCGAGCTCCTGTGCCTGCTCCCGCGTCGGCACGTTGGGGAAGTTCAATGTTCTATGAGGACACCGGAGGCGCCACGCTGCCGGGTCGTACGCGCGGGCGTTGTCGAAATTGCCGAGGTCGAGGCGCATCCCGCTGAACCGGATCTCGGTGGAGAAGCCGCGAAGGGGTGCTCGCGGACGCCGCGGTATCCCCAAGTTTCCCGGCGACGCGGCAGCATGGTGGCGCGGCAGCGGCGAGGCGAGAAAGAGAGGGGAGGGAGTGGTGGCGAGGCACAGAGCAGGGAGAGAGCGGTGGCAAGGCACAGAGCGGTGGGAGGGCGTTGGATTTTATAAAGCGCGCCGGACGCCGCGCGCCAAAACTAGGGCATGCCCGCCCGCCTTTTCCCGCGCGCGCGCAATCCTTTCCCGACGTCTCTGCTATCTCTACTCTCTTCTCTACTGTTATATTTATTTTATATTTTATATTTATCTCTACTTCTCTACTCTCTATTTTTTTTCTCTACTTTTTCCCTAATTTTCTTCTAAAAACAGAGTTGGCGATGATGGTGTTCCTGCCATCCTGCACTATAGGCCATCCGATTTATATCTGACGGATAGGAAGGAAATTGTGGCAGTTTTGCAAAAAGATACCCACACCCTTCTCCCCATTTGCAAATAAGGCATTCCCTCGTTCATCCTTTTCTCCCACAAGATAAACTACTCATACAAATGCATCATGATGCGTGCAACGCATGGGCATCTTGCTACTTCTAAAAAACTATCCATCATTTGCCACACTACTGGTTGCAGATGAAATACCTACCCAAGCACAGCGCGATACAGGAGCGACACACAATTACAAGCTGATATTCTGTTGGACAATGAAGGCTATAAGCAATTACTTTTACGGGAACAATAGCACCCAGGAAATTTGAAGGGTAGGTATGAACAAAATTCGAATTGCACATGTACTGCTAAGTGATTCAATACACACATTACCAATCGATGAGGAGAACGATGGTCGCGGCGGCCTCTGTGGGTCATGGTCGGCAACGGGAGTCGGTTCATTATCCACGATGGTGGTGCTTCTGCACTTGGCATTGGCTTCCGGGAAGCAGATCCGAGACCGTGGAAGACGGTGTCGGGGATGAGGCTCCATGTACGATGACGACAGTGGACCGGCTCCAGTGCGGCGTACGAGGTCGTCGATGAGGCAGATGCGCTGCGGTGGATGAGTGCGCTGATGTAGAAGGGGAGGAGCACGAAGGCTGCGGTGCTGTGGATAAGTCTATTTTGCGGTGGGGATAGAAAATGGGGAGTATTCAGGTGTACTACTCTGGGTGCCGGGGTGGGGTTGGCTGGGTAGGGTGAACCTGAAGTTACGAAAACATCCCCCTACCAACCATCATCTGTCGGCCTGTTCCGAAGGCTATGATGGTAACTTCCCACTTCTCGTATCAGGGTCGCGGGAGATTTTCCCGCCGACCTCAAAATGTTGTGACACTGAACTCCCCGTGTGGCGTGTTGGGTGATTCGGCTAAGCAACTAGCGAGTAGTACTAGTAAATTCTGCATATTAGGTTTGTCCGAAGTCAAACTTCCTAAAGTTTGACCAAGTTTATAGAAAAATATAAACATTTACCATAACAGATATGTATGATGTGAAAGTACATTCAATAATGAATCTAGTGGTATTTATTTGTTATTGTATATGTTAATATTTTTTGTTATAAACTTTCTGAGAGTTTACAAAACTTGACTTTGACCAATGCTAATACGCAAACATAAATAAAAACGGAGGGTGTACACATTTGTTTTCCTAGTATGTAGTGAATTAATCATTTGTTGAAATTGTGAAATAAATATATTAGGCTATTGACTTCGAATGTAATGGTCTATACAATTCAATAGTTACAATCATTGTCGAATTCCAAGATGTATACGAGGTCTATAGTACTCCCTTCGTTTTTATTTACTCTGCATATTAGGTTTGACTGAAGTCAAACTTTGTAAAGTTGGACCAAGTTTATAGAAAAATATATAAACATTTACCATAACAAATCTATATGATGTGAAAGTACAATTAATAATGAATCTAATGGTATTGATTGATTATTGTATATGTTAATATCTTTGTTTATAAACTTTGTCAAAGTTTACAAAGCTTGACTTTGACCAAAGCTAATACGCGAACTAAATAAAAACGGAGGGAGTACTTCACAACATGCTCAAACTCGCATAATCCCAGTCAAATGACAATCAAAATGCATTTCATGGTTATTACTTTCTAGGATGCAACAAAACCAACAATAACTCTACATCAGCCATTATAAAAGCAACATTTTGAACATATCCCAATGTGTGAGTGGAACACGCAGAGAGAGTTTCGAAGATGGAGCATATAGGGTGGGAAAGATTGTATGTATATGGACGAGAGAGTAGGAGACAAACCTAACGAAACAAAGAGAGGGAGATAGCTAGAGAGAGAAAGAGAGGAAGAAGTTAGGTCTGTGAGAAAGATGGAGACATGTAATATACGTGAGATGCGTGTGCATCTAGATTCTGTACACGTGGAAGGAGAAGAGACAACAGGTTTGATGATAGAGATGGAAAAACATGGACGAGAGGGGAAGGGTCTCGTGGGTTGAGGGATTGATAAATTTGTGCGGGGGAGAGAGGGATTGGTAATTTTGTGCGAGAGAGAGAGAGAGGGTGGGGAGGAGTCAGTCAGCCGTCGCCACATCACCCCGCTTCCAAACGGCCCCGCATTCTCTAGCGTAGTGTGGTCACCATCTTCGATCTCTTCGATGCCCTCTTTGAAGATTGAGGTGTTGTGCATGCTGGGGTGCAGAGAAGCACAAGCGAGAGTGGTCGCCATTTAACCCTGGATGGGGATGAATTGCGTGCTCGGGGGAGGGGGCGTGTGTGTGTGTTGTGTGCTGTGTGTGTCGTATATTGAGAGAAAACAAACCTAAGGAGAGAAATGTGTGTGTATGTGACGGAAAACTACATGCTAAACAGGGTATTCATGAAGAGATTGTGCGTGCGAGATAGAGAGCGATGTGCGGGTCTTGAGGTGGGCAAGGGTCGGGTGAGGGTGTCAAAATGTGTGCGTTGATGCATGTGTTACATGCGATCGTGCGAGGGACGGACGAATCGAGAGAGATGGTTGTTGTGTTACGGATGCTCCTCTCTCTCACACACACACATACACACACACAAGTAAAATGGAAGACCGTTCTCTCATTTATACACAATGTATCGGCATCTATCTATGTTTCACTCATGCATGATCATTTGCACATTCACACCTCTCTATGTCTCTATCACACGCACACCGTCTCCACATTGCCCTTCCGCCACAACACATATATGGACACATACACACGTTCTCTCTCAGTCACACACACAAAATCAGTATGAAAAAAAACTAGGGCGCACCTAAAACGTCCAAATCCAAAAAATAGGAACTGGAGCTAAATTCAAATATATGGAAATATTGTAGCATCAAGAACTTTTCCCGGAAAAAAAAGTTGAGTAATATTTGGGGATTGTTTTCACACACACAAAAAGGTTCGGTGGATGTCCTTCGAGCGCGACACGGTGACGCACCGTTCAATCGACCGCGTGGCCGCGGCTCACGCGCTTGCACAGGATTCCTTATCGTGGCTGTGGTAACTAATAAAAGCGCTGCCTAAGTCTAATGTTTACGTGTACTAGTACGGTTTTCTTTTAAGTTTGACCAACCCTATATAAAACTAAACTAAACTCCCATCCGCGCACTCATCAATATGTCGCCGCCGCCGTTGCGCATGCCGGCGTCCGCCTGCTCCGGCCAACAATTTCTCGCCCATCACCACCGTGTCGTCGCCAAGCCGAAGGCTCGCCCGCTCACGTCATCTGCAGTCCCTCCTTGCGGTGCCGCCGCGCTGCCAAGCACGCGAGCAGCTGGGGGGGCCGCGTCTATGCATGCAGCATACAAAGAGGAGGATGAGCGCGTGCTCCAGCACGCCCGCGAGGAGGAACTAGCCTGTCATTGTCGTCTCTGCCCGCGCGGAGGAGGCACGCCTCGTGGCTGTCGCGGCGGAAGCCGGTTGCGCGCGCGTCGAGCCCGCAAACCGGGTGCGGACGCGGAATCTACCTTCGAGACCTTGAATGCCACGTGGATCCTGCAATCTGAAAGAGCAATTTGGTCAGTCGACTCTTGTGAGCCGTTTGATGCAACATGGATGGCTAGAAGGGCTTCTTCAACCTCCGAAATAGATGCACGGTTCATCTTCTCAGCCCGCCACACGCCTAACCGCCTAGTGCCGCCGCCGCGCCCTCCCCTGAACCGCCTGCCACCGCCATGCTCCCCCCACCCCCCGCCATCCGTTTAACCCCGGGCACGATCCACTTTTTTCCGGCGAACTGCATTCCACACCCAACACTCATAAGATAGATCATGGGCACCCTGCCATCTTCTTCCTTCACTCCATCAAACTTCTTTCACGAATCGACTGACCCAAATTATACTACTAGTACGAACATATTAACTACAGTAGGAACACTAAGATACGAGCAGTAGTACCAACTGCAAGAAGGACAGTAGTAAGACATAGTACTAGTACTATTGTGCGTACTAAAGAGTACAAATAACGAGAAAGAACATAAACATAGTTCTGCCGGGGCCTCAGCACAACACACCCTTGAAAATGAACTAAGCAACTAGTCCGCTTGACACTGCAGTAGAACCAGCATGACCGACGGCACTGCCACCTACTCGGAGTCTGAATCCACGTCCTCGATTTCGTCCTCGTCCCTCTTCCTCTTCCTCTTCGCCGACGCTTCTTTGCTTGAATCGGACACTAGGCTCTGCTTCTTCATCCAACCCTTGTAGATATTTAAACAAAGGTAGGCATCCATTGCTGCGTACAAGATGTGATCTTCATCTAATGTCTTCGACTCCCATGCACGATGAAACTCGTGGTGAGGTTTCTTCAGTTTAGCGTACAAACGATCAATCATGGTTGCTGCCAGGGTCAGCATTGAAGGCTGAGAGGAGGACACCAGGCTCTCCTTCTGGAGATCGAAGGGCTGGCCTACAAGGAGGCCTATCCGACCCAGGATTTCCTTGTCGTTCCTAAAGTCTACAGTAACGAATTTGACTCGGCCGCCCTTGACGAACTTCTTAAATTCCTCGCACTCAACGTCGGCATGGCATATGTGGTAGACCAAGCATAAGTCATGCACGCAAACCTGGATCGTGGTGGGCTTCTTCTTCTCTGCCTACTTTAGTTTCTTCTCGCTTCCCAGGACTGTGGTATACTCAACATCAAGCCCAGCGACCCACTCATCATTTGAGTTTTCAAACATGCGGTCGAAGCGAGCAAGGCATTCTTTCACCTTTGCGGAAGAACGGGCATAGATGACGTCGAACTCATCCCCGGTGATGGTTCTAACCTTGTACTCACCGCGGATCATGGATTTGGGAGGAGGGCTAGGATTAACGGGACGACTGGGAGCGAACTATTGTAAGGTACTGTACTAGTAGAAGACGGGGACGAGTAGGGCGTGCGAATGGCGTGGGATTGCTGGCTTGCCCGGTGGATAAACGGCTTCAAGCCCCCAAAGAGTTCTCGAGAACTATGCGGGACCCACTAGATGTCATGTCTACTAGACCCATATCGTAGGCCTGATGGTATAGCTTCTGCCTGTTTACACTCCATGCCAGCTTGTGTGTAACTTCAATTAATTCCGTCAACCGTCGTGCCTCCCACGTCCTTCGGCCTGTTCGCACGCCATGCCGGCTTGTTTGCTATTCCCGTGTGCACGATACTCCCTCAGTTTCAGCTCGCATACCAAGGAGAGGCCCGTTCAAAATTTTCTGGACAAGTTTGCCCCTGCTTTTGCATGGATTAGAGTATTAGTCGCCTAGAATCCCTCCATGCATGTCACACGTAATCTCTCTATCCTCCGCTTATGTCTCTGCATGCAAACTAGGAAGTTGCGCCAATTGAGGAGATTAATTGCTAGCGAAGCGGAAAGGCAGGGGCAGGCTAGGAAAGGTGCGCTACTCAAGGGGATCGCGCAGAGCACTTGGGAAAAAATGAAAAAAGTTATGTGCAGAGTATAAAGGATCGGAGGGAGTGCCAGCTAAGATACCACCATTATGGCCAGCCTTAACCATCGCATGCAATAATTTAGTGCACCTAGCCCGGCATGTGTGGGGCATGTATGTTTTTAATGACTTGAGACTATACCTAGCCCGGCATGCAAGATGAGACTTTGTGCACCGTTCCCCATACCTACAGGAAGCCCGTTCGTCTCCAAATCTTTTCCTCTCCATGTGTGGAAACAATATGCCTGCCAGACTCTCCTTCTCCCTCCGGCGGTCCCACCACTCCACCTGGGATGCTGCTTCAGTTACTTAACTTCAGGTGCATTGGGTCACTGACATATGGGCCCAACAGGGGTCTAGCCCACATGTCAGTGACGCAACTGGACCTGTAGATAAGTCAGTGCAGCTCAGTCCATATCTTACGTAGGTGTGCCATTGCTCGCTATAAATATTGCGCCTCCCACGACATTCGAAAGAACGCTCACGTTCATCGCTATCTCCTCCCCCTCCCTCCCATGTCGACCACCATGGCATCGCCCCTCCCAAGCCCTAGGCGCCCCTCGCTGCACCGCGCGGACGGTCATGCATCGCCGTTCCGTTCCTCGCCGCCACTAGTCGAGGAGGACGCGTTGGCATTCCGCTCCTCACCGCGACGCGTCGAGGTGGACGTGTTGGCGTTCCGCTCCTCGCCGCCACTAGTCGAGGAGGACGCGTCGGCGTTCCGCTCCTTGCCGGGACACGTCGAGGTGGACGCGTTGGCATACCCAATCTCACCAGCACGCGCGTCGGAGGACGCGTCGGCTCCCTGCTGCGAGGAGAACGTCGCGCCACCCGCCGAGCCCCCCAACCTTGAGGAGCTTTGGAAATAAATGGATGTCGCCTTGTGGGAGGCTTTGCCTCCAGCAGAGCGTGCCAAAATAGAGCGAAGAAGTAGGCCGAGGAAGAGAAGCGCGCCGTGGGACAAGCAGCCTGGGAGGCCTATGTCGAGTCCAAGAGAGTCAGGCAATTGGCTCTTTGGCAGAAGGCTCGTGCGAAGGTCGTGAGGGTGGCGGAGGACGCCCGTGCCAAAGCCCTGAGTGCAGTCAGGTCCAAGCACCTCATCTAAGCTTGGCGGTACATGGACCGGGTGCACGCTTCTAGCCAGGAGGAGTACCTGTTGTCGCTAGATCTCCACAACAGTGAGATCGCGCTCGCCTGCAAGCCGCCAATCAGCACCTCGCGAGTTGTGAGGCTGAGGAAGAGGCATTGTGTCGGTGCTCTGGGAAACGGCCGCGCACCAGGGCACTCGTGGCGCGCGGCAAGCGCTCCTGCGAGCGCCGTGGCTTTTAATAGGAGTATAATTTTTGTTTCGTAAGGCGATCTCATTAGTTTTGGGAAGCAAATGATAAATCTCGAACGTTCAAAAATTATTAGCGTCCTTAATTAAGTATGTAAAAGGGAAAGTTTGGAAACCTTGTGTATTCGTACGCCTTTTGTAAGTACGTGCATATAGGACAAACTTTACTATATCCTATCACACTACACGTCTCTCTCTATATATGCTTGCAGACTGTGCTACTCCCTCGGTCCAGGTCAATAAGTCATCTTTGGTTGTGCACCGTGACCAAGAAAGAGGGAAGACTTATACACCTAGATGGAGGGAGTACTACTATTACTTATGTACGTGCAAATGCACGTTTTAACACTAAGATGCGGTTTTTGTAAAAGTAGAAAACCGACACTAGTCAAGCTTGTGAAACGATTCAATGCAAAACAAATGCAAAAATGCTCGTTTGATTGTTTACTTTTAGCTTCCTTCTCTGTGGTTATTTCTCTGTCGTACTTTGTACGGAGTATCTCACTGGTCGGAAAGGCATGCAAATTCCCAAACCGCTTCCTACACCTTGTATCGAATTTTTTGCCTAACAAGTTGTGCCATGCAATTGGAATTCCAACTTGACTACTACTCCCTCCGTCTAGGTGTGTAATCACCTTACGAAAATCAGATATTCCCAAAACACTTAGGCGCAATGTATCAAATTATGTCCTCGTCCCCTCACTGCCTCGTTCATCAGCGAGCAATTTTTTTGGCTGAACCATG
>LR738714.1:182834789-182857027 GCA_902687465.1 Secale cereale
AGAGAATGAGCGACATATGCATGTAGAGAAGGAACATGTTGATTAGGGGAGGGATTGACCCCAGTTTGTATGCACGTCAATGGGCCTGCATGGGTTGGCTGAAACGGCAGCCCTAATAATTAGGGATTCATTGCTAATCTCCGTTTGGTTTAGGAGGGAAAAAGTGGCGCGGTGATTGGACGAATTTTCGGTCTGATTCTTTGGCATCTTCCAATCCGCAGCCACCTAGGTCGCGCTGCTCCACCTTAGGTGACTTACACACCTAGACGGAGGGAGTACTACTAGTAGGAGTACCAGGGGCCAGTTCTTTTAGGCTTCTAGATTAGTAATCCCATAACTACTATTACCTCCGTCCTGGTTTATTGGTCCCCATTGTAATCTGTGTCAAATTTTGATCATAAATTTAACTAATGAAATATGAGTGCATGCCACATGCACTAACATTTTATCAGTTAAATCTTTGGTCAAAATTTAGCACAAATTACAATGGTGTGGAATAAACCAGGACGGAGGTACTACTAGTAGTACTAGTTTAGAAGCACAAATAAATGAGTGAGGCGCCTTAATGTTACTCTCCACTGTGACTAGTCTTATGGGAAAAGCTGGGGAAGCCGCCAAAAGAACTGGCCCTAGGAGTAATTGCTAGGGATACTAGGAGTAGTAGCTAGGGATCGAGTGTGCGATATGAACCGGAGAAAGTAAATGCAGAGCGATGAAATGCAAAAAAGACGGAGGGATGTGATGGTTGCTTGTCCGTTTATTTTACCAGGCCACTTATTACTGGGAGTGGTTGGGTTTTGTGATATGACGGGTTTACTACCGCGCCACGAGCGGGGTGACACTCCCGTGCAGCGCCGCCCTCTACACTAGTACTACTATATCGGTCGTGGTTTATCCCCCATTGAATTTGACTGAATATTTAACTGACAAAATGTTAGTGCATGTCAACAAAAACAATATCGTTGGATTCGTATTTGAACATAGTTTTCAATGATATAATTTTAGGTGACATGCATCATCATTTATTGTACTATATATAATGTTATTTCAATTTTTGGTCGTACTAATCTATAGTAAGGTGACCGTGCGTTGCACAGAAGAGTGAAATGCATTGATCGGGGAGTTGTTTATTTTGACAAAGGATGTGGGGGCCATCTCATGTGTAACGGGTATTGATAGGTTTGTTCGGATATTATTTCATCTCTAGAGCTCACAAACATCCGGGTGAAATAGATATAAAAAAAGTATCTTTTGCAAACAAAAGCGTTCAACTGTTCAACCTGCATCCAAAACTTGTGAAGAAATAACTCTTATTGTGCTTTGCAGGAAATGATCTTCAAGAATTATTTTTTGAGTATCCATTGTTATACATGTTGGCTACAGATGACATGGCACTTTCTTATAGTCAATAGTTGGCTATACTATTTAATTATTAACCATGCCCATATACACCTAGACGGAGGGATTAAATCAGGATGACTTGAAGGGGGCAGAGGATATGTAAGAAATGGTTGATCATAAGTCTTTCACCAGTACTGTAGTAAAAATTCATACATGGAAGATTCTAGACTAAACCATAAATGGATACACTTTTATTCATGCGCGATACTCCAATAGAGCAAGATCATGCATGGAAGTCTCCACATGCTTAGACAGCGGATTACATTGAGCGAAGACTAATGATCAACATTTAACTTGATAATACAGATGCCCAGGTGAACCTCCTTGGAGTCCTCGTGCACACTGCTGGGGGTCAAATAATATCGTGCGTCTTCCATGTCCACATCGGCGGGAAGGTCCCAGCTCGGCAGAGTCCAAGTCAGCTTGATGTAGCTAGTGTCGCCGCCCACGTACCTCCGAGGGGTAGTAATAGTGAGCACGCACCCGTACATCGGCATCATGCCAGTGTCAGCGTCAGCTGCGTCGCCCCTGACGCACACTGCAGAGATGTGGCGACGGTCTGCGCGGGCCTCGCCGGTGCCCATGATCAAGAGGAAGACGCTGCTGTCCTCCTCCGAGACTAGCAGGTGGCGCTGATCCTCCAGCGACTCCGGCACGGTGAATGGTTAGCAAGTCTCGTACTTGATGTTCTTCGCCAAGGGCCAGTAGTGACCTACGAATTATAAAGACTTCATGCTAATTGCGTTCTTCAACCACGGTCTAGCCTATCTGACAGGTCACTGTGGTAAGTGGATAAATCTGCACGTCCATCACAAGATCATACATCCTCCATGGTTTTCTGATGCCATTGAACACAAGGGCTTCATTTACGCTGTCGACTCCTTCAATGGCTGGACGTATTGCTGGCCTACTCCAGTCATCGCTACAAACGGCTGTTAGAGGAGTATGTTACTTTCCTATGATATCATGATGGCTTGCTTATATTACTGTCAACATTTACTGAAAAAAAATCATGCTCATAACATGTTGTTCTTAAGATTGACTACATCAAGGGCCCTTTTTTATTTGACTCCAACTTTTTTAGTGTTATTTGACTCCAACTTGATATGATGTTGTAGAACGCCTGGTGTCCCTACCCTTCCTAATCCCAGAACCTTTCAAAGAAAAGTGGCATGGAAGTTGCAGGTGGTTCCTGGCTCGATCAGACGACGGTGAACGATCATTTGTTCGCACGTACCGGACATGTTGTTTCACGGAATACAATCACAGTCACTGCAAGGTCTTTGAGCAGGATCCCAGCTTCTCTGGGCCTTCTGGAATTTTTGACTGGAGGTTGGTAAGTAGCCTTGGTACACGCTCTCTGTTTGTTGGACTGAATTATCCGATTAACGAGGAGATAACCGACGGCAAGGATCATGATGGCAGCGCGGTTTCGTTCATCAGGCAAAATTGTGTGTACACAGCGTACCATGCGTGTCTGCATGCACCATACCCTGATATGTGCCGCCACGCTCTGCAACCCAAAGTAGGAGAGAGGGTCGCAAGTATCAGACTTTGACCTGCTGGCTCGAGTTTCCCCCATCAGGCACCCATCTGGTTCAAGCCATCAGCCAATCTCCACATCTTAATAAATAGTAACATCTAACTGAGCCAGTTAGTTAGATGCGTACACTTGTGTAGTAGGATCTTTATTTAGTTTGATGCATACACTTTTTATTTTTGGTAGCCCTTTTGTAATGATGGCTGATGTTTGGTTTGGAAGAGAGAGCTGCGTCTTCACTCTTGTGGCCTGCTTACTGCTTCTATTGCACCCCCAGACCTGGTTGTCGTTGCTGCCGTTTTCAATGTACAATCAGTAGTATATTTCGTCTGTTGGTTGAATAAATGTGTTGTTAGAATGACAAACACAATGTTTTGGAAGTCGTTGCATGGTTCGATCCTTTAGTGCCCCGTAACGTACGTAGCGCATACTATTTTTCGTACGGAACACATTTTCCACTTGTTGATAACATGCAGCCCACTGATGGAGGCCCAATAGAGAAGCCCATAATTAACTAGAAGGGAGGCTCTCACATGAATCCGACCCAGGTACATGCTCAAGTTCCCCTAAACATAAATAAGTAATTCAGAGGAGCAAGCTATAAATTGGGTTGTGCGGTCTCTGTGGCCCGTCTAACAACATGACCAGCACAGCAGTTTTTTTGGGGGAAATAGGTACCCCAGTATTTCTTTTTGAAGAATACCCAAGCTAGGCCTATTTGTTTTCTTCGACTTACTGGGCTGCAAATCTTTCAAGACGAGGAGGGATGCATTCCGGCCTAGCCAAAGAGTATGGTCAGTGTCTGTTAAAATTAATATCAAAAGGGGTTGAAAATTCAAAAAAAATATAGCAAATGGTGAAAGTGTAGTATATTGACTAGAGGGGGGTGAATAGGCGATTTTTATGAAATGCTTCAAAACATGGAAGTTTCAAAGACAAATGATAAAACCAATCCCATTTATATGCAGCAGAAAGTAGACTACACTAGACAAGCCATAGTCAGGTATTCAATGAAGTGAAAGCACGAAGACTAATAGCAGCTAGGCAGAAAGGATCAAGATGGAAGAAGGAATGAAGCTAATCAGAACAAGTAGTTACATAGTGAAGTCAATCAGATAAGGCAGGCAGGCAATGATTTCACAACATATGACAGTAAGTAAAGGGAAGGAAGGATAGAACCAGTAGCTCGGGGAAGACAGTGATTTGTTAGACCAGTTCCAGTTGCTGTGAAAACTGTACGTCTGGTAAGGGAGGCTGAGATTTAACTCAAAAGACCGCGTCTTCACCTTATTCCCCTTGAGCTAAGAACACCTAGTCCTCGCCCAATCACTCTAGTAAGTCTTCAAGGTAGACTTCCAAACCTTCACAAACTTCGTTCACCGGCGATCCACAATGACTCTTGGATGCTCAGAACGCGACGCCTAACCGGCTAGAGGAAACACAGTCCTCAAGTGTAATAAGTCTTCAGGTCACACAGACAGAAAGACTTCAGTGATGCCTAACACACTTTGGCTCTGGGTGTTTTGGCTTTGTCCTCGCAAGGATCTCTCTCTCACGTGCTTCGGAGGTGGGTTGCTCTCAAACGACAAAAGTCGTGCAATAACTCTGAGCAGCCACCAATTTATGGTGTAGGGGGTGGGCTATTTATAGCCACTGGGCAACCCGACCTGATTTGTCCGAAGTGACCCTGGGTCACTAAGGAACTGACACGTGTTCCAACGATCAGATTTCAAACACTCACATAGCAACTTTAATTGGGCTACAAGTAAAGCTGACTCATCCACCTCTGGATAAGATTTGCTCTCATTGTCTTCGCTCGAAGACATAGGATTTGGTTGAGCATCACTTCAGTCACTCTGACTTAGTTCACTTGGACCCCACTTAACAGTACGGTGGTTCCTATGACTCAACAAAGAAGAAAAAGGAAACAACGAAACATCTAAGTCTTCGCGCTCCATAGTCTTCACACAATGTCTTCTCTTTTCATAGTCTTCAATAAGGTTATCTTCATGTACCGCCATTGTTGTCAATGTCTTCATACATTTTTAGGGGTCACCTCCGGTAGGTAAACCGAATCAATAAGGGACTACTACATGTGTTATCCTGTAATTATCACAAACACATTAGTCCCTCAACCAGGTTTGTCGTCAATACTGCAAAACCAACTAGGGGTGGCACTAGATGCACTTACAATCTGCCCCTTTTTGGTGATTGATGACAAACTGGTTGAAGTTTTCAACGGGGATAAAAGTATGTGGAATTGTAAAGGATAAAGGTATTGTCTTCGTAAGTAGCAAAAGGCTCCCCCTGAAGATGTGCATATAGTTGATTTGCCTTTGAATGCAAATGCACATGGCAGGTTGTACTTGTGGAGATCCTCTTCAACTTATGAAGACAATTCATGATGCACGATTGATATGTCGAATATAATGATATGCATAATGAGAAATGGACGTCTGCAAAAATGACTAAGTGCGGAATATAACGTAGCACATGCGGAATTTATCATCGCATTACAGAGTAGCAGAAAAACGTAGCAGACGACCATCAATTTAAGTGTTACAACTCAAAGAACCAAATGTAGCAAAAACGAGAGTTGTAAACACCAGGCAAAATATGAAGCACCCGCCCATATGGACCTGCTTGAAGACTATCAACTCATATGCTTCTCCCCCTTTTGTCAGTAAGGACCAAAAAGGTTTGAAGACATAGAGCCTCTACTCGTTCCCAGTTGGAGCAGGAGAGGATGCAGGGTCGGCGTTGGTGTTTGGCGGTGCAGAAGTAGTTGGTGCAGTGTCGACACGCGCTGAAGTAGGAGGTGGTGAGGTAGCATCATCTTGATCATCGATCACCCTGGCGTCAACTGTTGCAGCGGAGGAGGAGTAGTCAGAGTCTTCAAGAGACGGAGTTCGACGGAGAACAGCATTCCTTGGAGGAGTGTGGTCAAACTTGAATCTTTTTGTGAAGCCATCGTCTTGAAGATCCGCTTCAGCACTCAGCAAAGTTAAACTCTTCCATGACCTCTGACAGGTTTCATGAGCAACAAAGGCATTCTTGGTGGCAAGATTGCGAATGCGATTGACGTCCACCAAGAGGCTTTGCATCTGACGCTTCAGCCAGTAGTGATGCTTATCCTGTTTCTGATGGAGGGCAACTAGAAGCTCTCGGTTATTGAGAACACGAGAACGCTTCTGAGGCCTTTGGGCAATGGTGCTCTGAGTAGCTTCAGTTTCAGCATGTCGAGGTAGACGAGTGCGGCCGGCCAGGAAATAAACGCGAGAGACTGCTGGAACACCTTCAATTTGCTGAGTAAAGCTCTGGTGATCAGCGTTGTGAAGACTAACAGGCTCTTTGGCAGGCTCTTGGTATATGGCTCCAACTGACATATCAACCTCTGGCAAGAATATATGATGGTTGCGAGCAGAGGGCTGATAGGTGATAGCTGAATGAAGCTTGATGAGGTGCATAATCCATGGAGCATAGAACTTGAGACCAAACATATCAGAGCCAGACACATCCAACTGTCGGATGAAGAAATCTTGAGCATTGAAGCTGATGCCATTGAAGATATAAAAGACCAATGTCTTCATTATGCCTTCAAGCTTGGCTGATGAAGAATGCCCTTTGACGGGCCATAGAGTAGGCCTGATGATATGATAGATGGTTCGTGGCAGATACTCTAGGTATTCAACAAAGAATTCCTTTGGACATTCAGCATCGCTGGGCAAAGGCTTCATCATGCACAACATTTGGCTCATGTTGGGCTTGCGCTTCTGAAAGATACTCTCCGAAGCTTTATTGTGCAGTTGACAGCCAGGTTCATACAATTCTCCTGGAGTGGGCAGGCCAGTAAGCTCAATGAGATCAAAGGCTTTGGCTTCATGATGAATATTGCCTGTCATCCACTCAAGGACCCATGTCTTCGGATCCCTGCTGTAGCATCGAATGTGGAGGGTTGCATAGAATTGGAGAAGTAGCTCTTCATTCCAATGCTCCTTGTCAGTCACAAAGTTGAACAGGCCAGCATCACGGAAGCAATCAAGAGCTTCCTCAAGACAGGGCAGTCCAGCAATAGCTTCAGTGTCAAGACGCATATGAGGGAAAATGTGCCCTTGATCATAGAGTACTCTTGAGTAATAACTGTGCTGCTGATGGCTCCAGAACCTATCTGATGATATTCTTGGCTTGGAATATGGGTTCTTGGCGCTGTCAAAGAATGTGTTGTGCGCAGTGAAGCTATTGGCATTGAATGACCCTTGAGAGGTGGCAATACATGGAAACCTTGGCAGTCTTGGCTTAGGCTTCTGAACCTGAGGCCTGTGCTCAACATGATGGTCAAACTGAGGATCAGCAGCATGCGGTCCAGCAGCAGGTGGTGGTGTCAGAATGGGCCATCGGACAGTGATGAGATGATCATCTTGGTTGTAAGCTTGCTCAATTGTATGGGGCCTTGGAGGCAGAACAGGAGCAGAGGCAGTGGCTTCAGGCTGCAGATTTGCTTCAGGTGCAGCACTTGCTTCAGGAGCCATCACTTCAGGCACCACTATGACTTCAGGTGCCACATTGGCTTCAGCTATGACCACGTCATTGGCTTTAGTGTTGGTGGTGGCAGCCTCTGAATTTGTAACCTCCACTTCAGGAGCTGGAGGGTCGGACACGTTCTCCTCGAGAACAGGGGGTGTGGGAGCACGTGCTTTTTCTTCTTGGGGTTGTTCTTCTTCTTGGGGTGGTTCTTCTTCGGCTGATGCAGCCGGTATATCTTCAGCCGCTTTGGCTTTAGATTCTGAGAGGTTCACAGTGGGAGAAGCTTCGGGAACAGATTGTTGCTCTTCTCCTTCTTGAACACTTGGGGTGACGAATTGAGGCCTTGGTCCTTTGCGAAGCCTGTGAAATGCTGGCAACGCCTGAGGGGATGGAGTTTGTTGGGCCTCAAAGTCTTCATCTTCAAGCACCGAACTGGTGACTTGAGTTGGTTGGGGAGTTGTTGGTGTATCTTGTGGGTGATCAGCCCACGAGTCATCCTGTGCAATTGGTGTCAACGGACGAACAATGCTGATGCGTTCGCTGTTCATAAGAACAGGCGAAGATTCCACGTTGTACTCGATCTGAGGAAGAACTACATCATCTTCAACATTGTCATGAGGACCAATGTCTTCAGCTGCGGTGGGGTCAACAGTTGGAATGTCTTCAGCCTCTGTGGGAGCAGGCTCATGGACTGTTATACAACGTTCTCAGTGTGTAGATGCAGGGCGAGCAACTGATATGGGCTCGACAAAGATGGGCTCTGTGGAAGCAGCCTTGTCCTTCTTTATCTTGCGCTTCTTGGTGGGTGGAGCTTCATCAGTAGTTTGCTTGCGCTTGCGAGCTTCAGCTTCAACCACCTTGCTCTTCTTGAGCTCTGAAGCGGCTGGGGTGACCTTAGGCTTCGTGCCAGTCATGCTGGCAGGGAAGACAATGCTAGGCATTTCTTGCCTAGATTCTTCAGCATCGGGCACAGGTTGCTTCTTCTTCTTCTTAGCAGCCATCCTAGGGTCAATGCCAGGACACCCAAGAGCCTTGCGCTTTTCACCTTCATTATATGCATGAACGCATTTGGCAGCCAAGGCCTTGATACGCTCACGAGAACCTTTAGCTTCATCACGCCTCTTGCGAAAGGCTTCCTTGAGCTCATGCATCATGACTTTGAAGACCTGAATCTCTTGGACGCTAAGCTTGTCCACATGCTTCTTGAACTGGGCCTTTTCATAATCAATCTTTTGCTTCAGCTCAATGATTCTCTGAGCAAGAGCTAGCTCAGAAGCAATGGCGCCATGGAAGGAGACGCTGAGGCCAACTGGAAGTTGCAGATCGTCGAAGCTGAGGTTGGGGGTGTCAAACCATTCATCAATGAAATAGTTGAGCACTTCCACGTCGAAGAGTGGTAAATCATTGAAGATTTCTGTGTCTTGCTTGCTCTTGATCAATTGCTCCAGAGCATCGTCACCAAGATCTTTGTCGCTCGAGAGATCAAAGGCTTCATTGGCAGTTTTCAGAACAGCGTCAGGAGTGAGAGCTGGACTGGGGTTGTGCAAGGGCTTCTTCCTTAGCTGTCTGCTCTTGGAGATGCGAGAGTGTTCCTCAGACTGCACACTTGGTGCTGGTGGAGCAGTGGCCAAAGGCTTCACTCTCGAAGCAATCGGTGGAGTGGTCTTTGAAGCCTTGGATTTCTTCTTCTTCTTGGGCTTCGGGGTTGCAGGCGCTTCATCAGAATTAGCGTCATCTGCAGGTTGATCCACATCCGCCCCTTGAACCCTGATGTGACTGATGAGGCCTTCTAGGTTGTAGAAAGGCCCAACCAGGTTTGGTTCAGCTTCGCGCGTGCCATCAGCATGGGGCGCAGAGGGGCCAGGATTGAAGTCCAATCCCCAGTTCTTCTTGTTCTCTTTGGCTGAATTCTTGGCATATTGAAGATTTCGCTTGAACAAATTATCGTCGCGACACCAGAGCAGAGAAGAAGGATCGGCACCAGTAGGTTGAGGCCCTCTGATCATGCAAGGGTAGAAGCCTTGAGAAATGGCTTCAACTTGAGTCTTGGGTGGAAGATTTTTGTAGGTAATATCTCCCCAAGGACCCTTGATGGCATTATTTTTAGCATACTCTTGGGTCACGAACCTGTACTTGAATCACTGTTCAGCCCAATATCTTCGAATCCATTGGATTCGTGTCTTCCTCTGGTTGTAATCCTCCTCTGGATTAGTCTTGTACATGTCACTTAGATCAGGAGGCAAATCTTTGGAGGTGTTGACACGGCGCTGTCTGCCACCCTTCCTAACTGACTTGTCGGTTGCCATTGGTTTCAATCTGAAAGGCTTCAAACTGAATGGCTTCAACACTGGCAAGTGCTTCGGTCTGCTGGTCAGACAGGAACTGGCTTCAGGAGAGTGAATATGACGCTGCAAGAATTCTGCAAATGAATGCAGACTATGAGAACCAAGGTATTCTCCCACGGACATGTACCTGTGACAGCATTAGAGATGTGAGGGAAGGGGAAGAGGTCATATGCATTCTCAAAAGTTTTTGAAGATAAATCAGTTTAGAAGACTTTGACCTCATAGCGCGAAGACATTCACTTATGTGATGAGTGTTGGTTCTAGATTTGTACTAATCCATGAATAGGTACAAGTGAGGAATCTAACTATGTTTGAAGCATATGTGAATGTTCTAGGCAAGATATGAGATGTAGATAGGATAGATCTATACATGTGTAGGCAGAAACTTCTTGTGGTAAAAGTGATGAATCTTTCTGGATCAAGAAGATGGTAAAAAGAGAGTTTAATTTACCACATGATGAACTGCTTAGACGGAGAGGAGTTGGATGGCCAGCAGTTCGATCTTCCGTGCCCTAACTTGGCGACGGAGGACAACTACGGCGACGGCTGAGTAGACGATGTCTACGGACGGTGTGAAGACAACGTCGACGAGGTCGCGGCAGCGAAGCGCTTCGTTGCCGGCGTCGTCGAGAGCTAGCGGAGGCGCTAGGGTTGGTCGAGGTGGAGAGGAGGTAGAAGAATTTTTGACCGTGATGGGACGTGTATTTATAAGCATGGGAGATGGCACAGCGCAATTATGCAGGTGCCCCTGGTGGTTCACATATGAGGGACACGTGGCGGTCATGTAACACATTGGGAGTTGTCACATGATCCCACACACGCCACGATTGTCAGAGTGGTCGTTCCGGCTTCTCCGGGTTTCAGGCATAAAGGATGGAGCATTAAATCAGATTTAAAGTTTGTCTCTGTATCTTCTGCTGACAAGGACACAGAGAAGATATTCGACAGTTTCAACAGAATGCATATGATTTGGACAGACAGAGTTTGAGATGAGAGAGCATAGAGAGGTTAGGGTCCGATCACATTCACTTAGTTCAAAAGATTCAAATAAGAAGACATAGCTATAAGTGAATGCTGTAGAGGACAGAACACAAATATATATATATATATATATATATATATATATATATATATATATATATATATATATATATATATATATATCCTACATGAAGACAAAGACAAGTGTGAAGACTTTGCAAATGTAACACCACGAGAAACACTTCAAACAAAGATTTGGTGGTGGCGTTACCCACCGTATAGGAAGTATTAGACCCAGACGCGGCGCACAATTATCATGGCGCTCCGAAGTCAAATTCCACGTTTATGTATTCACACTTAGAATGTAAGTCTTCATTGATTGAAGATATACTTTACTTCATGTGTTGCACATCTAAGTCATCAATATGCATAAGTGTTAAGATGTGTGCCTGATTAAAGGACATTTGAGGATTCTAAGATATTTAGCTCACACCGCAACTTACAAAACCTTTTCTCATCCAAGGGCTTTGTGAAGATATCTGCCAATTGCTATTCAGTGTTGACGTGTATGATATCAATATCTTCTTTCATGACATGATCTCTGAGAAACTGATGACGAATCTCAATGTGCTTTGTCTTCGCGTGTTGAACTGGGTTGTTGGCAATCTTGATGGCGCTTTCATTGTCGCAGTAGAGTGGCACATGCTTCAGATGGACACCATAGTCCTTGAGAGTTTGCTTCATCCAGAGAAGGTGAGCGCAGCAAGATCCAGCAGCAATGTATTCAGATTCAGCTATGGAGAGTGATATATAGTTCTGCTTCTTTGAAGACCAACAGACAAGAGATCGTCCTAGAAAGTGACATGTGCCTAATGTAGACTTGCGATCAACTTTGTCACCAGCATAATCAGCATTTGAGAATCCAACTAGATCAACCTCTGAGCCCTTTGGATACCATAATCCTAGTGTTGGGGTGTAAGCCAAATATCTAAGTATTCGCTTCACAGCTAAGTGATGCGACTCCTTTGGTGCCGCTTGATATCGAGCACACATGCAAACACTAAGCATAATATCTGGCCTAGATGCACATAAATAAAGTAAAGAACCAATCATGGAGCGGTATACCTGTTGATCGAACTCTTTACCATTTGCGTCGGGACCCAGATGGTGTTTAGCTGGCATAGGCGTCGAGTACCCTTTGTAGTCTTGCATTCCAAACTTCTTCAGGTAGTCTTTGAGGTACTTCTCTCGAGATATGAAGATGTCGTTGCTTTGCTGAAGAATTTGAAGACCAAGGAAGAACTTCAGCTCACCCATCATGGACATCTGATATTGTTCTTGCATCATGTGACCAAACTCATCACTGTATCTTTTGTCAGTGCAGCCGAAGATAATGTCGTCCACATAGATTTGGCAGACAAACAGTTCATCATCATATGTCTTCGTGAAGAGTGTGGGATCTAGGGATCCAGGTTTGAAGCCTTTGCTCTTCAGGAAGTCTTTGAGTGTGTCATACCAAGCACGAGGCGCTTGTTTGAGGCCATACAGTGCCTTGTTGAGTTTGTATACCATATCAGGACGTTTTGGATCTTCAAAGCTAGGTGGTTGTGCAACATACACCTCTTCTTTAATCCTTCCATTGAGAAAGGCACTCTTTACATCCATTTGATACAGAAGTATGTTGTGATGATTTGCATAGGCTAGCAGTATACGAATAGCTTCAAGTCTAGCCACAGGAGCAAATGTTTCTTCGAAGTCAATGCCTTCAACTTGAGTGTATCCTTGAGCAATGAGACAGGCTTTGTTTCTGACAACTTGACCATGCTCATCTTGCTTGTTGCGATAAATCCATTTTGTGCCTATTATGTTGTGCTTGCAAGGGTCAGGACGCTTGACAAGTTCCCACACGTTGTTCAACTCAAACTGTTGCAGCTCTTCTTGCATTGCTTGAATCCATTTGGGTTCCATAAAAGCTTCAGCAACTTTCTTGGGTTCAGATATTGAGACAAAAGCAAAGTGCCCACAGAAATTTGCAAGTTGTGTTACTCTTGAACGAGTAAGTGGACCAGGTGCATTTATGCTGTCAATTATCTTCTCAACTTGTACTTCATTTGCAACACGAGGATGAGATGGATGAAGATTGTGCTCTTGCTATACATTGTCATCATCAGGAGGGTTGTCTTCAGACTGAGCATTGTCGTCAGGTTGACTTGGAGCAGAAATGATGAGTTCCTCATCAGGTTGTGCTTCAGAAGGCATGATCTCACTGGTTCCCATTAGCTTGATAGATTCATTTGGTGAAGCCTCATCTGGCACATTTGGTAGGGTCTCTCTTTATGAACCATTCGTTTCATCAAACCGCACATCCAATGTTTCAACTACTTTATAGAGAAAGATGTTGAAGACTCTGTAGGAGTGTGAGTCCTTTCCATATCCGAGCATGAAGCCTTCATGTGCTTTTGGTGCAAACTTTGACTTGTGATGTGGATCCTTAATCCAGCACCTAGCTCCAAATACTCTTAAGTAACTTACGTTAGGCCTCTTTCCAGTGAGGACTTCATAGGACGTTTTCTTCAGAAGCTTGTGAAGATAAACACGGTTGATGATATGGCATGCAGTATCAATAGCTTCGGGCCATAACCTTCTTGGTGTCTTGTATTCATTGAGCATCGTTCGAGCCATCTCAATTAGGGTTCTGTTCTTGCGCTCAACAATGCCATTCTGCTGAGGTGTGTACGGGGCTGAGAACTCATGAGTGATCCCCATTGTATCCAGATAAAGATCAAGGCCGGTGTTCTTGACCTCAGGGCCATTGTTACTTCTTATATGCTTGATCTTGACGCCATAGTTGTTCATGGCACGATTCATGAAGCGGCTGAAGACATCTTGCACTTCAGTCTTGTAGAGAATTATGTGCACCCATGTGTATCTTGAATAATCATCAACAATGACGAAGCCATAGAGACAAGCTGTGGTAGAGAACGTGGAGTAGTGAGTAGGGCCAAATAAGTCCATGTGAACCAGCTCGAAGGGTTTGGATGTCATCATGATTGTCTTCGAGGGATGCTTGGCCCTAGTCATCTTCCCAGCTTCACAGGCACCACATAGATGATCTTTCTTGAACTTGACGTCCTCGATGCCTACGACATGCTTCTTCTTTGCAAGAGTGTGCAAGTTCCTCATGCCGGCATGTCCTAGCCTCCAATGCCAGAGCCAGCACTCTGAAGCTTTTGCTAGAAGAAATACAGCCATCTGCGGTCTAGCTGAGAAATCTACCATATAGATATCACCTTTTCTGTATCCTTCAAATACTAAAGACTTGTCAGATTCCATTAGTACAAGGCAATGAAATTTTCCAAATATCACAATCATGTTTAAGTCACAAAGCATTGAGACAGACATTAAGCTGAAACCAAGAGATTCAACAAGCATGACTTTATCCATGTGCTGATGCCTTGAGATTGCAACTCTACCTAGACCCAACACTTTGCTTTTACCAGTATCAGCAAATGTGATGTGACTCTTGTTAGATAGACGTAAGGTTGAGTCCATGAGAAGACTTCGATCTCCAGTCATATGATTTGTGCACCCGCTGTCCATAATCCATTTTGAAGACTTTGGTGTCACTCCCTACAATGCAGTTAGGAGGATAGGCTTCACCAAAAGCCATTGTGAAACATAAACATTTGACGTACAAGTGGATTATGAAAGCTTAGAACCAAGTTAGGACTAATAAAATGATTAGCAAGTGATTCATGACCAGAATGAGCAGTAAATCATTTGGGCATTTGATCTTGTGCCCTACAAGTGTTTTAGGTCACCAGCAATAGCATCAGATGCCTTTGATTTTCGGCTGGAGACCTTTCCCTGTAAGAGAAAGTTAGTTCTTCTTAACCACCCACATCTTCAGGGGTGGCTTAGAAGCAATGAGTCTAAGAGCAGCATGTGAGAATTTTGGCTTTGGAGCCCTAGCAAATAATCTTGCAGGAGGAGAATAATACTCATAAGAATAGGCAGAAAAATTCTTTGTTTTATGAATATAGCGGTTTGAAGAAACACGCTCATATTCATGGGTCTGAGTATGGTTTCCCTGCAAAACATTGGCTTTAGGGTGACTCAGGTGAGTCTTTTGCCTGTATGAAGCCTTAGGACCATATGAAGCCTTTGGTCTGGGGTTTGTCTTCTTCCCAAGAGGTGTCATGATAACATTTGCTGGAAGTTTCTCAAGACAACCTTTGGGTACCCAGATCTTCTTCATTGGTGGCCCGTTCCTGTAGTTAGTACCAATATACCTGGCAAACACTTCACCATTTTGATTCTTAAACAGTTTATAGTTTGCATCAAAGGATTCATCAATGATAAAAGGATTAGCACAAGTGAAGCTAGATAGGGTAGATGGATCCACTGAAGGTTCCTTTGCAGCAACCCATGTGGTTTTGGGATACTGCTCAGGCTTCCAGTATGAACCATCAACATTCATTTTCCTGTCGAACCCAACACCCTCTTTCCTAGGGTTTTGGTTCGGTATCTGCTTTTTGAGGACATCACATAGAGTCTGATGCCCTTTGAGGCCTTTTTACATCTCTGTTTCAAGCAAAGTCTTCAACCTAGCATTTTCATCAGCAATAGTAGTGGTATCCTCAGCAAAGGGGTTAGTTACCACATCAGTAGTTGAAGATATTGTAACAGTGGCAGCAGTAGAACATTCAGCAACAGATGTAGCGTTATCACGCTCAATGCATTTTAAACATGGTGGTTCAAACTCTTCCTGAGTGGAGCTGATCAGTTGTGCGCGGAGTGACTCATTTTCTTTTTGAAGATCTTCATGAGCCGCTTTCAATTTCTCAAGTTCTCGCTTCCTTTGAAGGTAATCGTGGGAAAGCTTTTCATGAGTTTTTGAGAGCGATTCATAAAGATCTTCAAGTTCCTCGTACTTAACATGAAGATTTTTATTGTCTTCAATTAAGGACTGAGAACGGGTCATTTCCGCGTGCAACAAGTCATCGCTTTTGTCTAACAGTTTTTGAATATGTTCCAAGGCTTTCTGCTGTTCAGTGGCAATTTTAGCAAGTGTTTTGCTAGGTTTTGATTCACATTCAGAGTCATCTTCACTAGACGTTTGAAAGTAAGCATCACGTGCTTTTACCTTGGCACCGCGTGCCATGAAGCAGTAGGTGGGAGCAGAGTCGTCGTCCTCATCATCAATGTTGGGTACGGGGCTATTGTCTTCAGTGTTGAACATGGACTTGGCAACATAGGCTGTGGCTAGAGCCAGACTTGCAGCACCAGAATCGGACTCCTCCTCAGACTCCACCTCCGCTTCTTCTGAAGCAGACTCCTCCTCTGAATCCATCTCCTTGCCAACAAACACACGAGCCTTGTCAGATGAATTCTTCTTGTGTGATGAATACTTTGATGAAGACTTTGAAGAAGACTTTGAGTATTTCTTCTTTTTATTGTCATCAGAATCATATTTCTTGCTCTTCTTCTTCTTCTTCCCATTGTCCCACTGAGGACACTCAGAGATGTAGTGACCAGATTTCTTGCATTTATGACATGTTCTCTTCTTGTAGTCACGGGTAGAAGCTTCATCATTTCTTAAGCTGGATCGTGAAGACTTTCTGAAGCCTTTCTTCCTAGTGAATTTCTGGAACTTCTTCACAAGCATGGCAAGCTCCTTTCCAATGTCTTCAGGATCATCAGAACTGCAGTCAGATTCTTCTTTAAATGAAGAAACAGCCTTTGCCTTTAAGGCGCGAGATCGGCCATAGTTGGGACCATAGATGTCATGTTTCTCAGATAGCTGGAACTCATGTGTGTTGAGCCTCTCAAGTAGGTCAGACGGATCGAGAGTCTTGAAGTCAGGGCATTCTTGAATAATCAGGGCAAGGATATCAAATGAGCTGTCGAGTGATCTCAGGAGGGTCTTGACGATTTCATGATTGGTGATCTCAGTGGCGCCAAGTGCCTAAAGCTCATTTGTGATGTCAGTGAGACGATCGAATGTGTGCTAGACATTCTCATTGTCATGTCTCTTGAAGCGATTGAAGAGATTGCGAAGAACACTGATCCTTTGATCTCTCTGGGTTGAGACGCCTTCGTTGACCTTTGAGAGCTAGTCCTAGACTTCCTTTGACGTTTTCAGGGCACTTACCTGACCATACTGTCCTTTGGTCAGATGACCACAGATGATGTTCTTGGCCGTTGAATCCAGTTGAACGAGCCTCTCGACATCGGCAGGGGTGATACCTTCACCAGTCTTGGGAACGCCGTTCTTGACGACATACCAGAGGTCCACATCAATGGCTTCAAGGTGCATGCTCATCTCGTTCTTCCAGTAGGGATATTCAGTGCCATCGAAGACGGGGCACGCAGCGGAGACTTTGATTATCCCTACTGTCGACATAGCTAAAACTCCAGGTGGTTAAATCGAATCACACAGAACAAGGGAGTACCTTGCTCTGATACCAATTGAAAGTGTAATATATCGACTAGAGGGGGTGAATAGGCGATTTTTATGAAATGCTTCAAAACATGGAAGTTTCGAAGACAAAGGATAAAACCAATCCAATTTATATGCAGCGGAAAGAAGACTACACTAGACAAGCCATAGTCAGGTATTCAATGAAGTGAAAGCACGAAGACTAATAGCAGCTAGGCAGTAAGGATCAAGATGGAAGAAGGAATGAAGCCAATCAGAACAAGTAGTTACATAGTGAAGTCAATCAGATAAGGCAGGCAGGCAATGATTTCACAACATATGACAGTAAGTAAAGGGAAGGAAGGATAGAACCAGTAGCTCGGGGAAGATAGTGATTTGTTAGACCAGTTCCAGTTGCTGTGACCACTGTACGTCTGGTTAGGGAGGCTGAGATTTAACTCAGAAGACCGCGTCTTCACCTTATTCCCTTTGAGCTAAGAACACCTAGTCCTCTCCCAATCACTCTGGTAAGTCTTCAAGGTAGACTTCCAAACCTTCACAAACTTCGTTCACCGGCGATCCACAGTGACTCTTGGATGCTCAGAACGTGACGCCTAACCGGCTGGAGGAAACACAGTCCTCAAGTGTAATAAGTCTTTAGGTCACACAGACAGAAAGACTTCAGTGATGCCTAACACTCTTTGGCTCTGGGTGTTTTGGCTTTGTCCTCGCAAGGATCTCTCTCTCAAATGCTTCGGAGGTGGGTTGCTCTCAAATGACAAAAACCGTGCAATAACTCTGAGCAGCCACCAATTTATGGTGTAGGGGGTGGGCTATTTATAGCCACTGGGCAACCCGACCTGATTTGTCCGAAGTGACCATGGGTCACTAAGGAACTGACACGTGTTCCAACGGTGAGATTTCAAACACTCACACGGCAACTTTACTTGGGCTATAAGTAAAGGTGATTCATCCAGCTCTGGATAAGATTTGCTCTCATTGTCTTCGCTCGAAGACATAGGATTTGGTTGAGCATCACTTCTGTCACTTTGACTTACTTCACTTGGACCCCACTTAACGTACGGTGGTTCCTATGACTCAACAAAGAAGAAAAAGGAAACAACGAAACATCTAAGTCTTCGCGCTCCATAGTCTTCACACAATGTCTTCTCTTTTCATAGTCTTCAATAAGGTTAACTTCATGTACCGCCACTATTTTCAATGTCTTCATACATTTTTAGGAGTCATCTCCGGTAGGTAAACCGAATAAATGAGGGACTATTACATGTGTTATCCTGTAATTCTCACAAACACATTAGTCCCTCAACCAGGTTTGTCGCCAATACTCCAAAACCAACTAGGGGTTGCACTAGATGCACTTACAAATGGGATATTAGTTTCTTTTTTATTTTTGTTCTTCACTAATATCTTATACGCATTTCATTGGATTTAACATGACATAGTATTAATTTATTTTAAAATTTGTTTTAGTATGGCTACTAATTTTTGGATTAAGAATATTTTGTTTCCCAGCAAAAATTTGCGAATTTTTAAAATTTCCTACATATTTAGTTTTTTAACCCTGGCACTGACCAGAAAATGGGCAGCAATTCTAAAGATGGAAAACAGGCTGCAATAAATTCCATATGAATTAGAAAATGAGTAAAGAATATAAAAATAATAGCAAATGGGCTGTACACGCCACAGATTTCGAGGCTGACTTGTTTACGCAAGTCTTTGTCAGTCAACACACGATTCTAGCAGCAGTGACTGTTGGATGTCCATCCAACGGCCGACGTGCTTCTTCAATCTCTGATCTTCATGCTCCAGCCGCCTAAACTAGCACCGACGGGACTGCCTGCTCCCTCCTCTTGTGGCCCGCTGTGATGCCCCGTCGGCTTCCCCGGCCCACCCTACTCCATCCGCTGGCCTGGCCGCACGCAATCAACTGCCTCCTTATTACGCGAAAAAAATGATTCCTCCCACTGACATCTGGGGCGCACCAGTTGGGAGGCTGACCCAGGGGCCTACTAAGTTGACGCGTACGCAGGGCTTGTCAACTTAGTCAACAAATGATTCTAGCAGCAGTAATCATTGGATTTGAATCGAACGGTCCTGCTGCTTCTTCAATTGCTGCTCTTCTTGCACCAGCCGCCCAAACCAGCGCCGGCGAGACTACCTTCTCTTGCCTCTAGTGGTCGGTTGTGCTGCCGTTGAGGCCTCATTGCCCCTACTACTCCCACCGCTAGCCAGGCCCTGCGGCGACGGCAGCCTCACACCGCAACCGAACCAGTGAACCCTCGTACTCCTCTCCGCGTGGGCATCCACTGCCACGTCTTCCCTGGCTCCGCGTCGTGCCCTTCCTAGGCCTCGCCGTCGTCCACCGCCTTGGTGCTCTCGGCGCGGCGTAGTCAATGTGGTCAACGACCGACTTCCATCGGAAGAGTACTGTACATGGAGAGGCTGGGTCCACGGCCACAGACCAGTTTTTTTGTGATTTGCCAAGTAAGTCGCTTTGTCAGGCCTGTTGGGCTGCAAATCTTTCAAGACGAGGAGAGCTTTCATTCGGCTAGCCGAGAAAATGGCCTATCAGTAATGAGAAATGGGTTGTACATTTTTAAAACACATCAAACCAGCAATTAGTTTCAATTTTTTTTTTCATTTCGAGATTTTAAATTGCATTGATATTTATGCGTGGACAATTTGTTGGATTTTATATTGATATATATATTTATTTTTAAATTCAGTTTCAACGTGACTCAAAATTTTGGGATAAAAACAGTTCGGACCACACCGAAATATGCAAAATTTCGTATATTTTTTAACTGTGGCCACAATATGGGATGTAATGCTAAAAAAATAATATGGGCTCCAAAAAAACCTGAAGAATTAGAAAATGGGATGTATGATGTTTTCCACAGATTTGAGGCTTTCTTAAAAAAAAGGTTGACGCACAAGCAGTTACCATTGGATGTCCATCCAACGGCCGTTATGCTTCTTCAATCTCTGCTCTTCCTGCTCCAGCCCCTCAAATAAGCACCGGCAGGACTGCTTACTCTCTCCTCCCTGCGGCCGGATGTGTTGCCGCGCAGGCCTCACTGCCCCACCGTACTCCCATCGCTGGCCTAGCCATCCCTCTACACACCCACACGGCCACACCTGCTGTTATTCTCCGGCGACGACAGACGAACTAGTAAACCCTCGTACAGTCGTACTCCCTCCGCGTGGGAAACAACTGCCGAGTCTTCCATGCCTCCGTGTCGTTCCCTTCCTAGGCCTCGCCGTCGTCCACCACCCTAGTGCTCTCGGCGCGGTGTGGTCAATCTGGTCAACAACTGACTTCCATCGGAAGAGTATTGTATGTGGAGAGGCTGACAGCTGGGTCCACGACAGCCGCAAGGAAGTGCCTCCTTATTACGCGGAAAATAATTATTCCTCCACCTGATAGTAGGGACCCATCGGACGGGCCACGTATTTGGCGAAAAAAAAGATTCCCCCTGACTGCTGGGACCCACCGGACGGGCAACCGTATTGCGCGAAAAAATGTTCCCCCCGCTGTCAGCTCGGACCCACCGGAAGTGCCTCCTTATTACGCACAAAAAAATGAATACTCTCCCTGCTGGTTGAGACCCACCTTGGTGGGAGGCTGACTTGTGGGCCTAATAAGTTGACGAGGACGGTGTGCTTTGTCAACTTACTCAATATGAATGATTCTAGCTCCAGTGATCGTACGATGTCCATCCAACAGCCATAGTGCTTCTTCAACCTCTGGTCTTGTTGCTCTAGCCGCCCAAAGCAGCGCCGGTTGTGCCGCATGCTCCTGCCTCCCGTGGCCGGCTGTGCTGCCGCGGAGGCCTAACCACCCCTACTATTCTCACCGCTGGCCAGGCCATCCCTCTACTCACCCACACCCCCTGCTATTTTGCGGCAATGATAGCCTCTACACCGCAGCGAACCAGTGAACCATCGTACTCCTCTACGCGTGGGCATCCACGGCCGCGTCTTCCTTGTCTCCGCGTCGTCCCCTTCCTAGGCCTCGCCGTCGTCCATCGCCCTGGTGATCTCGGCGCGGCGTGGTCAACGTGGTCAAGGAACGGCTTCATCGGACATGGACTGTACGTGGAGAGGCTGACAGCTGGGTCCACGGCCGTAGCAAGGAAGTTCCTCCTTATTACGCGCAAAATAATTATTCCTCCGCCTGACAGCGGGGACCCACCGGACGGGCCACCGTATTTCACGAAAAAAACTTTTCCCTCTGACTGCTGGGACCCACCAACTACATCTTCGCACTCAAGGAAGTGCGTCCGGGCAAAAAAACGATTCGCCCCCCTGACTGCCGGGACCAACCAGCTACTTCTTCGCACGCAAGGAAGTGCGTCCGGGCAAAAAAAAAATGATTCGCCCCCTGATTGTTGGGACCCACCAGCTACATCTTCGCATGCAAGGAAGTGCATGATAGTCGGGGCCCACCTGGTCGAAGCGTACGTAGCGTTGTCATTCTGGTCGCGAACGTGTACGTACATACTAGTCGATGTAGAGGCGTGCACGTGTCGTAGTAGAGGCGCGCACGTAGCATGTACACGTACGTACAGCGGCAAGTGTGCAAGAAAGAAAATACGGCCACGTACGTACATACGGGCAGGGTCTCGAACGCCTACTCACGCATACGTACAACCGGGGCTCGTGTACATGGCTGGGTCAGAACGGAGAAACAGCGTCGTCGTCATGTTCATGGGGAGCCAACCGGCTGGGTCGGAACGGAATGCGTTGTCGTGTTCATCGGGTGGGCTTGGACGTAACAGTCGATGGAAACGAGGCATGGCATAATGCAGAATAGAGGAAACGACCTTGTGTTTGACCGACCACGTTCGAAACGGGGTCCTGTTCATCGGGAGGGGTCTGGCGTACTGCAAAACGGAGGAAACGGACCTCCTACGGTCGAAACGGGGGTCCTGTTGATTGGGAGGGGTGTGGCGTACCGCAAAACGGAGGAAACGGACTTGTGTCGGAGCGCTACGGTCGAAAC
>LR738714.1:182857050-182964582 GCA_902687465.1 Secale cereale
AAACGGAGGAAACAGACTTGTGTTGGAGTGCTACGGTCGAAACGGGGGTCTTGTTCATTGGGAGGGGTGTGGCGTACTGCAAAACGGAGGAAATGGACTTGTGTTGGAGCGCTACGGTCGAAACGGGGGTCATGTTCATCGGGAGGGGTGTGGCGTACCGCAAAACGGGACTCCACGGGATACTGTTCATCACCACCATCGACCCCCTCCAGCCTCCACGGGCTACTATTCATCCACGGTCGACCTCCTCGAGCCTCCACCTGCGACTGTTCAGCCTCCACCGCGCGCTACTCCACCAGCTACTGTTCGACCAGCCCTCTCCACGGGCTCCTGTTCAACCACCCCTCCATGGGCTCCTGTTCATCCAGCCCTCCACGGTCTACTGTTCATGCAACCCTCCATGGGGTGGTCCAGTTCATGCAGCCCTCCACGGGGTCTTGTTCATGCAGCCCCAACCGGCTCGACCGAACGGGGTCCTGTTCATGCAGAGGCAACACCACGGGGTCCTGTTCAGCCACCCCCACTGGGAACTGTTCATCCAACCCCCCCAGCAACGCTCACTGTTCATGTAGAGGTAGCATCGATCGGCTTCATTTAGCAGCAGTAGCGAAGGAACCGCTCGATCGGGTTCAGTTAACAGCCATCGATCGATCGCTCGAGTTCAGTAACGCGTAGCCTGCAGGGCAATCGCTCGGGTTCAGTTAGAGCCCAACGCCTCGCACCCACGCGCGTGCGTGTACGAGAGAAACGTGCATCGCTCGGCCCCGACCACCCACCGTAACCAGGAACACCCCGATATTTTTCTCGCCCTCGCTTCTACCACGGTTTTTTCCGTCATGGACGGCCCAAAGAATGTCATGCAGCTGCGTCTCCGGCCCGCCCAGGACGAAAAGCCCATTTTCTGTCATGATTTTTTGTCATAGAAGTAGGACCCCACCACATCTATGATGATACCGTGTTTTGTCAGAATTATTGTCATAGAAGTGTCATAAGTCTGACAAAAAAAGTTTCGTTCGGACCAAAATGTCACGGATGTGTCTTTTTTTTGTAGTGATGACACTCTACAAATACCTCATGCTCTAACTTCGTCACATAGCGGTTCACCATACATGCATGCTACGGGAATCACAAACTTTAACATAAGTATTTCCCAATTTCATAATAACTCCACTAGCATGACTCTAATATCACTATCCTCATATCTCAAAACAATTATTAAGTATCAAACTTCTCATCATATTCAATGCACTTTATATGAAAGTTTTTACTACATTCATCTTGGATGCCTATCATGTTAAGGCTAGTTTTATAGCTAAAGCACATTACCATGCTGTTCTAATAGACTCTAAAAAGGATATAAGTGAAGCATGAGAGATCAACAATTTCTACAAAATAAAATTACCACCGTGCTCAAAAAGATATAAGTGAAGCACTAGCGCAAACTATTCAGCTCAAAAGATATAAGTGAAGCACATAGAGTGTTCTAACAATTCCTAGGCTATATTTATCTCTCTCAAAAAGGTGTGTCCAGCAAAGATAATTGTGGCAAACTAACAAGCAAATACTCAAATCATACATGACGCTCCAAGTAAAACACATATCATGTGGTGAATAAAAATATACTCCCGAGTATAGTTACCGATAGATGAAGACGAAAGAGGGGATGCCTTCCCGGGGCATCCCCAAGCTTAGGCTTTTGCCTGTCCTTGAATTTTACCTTGGGGTGCCTTGGGCATCACCAAGCTTAGGCTCTTGCCACTCTTTGTTTCGTAGTCCATCGAAGCAATACTGTCAGGACCCCGATCCTAAGTCACACAGGTCTAGCCTGCAACACACCATATCACTTTGCGGCCTCACGCACGGTATCCCCACGGGTGCCACCTTACCTGGCCCGGGACCGTTTGCACATTTTGGCACACGTATATGATAGTGTCACTAGCATCCATATGACAGAGAACCCGGGCTGACATGACTAGTTGTAAACCAAAAGTGGCACTAAATTACAAAGACAGGCATACATGACCCAGCAACGAATGTGTCGGTCATCAACGTATGAACCCAAGTCGTAGGTAGCGACAAGGACTTAAAGGAACAACGCGTGACATTTCCCCTAAGGGACAGACACAGGAACGAAGAAGGACACATGCCGGCCAGCCTAAGTGTTCCGGAGCAGTAGCAAGCTACCAAGGCTCGGTGGAAGCACTAGGAGACATTTCCCTGTAAGATAGGCTACCAAAGGTAAACAACTAGGTGTCGGATCCCACACATAGCAATACACATTACACGTACGCATAACATGCAAGTATGTGTTGTACAACATGGCATCACAACATAACTCAACAACTCATATAGATAAAGGCCCAGAAGATCCATCATAACATTTATTACAAACAGAGGTCACATGACCCAACATACAGAGCATACAGGCAACGGAAGCATAACATGTTTGAGTACAGACAGCTACAAATGAAGAAGGCTGAAAAAGCCTGACTATCTACAAGACCCTCCCAAGGGTACAAGATCGTAGCTGAGGTAACAAGCTAAATGTCGAAGTCCACGCGGAACCACTAGCGAGACTGAAGTCTCTCTGCAAAAACATAAATTAAGCAAACGTGAGTACAAAGGTACTCAGCAAGACTTACACCAGAACTAGCTACATATGCATCAGTATCAACAAAGGGGTGGTGGAGTTTGACTGCAGCAAGCCAGCTTGACTCGGTGGCTATCCTAAACTACGACTGCAAGTAACTCTTTTGAGGTGGCGCACACGAGTCCACATATTCACCAATCAATACACCACTATGATCTGCTCTCGTCTCCCAACGAGAAGGCCATCCATAGCACTCACGCTTATCTTGCGTGTTTTAGAGTATCCACTTTCACTTGTCTATGAACTGTAAAGGCAACCCAGAAGTCCATTTCCGCGGACACGGCTATTCGAATAGATCATATATAACCCTGCAGGGGTGTACTTCTTCACACACGCTCTCGCCACTTACCGCCATGTACACGTCATGTATCTCGGCAACCTTCAAGCGGAAGCCTGGCAAGGGTGTCGGCCACGACCTGACTAACCACACAAGTCTCTCGTCCAGGTTTAGCGCCTATTTGGGTTCCATCCGTGGGGAGATCTGGCCGGGGTGTCGCTCACGGCCCTAAACGATGTGTACAGGGTTCCCGCATCACCAAACGGGCGACCGGTACACCGTGCCACGTACCTTCCGCGTCACAGCCCACCCCGAGGGTCAGCGCTGCGCACGACCTCCAGTAAACTACAAACACCAGAAACTAATTGCAACTCCTGGACAAAGATCATGTTGATTAATAAGTCGAGAGAGTCAATTAAGGATCCCAATGTGTGGTAGTAGTTGTTTCATGGACCAACTAACACAGAACTCAGTTCCTGAGAACGGCTGCAATGAGACAACCCACCATGTACTCCTACATGGCCTCTCATCGCTACCTTTACCAAATCGTGTTCACACACTTAGCTCTCACAAAGTAGGACATGTTCATCACCCTAGCAATTCATCCCCGATGAATCAGACCTGACACAACTCTAAGCAATAGCAGGTATAACCAGAAAGCACGAATGAGTAGGCACAACATGGCTCAAACAACTCCTACTCATACTAGTGGGTTTCAACTATTTACTGTGGCAATGACAGGTCATGCAGTGGAAAGGGGTTCAACTACCGCACCAGGTAACAGTTATGACATTGTTGTCCTAATGGAGTAAAAGAGAGCAAGAGCGAGAGAGTGGGGTTGTATCGGAATGCTCAATGGGGTTTTGCTTGCCTGGCACTTCTGAAGATAACATTGGGTCTTCATCGGTGTCATCGATCACATCGTCGGAACACGTCTACTGAAAGGGAACAACACCGGCAACAGAGAAAGAAACACAATCAATGCAATGCACAATATGATGCATGATCATGACATGGCATTATGTTGTGATTTGAGCTAATGCAACTAGCAACAGGTTAAATGAAGTTAGTTTGAATCCAAGATTCAAATTCAAACTCCATATGTGATTATTTAAATGCCATTTGATTGATTTGACCTGATCAGCAGGTTTAACTTCTTCAAACATGCATGAAAATGCCATAAACAGATTCCTTGAATTTTCTTGATCATTTTTCATATATAAATTATTTTCATGTGAGTTATAGATTAATTTCTGTGATTTTTAGAAGTTTTGGCTATTTTCTGAAATAAATAAATCATTTCTGATTTATTTAAAATTCCAGAAAACACTTATTGCGTCAGCACTAGGTCATGCTGACATCAGCAAGTCAATAGGGGCTGGTCCAGCCAAACCTGACCTGTGGGTCCCACAGGTCAGTGGCACAACTAACTAAACTAACTTAATAAGCACTAACCTAGTTTAGTAGCCGGGCGGGGCCCACATGTCAGTGAGTCAAAGGCTAACTAATTGCAAATTAGCACTAATCTCAAATTAGCAGGGCACTGGGCCCACAAGTCAGTGAGAGAGGGGGGTCAAACCAGGCAGTGGGGTCAACCCACGCCGGTCAACGAGTCAAACCCGCCGGCATTTAGCCGCTGGCGAGGTCCGAGACGGCGGTTGGCGTCGGGTTTCGCCCTCAGGCGACCAAACGAGCGGCGGAGGGGCTCTACGTGGAGCTGGTGAACTCGCGCATCTAGTAGGGCAAGCAAGAGGATCTGGGGTGGCCGGAATCATCGGCGGCGACCTCAACGGCGGCGGCCGGAATCGGGCCTAGGTGGTTTCGGTGATACGGGGCACGGGGAGGTGAGCTAAGGGGCTCTACGGACTCCTAGGAGCGTGCTGAGCACGACGGAAGGCTCGGACGCGAGCTTTACTAGCTCTGTCCACGGCGGCACCATGTTCGGCGGCGAGGAGCTCCGGTCACGGCGGGAACGACGCTACGGCAAGGGGGCAAGCGAAAAGGAGAGAGGGGAAACGCAGTGGGGCTCACAGCGAGGACGAGGAGGTGGTCCACGAGCTCGGGGGCGTCCTTGATGCTGCGAATCGAGCAGCGGCGATCGCCGGCCGTGGCGATGAAGACGGCGATGATGGCGTGGCATTGGGGCACTTGGTGTCGCGTGCGTCGTCTTAGAGCTTCACGAATCCGAGGCGGAGCTCATGGGCTAACTGGCCGGGCGTGGGGATGCTGGTGGCCGTGGCAACGGCGAACGGCGGCGACGGCCGTGTTCGGTGGGGGAAACAAAGGAGGGGGAGCGTTCGGGGGAGAGAGGGAGAGGTGCAGGGGGTTCTGGCGTCTCCGTGGCGTCGTCCAGAGGCATCCAGGGGGAGGAGGAGGCATGCAGGCAGGGAGGAGCTGGCGCGCCTGGCACGCAGCTGCTTCTCCTCCTGGCAGGAGGAAGAAGACAGCCCTGCCCCTGGTGGGCCGGGCCGCTACAGCACTGGACCAGGTAAGTCCCTTCTTTTCCCTCTCTTTTCTAATTCTCTCTGTTTATGTTTTCTATTTTTCTTTCTTTGTTTTGATTTGATTTACAAACCAAACCATTTTAAAACTTTCTACAAATTTTTATGTGAGCTCAAGGAGCTAGTCCAAGGTCACATGCAAACTTACAAAATTACTTGGACTTTATTTCTTATATAACAGAAATAAATTCAACTCAAATATGTTATTGATTTAATTCAAAGGGCCAAAAATAATTATTTTAAAGCCTCCAAAAATATTGGTTTGAAATTTATTCTTGCCAATATTTTCCAAGGTTTAACAGGAACATTTTCTTGGGCTTCTTTGAGAAGATTTTAATGTTGACTATTTATTTTTAACTGCTTTCTGAGGGTTTCAACAAACCTCAATTAAACTTTCAGAAAACTTAAACATGATGCGCATGAAGACCAAGCAAGACAGGCAAGGGCTGGTCTAGGGCTGTGACAACTCACCCCCACTAAACAAGAATCTCGTCCCGAGATTCAAGCATAGGGTAAGAAATCAGAGGGAACACTAACTAAAACAATCTTCATGATCCAAGTGCCCTTCATAAGAATGTTGATTGCTTGCATCATGTTGATCCTGGCATCCTTGCCTTCGAGATCTTTGTCCAAGACAGTGACGATGAAAGAAACCCTACAAAACTGATCTCCAGAAAGATCGAGCAACTCAAGACCAACTCATGGAGTGAGACGTTGAAACATCTCTTGAGCTGAGACACGGAGTACACCTCTAGGGGGATGGAGTGAAATAAATGATGAAGGTTCACTTGGCAGGCAAAATTCCACACCTAAGAAGATGGTGATCAATGTCACTAGAGGGGGCACCTTAAAGAAGATGACTCGTAGAACTATTCCCTTAAGTGGCAAAAAGAATTACTTTTGATATAGAGATCATTGAAACTCTCTATACCAGCCGGAGGCAAATCACATCTGATCGTTTGACGGAGTTCGAAAGAATGACATTCTTGGCCAGAATGGATGATGTGGACTACCTTGTTGAAGACAACACAAGGGATGATTTTGGTTATCATCGGAAATGGATGGGACCCATGGCAAGTCCACTTCTGAAAATAATCCTAACAGCAGTGGCGGAGAACGGTAACCCATGGAAAATTGGCACGATGGTGGTGCAAGCTGGGAACAAAATGCAAATGCTGGGAATGATTCTGGTAACTGGGAAGAAACCCAATAGTAGAGAGTAAATCTACTCTTTGGGAGGTTATAGCATAACCAAGAACACTGGGAGTAATCCCGGTTAGAGCCAGAGATAACACCTAGTGCTTGTGCGTGCTCTCAAGAACTTGAGCATTCCCATATTCATCGAGGTTTTACCAATATCCGTGTCAACGATCCTGGCAACACAACATACGACCATGATGAATAGCGATGGACGATGCAGATGCAAAGGAAGATAACACTTTCTCAGATTTCACCTTAGCGGTGTCAAGGGGCAAAATCTGGATGATCGACCGAGAGACATTTAGCACTCCGCTTCTAATGTTCTCCTTGACGTGCTAGTGCAATCCATTTATTAAAATGGTTTGATACCTAGAACGTCAAGTAAAAGGTCGGACTTCAGGAGCACAAAAATCCATAAGGAACAACTAGGGAGTAAATCCTACGAAATCCTTACGGGGAGGTGGCCAACTTCTTCAATCAAGATACTACAACAATAGGTCTTCCGGCTGGGTGTGTCGGCCACGACATACACTTTATCGGTTATCGAGAGACCAATATTATAGTTCTTCGAAAATGCTTCAACCATCATATCTGCCTGAGATTCAGTTCTGGTTGGTGTCAGAATATTCCAGACTCATCGAGTATAGAAAGAAAAATGAAAGTTTGCAACACAAATCGACGAGATGGCGTTGCGAGATTCTCAAGAATGAACTACGATAGCAGCTCCAAAACATGAGCTAGTTCTGCTACGTACCGGTGAACACGTTGTCCCAGAAAAACGTGACCACATGGTAGTCTTATAATAAAATGCTACCGAGTTCAGATTGAGAACCATCATTGAAGATAGCGAAGTCATGTGCAGGACCTAGGATTAGCACAACAGACTTCATTTTCTTGAACAAATCAATCAGTGGCTTGGTGTGCTAGGGATACGTATAGAGTGAAGGTTGCAAGTCTCCAAACCACAGAATACTTCGCACGTATGCATAACTGACTTGGGATGATTCCACAGGAAGCAAAACAACTTTCTCGAACTCACGGTGGCAACTTACATCAATTATACAAGAATTAGGGAAAGTCTCTTCTCTCATCCAACATATACCTCATGAACGGGACACGAAGGCAATTCTTACAAAGTTTCCAACACTAGCTTAATGTCCTACAAAATCATGGAGAAGGTAGCAGTGTTGCTCATGGGCTCAACAACAATTCATCCAGGTTTCCATGGAGATGGAATTCCATAATTATGTGAACAAGTGATAGTATTGGTCAGACCCAGAAGATATAATGGTGTATGCTCGAGGGATCAACCACGAGTAAGACAACATTATGAACATCGTTGGTTCTGATTTGATTTGATGATAGCCCATACTCAAATCAAAGTTTTGATATGACAATAGGTCCAACAACTGATCATAGGGACCAATTGATGAAGATATCATCTATCTTCAACACACGCAAATATACCCCTTGAAATGAACTAAACTGGCAAGCTTTTATCTTCCAACTCTCCAAGTTATTGTTTAGCTTAACCAATTAGCTCAAGGGGTAACCGGCACAGATTCTTGGAGAAGGGGTGGTTTAGAGAGAAACCAGCTTGATCACGAGCGCAACATAACAGTCAGGGAGCAACCTGGTAATACTTCCGAGAAGATATTCGAAAAATCACGGACCACCGATATGTTGCTAAGCCCGAGAACAATCTTGCTTTCTAGGGCAAGACGATATGATCAAAAGAGCGAGAGATTGACACATTCCTAACTCATTGATCAGAGAGTGCACCACAAAAATGGACTAGTAGCACGATCAATCTTAGATTGGTGATTCAGTAACCAACACGCTAAGAATGAGATTGTTGTCCTTTAACTACCAAGCAACGAAGTTGCTAGGGGTATTGATTTCACACACCACGATTCACTTGTCGGCATTCCGGTTGAAAAATCATGGAAGCCGAGGAATGAACAACGATGGTGAGAAGTATCACTTTATCAAGAGTTCATAGGAGGTGGTGCAATTCCCATGACATTCTTGACAAAAGGATGGTAATACTCCAGGATAGAACAGATTAGAAGCTGGATTAGCATCCTTCATCTACGAAGTACAACTTCTTTTACCCAATCCTGGATATGGATAAGGTACTGGAGTTTTGTTTCTCCTAGTCATTCCGAAATAGAATGGCTTGACGGACCACAAGAGTAAAAGGCTTCGATGAACACGAGTGCACAACTACTCGTGACTATCAACTGATAGACAAGGGTCATAATGCAACTAGAAGGGAACAACTCAAAGGAACATATAACTTCCTGAGTTGTGGTTGCATAGATTAGCATGTCGAACTAGTTCAGCATGTTTCGTCTGGATAATCCATGCAGAAAGGTAGGACTGGCAGAGTCACAATATGAATGGAATATTACTCAGGAGCACTCTGGTTGTGATCTTTTGGTTCGAGAGGACTTCTGCCAAGGATGGTTCATGGTATTTGGAAGAATGATATACCACGGACCTCGAGGACTATCACAAGGTTACTAATATCCTAAAGGGACGAGCAAATACTACCAACATGAAGTAGGTAGAATGAATCTTGGGTTCAAGAACCCAGAAATAGAAGGCCTACTAACTAAATGGCATCACGGGATGCTTTCGAGAATGATGGCCAGAATCATCACACTGTAAATATAAAGCATTGCTAGCTTACTAGGTGATCTTCTAAGACACCTAGGGTCATAGTAATAACTCCAACATATTTGTCGAGGTAACAGAGTACCTCAACACAACGACTAGTGTGGTTAGTCTGGCCCAAAGGAGTATCGGAAACAGGAGGAAGGGATTTGCAAATGCATCAGACTATTTAGAAACCTGGGATGACTCAGACAGCATAACGGCTGTAAATGCTCGAAAATACTTTTGAGATCCAAGCAAAAGGGTAGCATAACCACTTAGCATCATAAATTCAAGGTTCTGAGTCCAATAGTTGAACAAACAGAAGTGGTAGAAACTAAACTGAGGGTTGAAACCACATTAACATGATCCTAATAAATAGAATGAGAGTTCTAGTTCTTAATCCCCGTAGAAAGAAGAAGGTGACTCAGATTAGAAGGTCATAGCGCAAAGGAGTAAAAGAGCATTATGTTCCCTTCCACAATCAATTCCCTTACATAATTAAAGAATTTCTAGACACGACTTCGACCAGTTTGGCTTACTAATCCTACAGGCAGTCGGGCTCTGATACCAAAGCTGTCAGGACCCCGATCCTAAGTCACACAGGTCTAGCCTGTAACACACCATATCACTTTGCGGCCTCACGCACGGTATCCCCACGTGTGCCACATTACCTGGCCCGGGACCATTTGCGCATTTTGGCACACGTATATGATAGTGTCGCTAGCATCCACATGACAGAGAACCCGGGCCGACATGACTAGTTGTAAACCAAAAGTGGCACTAAATTACAGAGACAGGCATACATGACCCAGCAACGAACGTGTCGGTCATCAACGTATGAACCCAAGTCGTAGCAAGCTACAAGGACTTAAAGGAACAACGCGTGACATTTCCCCTAAGGGACAGACACGGGAACGAAGAAGGACACATGCCGGCCAGCCTAAGTGTTCCGGAGCAGAAGCAAGCTACCAAGGCTCGGTGGAAGCACTAGGAGACATTTCCTTGTAAGATAGGCTACCAAAGGTAAACAACTAGGTGTCGGATCCCACACATAGCAATACACATTACACGTATGCATAACATGCAAGTATGTGATGTACAACATGGCATCACAACATAACTCAACAACTCATATAGATAAAGGCCCAGAAGAGCCATCATAACATTTATTACAAACAGAGGTCACATGACCCAACATACAGAGCATACAGGCAACGGAAGCATAACATGTCTGAGTACAGACAACTACAAATGAAGAAGGCTGAAAAAGCCTGACTATCTACAAGACCCTCCCAAGGGTACAAGATCGTAGCTGAGGTAACAAGCTAAACGTTGAAGTCCACGTGGAACCACTAGCGAGACTGAAGTCTCTCTGCAAAAACATAAATTAAGCAAACGTGAGTACAAAGGTACTCAGCAAGACTTACACCAGAACTAGCTACATATGCATCAGTATCAACAAAGGGGTGGTGGAGTTTGACTGCAGCAAGCCAGCTTGACTCGGTGGCTATCCTAAACTACGACTGCAAGTAACTCTTTTGAGGTGGCGCACACGAGTCCACATATTCACCAATCATGCACCACTATGGATCCGCTCTCATCTCCCTACGAGAAGGCCATCCATAGCACTCACGCTTATATTGCGTGTTTTAGAGTATCCACTTTCACTTGTCTATGAACTATAAAGGCAACCCAGAAGTCCATTTCCACGGACACGGCTATTCGAATAGATCATATATAACCCTGCAGGGGTGTACTTCTTCACACACGCTCTCGCCACTTACCGCCATGTACACGTCATGTATCTCGGCAACCTTCAAGCGGAAGCCTGGCGAGGGTGTCGGCCACGACCTGACTAACCACACAAGTCTTTCGTCCAGGTTTATCGCCTATTTGGGTTCCATCCGTGGGGAGATCCGGCCGGGGTGTCGCTCACGGCCCCAAACGATGTGTACAGGGTTCCCGCATCACCAAACGGGCGACCGGTACACCGTGCCACGTACCTGCCGCGTCACAGCCCACCCCGAGGGTCAGTGTTGTGCACGACCTACAGTAAACTACAAACACCAGAAACTAATTGCAACTCCTGGACAGAGATCATGTTGATTAATAAGTTGAGAGAGTCAATTAAGGATCCCAATGTGTGGTAGTAGCTGTTTCATGGACCAACCAACACAGAACTCAGTTCCTGGGAACGGCTACAATGAGACAACCCACCATGTACTCCTACATGGCCTCTCATCGCTACCTTTACCAAATCGTGTTCACACACTTAGCTCTGACACGGTAGGACATGTTCATCACCCTGACAATTCATCCCCGATGAATCAGACCTGACACAACTCTAAGCAATAGCAGGCATAACCAGAAAGCATGAATGAGTAGGCACAACATGGCTCAAACAACTCCTACTCATACTAGTGGGTTTCAACTATTTACTGTGGTAATGACAGGTCATGCAGTGGAAAGGGGTTCAACTACCGCAGCAGGTAACAGTTATGACGTTGTTGTCCTAATGCAGTAAAAGAGAGCAAGAGCGAGAGAGTGGGATTGTATCGGAATGCTCAATGGGGTTTTGCTTGCCTGGCACTTCTGAAGATAACATTGGGTCTTCATCGGTGTCATCGATCACATCGTCAGAACACGTCTACTGAAAGGGAACAACACCGGCAACAGAGAAAGAAACACAATCAATGCAATGCACAATATGATGCATGATCATGACATGGCATTATGTTGTGATTTGAGCTAATGCAACTAGCAACAGGATAAATGAAGTTGGTTTGAATCCAAGATTCAAATTCAAACTCCATATGTGATTATTTAAATGCCATTTAATTGATTTGACCTGATCAGCAGGTTTAACTTCATCAAACATGCATGAAAATGCCATAAACAGATTCCTTGAATTTTTCTGATCATTTTTCATATATAAATTATTTTCATCTGAGTTATAGATTAATTTCTGTGATTTTTAGAAGTTTTGGCTATTTTCTGAAATAAATAAATCATTTCTGATTTATTTAAAATTCCAGAAAACACTTATTGCGTCAGCACTAGGTCATGCTGACATCAGCAAGTCAACAGGGGCTGGTCCAATCAAACCTGACCTGTGGGTCCCACAGGTCAGTGGCACAACTAACTAAACTAACTTAATTAGCACTAACCTAGTTTAGTAGCCGGGCGGGGCCCACATGTCAGTGAGTCAAAGGCTAACTAATTGCAAATTAGCACTAATCTAAAATTAGCAGGGCACTGGGCCCACAAGTCAGTGAGAGAGGGGGTCAAACGAGGCAATGGGGTCAACCCACGCCGGTCAACGAGTCAAACCCGCCGGCGTTTAGCCGCCGGCGAGGTCCGAGATGGCGGTTGGCGTCGGGTTTCGCCCTCAGGCGACCAAACGAGCGGCGGAGGGGCTCTACGTGGAGCTGGTGAACTCGCGCATCCAGTAGGGCAAGCAAGAGGAGCTGGGGTGGCCGGAATCATCGGCGGCGACCTCAACGGCGGCGGCCGGAATCGGGCCTAGGTGGTTTCGGTGATACAGGGCACGGGGAGGTGAGCTAAGGGGCTCTACGGACTCCTAGGAGCATGCTGAGCACAACGAAAGGCTCGGACGTGAGCTTTGCTAGCTCTGTCCACGGTGGCACCATGTTCGGCGGCGAGGAGCTCCGATCACGGCGGGAACGACGCTACGGCAAGGGGGCAAGCAAAAAGGAGAGAGGGGAAACGCAGTGGAGCTCACAGCAAGGACGAGGAGGTGGTCCACGAGCTCGGGGGCGTCCTTGATGCTGCGAATCGAGCAGCGGAGATCGCCGGCCGTGGCGATGAAGACGGCGATGATGGCGTGGCAATGGGGCACCTGGCGTCGCGTGCGTCGTCTTAGAGCTTCACGAAACCGAGGCGGAGCTCATGGGCTAACTGGCCGGGCGTGGGGATGCTGGTGGCCGCGGCAACGGCGAACGGCGGCGACGGCTGTGTTCGGTGGGGGAAACAAAGGAGGGGGGAGAGCGTTCGGGGGAGAGAAGGATAGGTGCAGGGGGTTCTGGTGTCCAGAGGCATCCAGGGGGAGGAGGAGGCATGCAGGCAGGGAGGAGCTGGCGCGGCTCGACGGCGCGCGTGGCACGCAGCTGCTTCTCCTCCTGGCAGGAGGAAGAAGACAGTGCTGCCCCTGGTGGGCCGGGCTGCTACAGCGCTGGGCCAGGTAAGTCCCTTCTTTTCCCTCTATTTTCTAATTCTCTCTGTTTATGTTTTCTATTTTTCTTTCTTTGTTTTGATTTGATTTATAAACCAAACCATTTTAAAACTTTCTGAAAAATTTTATGTGAGCTCAGGGAGCTAGTCCAAGGTCACATGCAAACTTACAAAATTACTTGAACTTTATTTCTTATATAGCAGAAATAAATTCAACTCAAATATGTTATTGATTTAATTCAAAGGCCCAAAAATAATTATTTTAAAGCCTCCAAAAATATTGGTTTGAAATTTATTCTTGCCAATATTTTCCAAGGTTTAACAGGAACATTTTCTTGGGCTTCTTTGAGAAGATTTTAATGTTGACTATTTATTTTTAACTGCTTTCTGAGGGTTTCAACAAACCTCAATTCAACTTTCAGAAAACTTAAACATGATGCACATGAAGACCAAGCAAGACAGGCAAGGGCTGGTCTAGGGCTGTGACAAATACTCAAAACTTCAAAACACAAAACTTAGACAAAAATCCTGTGAGCTCCGTTAGTATAAGAAAACAAACCGCCACTCAAAGGTACTGTAATGAACTCATTCTTTGTTTATATTTGTGTTAAACCTACTGTATTCCAACTTCTCTATGATTCATATCCTCAAATACTACTCATAGATTTATCAAAATAAGCAAACAATACAAGAAAAACAGAATCTGTCAAAAACAGAACAGTGTGTAGTAATCTGTAACTTTCGCATACTTCTATAACTCCAAAAAATTGAAATAAATTGGTAAACGTGGGGAATTTGTCTATTAATCATCTGCATAAAGAATTAACTAAATAGCATTCTCCAGTAAAATCTGGTGACTATTCTAGTGAGCGCTAACAATTCTGTTTTTTACAGCAAGATCATATAAACTTCACACAAGTCTTCCCGAAGGTTCTACTTTGCACAAACACTAATTAAAACACAAAACCACATCTAAACAGAAGCTAGATGCAATATTTATTCCTAAACAGAAGAAAAAAAATATAAAATTGGGTTGCCTCCCAACAAGCGCTATCGTTTAACGCCCCTAGCTAGGCACTATACAAGGATAGATCTAGGTATTGCCATATTTGGAAGGCAATCCATAAGTGGCTCTCATAATAGATTCATAAGGTAATTTAATTTTATTTTTAGGAAATTGTTCCATGCCTTTCCTTACCGGAAATTGGAATCTAATATTTCCTTCCTTCATATCAATAATTGCACCAATCGTTCTAAGGAAAGGTCTACCAAGAATAATAGGACATGAAGGATAGCAATCTATATCAAGAACAATGAAATCTATGGGCACATAATTCCTATTGGAAACAATAAGAACATCATTAATCCTCCCCATAGGTTTCTTAATGGTAGAATCCGCAAGGTCCAAATTTAAAGAACAATCATCGAGCTCATGGAAGCCTAACAAATCACACAAAGTTTTTGGGATAGTGGAAACACTTGCACCCAAATCACACAAAGCAAAGCATTCATGATCTTTAATTTTAATTTTAATAGTAGGTTCCCACTCATCATAAAGCTTTCTAGGGATAGAAACTTCTATTTCAAGTTTTTCTTCATAAGATTGCATCAAAGCATCAACTATGTGTTTGGTGAAAGCTTTATTTTGACCATAAGCATGCGGAGAGTTTAGTACGGATTGCAACAAGGAAATACAATCAATCAAAGATCAATTATCATAATTGAATCCCTTGAAATCCAAAGTGGTGGGTTCATCACTATGCAAAGTTTTAATCTCTTCGATCCCACTTTTAACAATTTTAGCATCAAGATCCAAAAACTCCGAATCATTGGGACACGTTTTAATTACGGTAAACTCATCTCCAATCCCATCTTTATCAAGATTCATACTAGAAAACAGGGATCTAATAGGAGACACATCAATAAATTTCATATCTTCATCTTTATTTTCATGCTCTTCCGGTTTAGCAGCCATCTTATTAACTAAGGTGGACTATTTATCCGAAATTTGGGCTATTAAGTTCTCAAGATGAGCAAACTGAGATTTCAAACCAGAAAATTCCTTAGACATATCATCAAGGTCTTTGTTCATGTACTCCATAAAGTTTTTCTGTTCCTTAAGCTCGTTTCTAGAGAAATCATTATGTTCAAATTGCACAGACATAAAATGTCTAACATTGTTTTCGATCTCCTCCAGCTTCTTGAGGTGGGGATCAACACTAATAGGGAGAGCCATAGTGACAAGCAAGCAATCCAACACACAAGAAAACAAGAAGCAAGCAAACTGAAAACACACAGCAAAAAGAAGGGCAAATAAAACGGCAAGGGTGAAGTGGGGGAGAGGAAAATGAGAGGCAAATAAATGTAATGTGAAGGATAAGGGTTTATGATAGGTACTTGGTATATGACTTTTGCGTAAGCCTCCCTAGCAACGGCGCCAGAAATTCTTCTTGCTACTTCTCGAGCTTGCGTTGTATTCCCTCGAAGAGGAAATGGTGATGCAGCATAGTAGCGTAAGCATTTCCCTCAGTTTTTGAGAACCAAGGTATCAATCCAGTAGGAGACCACGCTCAAGTCCCTCGCACCTGCACAAAAAAATAAGAACTTCGCAGCCAACGCGATAAGGGGTTGTCAATCCCTTTACGGTCACTTATGAAACTGAGATCTGATAGATATGATAGTTTGATATTTTTGGTATTTTTGGATATAAGAACAGAAAGTAAAAATGGTAAAGTAAAGTAGATTGTAGATTGATATGTTGAGAATAGAACTGGGGGCCATAGGTTTCACTAGTGGCTTCTCTCATGATAGCAGAATTCTACGGTGGGTGAACGAATTACTGTCGAGCAATTGATAGAAAAGAGAATAGTTATGAGAATATCTAGGCATGATCATTATATATAGGCATCACGTCCGTGACAAGTAGACCGAGACGATTCTGCATCTACTACTATTACTCCACACATCGACCGCTATCCAGCATGCATCTAGAGTATTAAGTTCATAAGAACAGAGTAACGCCTTAAGCAAGATGACATGATGTAGAGGGATAAACTCAAGCAATATGATATAAACCCCATCTTTTTATCCTCGGTGGCCACAATACAATATGTGCCTTGCTGCCCCTACTGTCACTGGGAAAGGACATCGCAAGATTGAACCCAAAGCCAAGCACTTCTCCCATTGCAAGAACTATAGATCTAGTAGGCCAAAGCAAACCAATAATTCGAAGAGACTTGCAAGTATATTATAATCATACATAAAAAAATCAGAAAAGAACCAAATATTTCTCATAGATAATCTTGATCATAAACCCACAATTCATCGGATCTCAACAAACACACCGCAAAAAGAGATTACATCGAATAGATCTCCTCGAAGACCGAGGAGAACTTGGTATTGAGATCCAAAGAGAGAGATGAATCCATCTAGGTACTAACTATGGACCCGAAGGTCTGTGGTAAACTACTCACAACTCATGGTGCGGCGATGTGTTGATGTAGAAGCACTCCGTGGTAGGTCCCCCCTCCGGCAGAGCTCCGGAACAGGCCCCAAGATGGGATCTCACGGGAACAGAAGGTTGCGGCGGTGGAATTAGGGTTTTCTCTCCTCTTCTGATGTTTTCGGGGTACATGGATATATATAGGAGGAAGGAGGGCATCGGGGGACCAACATGGGGCCCACGAGGCAGGGGGCGTGCCCCCCACCCTCGTGGACGCCACGTGTGCCCTATTCCATGGTTCTCAAGTCTCGCGTGAAGATATCGCTCCAAAAATATCTCTCCCGAAGATTTCATTCCGTTCGGACTCCGTTTGATATTCCTTTTCTGTAAAACCCTGAAATAGGCAAAAAAATAGCAATCTGGACTAGGCCTTTGGGTTAATAGGTTAGTCCAAAAAATAATATAAAAGTGTACACCAAAGCCCATTAAACATCCAAAATATCATAAATAATAGCATGGAACAATCAAAAATTATAGATACGTTGGAGACGTATCTCTAGGCTCTACAGTGGCAATGCTTGGTGTTGTCACCCTCCTAGGGGTGTTGTCATATATATCAGGTGTCTACGGGCAGGTCTTGACGAGTTGTTAGGCTAGTTCTATGCTTTATGTTGCATTTTTAGATCTTATTTGTATGAGGGCCTCCTCATCACATTGTATCATTCATCCGTGTACTTTGATGTGTTGCTTCATCCATAAAGCAAATTTTTCGTGTTGCTTTATCATGCTGCAATGTTGGATTTTTGGTAGGCTCCATGTGACTTTCCGGCAGGCTCCATGGTGGCTCTACATTTTGGTTGTGTGTGGCAAGTAGGGATGGCAATGGGGACCCATACCCGCCAAACCCATGGGGATTTCATCTATTAGGGGGTGGGGATGGGCGAAAAACATCCCCATGGGGATATTTACCAGACTAATTTATTCCCCATAGGGTACAATGGGGATGGGGACGATATCCTATTCCCCAGACCCAATACCTATCGGGGACCCAGTTAGTAACTACTACCTCCTTTCCGGTTTATAAGGCTTGCGCGTATCCCTAGGTCTATAATTTGACCAACATAAAATGAGTTGCATAGTCTAAAAATTACACCATTAGAAAGTAGAAGATCTGAAGTTTCTAATGATATATTTTTTGTGATAGATAACTTGTATTACGTTGGCTTATTTTTTAACCTAGATATACGTGCTAGCCTTATAAACCGGAAAGGGGGTAGTATGACACTGCGGTCAACCTTAAAATATTCACAAACAAACTTGCGAAAAAAAAAAGCTCTGAAAAAAATCTTAAACCTATCTCACGTCCTCATCTTAGCTACCACCATGACCAAGAAGTTAGTACGACCAAGATATGCATTAGCAGGACAAGGACAACACCATTTATGTATGTTGATTATAGGGTGTCATATTATGTATATGAGTATTTGTTTATGGGGATGGGGACCCTAATGGGGCACCGTTCCCCAGTAGGGCATGGGTATGGGGAAATTTCATCCTCGGTCATGTAAACGGGGATGGGGATGGGATGATAGGGAATAGATGGGGATGGGGATGTTGTAGGTATCCTCATAGGGGATTGTCCCCATTTCCATCCCTAGTGGCAAGGAGTGTAGTGGCGGGAGGATCTTCTGTGGACACTTCTTTCGAAAGTGGCGGTGCCTAGATCTGGTGTGACCGGGTTGTCTTTCGTCATGGCGGTTGTCAGGGTGCCTCCTGGTGGTGCAAGCGAGTTTTCTATTAAACACAAGGGAATTGGGGCCTCAACAAGGTGTTAGGTGAGTTACCTGGAAGATGTGGATGTGTTTCTTTATCCATAAAGTGGGGTACCTCCTGGTCAAGAAACTCAACTGAGAAAAACATCATTGTCATGATAAACGAGGGAATTGGGGACACCGAGTGTTCGACACTCCCTGCATAAAATCGCAAGTAACTTTGTCGTGTGTTCTTTTTTGGGACATGGAAGAGCTTTGCGTGTTGATTCATTAAGATTGATAAGAGAAGGAACGGGAAGTTTGAATGCAGAGAGCATATGGAGTCGCTCTCCTAATCCACATGTACTATTAGGGCATCTCCAAAGCGGAGCCTCAAACAGCCTGCAACTGTCCCGACTGCGAGGTCCGAATGACCTTAGCCATCCGACGTGGACCTGTATCGGTCAGCTCATCAGTCCAGATGCTCTTTTTCCTGCAAACTTGAAATAAACTTGGGGGAGAGGGGCTTTACGGGGGCCCATACAGCAGCCATGTAGGACTCTAACATCCCCGGCCACCAAAAACCCCTCCGGAACCCCGCGCGTCCATCCTCCCATCTTTCTTTGCATCCATTTTCTCTCTTTCCTTCTTCACTGCTCTGCCATCCAGGCATCCCTGACACACCCTTGCCGGAACAAGACGAATCCGTGACCTCCAAATCTACACGAGGGCTCCACACCGCTTGTCCTTCTCTATCGTTCCACGCCTCTCCTACGTCCGCCGCACAGCGGCACAGGTACCATTCTCCCCTACTTCTGCGGCACAATGACACTTCAAGGGACTGATCAAGGGTCATCAAGTGCTCAACCGCAACATGGCGCATGACCATTTTACATTGATGGACGACTGTTATGTCCCGGATCCACTATTCACTCACAATTTTTGCCCCCACTTTCGGATGCAAAAAAATGCCTTCGATCATCTCTACCATGGCTCCTAGTCCTTTGATGACTACTTCCTCTTGAAGAAGGGTGTCGTGGGAAGGATTGGATTCTCAGGTTACCAGAAGTGCAAGGCTGCACTGCGGATGCTTGCATATGGCACGGTCATTGATTCGTGGGACGAATACCTACCTACAGATGTTTGAGAGCACTGATACGTTTCCAACGTATCTATATTTTTTATATTGTTTCATGCTATTATATTATCAATCTTGTATGCTTTACATGCAATTTTATATCATTTTTGGAAACTAACCTATTAACCTAGTGCCAGTGTTAGTTTTATTGTTTCACAGAAAACCCATACCAAACGAAGTCCAAACGGGATGAAACTTTCGGTGATTTTTTCTGAACTAGGAGGGACCCAGGAAGCTTCAAGGCTAGACTAGGCGATGCTCCAGAGAGCCACAAGCTCAGGTGGAGCGCCCCTAGGATGATGCTCAAGAGAGCCACAAGCGCAGGTGGTGCGCCCCCGATGGGCGCTCCAGCCAGGCTTGTGGGCCCCTCGCAACTCTGTTTGACCCAATTCCAAGCCTATAAATTCCCTAAAATCGAGAAACCACCAGAGCGAGACCCGAAACAACTATTTCACCGCTGCAAGTCTCTGTTCTTCCACGAACACATCTGGAGGCCTTTTCTGGTACTCTGCCTGAGGGGGGATCGATCACTGAAGGCCTCTACATCAACGTTGTTGCCTCTCTGATGATGTGTGAGTAGTTACTCACAGGACCTACAGGTCCATAGCAGTAGCTAGATGAATGTATCTCTCTATGATCTTCAATACAATGTTCCCTTCGAAGCTCTATATGATGTAATCCTTCTGTGTGATCCGTTTGTTGGGATCTGATGAATTGTGGGTTTATGATCAGATTATTCATTGAAAGTAATTGAGTTACTTATGAACTTTCTTATGGATTATTCTTGTAGCTATGTAATGCCTTCTGATCTTTGAGTTTTCTTTGGCCAAGTTGATGATTAGATCTTCAGTGGAAGTGGTGCATAGTAGTAGGTTCAATCTTGCGGTGTCCTCTCCTCGTGACAGAAGGAGTAGCGAGGCACATATTTGTATTGTTGCAACTAAGAGTAAAATGACGGGGTTTGATCATATTGATTGGTATTATTTTCAAGAACATGGAACAAGTTCGTCATTAATGATGGATTTATGTTTTGTGCTACCAAGTTATGCATTCCGGCTAGCTCCGTTTGTCTTTTGTTATTGCAGGAGTCGCATGGAGGAGGATTAATGGGACACTTTGGCATGAAGAAGACGGAGATTGTACTTGCAACACATTCCTTTTGGCCAAAGATGAGGCGTGGTATTAACTATTTTGTTGTTTGCTGCACTACACATGTCCAAAAGCTAAGTCACAACTCAATCCTACTGGTTTATTTATGTCTTTGTCTGTACCTAGTATTCAGTTCGTGGACATATCCATGGAATTTGTTTTATGTTAACGTCAAACAAAGAAGGAGAGGAATAGCATATTTGTTGTCATGGATAGATTCTAAAATATGGCACACTTTCTACCACGTCATAAAAGCAATGATGATGTTAATGTTGTTGATTTGTTCTTCCATGAAATTATTTGCTTGAATGGTCTGCCAAATACTATTGTTCAGATCGTGATACTAAATTTCTTAGCCACTTTTGGAGATGCTTATGAGCTAAGTTGGGGACGAATTGATTTTTAGTACTACATGTCATCCCCAAACTAATGGACAAACTGAAGTAGTCTATAAAACATTGTCTACTATGCTTAGGGTTGTTTCGAAGAAAAACATAAAAATATGGGAATAATGCTTGCCTCATATTGAATTTTCTTCTAATCGTTCACTTCATTATACTACTAAGATGTGCCATTTTGAAATTATTTATGGTTTCCTACCTTGTGCACCTATTGATTTGGTGCCTCTTGTGCACCTATTAATTTTGATGCTAGATAACATGCTGAATTAATCTTAAAAATGCATGAGTTAACCAAGGAAAACATTGAACGCATGAATGCTAAATACAAACTTTTTGGTGATAAGGGTAAACGACATATTGTGTTTGAACCAGGAGATCTCGTTTGGTTACATTTACGGAAATATAGGTTTCCTGATTTCCGCAAATCTAAGCGCATGCCACATGGTGATGGTCCTTTTGTGGTGTTAGATAAAATAAATGACAATGCATACAAACTTGAGTTTCTTATAGATTTTGGGGTTACTTCCACTTTTAAGATAGCAGATTTCAAGCCTTAATTATGTGGGCCGGGAATACGAGCTTCCATCGAGGATGATTTCAACTCAGGAAGGGGAGGATGACGAGGACATCACTACCACAGTTACACCCACAACTCCTGCTGCTACACATACTGGGCCAACTACTAGATCTCATGCGGGCAGTTGAATTACCTGGTACTTTTGTTCCTTGATAATTGAAATGTCTCTGTCGTTTTTATAACTTTTATTGTTCCATGCTAATATTCTACAACTTTTACATACTTTTGGCAACTTTTTATACTATTTTTGGGACTAACATATTGATCCAGTGCCCAGTGCCAGTTCTTGTTTGTTGCATGTTTTTTTGCGGGGTTTGTTGCATGTTTGTTGTTTCACAGAAAATCCATATGAAACGGAGTCCAAATGGGATAAAAACTTACATAGATGTTTTGGAATATATGTGATTTTTGGGAAAAATAATCAACGCGAGACGATGCCTGAGGGGCCCACAAGGACGGAGGGCGCGCCTAGGGGGTGGGTCGTGCCCTTGACCCTTGTGGCCACTCCGTAAGGAGGTTGGTGCCCTTCTTTCCCCGCAAGAAATCCAATATCCAGTTAAAAATCGTGTTAAAATTTCAGCCCAATCAGAGTTACGGATCTCCGGGAATTTAAGAAACGGTGAAAGGCCAGAATCTGGGAGCGCAGAAACAGAAGGAAACAGAAAGAGAGATCCAATCTCGAAGGGGCTCCCACCCCTCCGCCGCCATGGAGGCTATGGACTAGAGGGGAAACCCTTCTCCCACCTAGGGGGGAGCTCAAGGAAGAAGAAGAAGGAGGGGGCTCTCTCCCCCTCTCTCCCGGTGGCGGTGGAACGCCGCCGGGGCCATCATCGTGACGGCGATCTACACCAACAACTTCGCCGCCGTCATCACCAACTCTCTCCCCCTCAATGTAGCGGTTCAACACCTCTTCTCTCCGCTGTAATCTCAAGTTAAACATGGTGCTCAACGCTATATATTATTTCCCAATGATGTATGGCTATCCTATGATGTTTGAGTAGATCCGTTTTGTCCTATGGGTTGGTTGATGATCGTGATTGGTTTGAGTTGCATGTTTTATTATTGGTGTTGTCCTATGGTGCTCTCCATGTTGCGCAAGCATGAGGGATCCCCGTTGTAGGGTTTGCAATATGTTCATGATTTGCTTATGGTGGGTTGCTAGAGTGACAGAAGCTTAAACCCGAGTAAGTAGGTTGTTTGCGTATGGGAGTAAAGAGGACTTGATACCTTATAATGCTATGATTGGGTTTTACCTTAATGATCTTTAGTAGTTACGGATGTTTGCTAGAGTTCCAATCATAAGTGCATATGATCCAAGAAGATAAAGTATGTTAGCTTATGCCTCTCCCTCATATAAAATTGCAATAATGATTACCGGTCTAGTTATCCATTGCCTAGGACAAATAACTTTCTTGTGTGACAAAACCTCTCTACTAAAACTAACTTAGTTGTGTCTTTATCTAAACAGCCCCTAGTTTATATTTACGTGCTCTTTATTATCTTGCAAACCTATCCCGTTACACCTACAAAGTACTTCTAGTTTCATACTTGGTCTAGGTAAAGCGAACCTTAAGCGTGCGTAGAGTTGTATCGGTGGTCGGTAGAACTTGAGGGAATATTTGTTCTACCTTTAGCTCCTTGTTGGGTTCGACACTCTTACTTATCGAAAGATGCTACAACTAATCCCCTACACTTGGTGGTTATCAATAATGTTTCTAATGTTCATGAGAAATATGGTGTTGTCTAAATTTGATACATTTGTTTTGCTTATGAATGGAGGGCCTGGCATGGACAACAAGGATGAAAATGGAGTATGATCAAGTGTGGAGATGAAGGCGCGTGCAAGGGGAACAAGAACCGAGCTTCCATTAGAGATTTCAGGAGTTTGAAGCCACCATGATGACATCCAAGGACATGGACGAAATATACAGGATGGACTTTCATAAATTATGTCAATAGCTTATTATAGGTGTTGCGCACCTTATTTTGGGCCAGGCCCATGAAATTTTGAAATACCTTTTCATAGGTTGTTTTTACAGTCCTTATTGTAGGGGAAACAACACAAGTGGTGTTTTAATCCCACCTTGTCAATGGTGGATGAAATCCCCCCTCCCCAATAAATATAGCCCTTAAGGCATCATTTAGACTAGGGTTTTGTTTAGATTAAAGTTTGCCATAGTTGCAACTAGCCACCTTCGTTTGTGTTCATCGAACAAACCAGGACGTCAAAGAACCCCCACTTTGATCAGTGAAGATTTCCTCTTAAATTCTCAATATTCAAATTGCAATCTCAGATTCTTGCACTTTCTTCATTTGCGTGCAGGAAGTAGACCCTCATGATCAGTTTGATCATGCTCCGGGGTGGTCAATAACCACTCGGACTTGGTTTAGCGGCTACTAAGGCGCGACGTCTTTGCACGTTCATGGTCGAGTTGTGAAAGTCGACTTCCACCTGAAACGATAGCTACCTCTCATGGAAACATTGGGGTGCCTTCTTCCCTATTTCGTGTACTCGTTGTTTGGACCTTAGTACCTAGGACAACCAACTATCATGGCCACCGAGATGATCTTGGCAATGTCTGAACCAAGAGGGTGGCCAGCTTTGTTCTTGACTGCATGCATTGGAGATGGAAGAACTTCCCAAAAGCTCTACAAGGGTAACAGCGGGGTCATGTTAAGAAGCTAACCATCATTCTTCAAACAGTTGCATCATGGGATCTTTGGATTTGGCATGTCCGGGTCTCACAATGACAATAATATGTTGCGGTGATCACCATATTTTATGAGGTTGGCTGAAGGGGAAGCTCCTCCTTGCCACTATACTATCAATGGGCATGAATACAACATGGGCTACTATCTGGTTGACGTTATCTATCCTCCGTTGGCTACCTTTGTCAATACCATCACTGACTCGATTGGCCAGAAAAAGTCCCACTTCGCCCCAAAACAAGGAGCGGCTAGAAAGGATGTTGAGAGGGCATTCGAAGTTCTGCGGGCACGTTTTGTAGTTGTTAGTGGACCTGCTAAACAACGGGATCCGAAGACCTTGTGGGAGGTGATGACATGTTGTGTGATCATGCACAACAGGTCGTGGAGGATGAGGGTGAGGATCTTGTTATAGGTCTTGTCGTAGGTCTTGAATTTGAGAACATGGATGATCCTATCAAACTTCCAGACCAGAATCTGGCCACATTTGATTAGTTTGTTCAGATGCATCAAAAATTTGGTATTGAGAAGCTCATGAGCTACTAAAGGAAGATCCAATTGAGCATATGTACGCGGTTAAAAGGGGAACATTGTTGGAGTATAATATTTAAATTTGAACTACTGCTCGAGTTTTTGAGCATTTGTTAGCTAAACTAGAACTACATATACGGGTATTTTAAATGTGCGGATGTAAGCGGACTTTACAAAATAAATAGGGGTAAATATATGCGGCTAACTTTGGATGGTTGGCTCCTGTTCCTCGACTGGTTCCTCTGATCAATGGATGGATGCGATGTCTAGTTAACGGGTCAGCGTTGGAGGTACCCTTACATGTCTTACATCTCATTCGTACCCACGGTCCTAGTCCTACACCACCTTGTCCTCCATGCAAGTATCCATAGTGATGTTGTCCGCCACCTTGGCCTCTGTCTCTTGCGCTTCTAAAAAATGTGGTGGTTTCTCTCCTTCGAGACGGAGAACATCACAAGGTTTATTAGGACAACTCCAACGTGCCAACGCAAACTGTCCGCGCATCCATTTGGATCGTAACAGATAGAAACCGCTGCCCAAAGCATCAGTTCAAACGCACGGGCGTCTATTTTTTATCCATGTGTGACCCATTTTAGGCTCAAATTAGGCCGGGTTTGCGTCGACACGGAAATTGCGAGGACGCACGGGACGTCCTCCCTTGTCCTCCCCATGGCACGCCAATTGGTTGCGCAATGACCATTCCCCTCCCCCTCTCCCGTCGACAGCTAACACACCCTGCCACGCCTCTCTCGTCGTCGCCGACCAGTTCTGGCTGGTCGTACGCTGCCCAGGCAGCCGCCCGGACCCACAAACATCCCTCGAGCAAGACGCCGCAGCAGACGACTGCTCTTGCCGGCTTTGGTGGACTATCTTCGCCTCCGTCATAGCATCCCCATGTCCATGTCATCCCCCTTGCCTACCCCCCACCATCAACGCTCCAAGCTCAGCTACCTCACTCGTTAGCCGCCACCACGGTCGCCTCCACACGCGACATGCCTACTGCCTGGCATGGGAGAGCTGCGGGGCTCTTCGCCGGCCGGCTTCTTCCACCACACCCACAAGATGTTTGACATCAAGGTACAAATGGATAGTGGCGATGAGTACATTTTTAACAACTTCATTTGCGATTTGGACGATTCATCGTCCGACAATGAAATTATGGTTGCTACTTTGGCTGTCCATGACCACACTACCAGGCAGCGGCCGATGTTTAGGGGCTCGACCCCAGGGCATGCTCCGACGTTGAATCGCAACAGAGAGAGCGACTATTTCCTACTCTGGGGGGGGGACTACTTCCAGTCCGCTTCCCCACTCTTCAAACACATCCTATTCCGGTGCCGCTTCGGGATGGTTAGACATGTGTTAAATCGTATCCGGGAGGGGGTGGTGGTGTACGACGATTATTTCATATGCAAGGAGGATGCCCCAGGAAAGGTTGCCTTCTCCTCTTATCAGAAATGCACTTCAGCTATTCGGATGCTTGCATGCGGAATACATGGTGATCTTATTGATGAGTATGTCTGCATGAGTGAGTCCACATGCCTAGAATCCATGTGTAGTGTAATGCCCAGGATGGAGTTATACCTCCTACGTGTCGAGGCACGACTTAAAGGCATAAATCCATCCTAGAATGATCTCAAGTCTGGTAATCTTTGCACAACTCATGTAAAAGAGGGGATAGTAAACAGAAAATAGTTGGCTTACACTCGCCACGTCACAGAATTACAATTCAAGTCTCAAACATCATACATTAAGAACATCACAACCCTCTAAGGGCAAAATCCAAATGTCAAAGTACCAAACTTAGATAAATAAACCACAGACGGATCGAATCCTAGTAAGAGTCTCCACTACTAATCATCCGGGTAACGCACATAGTACCGACTACGCTCCTCGTCGTACTCCCAATCCAGCTCGGTGCCATCACCTGGATAGCTCATAGCTGGACCTGCATCTGGTGTGTGAAGTAACTGTGAGCCACAGAGGACTCAGCAATCCCGTCTCCGGGTAACAAGACTATCAAAGCCTTTGGGAAAAGGGGTAAGGCTGAAGAAAAGAATAGGTGTTTGCAGCAGCAACTAGCAACTAGCTTACGTAAATGAGAGCGAGAAGAGAAAACCTCAGCGAGAAGTGATCACGAAGTGATCCTAGCTACAAGCTCAACAAACATAACTCCTCCGTGTTCAACTCCCGAATCCCTATTCGGAAATTGACAGTCACGGAGCACACGCTGGTAGTGTATTAGAAACATTGTGTCAAGTTATCTACAACCGGAATTAACAAGCTCCCATCTGCCACATAACCGCGGGCACGGCTTTCGAAAGTTCAAACCCTGCAGGGGTGTTCCAACTTGACCCATTACAAGCCCACGTTCCGCGGAGTCGCAACTCCAAAGTGGGAAGACCCGAGTATCCTCGGAATCCCGTGCTCAAGATATACCGAGCTAAGGTAAGGCTAATCCAGCAAATCCTCCCGGCGTGTTGACACCCTGATAGTAGCCACGCGTATCTAAGTCTCAAGACACGACCGGATGAGTCATCCTACAGGTGTATGCCAGATACCTCAGGTTGCCCCGAGGCGGCCCCGCAGTCTGCTCGTTTCGGACCAACACTCATGTGGAGCACTGGCCCGGGGTTGTTGATTAAGAAAGAGGGTTAATTACTCCCTATGCAAGTTTAGTTTGTTATTAGGCAAATAGTACCAATGTCGGGACTTGCTGGAAAAGACTTAGCACTTAGCGGTTTATCGAGGGGGTCCCATACACCCCAACCGTGTTAGGAACGCATAATCAAGGAACATAACACCGGCTTATACGGATCCTAACGGCATGAGTGGAACAAATCACCAAGCAAAAGGCTTAGCCTTCCACCCTTGCCAATATATAGATGATTTCATTTTAAGCATTTATATAGTGTGATATAACCCAACCAAACTTCAACATGAAGCAAGCATCTTCGATCTTCACCTGCAACTAGCAATGCTATAAGAAGGGCTGAGCGAAGCGTACTTAGCCAAGCAACGGTTTGCATAGGTAGGTTGGTTAAACATGGCAATTGGTTACAAGTAGGAGGCTGACAAGAAGATCATGGGCATCGAGGCAAAACTATAGATCGAGACTACTAGCAAAAGGCAAAGATAGTAATGTTATCGGGGTTCGGTCATCTTGCCTGAAGAGAAGTCGTTCGGATCGTAAGAAGGGTCCTCGTGCTCAACCTCGTTGGAAACCTCGTGCTCAACTTCGTACCCGGTCTCAGCTTCCGGCTCTAAACACAAATCAACAAGATGCAATGCGCACTCGAAAAAGATGAATGCATGATGGATGCACTAAGGATGCACACGGGGCACGTAAAACATCACTCAAGCAAAACACCTCAAAACAAGAAAACAACCTGATATTATTAATCTACACAGAAAATCAACCAAGCTTGATATAAGATTCGCTGAAATCGGAGTTACGGGCTAAAAGTTATGCCCGAAACAAGAAATGAGCGAAAGCTGAAAATTACAGCAACATAGCAACTTCGGAGCTCAAAATAATTGAGCTACATCATTCAAAAAGCATGGCAAAGGACTTGAACACAAACTAGACATATAGTACAGCAACTATGTCCAAGGTGCACCCCCAACGGAGTCACGGATCAATAGCAATGATCTTGGACATATTGAACTTGACAATAAAATTCTGGCAGCAGAATTTTATTGAAACTTTGGAGCAAAAGATAAACATGCTACAACCACTTAAATGGACATGTGAGGACATGAATGGAAAGACAACAATATATACTACAAGGAACACTCAAAATCCACTCCAAAACTATCATGCTTTGTCCTAGAACATCACACGAACATGGCATCGGAACGTTACAGATTTCAGACTTAGTGAAAAAACCACTAAGTCCTAAAACAGCAATATCATCATGGCATATAAAAGAGCATGTTTAAGTCACCTCGAAACTAAACATGGCAAAAGGTAAGCACCTCATCAAAGTACACATGAAGGTGATCCCGAAACACACAAGCATGCTTCATGTAGGTAAACACAACGATTGCAACGAGCTCAACAAGATGGCATTTCATAACAAGCGAAAACACATCACAGCCACATGGCACTTTGCAACGATGATAACAAGGCAATAATAAATCTACCATGCAACCTATCACAAGCAACACGTAGTTCGTGGCAAGACGAACACGTGGACATGTCATTTGCATCATTCGGACAAACGAGCTAAAAGATATCACATGGCAAAGGTGGCACAAAAATAACACATAGCAGCAGTTTATATCATGATGCACTCTTGCAACAGCAAAACGAGCACCTAGATGATCTCTAACATGCATGACAACAGCAGATAAAACGTAGAGCAAGTCTCCACGAACGTCTGGACATGCTACACGTGCGAATCGGAGCAACAGACAAAAAGTTAGGGCAGTTCAAACATTGCATTTCAGATCAACAGAACAGGGACTTAGTGATGGGGAAACAACCTCACTCAGATCTGATCTGAGAAGAAAAAAAAGGAGACGGGCCGGCGGATCTGGATCCGGCCCAGGCGCGGCTCTGAGCGGTGACGAAGTGGGCCTGGCGGCGGCTGGCCTGCGTGGCCCGCGCGGATCTGCAGCGGCGGCGCGCGGTGCGGGCCCGGCTGGGGTGGAGGAGCGGCGGCCCGCAGCCTAGCGCCTGGGAGGCGGCGGACTGGCGACGCGGCCCGCGAAGAGCGCTGCGGTGCGGCGCCCGGAGCGGAGGGGCGGAGCCCAGGCGAGTGGAGGCGGCCCGTGGCTGCGAGGCCCAGCGCCTGGCGCGGCTCGGTGAGGCGGCGCGCGCGCGGACGCAGCGAGGCGGAGGCGGAAGGGGTGGGCCGGCCCGGTAGCGCGATGCGGCGAAGAAGCAGCAGCGATGTGGTCCCCTGGGCCGGGGAAGTGGCGTACGGGCTCCCTGGCGATCGACGAAGGGGTCCGGTCGGAAGGAAAAGGCGAGGCTGGCGCGGTCCGGTCGATCGGCCGTTGACCCCGGCGCTCGGGTCGCTCGAGGGAGATCTTCCAGGCAGGTTTTTTCCTTCTGGAGGAAATCTGCCAAGTGGAAGAGGGGGTTGGTAGATCTGAAAATGGAGGGGGAGTGGTGGAGAAGAAGCTAGAGATGCCAAAATAGACCTAGGGGGTCTATAAATAGCAGGATTTTTAGGGTTAGGGATGTTTAGGGGCGCTAGGAGCCCTCCGATCGCGATCCGACGGATCCGATCGCGGGGATAGTTTTAAAGGGCCTAGGAGAAGATAACAGACTGCAGTAGGGGTGTTTCCGGGACACAAAGTGAAGGCACTTTGGACCCACACGTACAATGGATGGGAAAGCCAACGGAGTCCAAACGAGACGAGATTTGAGAGGCGGGTTGCACACAACAAAACAACAACACACAAAACAACCTCGCGGCACACCGGTAACGTTAAACGCCCAAACACCAAAGTAGGCCTACGAGACGTCACGGACACGTGAGGGAGCTCCGGAACGCGAAACGGACAACGGGAAGAAACACGCGGAACCGGATGCAACCGACAACACAAATGCAATGCAATGCACATGTCTACATGATATGAATGAATGCCACACACTCACACAACAAAACGACGAAAACCCGAAAGACAAGAACCCGGAATGGAAATAGATGAAGCCGGAGATATATTATATACCCAAAAGGGAAAGTATTACATCCGGGGCATTACAAACTCTCCTCTACTACAAAAAGATCTCGTCCCGAGATCTAGGACTGGAAAAAGGAAGGGTACTCGGAACGAAGATGATCTTCTCGTTCCCAGGTAGCTTCTCGGTCGGTGTGATGTGACCACTTGACTTTCAAAAATTTGATGGACTTGTTGCGGGTCTTGCGTTCGGTTTCTTCGAGAATTGCAACTGGATGCTCTCGGTAGGACAGGTCTTGTTGAAGATCAATCTCTTCAAATGGAATCATGCGCTCAGGTGCCTTGAAGCATTTGCGAAGTTGAGACACATGGAAGACATCATGAACATTTGCGAAGTTAGTAGGGAGCTCAAGCTGATAGGCTAGATCGCCTCTTTTGCCAAGAATCTTGAAAGGCCCGACGTATCTAGGAGCAAGTTTTCCTTTGATACCGAATCTTTGGGTTCCTTTCATCGGAGAAACTCGGAGATAGACATGATCACCGATGTCGAAAGCCAAATCACGATGCTTTCCGTCATAGTAGCTCTTCTGACGCGACTGAGCGGCCTTGAGATTCTCACGTATGACTTTGCACATTTCTTCGGCTTCTGAGATCAAGTCATTGCCAAGAAGTTGGCGTTCGCCTGTTTCAGACCAGTTGAGAGGGGTACGGCACTTTCTGCCATAGAGAATTTCAAACGGTGCTTTCCCTGCATTTGCTTGAAAGCTGTTGTTGTAAGAGAAATCGGCAAATGGAAGGCAGTCTTCCCATTTCATGTCGAAGGAGATGACACAGGCTCTGAGCATGTCTTCTAGAATCTGATTCACACGCTCGACTTGACCACTAGTCTGAGGGTGGAAGGCAGTGCTGAACCTGATCTTAGTGCCCATGGCGGACTGAAAGGAATCCCGGAACCTTGATGTGAACAAGCTTCCACGGTCTGAGGATATAACTTGAGGAATGCCATGTAGGGACACAATTCTGGAAGTGTACAGCTCTGCAAGTTGAGCCGCATTGATTGATTCTTTGACTGGAAGAAAGTGAGCGACTTTGGTAAGCTTGTGAATCACCACAAAGATAGCATCATTTCCTCGCTTGGATTTAGGAAAACCATTGACGAAGTCCATTTCAATGTGGTCGAACTTCCACTCGGGGATAGGAAGAGGTTGGAGAAGACCGGCTGGACGTTGATGTTCTGCTTTCACCCTTCTGCACACATCACATTCATTCACGAATTGGGCAATTTCCCTTTTCATGCGTGTCCACCAGTAAGATTGCTTGAGATCTTGATACATCTTGGAACTGCCAGGATGAATGGAAAGGAGAGAATCATGAGCTTCTTCCATTATGAGCTTCCTGAGATCACCTTTGGGAACAACGAGTCTGTCCTCTAAGAACAAGGTATCTCTCTCATCAACACGGAAGCACTTGTATTTTGGAGTGCCCTTTGCAATCCCATGTTTCACTTTCTTCACCATGGTATCACTGAGCTGGGCCTCACGGACTTGATCTTCCAAGGTAGGAGCAATTTGGAGATTTGCAAGAAAACCCTGCGGAACAACTTGAAGGTTGAGCTTCCTGAATGCTTCACAAAGCTCAGGCTGGTACGGCTTGATAAGAAGGCTGTTGCAATATGCCTTTCTGCTCAAAGCATCTGCAATCACATTCGCCTTGCCAGGAGTGTATTCGATGCTGGGATTGTACTCTTGGATCATTTCAACCCAACGAGTCTGGCGGAGGTTCAGATGCGGCTGTGTGAAGATGTACTTCAAGCTCTTGTGATCAGTGAAGATGTCGACCTTTCTGCCCAACAACAGATGTCTCCACGTAATCAGAGCATGTACCACAGCTGCTAGCTCGAGATCATGTGTGGGATAGTTCTTCTCACTTGGCTTTAGCTGACGAGAAGTGTATGCCACAATTCTCTTATCCTGCATAAGCACACCACCAAGACCTTGAAGAGAAGCATCACAGAATACTTCATAGGGCTTGGTTTCATCCGGAGGAGTCAGAACTGGAGCAGAGACAAGCTTATCTTTGAGAGTTATGAAAGCCACCTCACATTCTGGAGACCAAAAGTATTTGACATTCTTCTGAAGCAGGTTGGAAAGAGGCTTGGCAATCTTGGAGAAGTTTTCAACAAACCTTCTGCAATAGCTGGCAAGACCCAGAAAACTGCGGAGCTGCTTGACGTTCTGAGGAGCTTCCCAGTTGACAATAGCTTCAACTTTCTCGGGATTAACCGCAATACCGTCAGCTGAGATGATGTGGCCCTGGTACAAAACCTTATCGAGCCAGAACTCGCACTTTGAGAACTTGGCATAGAATTTATGCTCTCGGAGTCGATCAAGAACCAGGCGTAAGTGCTTTTCGTGATCTTCTTCATTCTTGGAAAACACCAGAATATCATCCAGATACATAAGCACGAACTCGCCAGTATAGGGGTTGAAGATGTAATGCATCATCCTTGAAAAGGTAGGAGGAGCATTGGCGAGACCGAAGTGAAGGAAATATGCCCTAGAGGCAATAATAAAGATGTTATTTGTATTTCCTTATATCATGATAAATGTCTTTTATTCATGCTAGAATTGTATTAACCGGAAACTTAGTACATGTGTGGATACATAGACAAAACAGTATGTCCCTAGTATGCCTCTACTAGACTAGCTCATTGATCAAAGATGGTTATGTTTCCTAGCCATAGACATGTGTTGTCATTTGATCAACGGGATCACATCATTAGGAGAATGATGTGATGGACAAGACCCATCCGTTAGCATAGCACTATGATCGTTTAGTTTAACTGCTATTGCTTTCTTCATGACTTATACATGTTCCTATGACTATGAGATTATGCAACTCCCGAATACCGTAGGAACACCTTGTGTGCTATCAAACGTCACAACGTAACTGGGTGATCATAAAGATGCTCTACAGGTGTCTCCGAAAGTATTCGTGGTGTTGGCATAGATCAAGATTGGGATTTGTCACTCCGAGTGTCGGAGAGGTATCTCTGGGCCCTCTCGGTAACACACATCATAATAAGCCTTGCAAGCAAAAGACTAATGAGTTAGTCACGAGATGATGTGTTACGGAACGAGTAAAGAGACTTGCCAGCAACGAGAATGAACTAGGTATAAAGATACCGACGATCGAATCTCGGGCAAGTAACATACCGTTTGACAAAAGGAACAACGTATGTTGTTATGCGGTTCTGACCGATAAAAGATCTTCGTAGAATATGTAGGAGCCAATATGAACATCCAGGTTCCGCTATTGGTTATTGACCAGAGATGAGTCTCGGTCATGTCTACATAGTTCTCGAACCCGTAGGGTCCGCACGCTTAACGTTTGATGACGATCGGTATTATGAGTTTTTGAGTATTGATGTACCGAAGGTAGTTCGGAGTCCCGGATGAGATCACGGACATGACGAGGAGTCTCGGAATGTCCGAGACATAAAGTTTGATATATTGGACGGCTATATTCGGACACCGGAAGTATACCGGAAAAGTTTCGGATTTATCGGGAATGCCGGAGGGGGTTACCGGAACCCCCTACGAGAGGGAATGGTCCATAGTGGGCCTAAAGGGTGAGAGAGGGGCAGCCCAATAGGGCTGGCCGGCGCCCCCACCTAGCAATCCTAGTTGGACTAGGATTGGGGGGGCGCCACCTCTCCTAATCCTTTCCCCCTTCTTCCTTCCGGTGAATCCTACTAGGAATAGGATTGCAATCCTATTCCTAGTAGGAGTCCCCTCCCTAGCCGCACCATAGGAGGTGGCCGGCCCCTCCTCCCTTGCTCCTTTATATACGGGGGCAGGGGGGCACCCAAAGACACACAAGTTGATTTGTTTTAGCCGTGTGCGGTGCCCCCCTCCACAGAATCACACCTCGGTCGTACCGTCGCGGAGCTTAGGAGAAGCCCTGCGCCGGTGATCACATCATATCCGTCACCACGCCGTTGTGCTGACGAAACTCTCCCGTGAAGCTCAACTGGATCAAGAGCTCGTGGGACGTCATCAAGCTGAACGTGTGTTGAACGCGGAGGTGCCGTACGTTCGGTGCTTGATCGGTTGGATCGTGAAGAAGTTCGACAACATCAACCGCGTCACTTGACGCTTCCGCTCCCGGTCTACGAGGGTACGTAGACACACTCTCCCCTCTCGTTGCTATGCATCTGGTAGATAGATCTTGCGTGATCGTAGGAAAATTTTAAAATACTACGTTCCCCAACAGTGGTATCAGAGCCAGGTCTATACGTAGATGATATGCACGAGTAGAACACAATGAGTTGTGGGCGATACTAGTCATACTGCTTACCAGCATGTCATACTTTGCTTCGGCGGTATTGTGAGATGAAGCGGCCCGGACCGACATTACGCGTACGCTTACGCGAGACTGGTTTCACCGTTACGAGCACTCGTTGCTTAAAGGTGACTGGCGGGTGTCTGTCTCTCTCACTTTAGCTGAATCAAGTGTGGCTACGCCCGGTCCTTGTGAAGGTTAAAACAACACATACTTGACGAAACATCGTTGTGGTTTTGTATGCGTAGGTAAGAACGGTTCTTGCTTAAGCCCGTAGCAGCCACGTAAAACTTGCAACAAACAAAGTAGAGGACGTCTAACTTGTTTTTGCAGGGCATGTTGTGATGTGATATGGTCAAGACGTGATTAGTTATACGGTTTTGTATGAGATGATCATGTTTTGTAAAGTTATCGGCAACTGGCAGGAGCCATATGGTTGTCGCTTTGTTGTATGAAATGCAATCGCCATGTAATTGCTTTAGTTTATCACTAAGCGGTAGCGATAGTCGAAGAAGCAATAGTTGGCGAGACGATAACGATGCTACGATGGAGATCAAGGTGTCAAGCCGGTGACGAAGGTGATCATGACGGTGCTTTGGAGATGGAGATCAAAAGCACAAGATGATGATGGCCATATCATGTCACATATTTTGATTGCATGTGATGTTTATCTTATTATGCTTCTTATTTTGCTTAGAACGACGGTAGCATTATAAGATGATCCCTTACTAAATTTCAAGGTATAAGTGTTCTCCCTGAGTATGCACCGTTGCGAAAGTTCGTCGTGCCGAGACACCACGTGATGATCGGGTGTGATAAGCTCTACGTTCAAATACAACGGGTGTAAGCCAGTTTTGCACACGCAGAATACTCAGGTTAAACTTGACGAGCCTAGCATATACAGATATGGCCTCGGAACACTGGAGACCGAAAGGTCGAGCGTGAATCATATAGTAGATATGATCAACATAAGATGTTCACCATTGAAAACTACTCCATCTCACGTGATGATCGGACATGGTTTAGTTGATTTGGATCACGTGATCATTTAGATGACCAGAGGGATGTCTATCTAAGTGGGAGTTCTTAAGTAATATGATTAATTGAACTTTATTTTATCATGAACTTAGTCCTGGTAGTATTAGCATATCTATGTTATAGATCAATAGCTCGCGATGTTGCTCCCCGTTTATTTTTCATATATTCCTAGAGAAAACCAAGTTGAAAGATGTTAGTAGCAATGATGCGGAATTGTTCCGTGATCTGAGGATTATCCTCATTGCTGCACCGAGAAATATGTCCTTGATGCACCGCTAGGTGACAGACCTATTGCAGGAGCAGATGTAGACGTTATGAACGTTTTGACAAAAGCTCAGTATGATGACTACTTGATAGTTTAGTGCACCATGCTTTACGGCTTATAACCGGGACTTCAAAAACGTTTTGAACGCCACGGAGCATATAAGATGTTCCAAGAGTTGAAATTAGTATTTCATACTCATGCCCGTGTCGAGAGGTATAAGACCTCTGACAATACTTTGCCTACAAGATGGAGGAGAATAGCTCAACCAGTGAGCATGTGCTCAGATTGTCTGGGTACTACAATTACTTTAATCAAGTGGGAGTTAATCTTCCTGATAAGATAGTAATTGACAAAGTTCTCTAGTCACTATCACCAAGTTAGTAGAACTTCGTGATGAACTATAATATGCAAGGGATGACGAAAGGAATTCCCAGCTCTTCGCGATACTGAAGTAGGCGAAGGTAGAAATCATGAAAAAACATCAAGTGTTGATGGTTAACAAGACCACTTGTTTCAAGTAAAGGGCAAAGGGATAGAAGGGGAACTTCGAAGAATGACAAGCAAGTTGTCACTCCCGTGAAGAAACCCAAAGCTAAACTCAAGCCTGAAACAAGTACTTATACTGCAAAGGAAATGGTCACTAAAAGTGGAACTGCCCTAGATACTTGGCGGATAAGGAGGATGGCAAAGTGAACAAAGGTATATTTGATATAAAAATTATTAATGTGTATTTTACTAGTGTTCATAGCAACCCCTCGGTATTTGATATTGGTTCAGTTGCTAAAGAATAGTAACTCGAAGTGGGAGTTGCATAATGAACATAAACTAGTTAAAGGATGAAGTGACGATGTGTATTGGAAGCAGTTCCAAGATTGATATGATCATCATCGCACACTCCCTATACTTTCGGGATTAGTGTTGAACCTAAATAACTGTTATTTGGTGTTTGTGTTGAGCATGAATGTGATTTGATCATGTTTATTGCAATACGGTTATTCATGTAAGTTATGGAGAATAATTGTTGTTCTGTTTACATGAATAAAACCTTCTATGGTCATACACCCAATGAAAAATAGTTTGTTGGATCTCGATCGTGTGATACACATATTCAAAATATTGAAGCCAAAAGATGCAAGGTTAATAATGATAGTGCAACTTATTTGTGGCACTGCCGTTTAAGTCATATTGGTGTAAAACGCATGAAGAAACTCCATAATGATGGACTTTTGGAATCACTTGATTATGAATCACTTGGTGCTTGCGAACCATGCCTCATGGGCAAGATGACTAAAACTCCGTTCTCCGGAACTATGGAGCGAGCAACATATTTGTTGGAAATCATACATACTGATGTATGCGGACCAATGAGTGTTGAAGCTCGCGGCGGGTATTGTTATTTTCTGACCTTCACTGATGATTTGAGCAGATTTGGGTATATCTACTCAATGAAACACAAGTCTGAAACTTTTGAAAAGTTCAAAGAATTTCAGAGTGAAGTAGAGAATCATCGTAACAAGAAAATAAAGTTTTCTACGATCTGATCGTGGAGGAGAATATTTGAGTTACGAGTTTGGTCTTCATTTGAAACAATGTGGAATAGTTTCACAGCTCACGCCACCCGGAACACCACAGCATAATGGTGTGTCCGAACGTCGTAACCGTACTTTATTCGATATGGTGCGATCTATGATGTCTCTTACCGATTTACCACTATCATTTTGGGTCATGCATTAGAGACAGCTGCATTCACGTTAAATAGGGCACCATCTAAATCCGTTGATACGACACCTTATGAACTATGGTTTGGCAAGAAACCAAAGTTGTCGTTTCTTAAAATTTGGGGCTTCGATGCTTATGTGAAAACACTTCAACATGATAAGCTCGATCCCAAGTCGGAAAAATGTGTCTTCATAGGATACCCAAAAGAGACTGTTGGGTACACCTTCTATCACAGATCCGAAGGCAAAATATTCGTTGCTAAGAACGGATCCTTTCTAGAAAAAGAGTTTCTCTCGGAAGAAGTGAGTGGGAGGAAAGTAGAACTTGATGAGGTAATTGTACCTTCTCCCATATTGGAAAGTAGTACATCACAGGAAATTGTTCCAGTGATTCCTACACCAATTAGTGAGGAAGTTAATGATAATGATCATGAAACTTCGGATCAAGTTTCTGCTGAACGTCGTAGATCAACCAGAGTACGTTCCGCACCAGAGTGGTACGGCAACCCAGTTCTGGAAATCATGTTACTAGACCATGATGAACCTACGAACTATGAGGAAGCGATGATGAGCCCAGATTCCGCAAAATGGCTTGAAGCCATGAAATCTGAGATGGGATCCATGTATGAGAACAAAGTGTGGACTTTGGTTGACTTGCCCGATGATCGGCAGGCCATCGAAAATAAATGGATCTTCAAGAGGAAGACCGACGCAGACGGTAATATTACTGTTTACAAAGCTCGACTTGTTGCGAAAGGTTTTCGACAAGTTCAAGGAGTTGACTACGATGAGACTTTCTCACCTGTAGCGATGCTTAAGTCTGTCCGAGTCATGTTAGCAATTGCCACATTTTATGATTATGAAATCTGGCAAATGGATGTCAAAACTGCATTCCTAAATGGATATCTCAAAGAAGAGTTGTATATGATGCAACCAGAAGGTTTTGTCAATCCAAAAGGTGCTAACAAAGTATGCAAGCTCCAGCGATCCATCTATGGACTGGTACAAGCATCTCGGAGTTGGAATATATGCTTTGATGAGGTGATCAAAGCATATGGTTTTATACAGACTTTTTGGAGAAGCCTGTATTTACAAGAAGTGAGTGGGAGCACTACAACCTTTCCGATAAGTATATGTGAATGACATATTGTCGATCGGAAATGATGTAGAATTTTCTGGAAAGCGTAAAGGAGTGTTTGAAAGGAGTTTTCAAAGAAAGACTTCGGTGAAGCTGCTTACATATTGAGCATCAAGATCTATATAGATAGATCAAGACGCTTGATAAGACTTTCGATGAGTACATACCTTGATAAGATTTTGAAGAATTTCAAAATGGATCAGTCAAAGAAAAGGTTCTTGCCTGTACTACAAGGTATGAAGTTGAGTAAGACTCAATGCCCGACCACTGCAGAAAAATATAGAGAAAATGAAAGTCATTCCCTATGCCTCAGCCATAGGTTCTATAAAGTATGCCATGCTGTGTACCAAACATGTTGTGTACCGTGCCATGAGTTTGTCAAGAGGGTACAATAGTGATCCAGGAGTAGATCACTGTACAGCGGTCAAAATTATCCTTAGTAACTGGATGACTAAGGAAATATTTCTCGATTATGGAGGTGATAAAGAGTTCGTCGTAAAGGGTTACGCCGATGCAAACTTTGACACTAAAACCAGATGACTCTAAGTATCAATCTGGATGCGTATTGAAAGTGGGAGAAATTAGCTAGAGTAGCTCCATACTGAGCATTGTAGACATAGAAATTTGCGAAATACATAGGGATCTGTATATGACAGACCCGTTGACTAAACTTCTCTCACAAGCAAAACATGATCACACCTTATTACTCTTGGGTATTAATCACATAGCGATGTGAACTAGATTATTTACTCTAGTAAACCCTTTAGTTATTGGTCACATGGTGATGTGAACTATGGGTGTTATTCACATAACGATGTAAACTATCGGTATTAAATCACATGGCGATGTGAGCTAGATTATTGACTCTAGGTCAAGTGGGAGACTGAAGGAAATATGCCCTAGAGGCAATAATAAAGATGTTATTTGTATTTCCTTATATCATGATAAATGTCTTTTATTCATGCTAGAATTGTATTAACCGGAAACTTAGTACATGTGTGGATACATAGACAAAACAGTATGTCCCTAGTATGCCTCTACTAGACTAGCTCATTGATCAAAGATGGTTATGTTTCCTAGCCATAGACATGTGTTGTCATTTGATCAACGGGATCACATCATTAGGAGAATGATGTGATGGACAAGACCCATCCGTTAGCATAGCACTATGATCGTTTAGTTTAACTGCTATTGCTTTCTTCATGACTTATACATGTTCCTATGACTATGAGATTATGCAACTCCCGAATACCGTAGGAACACCTTGTGTGCTATCAAACGTCACAACGTAACTGGGTGATCATAAAGATGCTCTACAGGTGTCTCCGAAAGTATTCGTGGTGTTGGCATAGATCAAGATTGGGATTTGTCACTCCGAGTGTCGGAGAGGTATCTCTGGGCCCTCTCGGTAACACACATCATAATAAGCCTTGCAAGCAAAATACTAATGAGTTAGTCACGAGATGATGTGTTACGGAACGAGTAAAGAGACTTGCCGGCAACGAGAATGAACTAGGTATAAAGATACCGACGATCGAATCTCGGGCAAGTAACATACCGTTTGACAAAAGGAACAACGTATGTTGTTATGCGGTTCTGACCGATAAAAGATCTTCGTAGAATATGTAGGAGCCAAGATGAACATCCAGGTTCCGCTATTGGTTATTGACCAGAGATGAGTCTCGGTCATGTCTACATAGTTCTCGAACCCGTAGGGTCCGCACGCTTAACGTTTGATGACGATCGGTATTATGAGTTTTTGAGTATTGATGTACCGAAGGTAGTTCGGAGTCCCGGATGAGATCACGGACATGACGAGGAGTCTCGGAATGTCCGAGACATAAAGTTTGATATATTGGACGGCTATATTCGGACACCGGAAGTATACCGGAAAAGTTTCGGATTTATCGGGAATGCCGGAGGGGGTTACCGGAACCCCCTACGAGAGGGAATGGTCCATAGTGGGCCTAAAGGGTGAGAGAGGGGCAGCCCAATAGGGCTGGCCGGCGCCCCCACCTAGCAATCCTAGTTGGACTAGGATTGGGGGGGCGCCACCTCTCCTAATCCTTTCCCCCTTCTTCCTTCCGGTGAATCCTACTAGGAATAGGATTGCAATCCTGTTCCTAGTAGGAGTCCCCTCCCTAGCCGCACCATAGGAGGTGGCCGGCCCCTCCTCCCTTGCTCCTTTATATTCGGGGGCAGGGTGGCACCCAAAGACACACAAGTTGATTTGTTTTAGCCGTGTGCGGTGCCCCCCTCCACAGAATCACACCTCGGTCGTACCGTCGCGGAGCTTAGGAGAAGCCATGCGCCGGTGATCACATCATATCCGTCACCACGCCGTTGTGCTGACGAAACTCTCCCGTGAAGCTCAACTGGATCAAGAGCTCGTGGGACGTCATCAAGCTGAACGTGTGCTGAACGCGGAGGTGCCGTACGTTCGGTGCTTGATCGGTTGGATCGTGAAGAAGTTCGACAACATCAACCGCGTCACTTGACGCTTCCGCTCCCGGCCTACGAGGGTACGTAGACACACTCTCCCCTCTCGTTGCTATGCATCTGGTAGATAGATCTTGCGTGATCGTAGGAAAATTTTAAAATACTACGTTCCCCAACACGAAGGACATGATGGTATACTCGTATGAACCGTAGCTCGTTCTGAAGGCCGTCTTGGGAATGTCTTCCTCGCGAATGCGAATTTGATGATAGCCCATTCGGAGGTCAAGCTTAGAGAACACTTTAGCTCCTTTGAGCTGCTCAAAGAGTTCGTTGATGTTGGGGAGCGGATACTTGTTCTTAATTGTCTTCTTGTACAATGGCCGGTAGTCAACACAGAGACGCTCCGTGCCATCTTTCTTCTTGACAAATAAGACACCACAGCCCCACGGAGATGTACTAGGCCTGATGAGACCCATACTCTCCTGCTTATCAAGCTGCTTCTTCAATTCCTTCAATTCATCTGGAGAGAGCTTGTACGGACGCCGGCATGCTGGCTCAGTACTCGGCTCGAGTTCGATGACAAACTCCACCTGACGGTGTGGAGGCATGCCTGGAAGTTCTTCTGGAAAGACGTCTTGATATTCGTTCACCACCGGAATTTGATTTATGGCATTAATTTCGCCCTTATCATTAAGAGAGAAAAGCCGGATAGTGTTATCCCTTGAGGCAAAGATAATCACATCTTCATCAGAATGAGTCAACTTGACTTCCTTTTGAGCACAATCAATGTGAGCATCATGCTGAGAAAGCCAATCCATTCCGAGGATGAGGTCGATGTCAGAATTACCAAGAATCACCGGTTTAGCCATAAAACGATAATCACCCATGCGAATAGAAACATTCGGAGCAAATATGTTGGAAGACATGCACTTGCCCGGAGAAATTACTTGCAACCTCTGAGGCAGACTTTGGATGTCAACATTATACTTGGATGCAAATGGTTGAGACATGAAAGAGCATGAAGCACCCGAATCAAATAACACTTTAGCTGGAAAAGAGTTAACTGGAAGGTTACCCAAAATGACATCAGAAGAATTCTCCGCTTGTGCTGCATTCATCAGATTAACCCTTGCTGCCTTTGGATCATGCCTGACAATAGCTGAACTCACAGGTGGAGGAGGAGGAAGACGCTTCGGATTCGGACATCTGTTGGCATAATGACCCTTCTGGCCACACTTGTTGCACACCACTTCAAAGAGAGGACGGAAATGAGAGCCACTTGACTTGGAGCCTTGAGACTGAAACTGCTTCTTCGACTGGTTGCTCGGGTTGGGTGGGTGGGAGAAACCACGACCACTAGAGTTCTTGTTGTTGGAGTTGTTGAAGTTGTTGGAGTTGTTGTATGGAGCTCGAATCACTGGAGGAGGAGGAAGCCAGAATTTCTGATGCTTCGAGACCATCTGAGACGATGAGGAAGAGTGAACAGCATCTCGAATTCTCTTCTTAGAAGCCTCCATCTTAAGCTGAGCTGCTTCTTGTTTCAAAGCCATGTTATAGAACTTGTCGAATTCATCCGGCTCGAACAAAGTGAGAGCAAGCTGAAGTTCATCTTTGAGACCTCCACGGAACTGATAGATTTTACTCTTGGCATCAGGAATGTCTTGCTTAGCATAGCGAGCGAGGTTTTGGAACTTGACATTATACTGATAGTCTATCATGGAGCCCTGCTTCAGGTTGCGGAATTGCTCACGCATACCCTCGATGACACTTGTAGGAATGTGGTGCGAACGGAAATCCTTGCAGAAATTCTCCCAAGAGATCACTTGACCCGGCCTGGAGTCTTTGTACTGCTGCCACCAGTCAGCTGCTTGATCTTTCAGTTGGAAGGCTGCAAACTTCACATAATCATCTTCCTTCACGTTACTGCACTCAAAATGCTTCTTGATATCGGTTAGCCAATCTTCAGCATCAAGAGGGTCGACACAGTAACTGAAAGCTTTAGGATTGTTGGCCAAGAACTGATTGAGGGTAGCATGGTGCTGCTGGAAGAAGTTGCCTTGATTCCCTGGAACACCCTGATTAGCTTGCATAGCTTGCATCTGCTGCATCATCTGCATCATCAACTGAGTGTTCTGGGCAGTAGTCTGCATAATTGCTCTCCAAGCCTCAGGCGGAGGAGGAGGGGAAGGAGGATGATCTGGGACCTCTTCCACCTCTGGGTTAGCGTTGGGAACCTTTTTCGGAGCCATCCTGTAAGAGATGACCATGAATCAGCAATTGATTGACAAAAGGAATAAGCTGAATCAATGGAATGAATTGCAACAAGTCTTCACAATAATCATTCGAACAATAAGAACGAATGAAATCATCCGAACAAGAGGAACGAATGAATTTCTCAGTTAAATGATAACATCAGTCTTCACGAGAAGCCACATAGGGATCAAAATGAAAATAAGAAAACAACAAGGTACGGACGGGAACAAACACAAGAGAGGAGTTTCGTTCTAACATTTTTGTGCTGAAAGATATGAACGCGTTACGAAAAGGTTTTGCAATCCCCGGATCAGCATAGCCAAGGACCCTTTAAGATGCAAATCCTGATAGTAACATCGGTCATATAACCCCTTCACTCAATGTCGAACCCCGAACTCACTAACATGCATTCGTTGGAAGAATGCCTACGATCTACTGGATAAACCCACCTATAGATTTCCGAAAGATTCCAGTTATGCAATCAGGTGTTGGGGATACACGGGAAGCACCGCGCAATCAACTCTAAACCTACATCCAGGTGTATCCATCCTTCAACACATAACCAGTCTTTCTCGGAAACTATGTACCTCGGACCTTCGAAAAGCATCCACTATAACAAGCTATGGCAATACTCCAGAACTACCTCCCCAGTACTGGGTGATGTCGGGGTTATCTTGCCACTGGCCGTATAGGAGAGATTTTCGATGTCGGCCGTCTTAAGTATTTAGTACTGCCGCGATATGCTTGTTACAATGATACCCCGAAGCTCAACTCCTCGGTAACAGGAGGCATCGGGAACAATATCCTTGTCACAAGAACATCGAAACAATCCCAGAATACTCGCGGGATTCCTAAAAAAAATTTGTGCAATTTTTGAAGATAGGAGAGACAAGAGTAGTCGTCAGGAGTCCTCACCAGAGAGAAAGGGAATGAGAAGCAAAGAAATCCTACTCTCCGATATAATATAGGACTCAAAAAGTTTTCAGTGTGTGCCTAGACTCGACCGTCAACGATTCGATCAAACAGTGGGGGCTCCTAGGTCGGAGAAGGCTCTGAATACCAACTTGTAATGCCCAGGATGGAGTTATACCTCCTACGTGTCGAGGCACGACTTAAAGGCATAAATCCATCCTAGAATGATCTCAAGTCTGGTAATCTTTGCACAACTCATGTAAAAGAGGGGATAGTAAACAGAAAATAGTTGGCTTACACTCGCCACGTCACAGAATTACAATTCAAGTCTCAAACATCATACATTAAGAACATCACAACTCTCTAAGGGCAAAATCCAAATGTCAAAGTACCAAACTTAGATAAATAAACCACAGACGGATCGAATCCTAGTAAGAGTCTCCACTACTGATCATCCGGGTAACGCACATAGTACCGACTACGCTCCTCGTCGTACTCCCAATCCAGCTCGGTGCCATCACCTGGATAGCTCACAGCTGGACCTGCATCTGGTGTGTGAAGTAACTGTGAGCCATAGAGGACTCAGCAATCCCGTCTCTGGGAAACAAGACTATCAAAGCCTTTGGGAAAAGGGGTAAGGCTGAAGAAAAGAATAAGTGTTTGCAGCAGCAACTAGCAACTAGCTTACGTAAATGAGAGCGAGAAGAGAAAACCTCGGCGATAAGTGATCACGAAGTGATCCTAGCTACAAGCTCAACAAACATAACTCCTCCGTGTTCAACTCCCGAATCCCTATTCGGAAATTGACAATCACGGAACACACGCTGGTAGTGTATTAGAAACATTGTGTCAAGTTATCTACAACCGGAATTAACAAGCTCCCATCTGCCACATAACCGCGGGCACGGCTTTCGAAAGTTCAAACCCTGCAGGGGTGTTCCAACTTGACCCATTACAAGCCCACGATCCGCGGAGTCGCAACTCCAAAGTGGGAAGACCCGAGTATCCTCGGAATCCCGTGCTCAAGATATACCGAGCTAAGGTAAGGCTAATCCAGCAAATCCTCCCGGCGTGTCGACACCCTGATAGTAGCCGCGCGTATCTAAGTCTCAGGACACGACCGGATGAGTCATCCTAAAGGTGTATGCCAGATACCTCAGGTTGCCCCGAGGCGGCCCCGCAGTCTGCTCGTTTCGGACCAACACTCATGTGGAGCACTGGCCCGGGGTTGTTGATTAAGAAAGAGGGTTAATTACTCCCTATGCAAGTTTAGTTTGTTATTAGGCAAATAGTACCAATGTTGGGACTTGCTGGAAAAGACTTAGCACTTAGCGGTTTATCGAGGGGGTCCCATACACCCCAACCGTGTTAGGAACGCATAATCAAGGAACATAACACCGGCTTATACGGATCCTAACGGCATGAGTGGAACAAATCACCAAGCAAAAGGCTTAGCCTTCCACCCTTGCCAATATATAGATGATTTCATTTTAAGCATTTATATAGTGTGATATAACCCAACCAAACTTCAACATGAAGCAAGCATCTTCGATCTTCACCTGCAACTAGCAATGCTATAAGAAGGGCTGAGCGAAGCGTACTTAGCCAAGCAACGGTTTGCATAGGTAGGTTGGTTGAACATGGCAATTGGTTACAAGTAGGAGGCTGACAAGAATATAATGGGCATCGAGGCAAAACTATAGATCGAGACTACTAGCAAAAGGCAAAGATAGTAATGTTATCGGGGTTCGGTCATCTTGCCTGAAGAGAAGTCGTTCGGATCGTAAGAAGGGTCCTCGTGCTCAACCTCGTTGGAAACCTCGTGCTCAACTTCGTACCCGGTCTCAGCTTCCGGCTCTAAACACAACAATCACACCAAGCACAAATCAACAAGATGCAATGCGCACTCGAAAAAGATGAATGCATGATGGATGCACTAAGGATGCACACGGGGCACGTAAAACATCACTCAAGCAAAACACCTCAAAACAAGAAAACAACCTGATATTATTAATCTACACAGAAAATCAACCAAGCTTGATATAAGATTCGCTGAAATCGGAGTTACGGGCTAAAAGTTATGCCCGAAACAAGAAATGAGCGAAAGCTGAAAATTACAGCAACATAGCAACTTCGGAGCTCAAAATAATTGAGCTACATCATTCAAAAAGCATGGCAAAGGACTTGAACACAAACTAGACATATAGTACAGCAACTATGTCCAAGGTGCACCCCCAACGGAGTCACGGATCAATAGCAATGATCTTGGACATATTGAACTTGACAATAAAATTCTGGCAGCAGAATTTTATTGAATCTTTGGAGCAAAAGATAAACATGCTACAACCACTTAAATGGACATGTGAGGACATGAATGGAAAGACAACAATATATACTACAAGAAACACTCAAAATCCACTCCAAAACTATCATGCTTTGTCCTAGAACATCACACGAACATGGCATCGGAACGTTACAGATTTCAGACTTGGTGAAAAAACCACTAAGTCCTAAAACAGCAATATCATCATGGCATATAAAAGAGCATGTTTAAGTCACCTCGAAACTAAACATGGCAAAAGGTAAGCACCTCATCAAAGTACACATGAAGGTGATCCCGAAACACACAAGCATGCTTCATGTAGGTAAACACAACGATTGCAACGAGCTCAACAAGATGGCATTTCATAACAAGCGAAAACACATCACAGCCACATGGCACTTTGCAACGATGATAACAAGGCAATAATAAATCTACCATGCAACCTATCACAAGCAACACGTAGTTCGTGGCAAGACGAACACGTGGACATGTCATTTGCATCATTCGGACAAACGAGCTAAATGATATCACATGGCAAAGGTGGCACAAAAATAACACATAGCAGCAGTTTATATCATGATGCACTCTTGCAACAGAAAAACGAGCACCTAGATGATCTCTAACATGCATGACAACAACAGATAAAACGTAGAGCAAGTCTCCACGAACGTCTGGACATGCTACACGCGCCAATCGGAGCAACAGACAAAAAGTTAGGGCAGTTCAAACATTGCATTTCAGATCAACAGAACAGGGACTTAGTGATGGGGAAACAACCTCACTCAGATCTGATCTGAGAAGAAAAAAAAGGAGACGGGCCGGCGGATCTGGATCCGGCCCAGGCGCGGCTCTGAGCGGTGACGAAGTGGGCCTGGCGGCGGCTGGCCTGCGCGGCCCGCGCGGATCTGCAGCGGCGGCGCGCGGTGCGGGCCCGGCTGGGGTGGAGGAGCGGCGGCTCGCGGCCTGGCGCCTGGGAGGCGGCGGACTGGCGACGCGGCCCGCGAAGAGCGCTGCGGTGCGGCGCCCGGAGCGGAGGGGCGGAGCCCAGGCGAGTGGAGGCGGCCCGTGGCTGCGAGGCCCAGCGCCTGGCGCGGCTCGGTGAGGCGGCGCGCGCGCGGACGCAGCGAGGCGGAGGCGGAAGGGGTGGGCCGGCCCGGTAGCACGATGCGGCGAAGAAGCAGCGGCGATGTGGTCCCCTGGGCCGGGGAAGTGGCGTACGGGCTCCCTGGCGATCGACGAAGGGGTCCGGTCGGAAGAAAAAGGCGAGGCTGGCGCGGTCCAGTCGATCGGCCGTTGACCCCGGCGCTCGGGTCGCTCGAGGGAGATCTTCCAGGCAGGTTTTTTCCTTCGGGAGGAAATCTGCCAAGTGGAAGAGGGGGTTGGTAGATCTGAAAATGGAGGGGGAGTGGTGGAGAAGAAGCTAGAGATGCCAAAATAGACCTAGGGGGTCTATAAATAGCAGGATTTTTAGGGTTAGGGAGGTTTAGGGGCGCTAGGAGCCCTCCGATCGCGATCCGACGGATCCGATCGCGGGGATAGTTTTAAAGGGCCTAGGAGAAGATAACAGACTGCAGTAGGGGTGTTTCCGGGACACAAAGTGAAGGCACTTTGGACCCACACGTACAACGGATGGGAAAGCCAACGGAGTCCAAACGAGACGAGATTTGAGAGGCGGGTTGCACACAACAAAACAACAACACACAAAACAACCTCGCGGCACCCCGGTAACGTTAAACGCCCAAACACCAAAGTAGGCTTACGGGACGTCACGGACACGTGAGGGAGCTCCGGAACGCGAAACGGACAACGGGAAGAAACACGCGGAACCGGATGCAACCGACAACACAAATGCAATGCAATGCACATGTCTACATGATATGAATGAATGCCACACACTCACACAACAAAACGACGAAAACCCGAAAGACAAGAACCCGGAATGGAAATAGATGAAGCCGGAGATATATTATATACCCAAAAGGGAAAGTATTACATCCGGGGCATTACATGTAGGTTCTGCAAGGATGTCATAGTAGTGTTTAGCCCGGAGTACTTGAGAGAGCCAACTGTTGCAGATACAACCCGGTTGTTGGCGATCAATGCCGATAGCGGCTTTCCAGGGATCATTGGTGGCATAGATTCTATGCGCTGGAAGTAACCGAACATCTGCTTGGCAGGTGTAGTATATGGGTCACGTGAAAGCTTGCGTTGTCATGCTAGGTTGTGGCTTCACAAGATCTCTGGATTTGGCACTCTTTATTTGGCATGACCGGCTCTCACAAGACATCAACGTGCTTTAGCACTCTCCGCTGTTCGGAAGGCTTGCAGAAGGCAATAGCTTAGAGGTCAATGTTGATATCAATGACCACCACTACAACAAAGGATACTACCTAGCTGATGGTATCTATCCTCAATGGACTACTCTCGTGAAGACAATCCGAACCCGATAGGAGGCAGAGATTTACCCAAGCACAAGAGAGTGCTAGAAAGGATGCGGAGCGTGCCTTTGGCATTCTTCAATCTCGACGGGGCACCGTTCGGAGTCGTGCTAGAATTTGGAGCACCAAGAAGTTGTGGGAGATGATGAGTGCGTGTGTGATCATGCACAACATCATCGTATAGGATGAGCGCGAGGATGCAATCTTCGATCATGTATTAATTTCAGAGCGACAATGTTGTGCCTAAACATGGAGGAACGGCAGCGTTTGCACGGTTCACCGAATTTCATCATCAAATGCGTGATTGGACAACTCACATTCAACTACAAGATGATTTGGTTGAGCTATGTGTGTGCTCACCTTGTCAACCAACAGATGTATCGGCTCGTTTCTTTTAAATGTGTTTGTGACAATTTAAATATTATTTGGTTTGTAAGCTATAAGATTTTATTTGGTTAAAAACTATGATAATTGTATTTGGTTGAATTATGTGAACTTTGGGTAATATTTTTTACATGTATGCAATAAGTGCAAAATATGGCTAGCTGCGAGAACGAAATTACGTCAGCGAATTAAGCGCATTGGCTGTTTTACATGGACGAAAATGGACGCCATCGAAACGCCGACCCAAATGAATAAAAGACAGACAAAATCCGCTCCCTTTTAAGTCGGCGCGTTAGAGCTGCCTTTAGAGCGTTGATCTCCCTTCTACGGGCATCGTGATCGTGCTCCCACGATGCGACCAGCACAGATTCACCTGAAGTGTGTAGATGGAGTTCTGGCAGCATTTAGCACCATACTGTCCGTGTGAACGTCTGCGAACAGAGCGTGCACGCTGGTTCATGCTCAAGTCATCGGGCCTTCTCGTTTAAAAAAAAAAAGTCATCCGGCCTGCAGCTGGTCCGCCGCCCAGCACATGTTACAGAAAAGAACTAGCCATCCAAGAAATTTCATTGTCTCAAAAAAAAAAATCCAAGAAATTTCAGTGTCATGGGTGCCTTTGAGGTCCACAGCTGCTCAGCGCCCGGCATGCGCGTCAAGACCTCGAAGGAGGCCATGTAGGCCGTGCGGGCGGAATAAGATCCTGACTCTGTCCAAATCCATCTGAAAGTATCCAAAAAAATCGTGTGTTCGCTAAGAAAGAAATTTGTAGAATGTGTGGCAGTACAGGATATGAGAATGAAAATTCAGTCATTCGCCGAAAAGAAGACGCAGTCGATTTATATTAACTCCACGCTTACACAGTTAGACATGATATGATTTCCCATTCTCTGTATTCTGGATGCCTCGTGACATCAACCATTACTACTGTAGCTAACCATCGCCGGCATACAGATCACGCCGACGCCGGAGCTAACACGAACCGAGTACGCCGGCCCGCCATGGCCGCCGGCGGCGGGCAGACGGGGAAGTTGCAGTTGGGGCAGACGCTGAAGCACTGCCTCAGCGTGTCGTAGCAGGGCTCGTTGGCCAGCCTCGTGCAGCAGAAGCACGTCCGGTTGGGGTCCGCGTCACACGGGCTGTCGACGCACAACCCGGCGACCTGAGCCTTGCTGCCGCCGCCGCCGCCATCGCGCAGCTCACGGCGACCGCCGCCCGATCCATCGGCGCCATCACCTTCATCGCATCGTGAGATAGTCAGATTACATATGCGATGAAAACATTACCAGTTGCATCAATAAAAATCCTCTTTTCTGGAGGAGGACAGAACGTAGTACTAGTATTTACTAGTACCGTGTGCGGAGAAGGCGTGGCATCCAACAACGAGCAGGAGGAGCAAGGGGGGCGCGGCTGCCTTGGCATTCATCTTCAACCCGAACATGCGGCGCTTGGAAAAATGGGTGCGTTCGGTCCGTCCCGAGCACAGCTGATCTTCCCGATGGGTCTGAGCCTTGTGTATGAGATTTATAGAGGGCAGCAGAGTGTGTAAATCATGTCGACGGGATCAGTCCGCGAATTACGCCAAGTATGGAAGTAAGTTAATACTCTAGTATATGGTTGGTAGGATATGGTAAGCGATCAATTACTGCCTAAATTGCAGCAAGCTGCAATATCATCCATCAATGTCAATATCATGTGCTAATTATTTGGAGTAATTGTATTTACATTCTTTTTTTTTAGAGAAAGCAAAGATTTATAACTTAACGGTGCTCGGCAAATCGCTCGACATACAAACAGCCACATGAGGCGGTACAATATTGGTCCAGCCAATGCTATCATTTGGCAAACATAAACTACCAAGTTTCGCAAGTTCATGCGCTACCGAGTTCGCTGCGCGTCTATTGAAAGTAATAGATTGCTTAGAGAACCACAGTTTAAGCTGAAGCTTGATGTCTTCGATGACAGCCGCGTATGGGGACGAGTCAACCTTGGACAAGTCGAGTGCTTCCTGCAGTAGTTGTGAATCGGTCTCGAAGACGACACGGAGCGCCCCAATGTCAGCTGCCATGGCCACTGCCTCAGCCATGGCTGCAACCTCTGCTCCGAATGGGTCATTTATCTGCTCCTTCCTACCAGCTCGGGCCAGCAGCACGTCTCCCGTCTCGTCACGGACCACCGCTGCCCATGCAGCAAAGGTCTCGCCCGGCGTATAGGCTCCATCCACATTGATCTTCAGAATTCCGACACCCGACGGTGCCCACTTGCTCTCTACTTGCTTCTTTTTACTCGTTCTAAACAGTTGCATGAACTCCAGGGTACTGCATTGGACGCGGCGAATTAGCTCATCATCCGTGATTGGTAGTTCCCCTTCTCGTATTTTATTCCTCTTGTTCCACCAATTCCACCAAAAGGTGAGGATCTGAACACGCACATTTTCATCTAGCCTCCATAGCAGGTCCATGACTGCATGCACTGACGATAGCTCTTCCATCTCCAAGCGTACCTTCTCCAGACTCATCGCCCTCCACACTTCCTTGACAGCCTTGCATTTGACAAAAAGATGAGCCCCGTCTTCATCCACTCTCCCGCAAAAGAAGCACTTGGAGTTCTCGAGCCTGACCCCTCTTCTCGTCAGGTTAGTACAAAAAGCCAGGGACTCATGTTTGACTCGCCAAGCGAACATCTGAATCTTGCGTGGACAGGGTAGTTTCCATAACCTTCGCCACGCCTGGTCGTCCCACCTATCCAGGTTTCCCGCCGCCATTGTGCTACTGCCAGGTGCCCTGTTCCTTGCTTGTTTCTGCAATTGTACAAATAGTTTGTAGGCGCTTTTCACACTATGGTTTCCTTTAGAGTCAAAATGCCATGCCATGAAATCGCTGACTCCTTCACGCAAGGGAATCTGGAGAATGTGTCGTACATCATCCGGCCAGAAGGTGTCCTTAACAAGCTGCTCATCCCATGCTCCCGTGATCGGGCAAATAAGCTCGCTGACCTGTGTAACCAGGTTCTATCCTTTGGGTGTAATAACACGCCGTGACCAAGCCCTTGGAATCCAAGGATCGGACCAGATGTTAACTCCCGTCCCATCACCGATTCGCCAGATATAACCCTCTTTGATTAGCTCAAGTCCACGAAGAATACTCCGCCATGTATACGATATTCCAACCCTAGGTTCTGCATCCAACAAATGACAGTGAGGGAAGTATCTCGCTTTCATGATGCGGCCACAGATGGAATCCGGATTTTGCAGCAGTCTCCACGCCTGTCGAGACAGCATTGCCATGTTAAAACTGTACATATCCTTGAAGCCTAATCCACCCATACCTTTCGAAAGTGATAAGGTTTCCCAACTTAGCAAGTGCATGGTGTTTTCTTTATCCTGTTGGCTCCACCAAAATTCCCCCATGAGCGTATTCAGTTCCTTGCAAAAACCTTTCGTCAGGTCGAAACACGACATGGCGAAGGCCGGTATCGCTTGCGCCACAGATTTCACGAGTGTCTCCTTCCCTGCTTTCGCAAGCAGTCTCTCCTGCCAACCATGCATTTGCCCACACATGTTATTCTTTATGTAGCCAAAGACTCGCCGTTTTGATCTTCCCACATGTACAGGTAGCCCCAAGTAGCGATCGTTCCAGTTCTCACTGTATATTTTGAGCGCCCCTTTGACTGAGGTTTTCTCCGCTATACTAGTATTGGGCGAGAACATGATCGCCGATTTCTCCATGTTGACACTTTGGCCCGAGCAGTTTTCATATAGCTCAAGGATCTCCTGGAGGGCCGTGGCTTCCTGCTGTGTTGCCTTTAGCAAAATCATGGAATCATCTGCAAAGAACAGATGTGAAACAGTAGGTGCAGCTCGGCAAATCTGGACACCACTTACCCTCCCCGTCTCATCGGCCTCGTGTAGCAGCGCTGAAAACCCTTCAGCACAGATCACAAACAGGTAAGGGGAAAGTGGATCCCCTTGTCTTAATCCTTGAGATGGACTGAACTGCTACGTTAGGACGCCATTAACCTTAACCTGGTACCTCACTATGCTTACACATTTCATTATCAGGGCCGCCCATCTTCTCCTAAATCCCAGTTTCCTTAGCATGGCTTCAAGGAATGGCCACTCTACCCGGTCAGAGGCCTTACTCATATCCGCTTTCACTGCCGCAACTCCTTCTCGGCCATGCTTCTTGTTCCGGAGATAGTGCGAGACCTCGTAGGCTATGAGAACATTATCCGTGATTAGCCGGCCGGGGACGAATGCGCTTTGGTTTTCAGAGATAACTTCCGGCAAGATCACTTTTAGTCTATTTGCAAGAACCTTGGACACCAATTTGTACAAAACATTACATAGGCTGATTGGTCTTAGATCCATGATTCTTTTCGGGTTCCTGATCTTGGGAATAAGAACTACCAATGTGTCATTCCACCCTGTCGGCATGTCACCTCCATTGAGCACTGCCAGGACCTCATCAACCACATAATCACCCATGAAATGCCAATGGCGCTTGAACACAATAGAAGGCTGTAATGCCCCGGATGTAATACTTTCCCTTTTGGGCATATAATATATCTCCGGCTTCATCTATTCCATTTCGGGTTCTTTGTCTTTCGGGTTTTTCGTCGTTTTGTTGTGCGCGTGTGTGGCATTCATTCATATCATGTAGTCATGTGCATCGCATTGCATTTGTGTTATCGTTTGCATCCGGTTCCACGCGTTCCTTCCCGTTGTCCGTTTCACGTTCCGGAGCTCCCTCATGTGTTCGTGGCGTCCCGTAGGCCTACTTTGTTGTTTGGCCGTGTAACGTTTCCGGTTTGGCGCGAGACTTGTCGTGTGTTGTTGTTTTGGTGTGAGTAACCCGCCTGTCAAATCTCGTCGCGTTTCGAGTCCGTTTGCTACCCCAACAGTTATTCTCGTGGGCTCAAAGTGCCTCCACTTTGAGGCCCAAGACACCCCTCCAACAGCCCACCAACCACTCCTAGCCACTTCTATCATCTAGGCCATCCAAATCTGATCCTGTGGCCGAAAACCGCACTCCATTTGGGCAACCCTAGCTCCTTGTGCCTATATATTTGTCCACTCCCCCAAATTTGGCCCCAAATTAAGGAAACCCTAGCTCCCCTAGCCACTTCTCTTCCACCTCCACCCACCTCGCCGGAGTTTCACTGGAATCCCGCCGGAAGTTCGCCGGAATACCACCACCTCGCCGGAAAAGCCTCCTCTCCACCTTCCTCTCACCGTGCCGCCGTCCCACGCACTCGGGCCAGCCGCCGGAGCCACCTCGCGGGCCCTTGCCTCCTCATCCCGGCGACCAGCGCCAGCTCCTTCCTCTCCCGTCGACGAGCTTCCTCGGGAGCTCGGGGATCCCGCCGACACCCCGCTGGATCCCGATCCAGAGTCAACGCCGCTTCCCCGATCGCCGCCTGGGCTTCCTTCGCCCGAGCCCCAGATCCCCGTCGTCCCGCGCCGGCTGGCCCAAGGCCGCTTCTTCCCCCGCGTCGCCAGGCCGCGCTAGCACCGACCGATCCGCCGCGCCCTCCCTGAGCCTCCACTCCGCAGCGCCGTAGGCCCAGCAGCCGGCCTCCACCGCCCCGCGCGCGGGCCGTTAGCCGCTCCGCCAGGCTGCCTCCACTCCGCGCCGAGGGCCTCCTCCAGCCGCCCCGAGATCTACAGCATCGAGCCGCTCGGGCCTTCCTCGTTTCCCGCCGGCCCAAGAACCCTTCTGGGCCCGAGGCTCCCCAGCTGTTCTCTACCGCCGAACGCCAGGCCGGCCCTTCTTCGCTTCGCCAGATCCGCGGGGCCTGACGGCCCGATCCGCCGGGTTGACCGCGGCCCGCTTCTCCGCCGCGCGCCGCCAGATCCGCCGGGCCGCCGGCCCGTCTCCACCGATCCGCTTCATTTTTTTCTCCCAGATCTGGAGGTTGCTCTCTCTCTCACTAAGTCCCTGTGATTATTTGCTTGTCTGATGCATATTCAAACTGTGATAACTTTGTGTGTGTTGATCCGTTTTGCGCATATGACATGTCCAGACGTTCGTGGTGACTAGCACTACGTTTCATTCCATTGTGCCATGCATGTTTGAGATCATCTAGATGCTTATTTTTCTGTTGCAAGAGTGCATCCCGTTATAAACTGCTGCTATGTGTTGTTTTTATGCCATCTTTGCATAGTGATAGCTTTTAGCTCGTTTATCCGAATGATGCAAATGACATGTCCACGTGTTCGTCTTGCCATGATCTACATGTTGATTGTGTTAGGTTGCATGATAGATTTATTCTTGACATGTTTATCTTCGTTGCAAAGTGCTATGTGGCTGTTTAGTTGATAAACTTGTTATGAGATGCCATCTTGTTGAGCTCATTGCTATCGTTGTGTTTATCTCCATGATGCATGCTTGTATGTTTCGGAATCACCATCATGTGTACTTTGATGTGGTGCTTACCACTTGCCATGTTTAGTTTTGAGGTGACTTAAACTTGCTCTTATAGATGCCATGATGAATCTGCTGTTTTAACACTTAGTGGATTTTCACTAAGTCTGGAATCTGTAATGTTCCGATGCCATGTTTGTTTGCTGTTCTAGGACAAACGATGATAGTTTTGGGGTGACTCTTGATGGTTCCTTGTAGTATATATATTGTTGGCTATCCATTCATGTTCTCACATGCTTATTTGAGTGTCTGTAGCATATTTAACTTTTGCTCCAAAGTTTCAATAAAATTCTGTTGTCAAGATTTTGTTGTCAAGTTCAATATGTCCAAGCTTGTTGCTATTGATCCGTGGCTCCTTTGGGGGTGCACCTTTGGACTTATTTGCTGTAGGATATGTCTAGTTTATGTTCATGCTCTTTGCCATGGTGTTTGAGTGTTGTAGCTTAATTATCTTGTGCTCCGAAGTTGCTATGTGGCTGTAATTTTCAGCTTTCGCCTATTTCTTGTTTCGGGCATCACTTTTAGCCCGTAGCTCCGTTTTCAGCGAGTCTAATATGAAACTTGATTGATTTTCCACGTAGATTCATAATCTCCTATTGTTGCCATGTTTTGAAGTGATTTGCTTGAGTGCTATTTTCCGTGCTCCGTGTGCTCCCTTAGTGCATCCATCATGCATCCATCAATTTTGAGTGCGCATTGCATCTTGTTGATGCGTGCCTTGTGTGGTTGTATTGTTTAGAGCCGGAAGCTGAGACCGAGTACGAGTACGAGCACGAGGTTACCAACGAGGTTGAGCACGAGGACCCTTCTTACGATCCGAACGACTTCACTTCAGGCAAGATGACCGAACCCGGATACCATTACTATTTTTGCCTATTGCTAGAAGTCACGATCTATAGTTTTGCCTCGATGCCCATGTCTTTCCTGTCAGCCTCCTACTTGTAACCATGACCATGCTTAACCACCCTACCTATGCAAACCATTGATTGGCTATAAGTACGCTTCGCTCAGCCCCTCTTATAGCGTTGCTAGTTGCAGGTGAAGTTGAAGATGCTTGCTTCATGTTGAAGATTTGTTGGGTTATATCACACTATATAAATGCTTAAAATGAAATCATCTATATATTGGCAAGGGTGGAAGGCTAAGCCTTTTGCTTGGTGATTTGTTCCACTCATGCCGCTAGGAACCGTTTAAACCGGTGTTATGTTCCTTGATTATGCGTTCCTCACACGGTTGGGGTTTATGGGACCCCCTCGATAAACCGCTAAGTGCTAAGTCTTTTCCAGCAAGTCCCAACATTGGTACTATTTGCCTAATAACTAATAAACTTGCATAGGGAGTAATTAACCCTCTTTCTTAATCAACAACCCCGGGCCAGTGCTCCACATGAGTGTCGGTCCGAAATGAGCAGACTGCGGGGCCACCTCAAGGAAACTCGAGGTCTGGTAAAAACCTGTAGGATGACTTATCCGGTCGTGGCCTGAGACGAGATACGCGCGGCTACTATCAGGGTGTCGGAACGCCGGGAGGATTTGCTGGATTAGCCTTACCTTAGTTCGGAGTATCTTGAGCACGGGATTCCGAGAATACTCGGGTCTTCCCACCTTGGAGTTGCGACTCTGCGGATCGTGGGCTTGTCATGGGCCAAATTGGAACACCCCTGCAGGGTTAAGAACTTTCGAAAGCCGTGCCCGCGGTTATGTGGCAGATGGGAGCTTGTTAATATCCGGTTGTAGATAACTTGACACATTGTTCTAATACACTACCAGCGTGTGTACCGTGACTGTCAATTTCCGAATAGGGATTCGGGAGTTGAACACGGTGGGGTTATGTTTGTTGAGCTTTAGCTAGGATCACTTCGTGATCATCTCTCGACCGAGGCACTCTCTTCTCGCACTCCTTCACGTAAGCTAGTGCTAGTTGCTGCTGCAGACACTTATTCTTTTCTTCAGCCTTATCCTCTCCCAAGGTTTTCTCTTCTCGCTCTCATTTACGTAAGCTAGTTGCTAGTTGCTGCTGCAAACACTTATTCTTTTCTTTAGCCTTACCCCTTTTCCCAAAGGCTTTGATAGTCTTGTTACCCGGAGACGGGATTGCTGAGTCCTCTGTGGCTCACAGTTACTTCACCACACCAGATGCAGGTCCGATGGTGAGCTATCCAGGTGATGGCACCAAGCTAGACTGGAAGTATGACGAGGAGCGTAGTCGATACTATGTTCGTTATCCTGATGATCAGTAGTGGAGACTTCTACTAGGATTCGATCCGACCTCTGGATTTAAATTATGTTTGGTATCTTGTCATTTGGATTTTACCCTTAGAGGGCTGTGATGTTTTATTGAATGATGACTTGGACATGTATTGTATTTGTGTGACGTGGCGAGTGTAAGCCAACTATTTTATGTTTTCCATCCCCATCTTTTACATGAGTTGTGCAAAGATACCAGACTTGCGATCATTCCAGCATGGGGTTATGTCTCTAAGTCGTGCCTCGGCCCGTAGGAGATATAGTCCCATCCTGGGCATTACAAGTTGGTATTCGGAGCCTTCTCCGACCTAGAAGCCCCCACTGATTGATCGAATCGTTGACGGTCGAGTCTAGGCACACACTGAAATTATTTTGAGTCCTATATTATATCGGAGAGTAGGATTTCTTTGCTTCTCATCCCCTTTCTCTCTGGTGAGGACTCCTGACGGCTACTCTTGTCTCTTCTATCTTCAAAAATTGCACCAAATTTTTTTAGGAATCTCGCGAGTATTCTGGTATTGTTTCGATGTTCTTGTGACGAGAATATTGTTCTCGATGCCTCCTGACATTAGGGGTTGTGGCAGTGTCCCGGGGAGTTGAGCTTCGGGGTATTGTCGTCACAAGCATATCGTGGCAGTACTAAATACTTAAGACGGCCGACATCGAAAATCTCTCCTATACGGTTAGTGGAAAGATAACCCCGACATCACCCAGTACTGGGGAGGTAGTTCGGGAGTATTGCCATAGCTTGTTATAGTGGATGCTTTTCGAAGGTCCGAGGTAGACAGTTTCCGAGAAAGACTGGTTATGTGTTGAAGGATGGATACAGCTGGATGTAGGTTTAGAGTTGATTGCGCGGTGCTTCCCCTGTATCCCCAACACTTGATTGCATAAATGGAAACTTTCGGAAATTAATAGGTGGGTTTATCCAATAGATCGTAGGCATTCTTCCAACGAATGCAGGTTAGCGAGTTCGGGGTTCTACATTGAGTGAAGTGGTATTATGACCGATGTTCCAATCGGGAGTTGCATCTTAAAGGGTCCTTGGCTATGCTGATCCGGGGATTGCAAAACCCTTTCGTAACGCGTTCATATGCTTTCAGCACGAAAATGTTGAACGAAACTCCTATCTTGTGTTTGTTTCCATCCGTACCTTGTTGTTTTTCTTATTTTACCTTTTGTCCCCTATGTGGCTTCTCGTGAAGATTGATGTTATCATTTAACTGAGAATTTCATTCGTTCCTCTTGTTCGAATGATTTCATTCGTTCCTATTGTACGAATGATTATTGTGAAGACATGTTGCAATTCATTCCATTGATTCAGCTTATACCTTCTGTCAATCAATTGCTGATTCGTGGTCATCTCTTTCAGGATGGCTCCGAAACGGGTTCCCAACGCTAACCCAAAGGGTGAAGAGGTCCCATATCGTCCTCCTTCCCCTCCTCCTCCGTCTGAGGCTTGGAGAGCGATTATGCAGACTACAACTCTGAACACCCAGATGTTGATGCAGATGATGCAGCAGATGCAAGCTAATCAAGCTAATCAGGGTGTTCCAGGGAATCAAGGCAACTTCTTCAACCAGCAGCACCATGCTACCCTCAACCAGTTCTTGGCCAATAATCCAAAAGCTTTCAGTTACTGTGTTGACCCTCTTGATGCTGAAGATTGGTTAACCGACATAAAGAACCATTTTGAGTGCAGTAACGTGAAGGAAGAGGACTATGTGAAGTTTGCAGCCTTCCAACTCAAAGACCAAGCAGCTGACTGGTGGCAGCAGTACAAAGACTCCAGGCCAGGTCGTGTGATCTCTTGGGAGGATTTCTGCAAGGACTTTCGCTCTCACCACATTCCTACAAGTGTCATCGAGGGTATGCGTGAGCAATTCCGCAACCTGAAGCAGGGCTCTATGAAAGTCTACCAGTATAATGTCAAGTTCCCAAACCTCGCCCGCTATGCTAAGCAAGACATTCCTGATGCTAAGAGCAAAATCTACCAGTTCCGCGGAGGCCTGAAAGATGAGCTTCAACTTGCTCTCACCTTGTTCGAGCCCGATGAATTCGACAAATTCTATAACATGGCTTTGAAACAAGAGGCGGCTCAGCTTAAGATGGAGGCTTCTAAAAAGAGGATTCGAGATGCCGTTCACTCCTCCTCATCGTCTCAGATGGTCTCGAAACAACAGAAATTTTGGCTTCCTCCTCCTCCAGTGATTCTAGCTCCTTACAACAACTCCAACAACTCCAACAGCAACAAGAACTCTAGTAGACGTGGTTTCTCCCACCCACCCAACCCGAGCAACCAGTCGAGGAACCAGTTTCAGTCTCAAGGCTCCAAGTCAAGTGGTTCTCATTTCCGTCCTCTCTCAGAAGTGGTGTGCAACAAGTGTGGCAAGAAGGGTCACTATGCCAACAAGTGCCCCAACCCGAAGCGTCTTCCACCTCCTCCACCTGTGAGTTCAGCTATTGTCAAGCATAATCCCAAGCAAGCAAGGGTCAATCTGATGAATGCAGCTGAAGCGGAGAATTCTTCTGATGTCATATTGGGTAACCTTTCAGTTAACTCTATACCTACTAAAGTGTTATTCGATTCTGGTGCTTCTCTCAGCTTCATATCAAGGCCATTCTTTACCAAGCATAATTTCAATTCGGCATTTCTTGATAAAAAGTTGCAAATTATTTCTCCGGGCAAGTGCATGACTTCAAATTTGATGGCTCCGAATATATCTATTCGCATGGGTGATTATCGCTTTCTGGCTAATCCGGTGGTTCTTGGTAATTCCGACATTGACCTCATCCTCGGGATGGATTGGCTTTCTCAGCATGATGCTCACATTGATTGTGCATAGAAGGAAGTCAAGATGACTCATCCTGATGAAGATGTGATTATCTTTGCCTCCAGGGATAACACTATCAGGCTTTTCTCTCTCAATGATAAGGGCGAAATTAATGCCATATCTCAAATTCCAGTGGTAAACGAATATCAAGACGTATTTCCTGAAGAACTTCCAGGCATGCCTCCACACCGTCAGGTGGAATTCGTTATTGAACTCGAGTCGGGTACTGAGCTAGCATGTCGGTGTCTGTACAAGCTCTCTCCTAAAGAATTGAAGGAATTGAAGAAGCAGCTTGATCAACAGGAGCGTATGGGTCTCATCAGGCCTAGTACGTCGCCTTGGGGCTGTGGTGTCTTATTTATCAAGAAGAAAGATGGCACGGAGCGTCTATGCGTTGATTACCGGCCATTGAACAAGAAGACAATAAAGAACAAGTATCCGCTTCCCAACATCAACGAACTCTTCGAGCAGCTCAAAGGAGCTAAAGTGTTCTCTAAGCTTGACCTCCGAATGGGCTATCACCAAATTCGCATTCGCGAGAAAGACATTCCCAAGACTGCCTTCAGAACGAGTTTCGGTTCATACGAGTATACAGTCATGTCCTTTGGTCTCGCCAATGCTCCTCCTACCTTCTCGAGAATGATGCACTACATCTTCAACCCCTATACTGGCGAGTTTGTGCTTGTGTATCTGGATGATATTCTGGTGTTTTCCAAGAATGAAGAAGATCACGAAAAGCACTTACGTCTGGTTCTTGATCGACTCCGTGAACATAAGTTCTATGCCAAGTTCTCCAAGTGCGAATTTTGGCTCGATAAGGTTTTGTACCTGGGTCATATCATCTCAGCTGACGGTATTGCAGTAAACCCCGAGAAAGTTGAAGCAATTGTCAACTGGGAAGCCCCTCAGAACGTCAAGCAACTCCGCAGTTTTCTTGGTCTTGCCAGCTATTGCAGAAGGTTCGTTGAGAACTTCTCCAAGATTGCCAAGCCTCTTTCCAACTTGCTTCAGAAGAATGTCAAATACTTTTGGTCTCCAGAGTGTCAAGTGGCATTCAAAACTCTCAAAGAAAAGCTCGTCTCTGCTCCAGTCCTTACTCCTCCAGATGAGTCCAAGCCCTATGAAGTATTCTGTGATGCTTCTCTTCAAGGTTTTGGTGGTGTGCTTATGCAAGATAAGAGAATTGTGGCATACACTTCTCGTCAGCTGAAGCCAAGTGAGAAGAACTATCCCACACATGATCTCGAGCTAGCAGCTGTGGTACATGCTTTGATTACGTGGAGACATCTGTTGTTGGGCAGAAAAGTCGACATCTTCACTGATCACAAGAGCTTGAAATACATCTTCACACAGCCGAATCTGAACCTCCGCCAGACTCGTTGGGTTGAAATGATCCAAGAGTATGATCCCAGCATTGAATACACTCCTGGCAAGGCGAATGTGATTGCAGATGCTTTGAGCAGAAAGGCATATTGCAACAGCCTTCTTATCAAGCCGTTCCAGCCTGAGCTTTGTGAAGCTTTCAGGAAACTCAACCTCCAAGTTGTTTCAAAGGGTTTTCTTGCAAATCTTCAAGTTGCTCCTACCTTGGAAGATCAGGTCCGTGAGGCCCAACTCAGTGATGCCATGGTGCAGAAGGTGAAACATGGTATTGCAAAGGGCACTCCTAAATACAAGTGCTTTCGTGTTGATGAGAGAGATACCTTGTTCTTTGAGGACAGACTCGTTGTTCCCAAAGGTGATCTCAGGAAGCTCATAATGGAAGAAGCACATGATTCTCTCCTTTCCATTCATCCTGGCAGTTCCAAGATGTACCAAGACCTCAAGCAATCTTACTGGTGGACACGCATGAAAAGGGAAATTGCCCAATTCGTGAATGAATGTGATGTTTGCAGAAGAGTGAAAGCAGAACATCAGCGTCCAGCCGGTCTTCTCCAACCTCTTCCTATTCCCAAGTGGAAGTTCGACCACATTGAAATGGATTTCGTCACTGGCTTTCCTAAGTCCAAGCGAGGGAATGATTCTATCTTCGTGGTGATTGACAAGCTTACCAAAGTCGCTCACTTCCTTCCAGTCAAAGAATCCATCAATGCAGCTCAATTGGCAGAGTTGTACACTTCCAGAATTGTGTCTTTACATGGCATTCCTCAAGTTATCTCCTCAGACCGTGGAAGTTTGTTCACATCCAAGTTCTGGGACTCCTTTCAGTCCGCCATGGGCACTAAGATCAGGTTCAGCACTGCTTTTCACCCTCAGACTAGTGGTCAAGTCGAGCGAGTGAATCAGATTCTAGAAGACATGCTCAGAGCCTGTGTCATCTCTTTTGGCATGAAATGGGAAGACTACCTTCCATTTGCCGAGTTCTCTTACAACAACAGATTTCAAGCAAGTGCCGGGAAAGCTCCGTTTGAAATCCTCTATGGCAGAAAGTGTCGTACACCTCTCAACTGGTCTGAAACAGGTGAACGTCAACTTCTTGGCAATGACTTGATCTCAGAAGCCGAAGAGATGTGCAAAGTCATACGTGAGAATCTCAAGGCCGCTCAGTCACGTCAGAAGAGCTACTATGACGGCAAGCATCGTGATTTGGCCTTCAACATTGGTGATCATGTTTATCTCCGTGTTTCTCCGATGAAAGGCACCCAAAGATTCGGTATCAAAGGAAAGCTTGCTCCTAGATACGTCGGGCCTTTCAAGATTCTTGGCAAAAGAGGCGACCTAGCCTATCAACTTGAGCTCCCTTCCAACTTCGCCAATGTTCATGATGTGTTCCATTTGTCTCAACTTCGCAAATGCTTCAAGGCACCTGAACGCATGATTCCGTTTGAAGAGATTGATCTTCAACAAGATTTGTCCTACCGAGAGCATCCCGTTGCTATTCTCGAAGAAACCGAACGCAAGACCCGCAACAAGTCCATCAAATTCTTGAAAGTCAAGTGGTCATATCATACCGATCGAGAAGCTACGTGGGAACGAGAAGATCATCTTCGTTCCGAGTACCCTTCCTTTTTCCAGTCCTAGATCTCGGGACGAGATCTTTTTGTAGTAGAGGAGAGTTTGTAATGCCCCGGATGTAATACATTCCCTTTTGGGCATATAATATATCTCCGGCTTCATCTATTCCATTTCGGGTTCTTTGTCTTTCGGGTTTTTCGTCGTTTTATTGTGTGCGTGTGTGGCATTCATTCATATCATGTAGTCATGTGCATCGCATTGCATTTGTGTTATCGTTTGCATCCGGTTCCACGCGTTCCTTCCCGTTGTCCGTTTCACGTTCCGGAGCTCCCTCACGTGTCCGTGGCGTCCCGTAGGCCTACTTTGTTGTTCGGCCATGTAACGTTTCCGGTTTGGCGCGAGACTTGTCGTGTGTTGTTGTTTTGGTGTGAGTAACCCGCCTGTCAAATCTCGTCGCGTTTCGAGTCTGTTTGCTACCCCAACAGTTATTCTCGTGGGCTCAAAGTGCCTCCACTTTGAGGCCCAAGACACCCCTCCAACAGCCCACCAACCACTCCTAGCCACTTCTATCATCTAGGCCATCCAAATTTGATCCTATGGCCGAAAACCGCACTCCATTTGGGCAACCCTAGCTCCTTGTGCCTATATATTTGTCCACTCCCCCAAATTTTGCCCCAAATTAAGGAAACCCTAGCTCCCCTAGCCACTTCTCTTCCACCTCCAGCCACCTCGCCGGAGTTTCGCCGGAATCCCGCCGGAAGTTCGCCGGAATACCACCACCTCGCCGGAAAAGCCTCCTCTCCACCTTCCTCTCACCGTGCCGTCGTCCCACGCACTCGGGCCAGCCGCCGGAGCCACCTCGCGGGCCCTTGCCTCCTCCTCCCGGCGACCAGCGCCAGCTCATTCCTCTCCCGTCGACGAGCTTCCTCGGGAGCTCGGGGATCCCGCCGACACCCCGCTGGATCCCGATCCAGAGTCAACGCCGCTTCCCCGATCGCCGCCTGGGCTTCCTTCGCCCGAGCCCCAGATCCCCGTCGTCCCGCGCCGGCTGGCCCAAGGCCGCTTCTTCCCCCGCGTCGCCAGGCCGCGCTAGCACCGACCGATCCGCCACGCCCCTCCCTGGGCCTCCACTCCGCAGCGCCGCAGGCCCAGCAGCCGGCCTCCACCGCCCCGCGCGCGGGCCGTTAGCCGCTCCGCCAGGCCGCCTCCACTCCGCGCCGAGGGCCTCCTCCAGCCGCCCCGAGATCTACAACATCGAGCCGCTCGGGCCTTCCTCGTTTCCCGCCGGCCCAAGAACCCTCCTGGGCCCGAGGCTCCCCGGCGCTTCTCCACCGCCGAACGCCAGGCTGGCCCTTCTTCGCTTCGCCAGATCCGCGGGGCCTGACGGCCCGATCCGCCGGGTTAACCGCGGCCCGCTTCTCCGCCGCGCCGCCAGATCCGCCGGGCCGCCGGCCCGTCTCCACCGATCCGCTTCATTTTTTCTCCCAGATCTGGAGGTTGCTCTCTCTCTCACTAAGTTCCTGTGATTATTTGCTTGTCTGATGCATATTTCAAACTGTGATAACTTTGTGTGTGTTGATCCGTTTTGCGCATATGACATGTCCAGACGTTCGTGGTGACTAGCACTACGTTTCATTCCATTGTGCCATGCATGTTTGAGATCATCTAGATGCTTATTTTTCTGTTGCAAGAGTGCATCCCGTTATAAACTGCTGCTATGTGTTGTTTTTATGCCATCTTTGCATAGTGATAGCTTTTAGCTCGTTTATCCAAATGATGCAAATGACATGTCCACGTGTTCGTCTTGCCATGCTCTACATGTTGATTGTGTTAGGTTGCATGATAGATTTATTCTTGACATGTTTATCTTCGTTGCAAAGTGCTATGTGGTTGTTTAGTTGATAAACTTGTTATGAGATGCCATCTGGTTGAGCTCATTGCTATCGTTGTGTTTATCTCCATGATGCATGCTTGTATGTTTCGGAATCACCATCATGTGTACTTTGATGTGGTGCTTACCACTTGCCATGTTTAGTTTTGAGGTGACTTAAACTTGCTCTTATAGATGCCATGATGAATCTGCTGTTTTAACACTTAGTGGATTTTCATTATGTCTGGAATCTGTAATGTTCCGATGTCATGTTTGCTTGCTGTTCTAGGACAAACCATGATAGTTTTGGGTTGACTCTTGATGGTTCCTTGTAGTATATATTGTTGGCTATCCATTCATGTTCTCACATGCTTATTTGAGTGGCTGTAGCATATTTAACTTTTGCTCCAAAGTTTCAATAAAATTCTGCTGTCAGGATTTTGTTGTCAAGTTCAATATGTCCAAGCTTGTTGCTATTGATCCGTGGCTCCTTTGGGGGTGCACCTTTGGACTTATTTGCTGTAGGATATGTCTAGTTTATGTTCATGCTCTTTTCCATGGTGTTTGAGTGCTGTAGCTTAATTATCTTGTGCTCCGAAGTTGCTATGTGGCTGTAATTTTCAGCTTTCGCCTATTTCTTGTTTCGGGCATCACTTTTAGCCCGTAGCTCCGTTTTCAGCGAGTCTTATATGAAACTTGATTGATTTTTCGTGTAGATTCATAATCTCCTATTTTTTCCATGTTTTGAAGTGATTTGCTTGAGTGCTATTTTCCGTGCTCCGTGTGCTCCCTTAGTGCATCCATCATGCATCCATCAATTTTGAGTGCGCATTGCATCTTGTTGATTCGTGCCTTGTGTGGTTGTATTGTTTAGAGCCGGAAGCTGAGACCGAGTACGAGTACGAGCACGAGGTTACCAACGAGGTTGAGCACGAGGACCCTTCTTACGATCTGAACGACTTCACTTCAGGCAAGATGACGGAACCCGGATACCATTACTATTTTTGCCTATTGCTAGAAGTCACGATCTATAGTTTTGCCTCGATGCCCATGTCTTTCCTGTCAGCCTCCTACTTGTAACCATGACCATGCTTAACCACCCTACCTATGCAAACCATTGATTGGCTATAAGTACGCTTCGCTCAGCCCCTCTTATAGCGTTGCTAGTTGCAGGTGAAGTTGAAGATGCTTGCTTCATGTTGAAGATTTGTTGGGTTATATCACACTATATAAATGCTTAAAATGAAATCATCTATATATTGGCAAGGGTGGAAGGCTAAGCCTTTTGCTATGTTCCTTGATTATGCGTTCCTCACACGGTTGGGGTTTATGGGACCCCCTCGATAAACCGCTAAGTGCTAAGTCTTTTCCAGCAAGTCCCAACATTGGTACTATTTGCCTAATAACTAATAAACTTGCATAGGGAGTAATTAACCCTCTTTCTTAATCAACAACCCCGGGCCAGTGCTCCACATGAGTGTTGGTCCGAAATGAGCAGATTGCGGGGCCACCTCAAGGAAACTCGAGGTCTGGTAAAAACCTGTAGGATGACTTATCCGGTCGTGGCCTGAGACAAGATACGCGCGGCTACTATCAGGGTGTCGGCACGCCGGGAGGATTTGCTGGATTAGCCTTACCTTAGTTCGAAGTATCTTGAGCACGAGATTCCGAGAATACTCGGGTCTTCCCACCTTGGAGTTGCGACTCCGCGGATCGTGGGCTTGTCATGGGCCAAGTTGGAACACCCCTGCAGGGTTAAGAACTTTTGAAAGCCGTGCCCGCGGTTATGTGGCAGATGGGAGCTTGTTAATATCCTATTGTAGATAACTTGACACATTGTTCTAATACACTACCAGCGTGTGTACCGTGACTGTCAATTTCCGAATAGGGATTCAGGAGTTGAACACGGTGGGGTTATGTTTGTTGAGCTTTAACTAGGATCACTTCGTGATCATCTCTCGACCGAGGCACTCTCTTCTCGCACTCCTTCACGTAAGCTAGTGCTAGTTGCTGCTGCAGACACTTATTCTTTTCTTCAGCCTTATCCTCTCCCAAGGCTTAAATAGTCTTGTTACCCGGGAACGGGATTGCTGAGTCCTCTATGGCTCATAGTTACTTCACCACACCAGATGCAGGTCCGATGGTGAGCTATCCAGGTGATGGCACCGAGCTAGACTGGGAGTATGACGAGGAGAGTAGTCGATACTATGTTCGTTATCCTGATGATCAGTAGTGGAGACTTCTACTAGGATTCGATCCGACCTGTGGATTTAAATTATTTTTGGTATCTTGTCATTTGGATTTTACCCTTAGAGGGCTGTGATGTTTTATTGAATGATGACTTGGACATGTATTGTATTTGTGTGACGTGGCGAGTGTAAGCCAACTATTTTATGTTTTCCATCCCCATCTTTTACATGAGTTGTGCAAAGATACCAGACTTGCGATCATTCCAGCATGGGGTTATGTCTCTAAGTCGTGCCTCGACACATAGGAGATATAGTCCCATCCTGGGCATTACAAAGGCATGCCGTCAGGCCCCGGAGCTTTGAGATCACCGATGTGATCTAGAGCTGCCTTCACCTCCTCTCGTGTGAATTCAGCATCAAGAAAGGTTGCCATTTCAGCTGTCACACGTGGCTTGACCTTTGCGATGAGTTCATCAACGCGGTTCCCCGCGGAGGTGGAGAAAAGATCCTGAAAGAAGGTAGACACATAGTTAGTTAAATCCTCCTCCGCCACCATGGTTCCATCCTCCCTCCTCAACTCCTTAATGCGGTTCGCTTTTTTCCTCGCTGATGCGACAGTATGATAGAACCGGGTGTTCCTATCTCCATCTAGCAGCCACCAAACATATGCTCTCTACTTCCACATCATGTTCTTCTTCTCCTCTAGTTCATCCACCACACACCTAAGTCTAGCTTCCTCCTCTATTTTTCCTTGTGAAACTCTCGCCGCCATACACCGCTCCAGCTCCGCTTTAGCTTTTTTCAGCCGGCCCTCCAACGCCCCGACCACTTCTCTATCCCAAGTTCGCAGCTTCCCAGCCACCTCTCTTAAAGCATGCGCAACCCCTCCGTCTCTCCTTCCCCAGCTTTGTTCCCATGCTTCTCTTATTACCTCCTCATATCCCTCCTCCTGTAACCAACGGGCTTCAAAACGGAATCCACGGTCTCCACCTTTCCAGCTCCTATCCGCCCCTTGCGTCCACACAATCATCGCCCTGTGATCCGAGTGCCGTGGACGCTCATGCATACGCACATACACACATCCTTATAAACGTACTTATGCACACGCTACCCTATGAGCGTCTCTGAGAGACTGAGTGGGCACATCATTTTGAGATTGACGAAGTCGTCACGATGTCTTCATAGTCAACGAGAATGTATTCTCCCACTAAACACGCATCGCCGGAAGGCCTAATATAGATCGAGGAAAATATAAGGTTTGGTGTCAAGTTTAGTACTTCAACTATGGTGGTTAGTTCCATCACATGAACCTAACCGTCTGTATGCGTTTTTGTAAACACACAGATCTACACACACTCACTACTATAAACGCACGCACGTACATATATTTTTTTCCTATGATTCTTTTGATAACTAACTCGCTTCCTTGACGAGTCCAAAAACACATACTCCATTCATTCTAAATTATGAGTACATATTTATTTGTTAATTCAAGGATTGGATCAAAATTACTTCAGGGACATGTATTTTAGATGGCACAAAATTAATGTCATTAGATTCGCATAGTCATATGTCTGTATCATTTTTAGCACATATTAAGCAAATAAGTAACTGTTGGTCCAAACTTTGTCCTAATAATTAGAAAGAACATGAAAATCCTAATCCTTTCTAAAGACCTCAAGTTAGTCTTTAATTATTCAAAACTACATATCACCATAGATAATGCAATTACCATGTCCATATAAGAAGCTCAAGTGAAAGGTATGTAGATACTAGCAAAGCTCGCGCGGCGGCACGCCGCGCCAGTCGATACAGTGTGTCTATATGAAGTGAGGGTACATGCAGAATGGTATCAAGTCAGAAAAGTTGTTGCACATCTTTACTACAATTCATGTTTGCATTGTAAATTTATTTTGTTGTGTGGTTACCTACTGACAGCGTAAACTGTCATTGCTTTGTTCGTTCCTTTTTTTTTTGAGTTGTTGATTGTTTTTTGAGGTATCTACCCGCTTATTTCAAGTGGTTTGTTCGTTCCTTCTTTATATTGTAAGGAGTTTTCTTTTGCCACCTCAAGTGCATGGTAGTTGTTATTGTTAATAGTTCAGGTATTTGGACAGTCGCATCATGTCTGACACCCTTGGGAAGCCCTTGTAGGCCTATAATTCGTCTTGACGCCCTTGGGAAACCCCTGCACGCCTACAATTCAAACGGAGGGAGTAGCAGGAAACAAATCCTCATATATAAGGCATGTGGTCTCTCTAGAAGCAAATCAAGCGGATATGAGGAAGCCGCGAGGCAACACCACGCCCACACCATCGTGCCAACATCATCAATTACCAATCCATGCGTGCAGGAAAAAAAACCGCCTGACACTCAACATCACCCAACCCATGCATGTGTTGTAGTAGTAGAAGAATAAAGATCGTAGCCACTAAACAGACATGCAGTGAGTCCCCCAAAACATATCCCAATTGATCAAGAAACTAAATCGCCAAAAAATATGCTAAAGGCATCAGCGAGCATCCCCGACCAAATCCCCAAGTGGTACACGTGTTCTTCACCTATTAGCTAACATAACATAGAGGCGATATATTGTGCATGTAAGTTTTTGATGACCATAGATAAATGTCACAAGAAGGAAGAACAATTACCAAGTACACAAAAGAGCATACTTAGAAATATTATCTTGCCACAAACCTGCAGGAAAAAAATATATTTCCAAGAATGCAACAGGTACATCATAGTCAAATCTGAAAGCATCATATTCTTAAAGTTAAAATATGCAAAATGCAAAAAGGATTTTGCTTAATGAAGGTAAAAGAAAAGTTTGAAGCAGAATAAAGGGTACAGTATTCACTTACTGTTTAACCCAAATTATTGTTGGAGTCATTCAGCAGGACTAAAGCTTGCTTTCATTTGTTGAAACTTACTAGTGTCATTACATAAAAAGCATCCTAGGATGTCCATCATCTGCCGCACACACAAATGAAGACCAAATACCAACGCCAGGTGAATGGAAAAGATAGAGCAAACAAAAAAGGCTGGCTGCCATAATTCATGTAATAATCTATCAAAAAGGAATACACAACCAACTAGGCATATATTTTTTGTACTATATGCATACCCTTCAAATCTGAACTAACAATTGATATCCTTATTGGCCGAAGCTCAAAACTACCAAGGGAGAACTAAAACTGCAATGGTGCATTTATGTATTACAATGAAGAAATCAAAAGACTCTCCCTTCCATAAGATTTTTTTACTGAAGGGGTATAAATATCAATTTATGAAATATAAATTATTATCTTTTTTTAGGGGTACGTAAATTATTATGTAAGCATGTAAATCCGAGTGTGGGACGTCCTTGGGCTTATTTCCAGCAACGCACATATCCTTGCGCTTGTCTCTCCAAGCATGTACTCGGACAAAAGAGAAAAGAGAGCAAAATGAGACGGTCCATCTTCAATATATATATAGACAAATAAGCTGAGGCGTGAGAGTAGCACATACCCCTGGTGATGCTGCTGACAAGGAGTCGGTGAGGAAGGACCGAATGAGAAGTGCAGCACTGCACGAACTTGCCTTCAGAGTTGGGAAACGTTTGGAGCCGGAGCACCGGCGGAACATTGGGCCGGTCTTTCTCTTTCTCGCGTCTTCTTTTTCAGCGCGCGCCGTCCTTTTCTTCTGCCCCCTCCTCCCCACCCCTTCCCCATCCCTTCCCCCTCTCCCCGCCCCCCGATCGCAGCACCACGCATCACGCCTCCCTCGCCGGCCGCCATGGTTGCCTGCTGTCATGGCCATGTCCATTCCCTAGGTACAGCCTTCACACGCGCGTATCCCCCCCTCCTTCCGGGCTGCGATGGGCCACCACAAGCTCCATCGCCGGAGGCCAGGAGCTCTCCTCGCTCCATCGCCGGAGGCCAGGAGCTCCCCTCGCCGGCCGCCATGGCTGCCTGCCGCCATGCTCGAATCCACCCCGCGCATACAAGTGTTGCAACCGTCACCTAGGAAAGCTTCAACAGCTGTTGAAAAAAGCTTCAACCATAGACACAGAAGCTTCAATGGCACTGCACAACAAGGGGAAATTGCAACCGTAGTTGGATTTTGCTACTACCAGCGAAGTTTTTTGCTACATCCATCAGGTGGAGCTGCGACCTCACGACGACAACAATGACGATTTTGCTGCAACGTAGTAGGATTTTGCTACTATCGTTGGAGCTTTTTACTACTTTCTTTGGTTTGCAGTGTCTGACTGGGAGCTTTTTTTTTTCAACGGTTGAAGCTGTTTTCATACACGGTTGAAGCTTTTTTCGTTCACGGTCGAAGCTTTTTCTGCAGCAAAATGCTACAACCATTGACATAAAATGCTACAACCATTGACATAACAATCAAAATGCTACAACCATTGACGTAAAATGCTACAACCGTTTATAAAAAAAATAAAAAATCATTGCAGCACATCGGATGGGTCTGGTGCGACCGGCCGAAATTTCAGCGACGCACCGGCGCCTAGCGTCGCCCTTCAGAGTTCGTGTACCACATGAAGAGCACTGCCGGCGTGGTGGACAGGAAGTTACCTGCAGCGGTAGACGACTCTGTTATGTGGCGGTGGCGATTACCTGGAATGTACCGAGCAGTTGGGAACGACGGTGTCATACACACGCGCGACACAGCACGGACTGCGAAGAGAGCGTGGAAGAGGCAGCCATCGTGTGCAGAGTGCTCGCCATCCCAGAGTTGACGCCGAGGAGCAGGGCGCCTCCTCCCGTTAGCGTCGGCTCGAGCCTCTCCGAGACAACATCTCTCCACGATGACGACGCGGGCCGAAGGGCTCCGATGTCGCTGGATGACAAGGCGACGACGGCCTGGGGGAACGCAACGTCGAGTCAGTGGTGAGATGACACGGAACGGCGGGGCGCCGTCGGCCTGGAAGGTCGCCAGCTCGAATCGTCCGCGGGTAGGACGGGAAGGTCGTCGGAGGCTCCGACGCGGTCCTCTGCGGTGCGCAACTCCTCGGCGAGCTCAGCGTACGTGTAGCTCGCCTGTCCTGGCACTGGCAGCAGTCGGCGACCTGGGCGCCGCCAGTCCGTCCTACACGGCGAGGAAGTGCGCGGGGAGACGAAAGGAGGAGCTGTCGAGACCGTCGACCGCGGCGCGTCGCCGGCGACCATCCAGAGCTGGAAGCGTTAGGTGTAGCTCTTTTCACCGTTCCTGGCGTCGGACTGAAGCAGTGCGACTTCCGTGTGCTCCTGGCTGTCGGCCTTCCCATCGAGGAAGCGCACCACGGTGATCTACATGCCGGGGTGCTCGGCGCCTCGGCCATCTTCCTGACGAGCTCGAGGGCCTCCAGGTCGTCCGCCCAGCCGAAGAACACGACGAACATGTCGTGCATGACCTGCTGGACATCGCAGCGGCCGCGGTCCATGAGGACGGCCACGGCGTTGCCTCACACGGCAGCGAAGATCGAGTCGACGGATTGCACTCCCGTGCGCCACGGCATTCTGCTGGTGAATCCTAGTACGATCCAGCACACACTATTTATAGTATTCCCAAGCCACCAGAACAGCGATCGAAGCGGCGTCGAGAGGCAAAAAAACACATATATGACATGTGGACGAAAACAATTCAAAATTTGAACCGCTCCAAAAAAATTCACAGCACTGACTTTCTCGAGTGACGCCCAGCAGCAGGGCACTGCACCCTATTATGCAGCGGTTTTGACCTGGGCGTTGCACACCCGTCCAACGTGGCAGCCCGAGCCCAGACACGGCCCCACAGACAGCAGTGCAGCGCCTATCTCTTGGGCGCCACACTTATAATGTGCAGCGCCTTTTACTTAGGCGCTGCATTCTCTGTTATCCAGTTTCGTGGTCCCAACCCCACACCCCACCAACCTCATCCCACACACCCCCACCCCACCCCACAAGCTGAAGCAAAGCTCCCCCCTCTCTCATATCCTTCTCTAATCTTGCAAATCCGGAGTATTTGACCGTGGATTTCGACCGACCGAAAGAAGTCATGGACGGAAGGGAGGAGATACTTTGTATGGCCCAACTATGCTTCGTGCACTTCCAACTAACGCCTATGACGAGCCACCGGTAAGCTAGACAAATAACATGTTACTCTCAAACGTGTGTCGACACTAACTAAAATTGTATGCAGTCACCCCCTCCACTATGCAAGTACTTCACGTGGATAGATCATGAAGTGCCCGAAGATGTCAAAAAGGACCAATATCAAGATTGTCTTAAGCGACAGCGCCGGTTTGAAGAATCCCTTCGAAGAGGCTTGGAGGAAGAGCGTCGTCAAAATGAGAGGATGGATCGGAAGAAACGAGAGGAGGAGAGGGCTCGCCAAGCGAAACTTGCTCGTCAGGAGGAGAGGGCAAGAAAGCTTGCAAAGGCTCGCGAGGCGCAAGAGGAGGATGAGGCACGTGACAAGAAGGGAAATGGCCTCGCTCGACTTAGTAGGGACTTTGCGTCGGTTCACTCGTCATGGACTAGGGCAAGAAGCCATTTGTCGTCACCTATCTTCTAATGAATGTGTCTTGAACTTGTGAGGTTATGTGCGATGTTGGTGAACTTTCTTCTAGGGCAAGCCATCATTTGTGTCGTGAACCATGTCGTGGTAATGTTTCATTCGTCTTAAGTTATGAACTCACCGGCATAAAATTTGTGTTAGTTGAAATTTGTGTGATGCTCTAGTTATTGCAAATATTGTGATGGTCCCCTGAATTGAAACTGATGTAAACCACACAGTTTTTGCAGTAAACAACAGTGCAGCGCCCAGGGGAAGGGCGCTGCACTATACATTGCAGCGCCCAACAGAGGGGCGTCACACTATATAGTGCAGCGCCTCACCCTTCGGCGCTGCACGCTGCCTTAACAATTTTCCTGTGCGCTCAAAGATGCAAAGTTTCTGTTGCTCCCTAGACTACCATGGCCTGTAGTGCAGCGCCTAGGGTACGGGCGCTGCTCTGTGTAGTGCAGCGCCTTTGTGATGGGCGCTGCTCTGTGTAGTGCAGCGCCTCTGCCTTCGGTGCTATAGTACTGTTTACTGCTAAACTGCAAAAACAGATGCAAGTTCGGCAGAAACTGAACATATGGCATAACTATGAATGTAGTGTTGTAACTTGAACATCACATCACATCGTATGACATAACAGAACTAATAACTTGAACATCACATCATTTAGGACAATTGAACATTACTACAAGTTCGCAAACACAAGTACCACACTACTAAAAGTTCACAAACATATGACATAACCTCACAAGTTCATCAACCTAATGAAACGGATACAAGACCACTTCAACAATTAAAAAACACAACCACTAATGCCTTCCACGCGTGTTCCTGGTGGCACGCCTGGCGGCAATCTTCTTCTTCCTGCTAGGACGAGGCACCTATTCCTCCACCTCCTCCTCCGCCTCATCATCCAAGCTAGCCATCCGCGAGGTCCCTACGTCCACCTTTGGGTTGCCTCTGTTGTCAAAGTCATTGGGCGTGAACCATTTTCTGGGCTGCCTAGGCTTCAACATGTATGCGGACCGAACTTGAGCCTCCGCCAAAGTCTCGTCATCGTCAATCTATCGCACAATCAAACAATATGGTGAAGACCGGCGTCATAATGAAGTGAGAATTAAATCTTAAAGATTAGTCATACCTCTTGGGTGACCACACCCTCATCATCCAGATAAGCAAATGAGGAACTCACATCGTCCCCTTCATGTTGAGATAAGGGGTCTGATGGTGTACCAGACCTAGAGGCAGATGGTTCATCATATTCTGGGTCACGACAACCGAGAAGGTTTGATAACCGCCTTAACTTCTTGGCCTGACGATGTAACATGAACAAGTGTATAAGACACCAAACTCCGCAACATATGTAACATGGACAGCTGAGTGTGATATGTACCTTCAGAAATTTTCGTAATGGACCTTCATCATTGCATTCTTCAATCGGTGTCTGCTCCAAAATAGACTGGCTTTCATCAGCCGCTTTCTTGATTTGGTCACGCTGCGGATGAGAACGAAGTACACGTCGATAGCCATTCAAACATATGTAGTACTGCCAACAGGAAAGTAAAGAAGTGAACACTTGCCACATAGTTAATCATCGGAACAGCAGGGACATCTTGCTCGTCCCTGATATCTTTGTTGTAGGGCCGCTTCGATACATCATCAAAGTTTACGGGCTCTTCAAGAATTTCATCGTTGTATGCCGGCGAGCATATCTCGACTCGAGTATTTGCAAACAACCATCATAGGTAGTTATCAAAAGCAATTGGGCAATGCTCACGAAGCTGGACGTGTGCACTCGCACGAGCTTGCTCCACACTAAGATGGAAACAGGTAACATACGATGCATGATGCTTGTCCCAGTCCTTTATCTTCCGCTGCTTTCTCCTGTCCAACCTGCATTGTACAGAACCAAACATTAGCACAATCAAGAAGTAGTGCCAATGCTTAGTCAATACGGTTAATGCTCTCTTACCGATGAAGTGATTTGTCTGTGTCCACCCATTCCGGCGGGTGAGTCTGGAACAGACCAAACTGACGAAACTCGCGATGTGGCAAATGAAACTCAACCGCCCAGTTGCATATCATTGGGCACCGCATAAGAAAGAGATCCTTATCACGCAAGCACATCGGGTTGATGGTAAACTCCTCGGTGTACCCAAGTCTATCGCCGGCGCCATATGGCAGCCATACCACCTATGAAATATGGCAACAATGCAAAATTGATGACTATGCACTCAGGCAAGCATGAGAAATGACTGAAGTAATGACCTCATTACCTGCTCAGGCGTAATCGTGTCCAACTCAGCAATGTACTTTTGGTACATGAGATTGACATCGTTCGTCATCTCGGATACCACACCCCACTTGTAAGCCCAAGTGGGGCATCGTAAATCGCCATCTTCATCCCAAGGATTGAACTTGACGCTCTTAGGTCGTCCAACAGGCAGACGCTCCCAGCTCCATACAGAAAGCAGAAGCATATTACCACCAATGCCCGCACTACCTGTGATCGTGCAACACGCATCGTCCAGCTGCATATGAAAGAAAAAATTGTTAACTTCACAGCAAGGTTGCATTGCTAGTGAAGAAATGACTTGATAGAAAAACAAACAAACCACTTGTCGGTACAAGTAAGCAAGAGTGGCTGAACCCCAGCTCCATCCGCTATCGAATACGGTCAACGCCTTCAGCCACATCCATTGAGCGTTCTTGCCTGTGGAGTCAGGAAACAAAGTCATCGAGACAACATACCACATATATACACGAGCATGTGTATGAATCACATCATCAGTGGCATCCACAGGGCAATGTGCAAAGTTCCTTTGAATCCACGTGAAAGCAACTCTGGCTGCTTTCCTTTCCTTCTTCATCTTCTGCTCTTCTCCCTCCTCTGCATCAGCCTCAGCCTCAGTAGGAGCCATACCAATAAGAGCAATCATCTGCTCGCGCCACCCATCAGAACCAGTGCTCATACATAGAGGCCTCCCATCGATAAGAAGCCCGGTGATCAAGGTGGCATCCTCGAGCGTCACGGTCATCTCCCCAGTCCAAAGATGAAAACTGTGCGTCTCTGGCCTCCACCGATCAGCAAGAGAGGTCACCAGTGGAGCGTTCAGGTTCGGCGTGGACCGGCTGACCAACTGAATCCACGGGAGGAGTCCTTCCCGCTTGGTGTAGGGTGTGTACCGCTCATCGTACGACATGGCATGACCAGAGACCCCGTGATACCAAATCTTCAGAGGTTCAAGCTTCTGCAAATAACAAGTAATGCCAAATCTTAGGGCATGTCAACTTCAACTACATGCAAATTTGAAAAATATTTACATTACTCATTATTACCTTGCCCTTCTCGCGCATCATGTAGGCCCGGTGTTGTGTGTCAATGGCATCCTCGAGAATCCAAACCATACTTACAAAGTTGAAACAATACACATATATGAGTTCACCTTCATCTCAGATATCGGTATACACTAAACGTCGCATATGTGTTCAACTACAACAATGTCAACATCTTCTTCTCACACAATGAATAAATGATTTTAATTATCATATATAACTCAACATCTACTATAAACTACACATCTCCTATATGTCTACAAAACTCAACATCTCATAGTTATCTACAAAAATAGGCATCTCACATATATCTAAAAAAAATAAACAATCTAGGGTACTACCACTATGAGTACACACCCTATATAGTGAACTAATATACAACACTATGGTAGTACCACTATGACTACACATCCTAAATCAAGCAAATCAAGCAAAGCAAGGGTTCCACCAAATCTTGGACAAATCTCTAAAAAGGCAACAAATTTACGGAGGAAAAGAAAGGGAACAGAGGAGTTTACCTAGTAGGAGGGGTTGCAGATCGAATCCACGGATCAAATCTTCAGATTTCAGAGGGATGTGGGGGGATCCGATGGGGGCGCCGCCGCTGCTCTCTGTCCACAGAGCAAAGAGGGGGAAGAACTGCCTGCTCGGGTCGGGCGGGCGAACTGATAAGTCAGGGTGCAGCGCCGATGCATTGGCCGCTGCACTGCTGTCCGTGGGGCCGCGCCTGGACCCGGGCTGCCACGCTGGACGGAGGTGCAGCGCCTATGGCAAAGGCGCTACATAGTAGGGTGCAGCGCCCTGCTATCGGGCGCCACTCGAGAAGGTCAGCGCTATGAATTTTTTTTGGGAGCAGTTCAAACTTTGAATTGTTTTCGTCCACAGGTCATATATGTGTTTTTTGCCGCGTCGAGAACCATCAAGTGCGAAGCAACGACAAGTCTCCAGATTGAACGATGGAGGCGGCACCGATTAAGGAAAGCGGTGGCTCTAGAGGGCACGGTAAAAGCGGCAGCGATCGCCGACCCACACGCACACTCACGTGGATCGCGAAGGGGGTAAGGCAAACTCCACCGCGCGACCTCATCCTGTCCGGCCTCGTTTGTTTGGGGTAAAACGAATAAATTGGGCGGCCTAGCGCGCAGGAGCAAACGGACTTTTGTCCATTTTGTGTCCGCTTTCGACCCATCCCCGACCCAAGTTTGCGCCACTTTTGGGGTGAAACGAACACCACGCGGACGCGCGAGCCGTCTGCGCGTGTCCTCCCCTGGCCTGCCGTTGGTGGCACAAGGCGGGCATTTTTCTATCTGCCCCCTCCTTCCCTCCGGTCGCACCCCCCTCCACTCTTCCCCTTGTCGCCGCCGCTTCCATTGCCGCCGTGCAGTTCGGACACGTGGTCGCCCAGGCCCTTCACCTCGGCGCCGCCGAGCTACCCAACCACGGCCACCTGGTTAGCGCACCCGCCGGTCGGATTTGGGGCGGATCCGGTCGGTCTTCAGCTCACCCGGCTGTGGGAGGCCGGGCCGAGCCATGGACTGGCCGGGCACCTCGCCGGAAGGCCCTGGCAGGGCCGCAAGGCCACATGCAGGCAGTGGCTCCTCCTCTAGCCGCTCGGATCTGCACCGTCGGTGGTCCGCCGACAGATACACGAATGGCGGCCGACCGGGCTCGATGCTAGCCCAAAAGCTTGTCGGCACACCATTGCCACTCATTAAGTGCGACGCCTGCCCAAATAAGGTCGTGCGCCGCGCGTCTACAATGCCGGAACATCCCGGATGGGTGTTCATCAAGTGCTTAAACGATGGGGTATGTGCTATTTGTTAGCTTTGGTTTTGCTTCCGGATTTGACAACTTGTGCTAACTTGAAATTTTATTGTGTAGCGATGCAAGTTTTGATAGTGGGAAGAAGAGTACATCGATATATTAATAGTGCGCAATTTAATAGATGTTCGTGCACTTTTAGCTAGAATAGAGGTTGTAGATGAGACTAGGTGTGAGGAAGCAACCTCTACTTCTGGCTTGAAGAAGAAAGGAGGGTGCAACATCGAGCCTCCTCCACAGATCAACAACGAGTGCATCGAGAAGGCCCTAACCCAACTCAAGGGAGGAGTTATGGAAGTTGGGTATCTTCTAAAATGTATTCTTATGGTTCTTATTTTCTTTGGTCTTGCTTTACTAGTCAAAATGTGATAATGTATTGTCATGTACCAAAAATGAATGATAAAAAAAGCTTTAAGGACTTGCAAAGAAAAATGCACGCGGCCGGGATGCGGCCGCGCGCTGGGCGCACGGCCACCGCATCCCAGGACACGCCCGGACACGACCCGAAATCCCTACCTAAATGGACAGAATCCGGATAAAACGGACGTCCGTTTGGGATTGCGCGGTGGAGTCGGCCTAACAACCTGCATGCACACGAAGTCAACACGGCAGGACAGCCCACAAACAGCCCAAAAACGATATGCGCACCAACAGGGACGGAAAGAACGTTGAGAAAATTTGAAAGGAATGCATACAGCCACAAGTAAATCGTACATCCAAGGAACCCAAACAAATACGTGTGGCGATGCACAGATAACTGGCGAGGAGCTTTCACCCAAGTGGATGAATCTGGGGAGGAAAACATCCCTGCATATAGGGGTTTGGTGATAAGTCTGTTGGGGCAACAACACACACGCAAATGGAAAAGGCAAATGAAGGGAAAGAAAACCCGGAGTGGCAAACAAATCAACGGCTATGAGGCGGCGCAAGGCGACCAGCAGCCATAGTCATTGCGTCCATCAATTAAATTGCTCAAAGCCACCACATTTGTGATCAGGGTACTCCAAAACTACCATTTTTGCCAAAAATCAGAAAAGACTACCAACTCTGCAGCAAGTTAATAACAAATTGCACTGATTTGAAATTGAGTTGCGTCTAACAATGATGGGTGAGACCGGTCTGGCTGGGCTGACGTGGCGAAGACTAAACCTAGTCGTTGTTTGACCTGCTGAGGTGGACAGGGGGTCCACCTGTCAGCCACATCACCCAGGTCCAAGGTGAGCGCACGAGTGCGTTGACTGGAGGCGATCTTCGGAGGGAAAGGGAGGAGCCGCCGGGAGGCCCGCCGATGGCGGCCGTGCCGCGCGCAGATCCACCTTCCCTTGTTGCAGGAAAAATGGTTGCCGCTAGAGCTCCTATGCCAATGCTTGACCTCCTGTGCCGCTTCTCAAGGGTCAAGCCCACACCTGGCCCAGCTTGCTGCGCTTCCCGCGCCTACTCGCAAGCTAACGCTTGTCGCGCCGCCATCCAGCGCTCACGCCTGCGCGCCACCATCCGCGTCCGCGCCTGCAGTGGCACCGCCCACGTCCGCGCCTGCAGCGCCACCGCCTCCCATCCGCGCCTGCGCGTTGCCGCCCCGCCTGCGTCTGCAGCACCTCTATCGCGGCCGCGCATGTGCGTCGCCGCCTCGCTTACGGCTGCAACACCGCCGCCCCAGCGCCCTACCTGCATCTGTCGCGCTGCCGTCAGGCCTGCACAGGCGCGTCACTACCCAGCGTCCTTGCCTGCACCGCCGCCGCCTCTCGTCCGCGCCTGCGTGTCGCCGCCCTCGCGCTCGTGCCCGCAACATCGTCACCCCGCCTGTGACTGCAGCGCCGCCACGAGGGGGAAAAGAGGCGGAGGGGCGCGGTGTAGTCGGGGTCGTCACCGCCGGGGCAGGGCCGGAGTCAACGGGGGAGAGAGAGGGGAAAAGTAGTAAGCAGGAAGAAAGAGGCGTGGGACTGACATGTGGGACCCTTGGCCACATCCGCGTACTGTTCATGTAGATTTGCCACGTAGACACAATAGGTGGGCCAGCGCTGTCAGTTTTCCGATTACTCGCGACTCACAGCTCATTTAGTGCAATTTGTTACCCACTTGCCGCAGAGTTGGCGGTCTTTTGTTATTTTCTACAAAAGTGGTAGTTTCAGAGTACCCTAGCCACAAATATGGTGGCTTTGAGAAATTTACTCTGTCCATCATGCTACTAAGCCGGTCTCGATTCTGCTGCCTGGAGAGCGGGTGTCGGAACTGCAAAAACGCTAGAAATTTGAAGATAGAGGTAGTGACCCGCCTTAAGAAGACTCACTCAATCATCATCTTGTTACGCCTCGTCCAGAAGGTCCAGGTCATTGCCTTGAACACTAACATGAAGAGGCGGCTCCTCCTTCGGGTTTGGTTGGCCCGAGTTTTGAGAAACCAAGCTAGGTCCACGGCCTCCCACTGCAGCCCTAGAGCCTAACAAACAAAGCATCAGAGAAATTAGCCTCGGTGTAGGCAAGTAATATGTGGGTCCTCTTCTCCGGGGCATACAAAGAAGGCATAGCCCATCGCAAGGCCCGTGCCGCTTGGCCACTGTAGGATCGAAAGTATGTCTAGAGGGGGGGTGATTAGACTACTTGTAAATATAAAAATTCGGCCTTTTGACAAAGGACAGTTTTTGGCAGATTCACAGTTTTGATCAAGTCAAGCATCACCCTACACATGCAATTCTAGAGTATAGGCAGCGGAAAGTAAATTGCACATGTAGTAAAGAGAGGTCGAGAAGAGCAAACGCAATTTTGGAGACACGATGATTTTTCCCGTGGTTCCAATAGGTGGCGCTATCGTACATCCACGTTGATGGAGACTTCAACCCACGGAGGGTAACGGCTGCGAGAGTCCACGGAGGGCTCCACCCACGAAGGGTCCACGAAGAAGCAACCTTGTCTATTCCATCATGGCCTACGCCCACGGAGGGCTAGCCTTACTCGGGGTAGATCTTCACAAAGTAGGCGATCTCCTTGCCCTTACAAACTTCTTGGTTCAACTCCACATCTCGACGACGGAGGCTCCCAAGCGACACCTAACCAATCTAGGAGGCACCACCCTCCAAAAGGTAATAGATGTTGTAGATGATGATGAACTCCTTGCTCTTGTGCTTCAAATGATAATCTCCCCAACACTCAACTCTCCTCACTGATTTGGCTGTGGTGGAAGAAAGGATTGAGTGGAAAGCAACTTGGGAAGGCTAGAGATCAAGCTTCATATGGTGGGAGTGGAGCAACTTGATCTCAACACAAGGGTAGGTAGTTCTCTTCTCAGAAATGTAAGGTAGGAGTGGTAGTTCTTTCTGATGGCTCTCTCCACGAATGAAGAGGGGGTGGAGGGGTATAAATAGCCTCCACACAAAATCCAACCGTTACACACATCTGAGCAATCTCGGTGGGACCGAAGTGGACAACTCGGTGAGACCAATAGTTCAAATAATGTGAACGTTGGGGTTTTCGGTGGGACCGAATATACAATCTCGGTTAGTCCGATTCGTGCAATGACAAGAGCATGCCAGTTTCGGTGGGACCGACTTCATCATCTCGGTGACACCGATTTGATGACAGAAGGTTACAGAACCTTGGCAACTCATGTTTCGGTGAGACCGAGTTCAGAATCGGAAAATCCGAGTTTACTAGGGTTTGGCTTATGGCTGAGGTGGTTCATCTCGGTGTGACTGAGTTTGGAATATCGGTGGGACCGAGATTACTTATGAGTGTATATGGCAGTGAAAGTTGCTGATAGTTTAGGAGATGTATCACTAAGCACTTGAGCAACCAGATCATCATCATAACCTCATCCCCTTTTAATAGTATTGGCTTTTCCTATGGACTCAATGTGATCTTGGATCACTAAACCAAAAATGGAGTCTTGAGCTTTTGCCAATGCTTGCCTTAGCATTTTGAGGGGTCCACTTCTTCAGTCCTTGCCATACCCATATCACTGAACTTCTCTGAAATGATTCTCAAGTAACTATTAGTTCAATGATGTATATGTTGTTATTAATTACCAAAACCACCCGGGGATTAGTTGCACTTTCAATCTCCCCCTTTTTGGTAATTGATGACAACATATAGATCAAAGCTTCGACAAAGGATATAATCAATGAATATTATCGTCGCTTTGAGAAGTATGTGATAAGCAAGAGCTCCCCCTAAATTTGTGCATTATTTAAGATTTGCGTTTGAATGCAAATGCACAATCGATTAGGATCATGGGTCACTCTTCCATGTCACATACATCTTGGTGGAGCGCACAAAATGATAAGAATGAACAGCATGCACCCAATCACCAAGACATGAGTAAATAGTCATACGAGATAGGAATGGCATATGATAAACATTAAGCACACATTAAAGCATAGTACGACCAAGCACTCATTAAGATAGAATCGAACGGAGTATCAAGCACACCGAATGTCTCGAAAACCAAAAGTATCCCAAAGAAACCGCAAAAGAACGAAAGAGCAAAAGCGCAAAGACAACAGCACTCTCTCTCTCTCGAAGCCCTATGATCTATACAATTTCTCCCCCTTTGGAAACAAGTTACCAAAAAGTTCGAAAAAGCATAGAGCTAAGCGTCACTGTGGACTCTGCTGGCGGCTCCCGTCTGGGTTGATGTCGGAGTGGATATGACAGCATCGGCGAAGACTTCAGCTGATGTCTGTGTTGGAGGAGTGGACACTGGAGCTGGAGCTGGAGTAACTGCTGGAACTGTGGGAGGTGCTGAAGCTGTAGTCCTGGTGTCAGTCACTGGAATAGTAGCTGATTGGGATCCTTTGGGAACCGAAGCAGTCTGTCGATGAGAATCCTGGACTAAGTCATCCTGCAACTCACGCATAAGCTCTGCCTTGTCCTGCTTTGCTTCCTCAATGTCTGCCTCGAGCTTGTTGACGGTCACTTGTACTTCAGTCAGCTTCACGTCCAGAGCGTGGATCTTCTCGTCAACAATCCTCTCTAAGCTCTCCTGAGACTGTTCAATGCTGGCCAGGCGTTGTTCAATCCTTTGAGTAGCTTCAAGAATTTGCTCTCCGAAACTCTTTGGTTTAGCTGCTGCTGCTGCTGCTGCTTTGTCAGCTTTGTCTTTCTTAGCAGCTGCGATCTTGGCTTGACCTTCAACAGATGTCGGATCCTCCTCATCCATCACAACAACATTGTCTTCATGCTCTGGCTGCAACGGTAAATGTTTTCTATCCAACAAGAATGTGCCCGTGCCAAACTTGGCATTGATAAGCATCTGAATCTGCGGGGCAAATCCACATGACCTTTTCTGGTCAGCTGCAGTCCTTTTAATGGTCTCTACCATCAAGTCCATCACCTTGAAAGGTGCTTTCTCATCAAGTATATGCAGCATGTTGATAGAGTATCCTCTGATCATGCGATGATCTCCAGATTTGGGCATCAAGGTATGCCTCAAAATGGTATTAGTGGTAGGTAAGCCTGCCTGGAGATGGTAGACTGAGCCGAGCTTCCAGATTTCCAAATCCTCTGCTGGAACCTCTTTGTACATGTTTTTCATGGATTCATGATTCTTCTTTGGAATCCCATATACATCAATATCATCTTCTCGTTGTACTGGAGCATTCAGAATTTCTGCCCATTCTTCAACAGAAGAAGAAAACCTTTGACCTTCAGTCATCCACGTAATCTTTCCATCAGGGTAGAAGTGAGCTGTGGCATAAAATTGCATTATCATCTCATCGTTCCAACTGGTCAATTTCTGACCTACAAAATCTGCAACTCCACATGCAGTGAAACTTTCATGCACATGTGGAAAGAAATCTCTGTGCTCTTCGCTGTCAATGTACTTCCAGTCAACATATCTGGTGTCTGCGACTATGGGCTTCTTGTCCATCAGCACGGTCTCATAGAAGTCTTGCTGCTCTCTGGTGTGAAATCTGGGATCTACAGCAGTTCTTCTCCTCGCGGCATATGGGTCAGTTTGTCTCCATAGCCTGAGACCTCTATCTTTCCTTGCCTTCATATCCTCAGCTTGAGGATGAGCATCATTATGGAGTGGCAGTTTTGGACGAAGTTTCAGCAAAACTTGTCCTTCATCGTCAGACTCAGCTGGTGGCACATCATCCTTGTTCTTTTCAGATGCTGGAATGTTTCTGATGGTCCTCTTGGGCTTGGCAGCAAGCTTTGCTGGAGCTGCCTTAGCTGGAGCAGATTTCTTGGGCTTTGATGTGGCTCCAGCCTTAATGGCATCACCCATGAGCTTCGGCTTCTGAGGAGGAGGCTGGGGTGCTTCCTCATCCTCATCCTCTACTGCTGCATCTGCATGAGAATCAATATACATATCTGCTCTAGCTTCTGACACATGCACTACCCTCTTTCTCTTGGTGGTTTTCTTCACTTTGCTTGCAGCTGCCTCTCCCAAATTCAGCTTCTTAGCAACAGTTGACTGCTTGACTTTGCTGGTGCCCTTCTTAGATTGTTGACCTTGTTGCTCTTTGGCAACAACCTTCCTTTTAGGCTTTGAGGTCACCTCTTCCTCAACAACAAAATCTGAATCCTCATCATCTGAATTCCTCTCCTTTCTAGCTCTGGTGGCTGCAGGAGGCATGCCACTTGGTGTACTCCTCTCACCATCATCAGATGAGCTACTAGGATCAGGACTAGTGTCTGCCTCTGGAATGTCTGCAATGGGTGTCTTTGACCTGTTCTCACTGTCACTGGTATCTGACATGGCTGACAACCTGTGAATAGATAAGGTATAGGCAGAGAAGAAGAGTCATCACAAACTGCAGAAGTTTTTGCAAAAAAATGAGTTCAAATTCTAGTATTAAGTTTTCACAGAAGACATTTCGGTCAGACCGAGTTTAAGTTTTCGGTGAATCCGAAGTGTTAAACAGGAGCTTGGCACACCACTTTCGGTTTGACCGAAGTGGGTTTCGGTCCTGCCGAAAACACTAGGGTTTCACAAAATCTACAATTCGGTCACACCGATTTTGCACAACTCGGTTGGACCGAACGGTGCAGTGCAATGGCCATAGGCCAGATCGGTCATACCGAAAATATAAAATCGGTCTCACCGAGATGTGTTCCGTGGAAACCTAACCCTAAAACTTTTACTCGAATCTAGTTCAAACGAACCAATCTGGTGTACAGGAGGATTTCAATCGTGGCAAGATACTAGGCAATCCAAACGTGCATTGAATCGGAGATGGGAGCACGAGTGGGATCAAAACTCACCCTAACTTGGTGGAGTTTTTCTACGGCGGCAACGGCGCGGAGGAGATGGCCGTTGACGGCGACGGAGACCCGCGGCGAGGGCGCACAGGCGACGACGGCGACGATCCGGAGACCAAGGCGACGGCAGCAAGGGATGTGGGGGCGAAACGTTTGAAGGAGGAATCAACGCGCGCGGCCCTTGGAATATATACCCCTTTGCTGTCGGTGGGACCGAGTTGTAAAACTCGGTGGCACCGAGATGGATAACTGCTAGGCAGTTATGCACTTCGGTCACGCCGAAAATCACAACTCGGTTTCACCGAGATGAAAACCTAGATCAGTCTAAATGCTTTCGGTTCGACCGAGTTTGAGTGAGTTGGTCTGACCGAAATCAATTAGAAGGTTTTGGAGATTAGCCCTTGACGGATCGGTGGCTCCGAGTGCTCCTCACCCGGAGGGTCCGAAAATGACTTGTTCAAAGTTTATGATGTAAGCATGAATAGAATTTGAGACAAGAAAGCATAGATAGCTAGGGGAGGTACTTAGGCATTCTTGTCCATCCATTTGGTCAGAAAAATCAAAACGACCAAAACAACAAATGGATGTCCTCGAATGGATAAAATCATGCATCCAACATGCTCACACAATAAGATAGCAAATGAAATATGTGTCAAACATGCACAACCAAAAACTCTAGCAACTAACACACAATTTGTCAATGACTAGGTCATCTTTATATGAGTATATTGACTTAGGAGCCAAATGAGAACATTTGATCATAGGTCATACTCATCGTTTAAGCACAAGTGGGGTTACCACTTTTACATAAAGCATTGATGTGTTCACATCATTTGATGATGCTTTAGCTCAATTTTTTAGAGCAAAGCTCCCCCTAGATGTGAGAACCCCTTTTAAAGGGTCAAACTAACCTTGGGTTGTCGTAGAAGACTTCATGTAGATGTTGAAGATGTGGATGCTCAATGTTGATGGAGATCATCCAGAGTTGGGAGCTATCCTTTGGATTCGGGCACTTTCAATACCTACATGGGTTAGTCCTACAAGGAACAAACACGAATATCCATGGACATAGATTGACGTTCACAATAGATGATGTCCATGTAAGCAATGATTACCTTGTCCCTTGACTTACCAACAAGAGGGTTTGTGACTCCATGAACTAGTGCACGATATGGAAGTTGATTGCACAAGTTTTTTTTGCCAAAATGAATGTGAGTGAAGTATGTTGGCGGAGTCACCCTCAAGAACTTTCTAGTTCTTCTTCTTCGGGATCCACATCATCTTGATGGGAATCCTTGGGGTTGTAGTTGAGCTTGACGAAGTAGAGACGTTTCCTTGGGAACCCAGTTGACCATGGCTTGAGGTGCTTCAACAAATGCATCAATCTCCTCTTGAAGCTTGTCCTTGGCTTTTAGCTTGTGGTCTTGTGGTGGAAGGTCATCTTGAGCTTGTTCCACATTGGAAGAAGTAGGATCATAGTTCTCCTTTTGAGGAACAAACTGTGGAGTAGGATATTGACCTTCTTCCCACTCAACACCTTCGGCGTTGAACTTTCGCTCAAAACCAATTCCTTGATTCTTCCGGTGCCTTCCTTGCTTGCGGACAATTTCCTCAAAGTTCTTGCTTCCGGCAAGGCTCTTGTAGACACCTTTCTCTATGATCCCTTTCAATAAGCTATTCTCTTGCTCAAGTGTAACTTGGCTTGAAACATTGTTAGTGGAATCAAGAGAACTACTAGAAGCAACAACATTGGATTTAGCATGGTTATTGTTACTGCTAGAGGAAGAATTTTTCTTATGCTTGTCATGCTTAGTCTTAATGGGTGGCAAGAAATTAGACAAGAGAAGTCGTTTGGCAAGATATGAAGAACTCTTCTTTCGAAGATCGTCATTGATTGCTTTTAGAAACTCATGTTCTTGCTCTAGAGTGAGCTTCTCGAAGCGTAGCTTCTCATGAGATCTTAGGAGCTCTCTATGATCTTCTTGAGTTGTTTCATGAGCTAACTTAAGAGTGTTTAGTTCTTTAGTTAGACGCTCAATCTCCTTCATAGCATTGTCATTCAACTCTTCTCGATTATAAAGACTACTAGCATGTTCATCGTTACTAGGCTCACTGGATTTATCATGCAAGAGCTCATCTTCACCAAGCAAGTCATCCTCATCACTATTGAAGTCAATGAATTCAGGGTGTGATACCTTGGGGCCTTTAGCCATGAAGCATCTTCCAATTCCCTCATTTGGTGAATCAAATAAGTCGTAGGAGTTGGAGTTGGAGGATACGAGAGCAAGACCGGCAACACCTTCATCTTGACTGTAGTCGGAGTCGGAGTGATAGCTTCCATCGGATTGATTGTCGGAGTCGGAGCCGGAGACCCATTCACCTACATGAGCTTGATGTTTTCTTCTTGTGTAGCTCCTTGATGACTTGTCTTTCCTCTCCGAATCCTTGCTTCTCCGAGAGGGTCTTCGTTCATAACGATCATCTCTACTCCTTCTCTCTTTCCGAGGTGACTCATCTCTTGAACTTCTTCTTCTTGGAGATTCTTCTCTTCTCTTGTGGGGAGCCGTACACTCATTTGTAGTGTCCGGGTCTTCCACAATTGTAGCAGTTTCGATCACGACTAGAAGATCTCTTTTCATCATATGATCTAGACTTTGAGCTTCTCTCTTTGCCTCTATTCTTGTAGAATTTGTTGAAGTTCTTAACCATTAGGCTTATCTCTTCATTGGAAACTAACTTGTCACTTGAGGTTGTGGGAGCATCACTTGTAGCTTTGTAAGCACCACTCGACTTGTTGTGAAGCTCTTCCTTATCCTTAAGTGTCATCTCATGAGCAACAATTCTTCCAATGACTTCGGTTGGCTTGAGAGTCTTGTAGTTTGGCATCATTTGGATCAAAGTGCACACGGTGTCATACTTTCCATCCAAAGCTCTGAGAATCTTCTTGATGATGAATCGGTCGGTCATTTCTTCGCTTCCTAAGCCGGCAATCTCATTTGTGATGAGAGCAAGCCTAGAGTACATTTCAGCGACTCCTTCACCATCCTTCATCTTGAACTTGTCAAGTTGACCTTGAAGAATATCTAGCTTTGATTCCTTCACGGACACGGTACCTTCGTGCATTTCAACCAAAGTATCCCAAATCTCTTTTGCATTCTCAAGACGGCTGATTTTGTTGAACTCCTCGGGACACAAGGCATTGAAGAGAATGTCACAAGCTTGAGCATTGTTTTGCAACATCCGCAATTCTTCCGGTGTAGCTTCACGATCCGGAACTTTTCCTTCCTCGAAGAATTCACCTTGCATACCAACACAAATAATGCCCCATGCGGCTGGGTTATGACCAAGAATATGCATTTTCATTTTATGCTTCCAACTAGCAAAATTTGTACCATCAAAGTAAGGACCTCTACGAAAATTACCCTCACTAGACGCCATACTCTCCTAGGTTGTGAAACCAAGCTTATGGAGTCCAATGCAATGGAAACCAATACAATGGAGACCAAAGCTCTGATACCACTTGTAGGATCGAAAGTATGTATAGAGGGGGGGGGTGATTAGACTACTTGTAAATATAAAAATTATGCCTTTTGACAAAGAACAATTTTTGGCAGATTCACAGTTTTGATCAAGTCAAGCATCACCCAACACATGCAATTCTAGAGTATAGGCAGCGGAAAGTAAATTGCACATGTAGTAAAGAGAGGTGGAGAAGAGCAAACGCAATTTTGGAGACGCGGTGATTTTTCCCGTGGTTCTGATAGGTGGCGCTATCGTACATCCACGTTGATGGAGACTTCAACCCACGGAGGGTAACGGCTGCGAGAGTCCACGGAGGGCTCCACCCACGAAGGGTCCACGAAGAAGCAACCTTGTCTATTCCATCATGGCCTACGCCCACGGAGGGCTAGCCTTACTCGGGGTAGATCTTCACGAAGTAGGCGATCTCCTTGCCCTTACAAACTTCTTGGTTCAACTCCACATCTCGACGACGGAGGCTCCCAAGCGACACCTAACCAATCTAGGAGGCACCACCCTCCAAAAGGTAATAGATGTTGTAGATGATGATGAACTCCTTGCTCTTGTGCTTCAAATGATAATCTCCCCAACACTCAACTCTCCTCACTGACTTGGCTGTGGTGGAAGAAAGGATTGAGTGAAAAGCAACTTGGGAAGGCTAGAGATCAAGCTTCATATGGTGGGAGTGGAGCAACTTGATCTCAACACAAGGGTAGGTAGTTCTCTTCTCAGAAATGTAAGGTAGGAGTGGTAGTTCTTTCTGATGGCTCTCTCCACGAATGAAGAGGGGGTGGAGGGGTATAAATAGCCTCCACACAAAATCCAACCGTTACACACATTTGAGCAATCTCGGTGGGACCGGAGTGGACAACTCGGTGAGACCGATAGTTCAAATAATGTGAACGTTGGGGTTTTCGGTGGGACCGAATATACAATCTCGGTTAGTTCGATTCGTGCAATGACAAGAGCATGCCAGTTTCGGTGGGACCGACTTCATCATCTCGGTGACACCGATTTGATGACAGAAGGTTACAGAACCTTGGCAACTCATGTTTCGGTGAGACCGAGTTCAGAATCGGAAAATCCGAGTTTACTAGGGTTTGGCTTATGGCTGAGGTGGTTCATCTCGGTGTGACTGAGTTTGGAATATCGGTGGGACCGAGATTACTTATGAGTGTATATGGCAGTGGAAGTTGCTGATAGTTTAGGAGATGTATCACTAAGCACTTGAGCAACCAGATCATCATCATAACCTCATCCCCTTTTAATAGTATTGGCTTTTCCTATGGACTCAATGTGATCTTGGATCACTAAACCAAAAATGGAGTTTTGAGCTTTTGCCAATGCTTGCCTTAGCATTTTGAGGGGTCCACTTCTTCAGTCCTTGCCATACCCATATCACTGAACTTCTCTGAAATGATTCTCAAGTAACTATTAGTTCAATGATGTATATGTTGTTATTAATTACCAAAACCACCCGGGGATTAGTTGCACTTTCAGCCACCTCAGTTTTTGATGGGAGACGATCACGTAGAAGCTGGCACATGAAGATCTTGGTCTTCAGAGACATGGCGTTTTCCACATCGGTGTGATGCACGCCAGTGTCGACCGTCAGTAGAGGTCATGATATGCCGAGCAAACAGAGAAGGACTACAAAGGAGACAAGCGTTACGATATGACGTCTGGATAATCGGGATGCAATGTCATAAGTGAAGCCCGAAGGCCGGTCCAAGCAATGATTTCCTTAGGTCCAAATGAATGTCGGAACGAGACGTTCCAGAGTCCGTTCTCGGAGGGCGAGGAAACTAATAGGAAGGGGTCAGCATAGCTAGCAGAAGTCTGGGAAATCCATGCATAGCTTAGAACCACCCACCTAATGGTCAAGCCAAAAGAGGGTCACATTCCATTTCTATAGAGATAGAGAGCCCTGGACGAATCCCTTTCTTATTCAGCTGTATCGACTTCCTGAACTGAGGACCCTGCCTACGATGACAGGCTATAAATGGGCATCCCTGTAAATATATATAAATTTAATAATGAAAGGATCGATATGGTTGACTAGAGGGGGGGTGAATAGGCAACTAGCAATTTTTAGCTTTTCTTAACCAATTTAAATTAAGCAATAAAGTAAGTTGTCTAGATATGCTACTATGACGACAACTTATAGGAAGCAAAGATAACAACCTCACAAGCAAGCTATATAAGATAAACAAGGAAAGCTTGCACAAGTAAAGGAAAGAGTTAACCACAAGTGGACCGGTGAAGACGAGGATGTGTTATCGAAGTTCCTTCCCTTTGAGGGGAAGTATGTCTCCGTTGGAGCGGTGTGGAGGCACAATGCTTCCCAAGAAGCCATTAGGGCCACCGTATTCTCCTCACGCCCTCACACAATGCAAGGTGCCGTGATTCCACTAGTGGTGCCCTTGAAGGCGGCAACCGAACCTTTACAAACAAGGTTGGGCCTATCTCCACAACCGAATTGGAGGCTCCCAACGACACCATGAAGCTTCACCACAATGGAATATGGCTCTGAGGTGACCTCAACCGTCTAGGGTGCTCAAACACCCAAGAGTAACAAGATCCGCAAGGGATTAGTGGGGGGAATCAAATATCTCTTGGTGGAAGTGTAGATCGATGCCTTCTCAAGCAATCCCGAGGAAATCAACAAGTTTGATTGGCTAGGGAGAGAGATCGGGCAGAAATGGAGCTTTGAGCAACAATGGAGCTTTGGGGAGGAAGAGGTGAGTCTTTTTGGAGAAGAAGACTCCCTATATATAGTGGGAGAACAAATCCAACCGTTATCCCACATTTCTGCCCGCAGAGCGCGGTACTACCGCACGTAAGTTATGGTACTACCGCTCGGCCAGCGGTACTACCGCTCTGGTTGCGGTACTACCGCTGGTGCAGTACTAGCCCAGACTTAACTCTGTTGCGTTGACACAACGGGCAGTAGTACTGCATGAGCGGTACTACCGCACGTCCCTGTGGTACTACCGCAAGGCAGAGATAAGCAGGCCGAGGACAAGTGCGGACGAAATAAAATACATCCGTAGCTACATCCGCAGAAATACAGTAGTAGCAAAAACATGACACGGTACTACCGCTTGACCCAAGCGATACTACCGCGTAGGATGCGGAAGTAAAAAAATTACTTCTGCACCTACTACCGTACTAGTTACGACGCCGGGCCAGCTACACGGTACTATCGTGCTCATGATACGGTACTACCGCTCTGTGCGGTACTACCGCTGTCCTGAGGCGGTACTACCGTGTGGCTGTGCAGTACTGCCGCTCACTATGAGCGGTACTACCGCATGCTAGTCAGTTGTATTAGTAGGAAGCCATGGTTTTGTACTGACGAGGAAAACAGCCGGAGCTCGAGAGAAGCAAAGGAAAGGTGGTGCGAAAGTGTAGACGTGTACGTGTTGATTCCACCCAAACCTTTCCGAAGCGGACCCCCTCTTAATAGTACGGCTTTCCTATTACTCAAATCCACCGAAAAAGAAGCAAAAGGAAACACAGTCTTCCATAGGTTACGAGGGGCACATAATCGTCTTGTGCCTAGGTGAGATATATCTGAAAGAGCTTAGGGCACATGATTAGTCCGCAAATGCATTGTCATCAATCACCAAAACTACTTAGGGAGAAATATGCCCTTACAATCTACCCCTTTTTGGTGGATTGGTGACAATACGGGATTTGCACAAGGATATATAAGTAAGTAGGCAAACCTAGTAAAGCAATAGAATATAGGTAAGCTCCCCCTAGATGTGTGCATACAAGGGTGAGTGCTTTGGACTACACAACACACATACTAGGATCAATGCTCCCCCTATATTCTACAAATAATATACTCCTTGCATAGAAAGAATAAGAGTCTACGCACAATAGTAAGGAGGATAAGGTGAGCACATATAAAGGGTAAGTAAATCAACTGCTCACAACCTAATATAGCATAGACATAATAACGAGTTCAACGATAGAGGAGCATATGTCTTACACCATATGAAAGTCTCACGCATACGACACAAACACAAGCAAGCAAACAAAGTTCGACAAACGAAAAGCAAATAGATACGGCACAAGACGCAAATCCTAACACTCTCTCCCCCTTTGGCATCGAGACACCACAAAGGGAAAGAGGACCTAAGATAGGTGGTAGCTCTGGCAGAAGATCTCAGTCGTCATGCTCTCCATCAGATTCCTGCTGCTCCTCCTCAGACTCAGACCACTTGTAGCCCTGTTGGGCAATCCACTCTGCCTCTAGAGTGATGATCTCCTCTGACCCACTAGACACATGCTCACCAAAGATCCTCATGATCTTCTTGTCACACTGGCGAGATAGCTTGTGAGTCACATGTGCCTTGTACTGTCCCTGAGCTTGCATACAGAATAGGGCTTTCATCTTCCTCTTCAGCTTCTTAGCCCAAGAGGGCTCAGACGAGGGAGGAGCATATCCTCCAGAACTATCCTCAGCTGGCTCCTCCTCCATAGGCTCCTCCTCTGTACCCATCTGTGCTACAGCAGCCTCTGCACGGGTAGTGGTATTAGCCCAACAACTCTTGATGCGAAGTCGGATAGGCTCATGATGAATCCACTGAGGGGCCTCGAACTCCTCATCAGGGTAAAGCTTCTCCCAAGTCTTGGATATAAGTAGAAACAGGAACAGACCGGAGATGGGATCTTTGCGAGTGTAGATCGCAAAGCGAAGCTCACACCACATGATATGGGAGATGTCAAGTGGTGGAGTCTGAGCATTGCGAGCCTCCTCACACATCAGCAGCATGTCAACGAGGTATGCATGTATCTTGTCCTTGTCCCCAACTCGAGGAAACAAGGTGTTGCGGAAGATCCTATGCATGATGTCGAGGAAGGGGTTCAACACCCATATCTTCTTGCCACTCGCAAGTGTCTTCTCCACATAAAAAGGTAACAGACGGTCTTTGTTGGCAGATTCTGCGTTGGCATGAGGCCGAGCTCCAATAGGGTTGTGGAGCCCCTCGTCAGCTACCTGAATCAGATCCATGAAGTCCTTCCAAGTATCAGTCATCTTGTGACCATTTGTCATCCAAGTCATGGTGCGGTCTTCCTTGGTATGGAAGTGCACCAAAGCATAGAACTGAGCCACGATTTCTGGGTCAAAATCCATCTGAAAAGACATGATGTGCTCAATTCCAAACTGCTCCACCAGATCTAGAGCCTCGGCAAAGTAGGCTCGGTGATCATCCCTCTGCATGTGGGCCATGTCAATCCAATGAGCATCCACATACAGGTTGTGCTTGCTCTTGAGTACCTCTGTGTAGATAAGATACTGCTGCTTGGTCCAGCAGAGTTCATCTCCATGAAATTGAGCCCGGGGTTCTCCATAAGGATTGATCTTCCTCCTTGCCATGAAGTCATTAGTTGGCATCTCCTCCATGGTCATAGTTGATTCCTTCTACTTGTTAGCGGCAGTCTTGAATTTGCGTTGGGGATTGGAGCCCTCTGGCACATCACTTGGGGTGCGCAGATGCTTGGACCCGGTGTCACGGCTGGGATTGGTGCGATGAACATTGGAACCGGAGCCACCACCTAAGACACAAACACAAGAACACGACGGAAACACAAAGAGAATCAATGCAAAAGCCACAAAAAGGCATACAAAACATGTAGAAAGGATAATATGCATGCGCTACGAAGAAAATATGAACCAAGCGGTAGTACTGCTTGACGAAGGCGGATGTAAAATTTTAGTGCCGCTTAGGGAGCGGTAGTACCGCTTGGAAGTTGCGGTAGTACCGCGCAGAACGCGGTACTAAAAATTTACATCCGCGTCGTCACGGCAGTACCGCTCAGTAGAGCGGTACTACCGTTACGCGACAAAGCGGTAGTATCGCGGTTAGCCAGCGGTAGTACCGCTCGGGTCAGATCTGAAAAACGGATCTAGACTAGAACGCGTAGAACGACGAACAGTACTACGGCTGATCATAGTAACTTAGTAGCAACATACTTACTAGCATTTCTATTGCATAACCACTCTCATACATCCTAATCTTCCATGGATAAGAACAAGAAGAATACTAGAACAACAAGCATCTCCCCAAAACCTAAAATCAACAACCGGGCAAAAATAAGATGGGATTTGGGGAGAAACCTTCATCCATGGCAAGAGGTCGAGGTGGGGAACGATCCCACCGGTCGGAATGCTAGGAGAGTGGCCGGGGAAGGAGATCCGGTGAGGTCTTTCGGCGGCATTCTTTAGAGGGAGAGAGAGAGAGAGGCGACGTGGGGGATATGAGATGAATGGGTATGGGGGAGTTAGAACTCCCCCTGCCTGCTTATAACCCCCAGCCGTTCGGATAAGTGCGGTAGTACCGCGGTCATCGCGGTAGTACCGCCCAGGCGGAAGTACCGCACACGGAGCGGTAGTACCGCTCGACCAGCGGCAGTAAAAAATTACTGTCGTGCTGGTTGCGGTAGTACCATATTCGCTTTGCGGTAGTACCGTGACTACTCACGGTAGTACCGTCCCTCCAAGATAATGCAAGTTACGACAAGAGGCTTTTAGCAAAGTAAAAACGCACACGCAAGGCACATGGAAAGAGAGACAACACACACCAAAAACAGCACACAAGACACTTCTCCAAGGAGGAGGTCGGTGGCCGAAACCACCTATGTTTGAGTTATTTGGTATGGCACCGCAAAGAACTATCCTTGGGCCCATGACCAACACTCGTCTTGAAGCACTTATACCATCTAACATGTCAAATGACAAAGACTTGATCGATTTATGCATAATGGGGGAGGAATAGTTCATTGAGAGAACAATACTCCCCCTATGTCCATGCCTACATCTAGACAAGATAACTATATTGAGTGGGGAGGTGTGTGTGCAAGGTCTCAAGCCACATTGCTCAAATCAATGATATTTAGCTCATGCCTTAACTCTCGAAATCTTGCTTCATCCAACGGCTTCGTGAAGATATCTGCAAGGTTATCATGAGTGTTAACATAGTGAAGCTCAATCTCTCCTTGCCATATATGATCCCGGATGAAGTGATACCGAATCTCTATATGCTTCGTCTTGAAGTGTTGCACAAGGTTGAGAGAAATCTTGATGGCACTTTAATTGTCATACCAAAGAGGCACTTTGTCACAAGTGACACCGTAATCCTTTAAATTTTGCCTCATCCATAGGAGTTGAGCACAACAACTGCCAGCTGCCACATACTCAGCTTCGATGGACGAGAGAGACACACAACTTTGCTTTTTGGAAGACCAACTTACCAGAGAGCAACCAAGGAATTGGCACCCTCCGGAAGTGGACTTCCTATCCACTTTGTCTCCCGCCCAGTCTGAATCAGAGAAACCTACAAGGTTGAAGTTTGCTCCTCTTGGGTACCATAAGCCAAAGTTTGGGGTATGAGCCAAATATCGAAAGATTCGCTTGACTGCCACAAAGTGACTTTCCTTAGGTGAGGCTAGAAATCATGCACAGATTCCCACACTCAACATAACATCCGGTCTAGATGCACAAAGGTAAATCTAGGATCCAATCATAGAACGATATACCTTTTGATCCACCGCTTTACCCTTGGGATCAATGTCAAGTTGGCACTTGGTTGGCATTGGAGTAGTAGCCGGCTTGACATCACTTAGATTGAACCTCTTGAGCATGTCTTGAGTGTACTTGGCTTGTTTGATAAAGATTCCTTCTCTTCTTTGCTTAATCTCAAACCCAAGGAAGTACTTCAACTCCCCCATCATGGACATCTCAAAACGGGTGGTCATGAGTGCAGCGAACTCATCATTGAAAGCTTTGTTAGGTGAACCAAAGATAATATCATCAACATATAGTTGGCAGACAAACAACTCCCCTTTGTCCTTCTTAGTAAAAAGAGTGGGGTCGATTTTCCCAATTTCAAACCCATGATCTTGTAGCAACTCGGTAAGATGCTCATACCACTCACGCGGGGCTTTTTTAAGGCCATAGAGTTGATACACGTGATTGGGGAACTTAGGATCCTCAAACCACGGGGGTTGTTTGACATACACCAACTCATTAATAGGAACTTGATCTTGAGCTTCCTCTTGATCTTGATCTTGCTCAGAGAATAGAACTTGACCTTGTGCATCATTTGGTGGCTCCCCACCATCTTGTGATTGATCTTGCACTTGGCCTTGTTCGTCTGGTTAAGGGCCTTCACGTTGTTCTTCAGAAGCGTGTGGGTCTTGGGTTGATGATGGTTCCACTTGTGTGGAACATTGTCCTTCTCCTTCGGCCACAAGTGGTTCCTCAATGGGTAGGATATATCCAACACCCATTCTTCTTATGGCTTGAGGAGGAATTTCATCACATACATCACAAGTACCACTTTGCTCCACTTGGGATCCATTATTCTCATCAAACTCTACATTACTCGTCTCCTCAATGAGTCCATTGGACTTGTTGAGGACACGGTAAGCATGAGAGTTTGTATCATAACCAACAAATATGCCCTCATGAGCTCTAGATTCAAATTTAGACAAATGAACACCTTTTTTGAGGATGAAACAATTACACCCGAACACCCGGAAGTACTTGAGATTGGGCTTGTTACCAGTAAGAATCTCATATGGAGTTTTGTTCAAGCCTTTGCGGAGATAGAGCCGATTGGATGCATGACATGCGGTGTTGATGGCTTCGGCCCAAAAGTTGTATGGAGATTTGAATTCCGCCATCATGGTCCTTGCCGCGTCCATCAGTTTCCAGTTCTTTCGCTCCGCTACACCGTTTTGTTGAGGGGTATAAGGTGCTGCATATTGATGTTTGATCCCCTCATCACTAAGAAACTCATCCAAGGTGTAGTTCTTGAACTCGGTGCCGTTATCACTTCGGATCATCAAAATCTTTGCTTCATGTTGTCATTGAGCTTCATTTGCAAAGTTGATGACGGTTTGTTGGGTCTCACTCTTCTTCTTGAAGAAGTATACCCATGTGTATCTTGAATAGTCATCCACAATCACCAAGCAATACTTTCTGCCCCCAAGACTATCAAAGGATGGAGGCCCAAAGAGATCCATGTGAAGGAGCTCTAAGGGCCTTTTTGAGTAGATGATAGTCGTGGGAGGATGAGCCTTCTCATGTAACTTTCCTTCAATACACGCACTGCAAGCACGATCTTTGGCAAAGCTAACATTTGTTAGTCCACGGACATGGCACTACAGGAATCAGCTTCTTTGCCGACTGCCATGGCAGTCGGCAAAGGCATGAATGGCAGTCGGCAAAGCTCTTTGCCGACTGCTAGCAGTCGGCGAATAGTCCGGCTGAATTAACGCCGGTAAAGGCCTTCTTTGCCGTCTGCTTCATAGAAGCAGTCGGCAAAGCTCTTTGCCGTCAGCCGTTTGCGGCCAGCAGACGGCAAAGAGCGTAGACGGCAGTGAGGTGAGGTGGGAGCCGTTAGGGGTTAACGGCGTGGTTTGCCGTCAGCCGGCAGACGGCAAAGAGGCTAAGGTCTTTGCCGTCTGCTGGCAGACGGCAAAGAGGCCAAATAGGAGTCACTGGGAAGCTGCCACGTGGCCTTTTTTGCCGTCTGCTGGCCGTCGGCAAAGACCTTAGCCTCTTTGCCGACTGCCGGCAGTCGGCAAAGACCTTAGCCTCTTTGCCGACTGCCGGCAGTCGGCAAAGAGCTGAGCCTCTTTGCCGTCTGCCGGCAGTCGGCAAAATGCCCAAATAGGCAACCAGTGTTCCCAGGTTGAACAGGGAGCTGCCACATGGCATTCTTTGCCGACTGCTTGCTGTCGGCAAAGATCTTTGCCGTCTGCTAGCAGTCGGCAAAGCTCTTTGCCGACTGCTGGCAGACGGCAAAGAGCCTATATAACCCCTGTTTTTAATTGAATTCATTCAATTTGACAGAAATTCATAGATATACACAGATAATACATATATACTCAACAAGCATATCCAACAATATATTTACTCAAGTCCAACATATATCCATATGACATAAGAAGTTTCCAACAACATATCCAACAATATATTTCCTCAAGTCCAACATATATCCATATGGCATAAGAAGTTTCCAACAATATATTTCCTCAAGTCCAACATATATCCATATGACATAAGAAGTTTCCAACAATATATTTCCTCAAGTCCAACATATATCCATATGACATAAGAAGTTTCCAACAATATATTTTCTCAAGTCCAACATATATCCATATGACATAAGAAGTTTCCAACAACATATCCAACAATAAGAAGTTCCCAAACATGTTTTCATAAACAAAAAGGAAGCACAAGGAGAATATATGAGTCCATCAATGCAAGCTTCCTCATCTCAAGGAAATCTGCAAATTGGGAAAGATGAAAGTTAGAAGAAGAAGAATAGCTAGAAGAGGAAAAGAAGAAGAAGAAGAATAGCTAGAAGAGGAAAAGAAGAAGAAGATTTTATCTTCTCTTTCTTTCTCTCCTCCCCCTCTTCTTTATCTTCTTCTTTTCCAACAAATGTAGTTAAAAAAGCCAATTTAGAGCTAAGCTAGGTAAATAGGTCATTTTGGAGATAAGATAAGTTCAATGTATCATATTGGAGCTAACCTAGGTAAACTTGGTCATTTTGGAGCTAAGCTAAGTTAAATGGATCATATTGAAGCTAACCTAGGTAAACTTGGTCATTTTTTAGCTAACCTAGGTAAAAATGTCATTTTTTGCTAAGCTAGGTAAAAATGCTAAGTGTGTAGGTCAATTTAGAGCTAGCTTAGGTAAATAGGTCATTTTGGAGCTAACGCGGGTAAAATGGATCATATTGTAGCTAACTTAGGTAAACTTGGTCTTTTTGGAGCTAACGTAGGTTAAATGGATCATATTGGAGCTAACATAGGTAAACTTGGTCATTTTGGAGCTAACCTGGCTAATTAGGCCATTTTTGACATAACTAAGCTTATTGTGTCATTTGTGGACTAAATAGGCTAAAGTATGTTATAAATGGACTAAATAGGCTAAATAAGAGGAGGAAAAGAAGAAGAAGAAGAAGAAGAAGAAGAAGAAGAAGAAGAAGAATAAGAAAAGAAGAAGAAGAAGAAGAACTTCTTCTTCTTTTCTTATTCTTCTTCTACTTCTTCTTCTTCTTCCCTTCCTATTCCTTCTTTTCTTCCTATTCCTTGATTTTCTTCATCTTATTATGTCATTTGTGGACTAAATAGGCTAAATTATGTCATAAATGGACTAAATAGGTTAAATAAGAGGAGGAAAAGAAGAAGAAGAAGAAGAAGAAGAAGAATAAGAAAAGAAGAAGAAGATTTTCTTATTCTTCTTCTTCTTTTCTTCTTCTTCTTCTTCTTCTTCTTCTTCTCTTCCTATTCCTTCTTTTCTTCCTATTCCTTGATTTTCTTCATCTTATTATGTCATTTGTGGACTAAATAGGCTAAATTATGTCATAAATGGACTAAATAGGCTAAATAAGAGGAGGAAAAGAAGAAGAAGAAGAAGAAGAAGAAGAAGAAGAAGAATAAGAAAAGAAGAAGAATAAGAAAAGCTAGAAGAAATGTTCTTCTTCTTCTTCTTCTTTTCTTATTCTTCTTCTTCTTCTTCTTCTTCTTCTTCTTCTTCTTCTCTTCCTATTCCTTCTTTTCTTCCTATTCCTTGATTTTCTTCATCTTATTATGTCATTTGTGGACTAAATAGGCTAAATTATGTCATAAATGGACTAAAAAGGCTAAATAAGAGGAGGAAAAGAAGAAGAAGAAGAAGATCTTCTTCTTCTTCTTCTTTTCTTATTCTTAATCTTCTTCTTCTCTTCCTATTCCTTCTTTTCTTCCTATTCCTTGATTTTCTTCATCTTATTATGTCATTTGTGGACTAAATAGGCTAAATTATGTCATAAATGGACTAACTAGGCTAAATAAGAAGAAAAATACCGTTATCACGGAGGTGAAGGACCGGTCGAGGCTGCGCCAGTGCCAGACTGAGGTGAAGGGCCGGTCGGGGTTCCACCAAGGGCAGACCGAGAAGGATCGGTTGATGCTTGTCGGGAAGCATTCTACACCAAAGATCATTTGCAATGTCTCGTTAGCATGATGCAACATAAATGTGAATACTAGTAACTAACGACCATTCAAATCAAACTCACCGTGGTCGCCGGAGCAATCTGGGGCATCGGCGGAGGGGTCTGACCGCTTTTCTCACACATGCTCTACACATTTGGTTCTCACGAGTTAGTCATATTAGTTAGTAATGGAACAAACATTATGTGCATGATTTGGCTAATATACAGGAGAAACATACCACCAAGATGTCATATAGGGCCCGGTTTTGAGCATCATTCCGGTTCCTCTCCTCCTCCAACAGCCTAGCCGTCCTCTCCTCCAGCTCCCTCTCCCTCTCCTCCGCCTGCCTTCTTGCCGCCTCCAAAAGCGTCTGCGTGTTTGCTCTCTCTTTCTCAAGAGCAGCCTGCAACACACCACTCCTCGTTAGCATTGTAATCATCGACGGACGCACACACAATGTAATGGATAGGAAAGGTATCCGAGTCCGTATAACTAACCGCCATGGCGAGCTCCGATGGCCGTGCACGAGGCATTATCTCAGGATCAGAGCTACTCTGGCGCTTCTTGATCTGCGTGAGAGTCTTAGGACAACGTATCAGTCCATCACCAATGGCTGTCGAGCCATGGGACCTCCCGCCACCAGATATCATAACCAGCTCTGTATCAAAAGGATCCTGGCTCGGGTTAAAGTCCTCCCCTTTCCTTGCCTTCCCCTCGTCTCTGTACCTCACGAGCTTGTTGTGGGAGGAGATGTTGGTGAAGGTCTCTAGATGATCTAGGTCAGACTCCGAGAATGCCTTGGCCTTCTTGTACGGGGCACTATGGGCCATGCCATAGAGGTCGAACAGACCTGGCACGGGCTTCTTGTTGTGGTGCGACTGAGAGAGAGGAACAAAATATTAGTCAAGGGCTCAAGCTAGCATGAAGAATGAAATTGCTATGTAAATAAGGTCATTTTGGAGCTAAGTAAGGTTATTATGTCATTTTTGAGGAAAAAAAGCTAAGTTTAGGTCATTTTGGAGGTAACCAAGATTATTATGCCAATTTGACCAAACTATGCTAATTATGTCATTATTGAGCTATCCAAGGTAGTTATGCCTTTTTTTAGCTAACTAAAGCATATTATGTCATTTTAGAGCTAATTATGTCATAAATGAACGAGCTAAAATTATTTTAGGTCATTATTGAGCTATCAAAGGTAGTTATGCAATTTTTTAGCTAACTAAAGCATATTATGTCATTTTAGAGCTAATTATGTCATAAATGAACGAGCTAAACTAAGTTTAGGTCATTATTGAGCTATCCAAGGTAGTGATGCCATTTTTTAACTAAGTAAGCATTATTGAGCTATCCAAGGAAAAATGCTATCATGTAGAATGAAATTGCATGAATCATGAAGCAAACCACATACCCAGTGACCCCCGAACTCAAACAGGTCGCAGCTCCCTTGATGGTGTGGCACACCAACCATTTGGGCACGCTTATCCTTGGCCCTTTGGTGTTCGACTAGCCATTTGGGAGAGCACCACTCATCCACCAACGCCTCCCAACAGTCCATCATATCCGCACGCCATCTCGGGGGCACCTAACGTAGTCAAGAGAAATTTCAGCGCTACGCCTACGAATCAAATCAAGAGAACTAAGTTCAAGGCCTTAAGAATAGGTAATTACCAGCATGTACTTCTCCTTAGTCAGAAACTTGCCGCGACACTTCTTCTTCGCCCTCCTAATACCCTTCGAGGCGTAGTAGTCTCGAACGGCCTGTACCCGAGCCTCGTGCCGTAAGTTCTTAAGTAGGCGCTTGCACTCGACTTGGACAACTGAAGCCGCAGCCTCCTGCTCTCCATCTGAAATCCTGTAGAAGGTCTGCAGTCAAACAAGACAACGCTGATTAGTAAAATCACTACGTAGTGTTGATCTTTAATTCTGTAAAGGAGAAATTACCCAGAACCGACGGAACACAATGTCGGCCACCGTCTCGCACTCGACACCGGCGACCATCTCCCCCGGCGGGGCCGGGGCAGCCTCGTACAGCTCCCAGCTAAGTGCTAGCTGTGGAACCTGACCCTCACCGGGCAACGTGACCCACCCAGGGAAGTGCTGCCGGCAAAGCACACCAAGGACCTGGTTGGGCCTGCGGACACCACGGGGGTGTACCCAGCCCCTGCAGTATGTCAAGGCCAATGCATTAGATATTAATTTGAAGAAACATGAAGGCAAAAGGTTAAAAAAGAGTAAATTCACTTACTTCAACCCATTAGGCTGTATCAACCACCTCTGGTCGGGGGTCGTCGGCACGGGCGGGAGCTTTGTACCGCCACGCTGGTAGACCTTCTTGCCCTTGTCAACCATCTCGCCCTCGGTGTAGCTATCATCAGAGAAGGTGTCCTCGCTATCATCAATAGGGCCACTAGCATCCGGAGTCTCGTGCGAAGAAGACTCCGGGACCGGAGTCTTCCGAGACGAAGACTCTGGGACCGGACTCACGTGTGGCGAAGGAGAGGTGCCCCGAGTCTGGTGGCGCGAAGGATCGGCGACCCCAGTCTGGTGGGGCGAAGGATCCGCGACCCGAGTCTGGTGGCGCGAAGGATCGGCAACCCCAGTCTGGTGGGGCGAAGGATCCGCGACCCGAGTCTGGTGGGCCGAAGAATCGACGACCGGAGGCTCATGGACCGGAGTCCGAGACGGGTCCACGTCAGACGGAGCGGTCCTGTGGTCGGGTGAATCAGCTGGGGGTGGCGGCGAGGAAGGCGTAGCAGCCTTCCTACCTCTCCCGCTGCCACGTCCACCTCTAGCAGCCTTCTTCGTCCTCCCTCGACCTCTGCCGGCCGAAGAAGAAGGGCCCGCCGGTGCTGACTGCATACTGTCTAGCAGCGCTCTCCGGAGGGGCTGGGCTGGAATAATGGAAGCACCCCTCCCAGGAGCGCTCGCACGAGGCTCGGAGCGCTCTGGACCCTTGCCCACCATCCTGTCAACACCTGCAATGACAAAAAGTAAACGAAATTCTGCATCGGATCCGGAGCAGAGCATATAGGAAAACGAACCCAATCTACACATACTCGGACTGTCCATGGATAACGTTGGACAATTCGAAAGAATCACGATTATAAATATGCAAATGCATGCATATTTATAGATGTAACCCTTTCGAACGGGAGACGCATAGTGGTTACGCATACTGATGATTCAATCTACCTACAGCTAGCATGTTTCATCGGCACGAAGACCGGAACAGAGCAAATGAAGGGGGGAGGAGGAGATGTCATTTGTGCTCACCCACGAAAGCAGGGGCGGAGCTCGTCGAACGCACGGGGAGGTCGTCGAACACCAAACCCTCGCAGCGAGGAAACAACTGCACATTTAAATCTATCCGATCAACACAAATATATATGAACTAACTGCAAAAGTGGACTATAAAGAAAGAGCCAATAGCCAAAATACCACTATCAGAAACCAAACTTGCCAAAATACCACTATGAAAAACTAACTAGCCAATATACCACTATGAACTAACTGGGACTAACACGCCTTTCCAACAGTAGCTTAAGCTACTGGCCATTTGAGTGAAGATGCTGTGAGCATGAAACTAAATACACAACCTTATTACAGCCCCTCAATCCAATTAAGACCCATAATACAACATGAAGTCTGTTTAATTAAGCATGGCTGGACCTGGACAGTAAGTTCAACATTCAGTTGAATACCTCAAAAGTAGAAAACAAAATTAATAGTCTCAGATTTCTGATGCAACCATGAACCAGTGTAAGATGTCTGAATTAGCCTTTTCTTGTCAGTTTAGGATGTTGTGGTGTACCTTGTAACTAGTAATTACTCGGTTCAAAATTTATATTACCACACAGGCAGTGCACAACACAACAAATAGCAAGCAAACCCTAAATCAAAAATTGGGGAATTTGGGAATGGATGAACGGTACCTCAAATCAGGCCGAGCCGAGTGCCGTAGTGCGGACTGGGGGGCGCCGCCGGCTTGCAGGGGTGCCAGGCGGCTGGGACAGGGCAGTGTCGCGGCCGGGGGCGGTGGCAAGGCTGGCGCCGGGCAGGGCGAGGGCGCAATGGGGAGGCAGGAGGCCAGGAGCAGAGGAGCCTCTTGGGCGGCCGGCGACCGGCGGTCGGCGAGGCCGGGACGGGGACGGCCGGCGGCTGGGTGTCGGGTAGAGGGTCAGCGTGCTGTATGCGGGGGAGGAAGGGAGCGGGGGAGGAAGGGAGCGGGGGAGCGCCGGAGCGGCGACCGGGGAGCGCCGGAGCGGCGGCGGCTCAGCGCTGCGAGGAGGCGCTGCGGCGGGGCTGGGTTCTCGTGCGTGTGCGTGAGCGCTGGAGGGTTTTTTTTGAGGGGTAGGGCGCTGGAGATTGGACTATTGGAGAGGCTGGCCCGGGCCCATTCACCTCTTTGCCGACTGCCAGCAGATGGCAAAGCTTCTTTGCCGTCTGCTGGCAGTCGGCAAAGAATTCTTTGCCGTTCGCTGGCAGTCGGCAAAGAGGGTAACCGTTAGCCCGCTCATGCCGTGACACTGTGGGCCCCTCTTAC